>CM024641.1:38364548-38964548 GCA_014182715.1 Eucalyptus cloeziana | reverse complement strand
TTAAAGCTTATCCTTAGGTAGTTGCTGTCACAACATGAGGATAGGACTGAGGAGGGAAATATGTACAGTGAAAGAGATCACTTAGGAAACTCTATCTGTCAAGAGCTTGAACATCATTCGCGAAACACCTCGAAGTCCCGCTTCGATAATAAAGACTTGCCTTCAAATCGCTAATACTCGACAAATACTATTAAGCCTATGGGGAATCACATGAATTGGGCCTAGTCATCGCGAATCTTATATCAAGTGTGAGAATGATCTGTGGTGTTATCCATAAATAAAAAGTACGATTTACTGGTGAATATTGTTTTGGAACGCAGGATAGCTAAAAGTGAATTATATATTTTTACTAACTCTGTATAATGGATTTTCGCTTATTTAAATGAATTGCCCCTGTATATGATCGCATGATATCCTTGGACGTAATTTAACGATGAGAAATGTACTACCTCGTTTTCTGTTTCTGTCCCATCTCCCTCGCCAGTCGAGTATTCCCAGCGCTTAAAGTCAAAAGCACTAAGGACTATGATTCTTGGATTAGTGCAGTCCTTGTGGCATGGGAAAACTAGCGTTAAGGACATTACTAATTCACACAAATACAAGGCACGTTTGTTATTTAAAAGATTATCGTACCTTTTGTTGTCATTTTCGACGGCATAGGAAAAATTTTGTTGACACCTAAATTTTGGTACCCAATTATTCATTTATTGCATAAAAAATTAGGGATTAATTTTTAACCCCTAAGAAAAAATATTATAATTCAATTGCATAGCATATAGTTTTAGGTGTATTTGTTTTTATTTTACATGTTTTGCATTTTTATTTTTAGGACTGATGGTGGATGGGTTCGAATTAATATTTCTGAGCTTTAGTTCGGCAGGCCGAGCTAGGCCCACGAAAGAAGAAAATTAACCCAAGCCCGTCGTTATTTTTAATTAATTATCTATTGAAAAATTAAGATTTTATGCGATATTATGATGATTTTTGAAAATTAAGGAAATCGCATTATAATCTTATCTTTATCAATAGATGAGGAAATCGGCGTAGAATATAGATGAGATAAGGATTTTTTGTGATTCGGAGGTTACAGGCAATTTTGGAAATATTTTATTAGGATTTCATTTTTTGTTTTGCCTATAAAAGGAGTGTACGAAGGGTGGGTTTGGGAACCACTTTTGGAAAAAGTCTTTAGAGAAATGCAAATACCTTTGAGTTAAAGGTGTTTTTCAAAATGCAATTGTGTTTGGTAAATTGTACTTTGAAAGCCCTTTGTGAAGTGCTTTGAGAAAAATGGTGTTTGGGAAATTACGTTTATAAATGATCTTTGTGGTAAAAAAAAATTCTCAAAAGAAAAATTAAAAAAAATTGACCGGAAAGGGTAGCGGCTGCCGGCGAGGAGTAGGCGGTCTGGCCACCTCCGGCCACCTCCGCGATGAGGACGTGGGTCAGCGGAGGTCGCAGCGAGGTGGAGGAGGTCGCGCGCCACCTCGCCGCGACCTCCGGCGACCCACAACCCTCCACGACCCAAATCTGGGTCGCGGCAAGGTCAAGGGTCGCCGGAGGTAGCGGTGACAGCTCTTCGCGACCCAGGCGACCTCTGTGACAACCGCGACCTAGGTGGTCGCGATGAGGCAAAGGAGGTTGCCCATCGCAACCCAGGCGACCTCCGTGAACCAGATCTGGGTCGCGGCCATGTCTTGGGTCGCGACGAGGTGGCGGAGGTCGCCAATCGCGGAGGTGGCGGAGGTCATGTGAGGTGGTCGCCTGGGTTGTGGCGCTCGACCTCCGCCACCTCCGCGACCGGCAACCTCTGCCACCTCCGCGACCCAGGCGCGCGACCTCCTCCACCTCCGCGACCTCCGCGACTCAGGTGTGCGACCTCCGCCACCTCGCCGCGACCTAGATCTGGGTCGCGCGACTGGTCGGCGACGGTCGCCGGGGTGCCGCGACCACGCCGGCCTCTCTTGCCCGTCGCCGACCCACCACAACACCTCGCCGACCTCCCTGACGAAGAAGATGAACAGTGCCGGCCATTCCCATTCCCGAAATGCTGAAAGCCCGAGGCAGCCCCTAGGCTGCCTTGGGCTTTCAGCTTTGGAAGGCCAACATTTCTTAAAGGCAAGTTTCATTTGGTGTTCCCGAACACCCAATATTTGGGCAAATGGGCTTTGGGCTCTCAAAGGACTTTGAGAAGCAGTTTCCAAACAGACCCGAAGTTCATTTATAGGGGGGCTTTTTGGAGTTTTGAGGGAAATAAATTCAAGTACAAAAGAAAAAATTTCTTTCGTTGAGGAGGTAAAAAGGCAGCAAAGGCTTTGCCTTTTTTGGCCAAAGAAAGTAAAAGAGGGAGAGAGGGGACGTAAAGGGCTCTGCAAAAGGCAGAAAGGACGTGCGCAGGCAAAAGGAAAAAGAAAAAAAAAAAAAAAGAAAAGAAAACAAAGGGTCCTGTTCATCTTCCTCGGAGGTGTTGTGACCGGTTCCTTGCGCTGCTGATCTCCCCGCCGCTTCATCAGTCCTCGCGCACCGCGACCTGACGCCTTTGCTCGTCGGACGCCACCACGCCGGAGCCCCACTCACCAGCACCTAAAGCTTCGCCACTAGCCCCCAGCCGCGTTGCACCTCCACCGCGCAACGCCCGCACCCACGCTTGTCAGCCCGCCTCTTCCGCGCTGCACGTACTGCACCACCATCACCCGAAGCCCGCCGCGCCTGAGCCCCACACCCGAGCTACTTCGACGAGCACCGCGCAACGCCCAGTAGATCGCCCTCCTCTGGCGTCCGCCAGCCGCACCAGATCCGAGTGTAGGCTCGACGCCGCGTCGATCTCCCTTGCCGAGCCTAAGCTACCGAGTGCCTCTTCGTCTCGCCGTGGCCGCTCGCCAACCCCGCATCCATCGTTGCCTTTCGCCGGAGCTCCGTCGCCGGCGACTCCCCTTGCCGGACTGACAAATCCGCTGCCCCCTCTTTCCTTAGGTTGTTTATTTGTTTTTTTTTTATTATTTGTTTATTTTTACTTTTAACTGTCATTTATTTTATTTACCTTTTTAAGCTTTGCTATTATTGTACCAATTGAAATATCGGTAATTGATTATTATAGGCATTATCCATAGGAGTTGTCCCTAAAATTATGGCAATTATTTAATTTGACCCGTAAGACATCGGGTCATTTTTTTAATTATATTAATTTTTGGGGGTTTGTTTATAGTATATTAATTGTTGAATTAATTTAATTATTAATTTGATCTGTAAGATTTCGGATCAGATTTTTAATTATTTTGATTTCTTGTCGTGATGTTCGGGGTTAAAAGTAATCGTTAATTTGACCTGTGAGATAACATGTTATTGTTTAGTTTATTTTAATCCTTTATTTGTTGAATATTTTGTTTGTTTAGATTTAAGGATAGTTGATAATGTTTGTTTTAGAAAATCACTAAGAAAAATCAAAAAGATATTTGAATTAGGATTCAATTTGTTTTAGAAATATTTATTGTTAATTTGCATATCTAGAATATAGATTTTATTTCAGATTTAAACAAATATAAAACAAAAAGTGCATTCATTTAGGATTTTAGTTGCATGTTTAATTATGTGGCAATTTTAAATTTCGAATATTTATAAAAAAAAAAAAATCATCATGCATATATCATGTAGAATTATGGCATTCTTTGTACGTCATGGCATCTTAGATTAAGATTAGATTAAGATTTCATTTTAAATTTATCTCATTATCTAGAATAGATTGCATTTTTAAAAATAAAAATATCAAATGCACGTCATTTAGTTTTTATTAAGTTCATTTAATTAGAACTTACTCATCATTAGACTAGGCCATTTAATAAATGTCGCGTGACATATAACTCGGATATTAAATTGCATGTTGCATGTCATTTTAGTTGAGATAATTTTGTACATCATGTCATTGCATTGCATTGCATGTCATTAGAATTAGTCAATTTAGATTGCATATTTAATTGTTGCATTTCTTTAATTTCAAATTTCATGGAAAATATAAAAGAATTAGAATGAATTCATTTCATGCTTTAGGATAGATTGCATGTTTATTTATGTCATACAATTTTGGTCATGTTATCATATCATTTTATGTTAGAATAGTGACATGCATTGCATAAGTCATGATTTTCATTAAATAAGTGAAAGCAAAAATTGAAATTGCGTGTTAATTAGAAATCATATCTAGGATTGTTAATGTGAGTTCTAATCTAACATCGTAGATGCTTTCATTGCTTTGAGGTAAGTCTTGCAATATTTTATTTGCTTTCTTGAGTGTTAAATTGGTGGTTTGCACACCTGTATGATCACCTCACACGTTAGAAAAGTAAATTAAAATCAAATCAAGCTGCATGCAAAATATTTTTTGAAAATTAAAAAAAAAAAAAAAAAAAAGAAATGGTACCGAAAGGGCACTAGGATAGTTTAGTGTAACCAAGTCCCCGTACCCTAAGTATCTGGTTCGTAGGAGTAAAATAATTCTCCATTTATTTTACTTAGGTGTCTAATCGACTTACCTTAAACCGATTAGTGGCGACTCCTAGATAATAATCTTTTGCATGTCAAAACCCTAAGTCGCGATTTGGTATGGGCTTGGGAGAGCCCGAGCTAAACTTAGAGACTTAGTAGTCCATTAATCTAGTTTTAGGTGGTGAACACAAAAAATTGGGTCGCGACAAATTTTATAAGAAAAAAACTGATCGAAAAATGCCTGATTAATTGCCTTCTCATACTTTCATGAAAACTCAAAACACGTTTTCATGAAACTAGAAAACAAGACGATGCCGTCTTGGTATGTTTTCAAAGTGAAATAGAAGAAAGGGGTAAGTCGTAATAGTATTTTCATCTTATATATAAAGAATAAGATGATGAAAATGGTATAGACATTTGGAAAGTATAAGTTGGGAGTAATGCACCCAACCGGCTTGATAACAAACAAAGAGTTTGAACGCAAGCAACAAATAATATTTTCACTGAAAATTGCAGAGTAAAAACATCGAAGTGATAATTCTCTTTTATCTATTTTTATGTTTTAGCAATTGAGCTTTGCATTTCATTTGACAGTGAAAATATGAACTCCAAAGTTTATTTGAAGTGATTGTGGTTTTTTTTTTATTATTATAGTTTTTTAACATCAAAATAGTCTCTGGGTTTTAGTAGGAACATTAAATTAACAAGTAATTTTTTTAACTAAAATAAACCAAACAAAACAGATAAGAAATAGATCGGTGCCCCTTATTATATCGATTTTCCTTTTCAAATTTAACTTGTCGCTTGGCGTTTTGTCTCAATACTTCTTCTTCTTCTTCTTCCTTTTTTAAAAAAATCACCAAAAATCTTAAACTATGCCTACCGCCTAGAAAGCAACAACACACTTCGAGAGCTTTCGTATAATGTCAAACACTCAGATAATAAGTGTCTGACAATATAATACCTGATCAACTCTCCCAACACATGAATCCAAAATTCTGACATATGAGTTTGGAATTCTGATACGTACGGGGTCAATTTTAAAAATTTTTAATAAATGAGAGGCCAAAATGATTACTTGTTTTTTCCCTTTAAGTTTTATCGATTATTGGAATGGAGTTGAATTTGTCAAATTGAAACAATGTATGATATTAATAAATGATGGATTAATGTTTTCAGTGTAAATTCATTTTGAGCTCTTTTTTAATTATTTATTTATTTGTAAATTTGAATCAAATTAATTTGATTAAAATAATCATAAAGTTGATAATTTATTATGTATAGATAAATCTAAATTTAATATATGATGTGTTTTAACTTGTTGGAATTCTCTATTTTTTTAACACATCGTGTTGTGTCACATGTTGGTGTTGGTGCTACTTAGCCGGTTAGTTTATTTAAATTAATTAAAATTAATTAAGTCATTTAATTTAAATAATTTACAATTTATTTAATTAATTGTAGTTAGCGTAAATTATACCGGGATAGTCGGTTAGTAGAATTTTACGCTGATCATTGTGGTTGAATTGATTTGTGAAATTGAGTGTTAAATTATGCAATTGAGTACTTGATGATGATTTTCAATTATTATTGCAAAAATATGATTTTATGGTATTTAATTAGAAAAATACCAAGTGTCGGGTTTTGACGCCAAAAATATTTTAGGTATTATATAAAATCGTGGAATTTTGAAATGGAGAATATCACGCTTTATGGTTCGATTTGACTGTATGACCGCGCACAATTATTTTATCAGGTATTTTTAATACGAAGAAAATTAGTTAAGTCCATTATTTGAAATGGAAGTATTTGAGTGCAAAGTATGGTGTTCTTGGCCAAGAATGGATGTGCGTGTGATCGCTATCGGAACCCGTCACCCGATGAAAGTCGAGGAGGTGATGCCTGATTAAGGTCAGATACCCTTGACAACGGATGTCGGTCTCAACGGAGGCTGGGCCGATACTCCTTCATGAATGCCATCTAGATGTAGACGTTGCCATGCCCAATGAAGCAGGACGACACCTGGTTATGTCGGATGACCACCGACTGATGAGTTGGCTGTGGCTGTTGGGTCGTAAATAATTGGAACACGCTTGAGTGATTGAGATAGCCGTGTCTGATTATGGGATGAAATCTTGTGGTATGAAATAGGATGTATCATAATGATTTTGCCTTATAATCGGGACCCCTATGATTGATTGATATATAAAAATGAGGTGTTCCAGTTATTGAATGCATTTATTATATGCATATGATATATGAGATGTACCAATGTGTAGGGAGGTGCTGAGGTGAGGTAAGTCCTATATGGTGCATGTTTAGGCTGCCTTTAGGTGAATTCTTGTCCTAATCGGGGTTTAGAGTGTAGACTCGCTGAGATTTTGTTTCACCCCGTCGTGGTTTAAAATTTTACAGGTCCTTAGATAGAGGTTCGACACATCCGTTTTGGGTGACCACGGGAGGCGAAGACCGAGCATACCCTTCTCCCCATCCACGGGACCCCCTGGACCCGTGAGCTCGTAGTGACTACCATTTGGGTTGATGAGAGCTTACCTTAGTTGGTACCTCATCGCTTCAAAGCATGGTTCTGTAACGGGCCTAATGAGCTTCGGGAGGGCCCCTTGGAGGGTTTTGATGGACATGCTGTCGATACCAAGTATGAGGAGGTACTCGACCCCATCGTGGATGCTGATATTTTGGAAAATATTGCGGCAAACCAGGTGCTCAAGGCTGAAGGGCCCGGAGTAGAGGTAGCTGATTCCTTGGACATCAACATCCTAGACGGTGTCGTAGTAGACCCGGATCTCGAGTAGGTAGGGTCCCGGGTAGGGTTAGCTTGGTAGCTTCTTTTGGGTCTAGACTCCTATATATAAACCAGATATGTGTATAAAGTATGTTTTATGAAAAATGTGTTAGCATGTTTTACTATCACATGTGTTTGATTGTTGTCTGGGATTTATTAATTTGCTTCCGCATGTGCATAAAATAAATGGGTCGGCGACGTATCCTAAGAATGTCGCAATTTGATCAACCGCCGAGAGATATGCGCACGCTTGAGGTTCGGGGCGTGACACACAGCATTTATGCTCAATACAAGATGTTGATACACCACAATAAAATGATGTAGCAGGAAGGTGTAATCATACTTTAATGGAAATGGTTATGAGTATGATGAATCATTTATTTTGACATTTGTCTTTATGGATGTATGCATTAAAGACTTATATTTTTATTAAACAAAGTTCCTAGCAAGGCAATTTCAAATACTCCCTTTGAATTGTAGACGGGAAGGAAATTTAGTTTACGACACATGTATGTTTGAGGTTGTCCTGCAAAAGTAAGAATTTACAATCCATATAAAAAGAAATTATATTTAAGAATGACCAACAGTTACTTCATTGTTTATGTAGAGAAATTGACAGGTTATAGATTTTATTGTCTTAATCATAATACAAGAATTGTTGAATCTCGAAATGCTAGGTTTATTAAAAATGACAACATCGGTGAGAGTGAAAGAATGCTTGATGCTTGCATTCAAGAATTAAGGCCGGAAGTTCTTATACCCAAAACTTCTAATGTTGTTATTCCTAATATTATAGTTCAACCCAACAATAATCAAGAATAACAAATAGATGATCAAATACCCCATAATAAAGATGTCTATATTGAATTTATGGTAGTTGAACCACAAGAAAGAGTATTAAGAAGATCTCAACGAGAAATGAGATTGAGTATTTTTTTTTATGATGTGTGATTTATCTACAAGAGTAAGAAATTGGCTTAAGAATTTGAAATGATCCGAGTTCATTTTCTCAAGCAATGAAACGTGAAGATTCTAATGAGTGGTTTAATACCATGGAAGAAGACTTAAAATCTATGCATTAAAATTAAGTGTAGGATCTTGTTGAATTGCCTAAATGATGTAAAAAGATTGGGTGTAAATGCAATACCTAATGGTACAAGGCCAGACTTTTTGCTAAAGGTTTTATTCAGAAAGAATGCATTAATTATAAGAAGACATTTTCACTAGTCTCCAAAAAAGACTCACTTAGAATCATTATGGCTTTGATGGCTCATTATGATTTAGAGTTACACAAATGGATGTCCAAACCGTCTTTCTTAATGGAAATTTAGAGGAAGAATTTTATATGAACCAACTTGAGAGCTTTTCAATTGAAGAAAAAGATCATATGGCATATAAATTAAAGAAATCAATATATAGACTTAAACAAGCTTCCCCACAATGGTATCTTAAGTTTAATGATACTATAACTTCATATGGATTCAAGGAAACATTGTTTATCGATGTATTTATATGAAGGTCGATAGGAGCAGGTTTATTTTTCTAGTTCTGTATGTTAGTGAAATTTTATTTGCTACTAATGATCTTGGTCTATCACATGGAATCAAAAAGTCTCTCTCTAAGGATTTTGAAATGGAGGATATGGGAGAGATAACATATGTAATAGGAATAAAAATGTTTTGTGATAGATCACAATGATTATTAAGGTTATCTCATAAATCCTACATTGAGAAAATTTTATACATATTCAATATGGATAAATGTTAAGTAGGAATAGTTCCAATTTAGAAATGTGACAAATTTAGCTTTATACAATGTCCAAAAAGTGAACTGGAACAAGAACAAATGAAAAGTATTCGTTATGCATATGTTGTTGAGAGCGTAATGTATGCTCAAAATTGCATCAAACTAGACATTGGTTTTGCTATCGGAATGTTGGGCAGGTATCAAAGTGATATTGAATTAGATCATTGGAAAGCTATACAAAGAGTTTTCAGATACTTACAAGGAACGAAAAGTCATATGCTTACTTATGAAAGATCCAATCATCTTAAGAAGATAAGATATTTAGATTTAAACTTAGCTAGAGTGCCGATAAAAGAAAATCAACATTTGGTTACTTGTTTATACTAGCTAGAGGGGTAATGTCACGGAAAACTACAAAGTAGTCAATTTTTGCTACATCTACTATGGAGGCTAAATTTGCGACATTCTTTAAGGCTATTATTCATGGATTATGGTTGTGGAACTTTATTTCATGACTTGTGATTGTCGATAGTATTGTCGGGCCGTTGAAAATTTACTGTGATAATTCTGTAGCAATTTTCTTCTCTAAGAATGATAAGTACTCTGAGGGTGCTAAGCATATGGAAATCAAGTAGTTGTCTGTTAAATAAGAAGTTCAAAAACGAAGAGTGTCAATTAAGCACATTAGAACCAATCTTATGATAGCATATCCCTTAATAAAAAGACTGTCATCCAAAATATCTAATGAACATGTTGAAATGATGAATATTATTGGACGTCATTAATGATTATATTATGATTGTATTAAGTTTATGTATTCGACACTCTGAGCTCAATTATGCAATTTTTATATTTCCTGTTTTCTACATAGTATACAATGTGGAAATAGATGAATGTTAAACAAATCTCTAATAGAGATATTATGGTTTGACCATTACTGTACTTCTCATTTATGAATCATGTTAAGTAGAAAGCTATGTTACAGTACATGAAATGGACTATATCAATTAATGACATACAACCATCATGACTTGCATTAGTTTTCTATATTTAATTGTGATTATTATGTGTTGGCCAATTTAAGAAAGATTTTACCATTATATTATTGAGCACATGACAGTCTTTATTAAATCATGAAAGGAACGTCATATGGGCCAAGTGGAAATATGTAAGAATTATTGTGACCCACATGATTTTATTAATTATGATTTAATAAATATACAAATGCTAAAATATATTGGTTACGAGAAGTAATGACTCTAATGAAAGAGTACAATCCTCATATGGTCCTCTCTCCACCTACGACATGGAAAGAAAGTTATATTCTATCTTCCATCAAGAATAATACTTTAAAAAAAAAAAAGGGTCAGTTAAGGAAGAGAAATCAGATTTTTTTCTCTTTGGATTTTCCACGACAAATACTTTGAAGATTTCGCTATGAATAAAGATATTTATTCATTCCTCTCATTGTGAAAATCATGAACATAAAAAATCCTCTATTTTATATTTTTGCATAAAAAAATTATGGTATCTGGTTACAGGTACAGCATGGGGCAGTGACGTCGTGGGTGATGTTGCAGCACCGCAGCCACAATGGGGGGCTCGGTGTAGCCTGCTGTGCCTGGATAACTCGTGGATGAAGTTCATGGATCGTGATTAGGCTAAGAATTCAGGCCCAAAAAACCTGCAAAAACAGAGGAGAACAGAGCTGCTAGTTTGGTTTGTTGTGGGGGCAGCGAATGGCGATCAGCTCGCTGGTTGAGATGGCGGATGGCTCAGCACAGCTAGACTCGTGACAGGTGGCACGGTGGCCCACCACGAGTGAGGTGCTGAAGAGGGGTGCCAAGGTTGATCGCAGGGAGCGACAACGAGGCTCGGGCCTAAGGATCAGCAGGGCATCGTAAGGCTTGGTGCAGTAGCTGGCCCTTGTCCATACAAGTGCGAGCCCGACCGGTCCAAAAGCAACGTCTCGGGTCGTGCAGGGCGACTGAAGGCATCTCAGGTCAACAAGGGAAGCAGCCGTCGGTTTTAGTGCAGATCAGTCCAGCTGTACAAGGAGCAACGGACATTGGAGCAGTGGGTATCACAATGGAAAGGCTCCTTGGCAGCTCGGTTCAGGCCGCGTCACCAACGAGGTGGCATGGCCGATCTCCTCGATCGAGCACTCTCCTTCTCGCTCTCGCTCTCCCTCTTTCTCACGTGTTTCTCTCGTGTGTTATGAATTATGATTGCTGATCCGTAATCTGTTAGGTATAAGTGTGTTTATATAAAGTTTAACCTTGGTTTAATTCACTCTCGCGGGCTTAATTTCGGTCTTATAACTCAGTGGGCTTTAATAAGCTAAGGTCATTCCTTGATTAGACTTTTTAATTGGCTGAATTAAGCTCAAATGAGGCCAATTAAGACCTTCCCCCTCTACGGAATTCAGCCGCCATTCCTTGCATGGACTAGCCGAATTCTTCATTTCTCTCCAGGCTTAATCTATTTAATTCAAGCTCAAAACCATCCACCTCTAGTCCTATTAATGCAATTCAATGAAGTTTGCTCCTAATAACTATTGTGCAATTTAATTTAATTTTCTCTTGGGGCCAGAATCGATCCCTTATTTTCTATTCAAATAATTTATAAATGATTAGTCAAAATTTATGTGTTAACAACCATTCCTCTTTAATGATAAGCTCGAAGATGTTACTTTCAAAGACCAATTGATACCTAAATTTTGATCATGCAAATGCAATAAATTATGTTTCTATTGAGATCACGAATCCCATTTTTACATGTAATAAAGTATGATGCATGCCAACATACCTGAAGTTACCTACCTTGTTGGAGCGATTAAGTGAACTCAAAGTATAGATTGCCTGTTTAGTATCCAGGTTTCAACTTTGATGCATGACAGTGCGCAAAGATTCCTAGGTAGATTGCCTGTTTAGTATCTAAACCTTTCTTCTGATGCATGATAGGGCAAGATAAGAGGTAGTCTGTTTAGTACTTGAATCTTTCTTCAGACGCACGACAGGCAAGAAAGGTAGCATGTTTAGTACCCGAATCTTTGGACACATGATAGGTAGAGAATAATCGCCTTTCTAGTACCCAAACCTTTCTTTAGATGCATGATAGGGTGGTATGAAAAGTAGCCTATTCAGTACCCGAACCTTTTTTTGGACACATGACATGTGAGAAAAGTAGCTTGTTTAGTATTCAAATCTTTCTTCAGATGCACGATAGGATGAGAAAACTTCTTAGGGGAATACCTAGAGTTTGACTCAAATAATTCAGAGGTTAGAAAACTTTGGGGACAACTTGGCTGGGTTGAGTGTCAGTGGAACAAAAAGAATACTTAGATGATCACAGGCACTCCAAAATGATAGAATATGGATAATCACAGATACTAAAAAATGCACACGAACTTATAGAGTTGAAATACTTGGATGATTGCAAGTACTCAATTCTTAACTTTGGGAAAATATGCACTTACCTGACTATTGCCAGGACTCTTTAACTTTGAGGAACCCGTCTCCTATCAGACATTACCAGAGCAAACATGTGTATGCATTCATAGATAAATCAAGACATATGTGACTATACGTGCCAATTGAAATGGGGTTTCTTGCATTGACGGTTTTGTCAAGCCTGCATCACCAAATTTCCACTCAAGCCTAGTCTAGATGGACCTGAGTGCTAGCACGGGGATCCTAGACCCGACCTCGATGGACTTGGACACAACATTTGTGGATCCAAGCCCGAGTATTGGGGATCCAAGCTCGGACACTAGGATCTCGTGCTTAGCCTTTGTGGACCTAGGCTGGATGCCAAGGCATTTGACATGGAGATTGGAGCTTCAAACCTGACCTTGATGGACGTAACCACGGGTGCGGAGGGCTTGGGTATGGGCACTAGGGTCTGGGGCTCCTCCTCGATGGACCCAAACCCAATCTTAGATGTCAAGGACCCTGGAAACAGTGTTAGGGTTTCCATGCCCCAAGCACAGAATTTCAGACTCAAGCACCAATACCTAATCATATTTTAAAAGGGAAATCATATTCCTAAATTTAAGTATTTGTATTCCATCGACTAGGCAAAGATTTTCTGTTGTCACATTTTTCCAAGCTAACTAAATGCCGGAAAATGAGAAAAATATTTTTTACAAAATAAATAGTCTTAGTGGAAAAATTGGTAAATGTAAGGAAAAACTTATAAAGATTAGTAAGCATCTCAAATGAGAGTGAACAAGAAAAAAATTAGTCTCTAATTTAATCAGAGAAAATTTGGTAAATTACACAAATAAATGTCGACAATTTCACATAATTGTTCGCAAGTCTAATGGTGAGATAAGATCGATGTGAAGAAAAGTCGAATTCACCACTGAAGTGACTACTCGATGTGTGAGGCTCATAATCGTCCTTTCCCCCTTCTTTACTGTTGGCAAGTTTAAAGTTATGTTTGGAAGAGATAAACGGAGATCAAGAAAGAGGTCACGGAAAGGATTTCCACTATGTTGTCTGGAAAAGATGGAAAGTGGAGGGGAACAAAAGATGAAGGAACTGCAAATCATCTTGTTTGCAAAGAGATGAAAAGTAGAATGGAAGAGATCATATTTATGCAAAATCACCATTACATCCCCAGTCATTTTACCCGTAAATTGTCTTTGATGGTTCAGTTTCAAGAGATTAGGAGTTAGAGTCCTAAATTTCGTCCAAATAAGCATATGCTCTCGTCGATTTAATTAAATAAAGATCCGAAATATTTCTTGACAGATGCGGCTTTTTGCTAAAGGACGAAGTTCGGTAAGATGTGTGTGTGTGTGTGTGAGAGAGAGAGAGAGAGAGAGAGAGAGAGAGAGTGGAATTTTTTTGGTTAAATCATTTGGAAATGAGGGGTGGCATGATTGTTTTTTTAATCGAAGGAAATTTGGAGACCTCAAAATAAAAGAGAGAAAAAGGACGGGCCGTGCGGAAGACTTTCGTGGTCTAGCGAATGAGAGAGCGAAGGCGGCTAGAAAGGCGTCAAGGTAGAGCCGTTTCGGTCAGGTGGCAGCACAGGGGGAGAAGAGGTCAATGTCGGAGGCCATGGGAGAATCTCTGCCGTGCTGGTCGGGATTTGAGTCTAATTCCTGACATTGACAGTCGCGCTTCATTGGAAACCCTCCTAGTTAACGTTGAATTTCTGTGCTTTTTCATGCTTCTTTTCCAACATCAACATCCTCGGCTGCTGGCATCTCGACGAGACTCTAGTGACGAGCTGACCCCCTCGTCAACGTGATGAAATTTCTGTGCTTTTTCCTGCTTCTTTTCTGACATTAGCGTGATCGAGAAGATAGCTGCCAGCATCTCGACAAGACTCCTGTGACGAGCTCCCTCGCGTAAGATATATCGGCTGTAGGATAACGTGGAACGGTCGTGTTTCGCTTCCAAGGGTCTCGTAATAATCAAAAGGTCACCATAGTCTTAATAACCTCTTCACGCGCTCGATGTGTAAATGATAATCTAACCCGTCCGTCGGGAAAAATTTCAGATCGTTACTGATTGGATCGACGAGAAGCCATGCTAATTTGGAGAAAAATCAGGACTCTAAAGTGACTTCTATATTTACCCTAATCTCTTTAGGCCGGATCATCGAAAACAGTTTTATAGGTCGATCTTTCGAACCTCCTCCACTTGCAAATACGCTTTTTGTCGTCATTAATCACTGTGATGTGAAAAATCCCACTCACTTTCCCCAAAGCTTAGACAAATCGAACACGAACTCTACCTCCTTCTCTTGCCTAAACCTTCTTCGAGGTTTCCTCTCCTTACACCTCTCTCTCTCTCTCTCTCTCTCTCTCTCTCGGGCTGTACATCTGTTTCAGGACCCCCTCTCCCTTCTTTTCTTATCTTTTGCAATAAGTGTGTCCCGGCTTGTTCCATACAGGTGGAATCCAAATGAGTAAAGAAGAGTTCTTGAAGATCCAGGTACGCATTCTGTCCCTCCTTACTCAGCTCACTGGTAGTTCCCCCCTGTACTTTTGCCTTGTTTTAAGCTCAAGAGTCGTAGATGATGGTCATTGGGACTTCACGTGTTACAATTCGGGTTGCTCCGTTTGGGAACTAATTTCTCTTTCCACGCTTGGTAATGACTTTTCGAATTGTTTCGTTCATATTTTATTTTTCTTTTTTACTTCTGTTTTTCTTTTGTTGGAGTGAGAGGAATTGTTCTTTTCACCTGTTCTTGTTCTCTGGTTTGCTCGTGCATGCAGACTTGGGTTCTGAAAGTGTACATACACTGTGATGGCTGTGACCGCGATGTGAAGAAAACCTTGGAGAAAATTGCTGGTATTACTCCTTCGTCATTTCCAGTCCTCCTTATTTGATCTTATCTAATTCTTCAAGCCTCTCTGTCTCTCTCTCTCTCTCTGTATCTCTCTCTCTCTCGCTCGCTCCGTGTTTGGATTTTAGTTAGATATATCTCAAACCTCCACTAAAAAATTCTTCCCGTGACACTGTAGTAATTCTCTGCTCATATATACTCATCACCTTCAACTAAAAAAATTCTTGGTTAATTTTTACTGTTGTTTCTTCTCTTTTTGGTTGGTGCGTTCAGGGGTTCTCACCGTCAAAGTAGATAAAGAACAGAACAAAGTGACTGTTTCCGGGACCGCAGCCCCAGCCCTACTCATCGAGAAGCTCAAGAAAAAGATGGGCAAACATGCAGAGCTTTTGAATGCTCATAAGCCTAACAAGAGCGACCCTGATCCCTCCCGGTTCAAGGACATTCATGTTGATGACGGCAAAGGTGGCAACAAGGACCGAAAGGAGGTCGGCGGCGGTGGCAGACCTTTATATTTAATGGCTCCGTAATGCCTTTTAGTAGAGATACCTGCATATCTCGTAGCTGAATTTATCAATGTTAGTAGTAACCGATAACTGCTCTCTCCCTCCCTCCCTCCCTCCCTCTCTCTACTTTTGATCTGATCTCAGTTTGTATGAAATGGGTACATGAGAAATTGCAGGACGCTGGTAAGTAATTTCCCACTCCTTGTTCATTGCTATTTTGCTGAGACATGGTGCATGGTTTTTTAATGCTATTTTGATTCTATGATGTGATGTTCTTTACCGCATGTGTAAATCACTATTTTGAAGCTGCATGATTTGACCTACAGTATTATATATTTGCATTGGACCAGTGGTAGACGAACTCGAGTAAATAGTTCTTCAGTTAATTGAATTAAGCCTTGAAAATTTGGCAAAGCTCATAGAATACATATATGTGGCTAGGGGTGAGCACGGTTCACGGATCTAAAGAGACCGGTTCCGGTTCCCAGTTCCCTTGTTTTAGGAACCGGCGGAACCGAAACCAGTTAGATTTTAAAAAACAAAAAACCTAGAGCACCCCATGTGATTTCCCCCCCTTCCCCTTTCTTTTTCCCTCTCTCTCTTTCTTTTCTTCCATTTTTCCTCCTCACCTCACTTCCTGCCCCCCAACTTTTTCTTTTCTTCTCTCTCTTCTCTTTCCCCCTCTCTCGGCCGAAACCCCACCCCTTCTCTTCTTCTTCTTCTTCTTCTTCTTCTTCTTCTTCTTCTTCTTCATCTTCCTTCCTCTTGTTGGCTAATGCTTCACCCACCACCACACCGCCGCCCCACGCCCTACTCACCACCACCTCTTGGCCACCGACCTACCACCACCCACCGCTCATCCGACGAGCCGTCTCACCGTTGAGCCCGACGAGTTGTCGCGCCGTCCGCACCGCCCCTCGCTGCCGTGAGCCACTGCCGCCGTCCCCAAGCCACCGTCACCACCTCTTGCCGCTGCTCGCTCAGCCGTCCGAGCCGTCGTTGCTCCAAACCGCCACTACCTCCGCCAGAACCGAGCTCTTCCCCCCTTGGTCGTGGGTTGAGCCACAACCGCTGCCGTCTTCGTTGCGCCGTTGGTGCCGCCGTTGGTACTGTGAGACTCGTGTCTTCGTCGCTATCGCGCCGCCATCGCCGCGTGCTCGTCGTTGTCAGACCTCTCTCAACACCGCCGCTGGATGTCGTTACCCCTCGCTCGCCTCGCCACTCAGCCACTTGCCGTCGACACCACCGTTGGACGCCGATCGTCCCCTCGGTGGAGTCTGCTCACTCGCCCAGCCACCCCAATGCAACTCGCCACTCGCCCAGCCCCAAATCAACCTTAACTCCACACCCCTTCGCCTCCACCTCCAACTCAGTCGCACCCCCTCTCTCTCTTTCCTTCCGCCTATCCGATCGGGGGCAATGAGGGACGCCCTTGGAGACTTCGGCAGGGGCCTACCGGCTGATCGACGACGAGACGGTAGGTTTTGCTCCGCATTTGTGCTCTTTTCAGTTTTCAGAATAATTTTTCCTCCGCATTTTTGCTCAAGTGATAGATTGCTCCTTTGCCTAACTAAGATGAGCAACACCACCAACAGTTGCTCAACCTTCATTTCAAAATTTGGAAAAAATGAAGATTACAGAAAGATGCACTGTTAATCGGTTTTGTTGGGGTTTATTGGTTTCTTTGGGTTGAATAGTTGATTGTCACACTATTACTCGGTTCTGTTGGTTCCATTGAATTGACCCAACTCCATATTCTCTATTATTTCATTTCTTTCTGTCTTTTTTCACTTCTATTCAACTATTGTTTTCGATGCTCTAGCAACTGCCAACACCTTTAAAGTTTCTGCTCGACGTGGCACCTACTTCTTGCCCACTCAAATCAAGAGCAAAATCCCAAGAGCCTATGCTCATACAACATGCCTGTAGTTATTATTATGAAACACATTTGTTAAATATGACTCGAGTTTGAGTAATTGCAAAACGCGATTTGCTGGACTCTTGAAATTGCACAAAAGAGGAAATATAAATTAAAATATATTGGAAGTTTTTGTAACCTTTCCTTGCAGTTACATATTCCTATTGTAAAAGGGAATTCGAATGTGGGCCCAGAGTCAAAGTTGTGGACTCTGGGCACACCTATAATAATTTATTATTATAGGAATTTTCCTCCTTGGCGTGAAGCTGTTGAAGAATCGTCGAGGCCTCTGCACGCGTGAAAGAAAAAGGAAATAGGTGGGCCCAGGTCAAAGTTTGACCTGGGCACACGTAGCCCACGTATAAAAGAGCTGCCGAAGCCCTTTACGAAAGAAATAAGTCGCAGAAGGGAGCCGTGAAAGAGGTTTTCTTTCGGTGGGTTGCTGCACGTACAAACCTACGGAGAAAAGGGAGCTGCATGTCTTCAAGCTGAAGCGCGATCAAGAAAAGGAATTCTTTTTCAGCGTTTGTTTTTGAGCTTGTGAGATAATTTTGTGCCGTGAGTTGGGTTTGGGGTTAAATTATTTTTTTTTTAAAACACCGAGAAAGTGTTTGAGTAACTTGAGTGTATAATCTCCTTGTATCGCTTGATCTATAGTGAAATTCGCTGCTGCTCTCCCCGTGGACGTAAGTCTTTACGACTGAACCACGTAAATCTGGTGTCCGATTTATTTTTCTTTTTCTATCTATATTATTGTTCGATCGCTCGTCCTATCGCAACAATTGGTATCAGAGCCAGGCTTGGCTAAGTTGAAGCGAATCGATGGCGAAAGAAGAAGTAAAAGTGAGAATCGACGATTTGATGGGAAGGATTTTAGTTTACGGAAGATGCAGATTGAAGATTATCTTTACCAGATGAAATTGCACTTGCCCTTATCTAGGGAGAGACCAGAGACGATGAAGCAAGCTGATTGGAATTTGCTGGATAGACGAGCTATGGGTGTTATTCGCCTGACGTTGGCTCGTAATGTCGCATTTAACATCCTGAAGGAGAAGACCACTGCTGACCTGATGCAAGCCCTGTCGGATATGTATGAGAAGCTCTCTGCGATCAACAAGGTCCATTTGATGCGACGTTTGTTTAATTTGAAGATGAGCGAAGGTGCGTCAGTTGCAAATTATATCAATGAATTCAATGTGATTGTTAGTCAATTGAGTTCAGTTGAGATTGATTTTGAAGATGAGGTATGTGCTTTGATTCTGTTATCCTCATTGCCTAATAGTTGGAATACTACTACGTTACTCACTGTTAGTAATTCCTCCGGGTCAACAAGTTTGACGTTTGATGGGGTTCGAGATTTAATTCGAGCGAGGACATTCGTAGAAGAGAATCTGGAGAACTCCGTATCTCGCTGCTTTAGTAGGTGAAAATAGAGGAAGATCTATAATACGTGTGGGTAATAGTAGTACTAACATAAACAGGCGTAGTCAGTCTAGGACTGCTAATGTTGTCTGTTGGAGTTGTGGCAAGAGGGGGCATCTTAGAAGGGATTGCCTCAAGCTGAAGAATGAGAAGGGTAAAGGAGTTATAGTTGATTCTGCAGATAATGTTGCAGCTGTAGCAGATAGTGCCGATTATGTCTTGTCTGTCACTAATGATTCATCGCTTGATGGATGGATTTTGGATTCTGGTTGTTCTTTTCATGTCACACCAAATAGAAATTGGTTTATCACTTATCAGTGCATGGGTAGTGATAAAGTCCAGTTAGGGAACAATGCTGAGTGCGATGTTGTGGGTGTTGGTGATGTTAAAATCAAAATGCATGATGGTATTGTGAAGACATTAACTGGAGTAAGGCATGTTCCAGAGTTGAAAAAGAACTTAATTTCCTTGGGTGCCCTAGATTCAGCTGGTTGTAGGTATTCTTCAAAAGGTGGAGTTATGAAGGTTGTATGAGGTGCCTTGGTGATAATGAAAGGAATCAAGCATGGAGGCCTGTATAAACTTCAAGGTGAGACAGTGAAAAATTTCGCTGCAAAGTAATTGACATAGATGGTGCTCATAGCGAGGTGGAGCCTATAGAGCCAATGGTTGCTGTAACTGCTGATATTGACAAGATACGTATTCGATTTCCTGACAGATATGTATGCAATAATGGTTTTACTTTATCTGCGGTTGAGGAAGTTATGTCAGAAAATCATTGCGGAGCAGTTAAAGGTGCATGTGGAGTTGGTATTCTGATAAAGTCCTTGGTTATGGCGAAGTTCAAGCGAGGCTTGGACTTGGATAATATCTGTGGCAGTTGAGCCCATCGGGGCTATGGGAAAATAGCAGCAGAGTTTGAATTTTTACAAAGCGATTGTAATTTAACTCAAACGTCGAGCTAAGGTGAAGATTGTTAAATATGACTCGAGTTTGAATAATTGCAAAACGCGATTTGCTGGACTCTTGAAATTGCACAAAAGAGGAAATATAAATTAAAATATATTGGAAGTTTTTGTAACCTTTCCTTGCAGTTACATCTTGCAGTTACATATTCCTAGTGTAAAAGGGAATTCGAATGTGGGCCCAGAGTCAAAGTGGACTCTGGGCACACCTATAATAATTTATTATTATAGGAATTTTCCTCCTTGGCGTGAAGCTGTTGAAGAATCGTCGAAGCCTCTGCACGCGTGAAAGAAAAAGGAAATAGGTGGGCCCAGGTCAAAGTTTGACCTGGGCACACGTAGCCCACGTATAAAAGAGCTGCCGAAGCCCTTTACGAAAGAAATAAGTCGCAGAAGGGAGCCGTGAAAGAGGTTTTCTTTCGGTGGGTTGCTGCACGTACAAACCTACGGAGAAAAGGGAGCTGCATGTCTTCAAGCTGAAGCGCGATCAAGAAAAGGAATTCTTTTTCAGCATTTGTTTTTTAGCTTGTGAGAGAATTTTGTGCCGTGGGTTGGGTTTGGAGTTAAATTGTTTTTTTTGGAAACACCGAGAGAGTGTTTGAGTAACTTGAGTATGTAATCTCCTTGTATCGCTTGATCTATAGTGAAATTCACTGCTACTCTCCCCGTGGACGTAAGTTTTTACGATTGAACCACGTAAATCTGGTGTCCGATTTATTTTTCTTTTTCTGTCTATATTATTGTTCGATCGCTCGCCCTATCGCAACAACATTAACCATAAGGAATCACCAAATTATACATTAAACAATATTTTCTCTAGAAAACTATGAATTTAGTTGTCTATTTGGATGTAAAAGATTCACATTGCTGTGTATTGGCAGGTACTGAAAATGGAGGGCCAACTATTGAATTATTTCGGCTTCTGGATATTCGCGCCTGCTACGAAAATGAAAAAAAAAAAATATGTTGGAACCTGGAACCGACCCTAGAACCTACGACAAGGTAGATTCCAAGTTCTTGGGTCTGACAGATAAGTTCCAGGTTCCAAAGATTGAGGAACCTGTACCCGAGGGTAGGTTCCAGGTTCCAAAGATTGAGAAACCTGTTCCCGAGGGTAGGTTCCAGGTTCTAGACGGAACTGAACTGGAACCGGGAACCGCTCACCCCTATATAATGTGGCCAATATTTGCATTATAGAGCAAGTTGGTATAATTCAATTATTGAATTGTTAAATAATACACTTGAAAGGTAATTTATATGAATATTCAAGTAGAGGAAGTAATCAGAAAATTGCCTTAAGTTGAATATCAGAAGTAGAGAATGAAATATTTTGGCTCTTATAAGATAAACCCTGGTAGCTGTTACATATAGAGAGAGACGGCTACAGTGCGCATAAAGGAGAGAGGCGTTCTTGCTGCAGCAATCTCCCACGAAGCCAAGAGCCACCACTTGACAGCATAACTCTGGCCGCTTCTGCGCGATATTGACTGAAAATTTCCATTGTCTTGAGGCGAATTCCGGACATACTTGCATCAGTGAAGCAATTCGATGAATCAGCTGAGTCCCGAGTCGTCCCAGCATCCTCTGGTTTCTCGCCGTACTTCACCTAGCCCAGACCAATATATTCCAGCCACCTTGCCCCAACAAATCAGTTCTCACCGCCGCGGCCAAGCCCCTTCATCGCTAGCCTCATTGCCTCGACTATTCTCTTGCAGGTTTTCGATACAGTCCTGGCCAGTTTCCATCAAGATCCACGAAGAGACGACTGACTATTCGATGGCATCCCATGCTTGAGAGATTGGTCCATGAAAGGGGAAAAAAAGAGAGGACATTGACTTCGCATGGAGGAATTGGACGCACCGGGGGACTTTCTTCTCTTCAACGTGAAACACTCACGAAGAGCCCTCTGAAAATTCATGCCCGATTCTTCATCAAAATCTATTTAAATTCACAACCTATTATTATCTTCTTTCTTTCACAGGATTCATAACAATGCCATCTTCTCCACATGGGAGTTCAATGGACTTTCACGCCTCCACTTTCCCGATAACATGAAATTCCTCAGGAGAGAATGCCAAGAGAGCACCAGCGAAAGAAAATTCTTCAAAAGCCATGTCTCCTCTTCATCCTCGCGTCCAGATTAAAGTAACTATAGCGTGCGTTCAGCAGGTCCCAGTTGCACCGTGTCGCGACCTCACCCTTGGATACACCGAGAAATTATATTATTAAGTCTAAACTTGGCTAAGTTTTAAGTTTGTATCGAGTCTAAACTTAGCTCAGAAACCTAGTTTAACTTCTTAGGATCCGTTCGTTTCACAAGAAATAACACGTTTCCAAAAGATGTTTTTCATGAAGGCATTTTCCAAGAAAATGACTATATTTTTAATGTTTGACTAAAATCTAAAAATGAAGTGAAAATATTTTTTACTATTCGTAATCTAATTTAATTATTTGGGAAAATTTACCAAAAAAATTGAATTTTAATTTTTTAATTGACCAACAATTTTAAATTTAAATATATATATTTAAAAATTTTGAATTTTGAATTATCTTTATTTATTTTTACTTTTTTTCTTTCTTTTTCTTTTCCTTCCTCCTTCTTCTTCCTCCTTCCTCCGCAGCCACATGCCTAAATGATGATCGTTTGCCCAACGACCAACCAAGACACGGATCGCCAAATCCAACAAACTCAAGACTTGAGTTGGCTTATGGCTGGTGCCAGCCACTATCATTGTTAAATTATGTCTCGAGTTTGAACGTCTGGATTCTTTAAAGCTGCATAAAGGAGGAAATAATTAAAAAAAAAAGGAATTTTTCTCTTTGAAGTGAAGCTGCCGAAGACGTCCCTGCACGAAAAAGCCTTGCACGTGAAGAATCAAAGTTGGTGGGGCCCAAGGTCAAAGGTTTGACCTTGGGCACACATTCACGCTGATTTCTTGTTCGGCCATGCAAACAAAAGAAGAAAAAAAAAAGGCCGCCGAGACTCTCTGCACGTGAAAGACAAATCGTGGTGGGCCCAGGTCAAACTTTTGACCTTGGGCACACACACGTATAAAAGGAAATTTGTCGCACGTCTTTTTCCCTAGCGTAAAAAGAAGCCGCCGAAGCAAGAAGTCGCTTGAGTGAAAACCCAACGAAGCCGCACGTCACGTTTTTGAAGCCGCAAGCCCTGAGAAGCTTTGAAGAGATACACAAAGTCCTCCGTAGAGAGTTTTGTTTCGAGCTTGAACGCACGGTAATTTTGTGCCGTAAATTGTTTATTTATAAATATTGTGGGTTTGAGGTTAAATCTAGATGTGGAAAATATTTGAGCGTTTGAGTGATTGTAAATTATAATTGTTCGATTATAGTGAATTATTTGCTGCTGGCTTTTCCTATGGATGTAGGTACCGATACTCGGATCGAACTACGTAAATTTCTGGTGTCCCTATTATTTATCGTTTATTTCTCTGGTGATTTCGTGTTGACGTAAATTGCAAGATCATGTTGTTTCCGCGTATTATATACCAACAACCATGGCCAGATAGCGGTTGGTGACCGTGCAAGGAAGAAGAAAAAGAAAAGGAAAGAAAAACAAAAAAAATAATAATAATAATAAGGCTTTGTTCATTTTACAAAATAACATTTCTTAAAAACGTTTTCCAAATTTTTCACATTCGTTTAACGGAAAATAAACTAGTCAAGTAAAATATTTCCACTTTTAAAAAACACATTTAAAAGTGAGGAAAATATTTTCCACTTCAAAAATGAAAAACATTTTTCATAACTTCTTCCACCTCACTTCATTTCACTAAACAAATTTTCATTTTATTTTTATATTATCTTTTCTTTTTTCTTTTTTAAAAAATCAATTTTTTATTTTTTTTCTTTCTTTCCTTTTCTTCTTCTTCTTCATTACCCTTGGTCGGTCGCTAGCCACAGGCGAGCTAGAGCCTCGCCACAAGTCGGCGAGGCTCGAGCTCGCCAGATACCGGTGAGGTCAAGCCTCGTCGACTAGTGGCATGGCCAAGCTTGCTGGATGCAAGCGAGCTCGAGTCTCGCCAAATCCGATCACTTGGAAGAGGCTCAAGCCTCACTTAGCTTGCTAGATTTGGTGAGGCCCTAGCTCGCCCGACTAGCCTCAAGCGAGCTCGAGCCCCACCTAGGTGGTTAGATTTGGCAAGGCTCAAGCTCATCGCAACCTTGCTAGAATCTAGCAAGCTTGAACCTTGCTAGACTATGGGAGGCTCCAACTCACTTGTGGCCACTCACCAGCCACCACTGCAATCGGCAACTGGCCAATGAAGAAGAAGAAGAAGAAGAAGAAAAGGAAAGAAAACGAGAAAATAAGAAAATAAAAAGAATAAAAAAAAATTAAAAATTGATTTTAAAAAATAATAAAAATTTATCAAAAAGGTTGCATGGAGGAAAATATTTTCCTTGCCGAACTGTGAAAAAATATTTTCTAGCTTATTTTCAAACTTCAGCCGAACAACAGAAAATATCTAATATGAAAGAAGTGATCATGCGGATGCAAACAATTAAAATAACATTCAAATATATCAACACAATAAAGGAATTGCGGAAATGATCAAGTAAAATTACCAAGCAATTTTTCAGGTTTTGTTTTGGTCCTAACATGAGAATGAACAATGTATGTACAAATGGAATTTTAATAAATTTTTGGTTTTGTTTTTTTAACTTTTTTAATGAAGGCTAAACTAGAATGCAATACGTGTAGTGCAAACTTATGCCTAAATGCAACTCTAGGTTAAATTACTCTACGTGACATGCACTTTTCACTAATTAAACCTTACATGCAAACCATAGGACATGCATATTATTTTTTGTATTTTTTATATAGAATTCGAAATAAATAAATATCATTATTTGAACATACAATCTATCCTATAAAGGAACCCAGTTTATCTTTATATGACTTTTATATTTTTTTTATTAATTTTGTAATTAAAAATTACAAAAAAATAAAATCTATCTAAATTGAGATATTATCTTTTTTAGCATAGGATATTAACCTAAAAACATATATTAGCATGCAATTATATCTAAAAAACTTACATAACTAGATATTATCTATACATGCAATTTTAATTCAACTAGGAAAATATTTAAATTATCCTAATCTAATCTGGAAATCAATTATAATCCATGTGATATGCAATCAATTTAAACTATGCAATGTTATCTAGAAATCCTATTGATTTTAACATGCAATTTTTTTGGTAGTTTTATAATAAAGAAATAAATCAAAACAAGATAATCATATGACCACCCAAAATATTATCCACCACCGTAAGATATCCACATCATTCAAATATGGAAACATTATACAATCAACTAGATATTTTCGCAAAATTAAATAAATATCCTAATCTTAGGACTTAAAAGGTCAAGATATCAAATCAATCTAGATGGCGTAGCCCAATAACTTCATCTAAGCACTTATAGATAGAATTAAAAGATTATGTCGCATTACAGATTAGGAAATAAATCCTAATTAAAAATGCCTAATCACTCTAAGGAATCAAGTTAGATATTGATAATGCAAATTAGGCAATTAAATATCTAAATCAAATTCATATGAGATTTTACTTAATTTTGCTGCTCGTTTCTAAATTTGTATCAACAACGGACGGCAGATGGAGATGGTGACCGGCTGCTTACAGCGGGGCTCCACTGATGGTGAGGGTGCCAATCGACAGTGCTTAAAGTACTCGACGGTGGGGCTCACGGCAAGAATGCAGCTTGCGAGGCTCGGTTGCGTGATGACAAGGCAGTGATCGGCAGATATAGCGCGAGGCAGCAACACCGTGGGTGATGTTGCGGCACGACTGCCACAATGGGGGCCTCGGCTTAGCCCACGATGCCCGAATAACTCGCATATGAAGTTCGTGGATCGCGATTCGGTTAGGAATTTGGGCAGGAAAACCTGCAAAAATAGAGGAGAATAGCGCTACTGATTTGGTTTAGGGGCAGTGAATGGCCACCGGCTCGTTGATTGCAGTGGCGGATGGCTCAGCACGGCTGGACTCGCGACGGGTGGCACAGTAGCCCACTGCTGGTGAGTCAGTAGGGGCGTCAAGGTCAATCGACAAGGAGCAACAGCGAAGGTCCGAACAGGGCGTCATAGGGCTCAGTGCAGTTACAGGCCCTTGTCGGTATAGGTGCAGGCCCGACAGATCCAAAAGAAGCTTTGTGGGCCGTGCAAGGCGACTGAAAACATCTCGGCTCAACGAGGGAAGCAGCTCATCGATTCGGTACAGATCAGTCCAGTGGTGTAGGGAGTGGCGAACGTTGAAGTGGCAGGTGTCACGATGGAAGGGCTCCTCAGCTCGTCATTGTCAACGGGAACCACGGCTCAATTGGGGCCACCTCATTGATGAGGTGGCACGACGAGAGAGGAGTTCTTGATTGAACACTCACTTTCTCACTCTCACTCTCCTTCTTTCTCAAGTGTTTCTCTCTTGTGCGTTTGGAATTATGATTGTCAATCCCTAATCTGTGAGGCTTAAGTGTGTTTATATCAATTTGACCTTGGTTTGATTCACTCTTGTGGGCATAATATTGGCTTTATCACTTAGTGGGCTTTAATAACCTGATGTCATTCCCTAATTAGACTTTTTAATGTGTTGAATTAAGCTCAAATTAGGCCAATTGATGTCTTTCCCCTTATGGAATTCAGCCACCATTCCTTGCATGGAAGCCAAATTCTTCATTTCTCCATGGGCTTGGTCTATTTAATTCAAGCTCAAAACCATCTACATTTGTTCCAATTAAATGTAATTAATTGAAATTTGCTCCTACTATTATGCAATTTAATATTATTTTTTATTGGGGTCTAAGTTGATTCCTAGTTTTCAATCCAAATAATTCCTAAATGATTAGCCAAAATTTATGTATTAACAACTAGTCCTCTTTGAAGGTGAGCTCGAAGAAATTGCGTTTAAAGACCAATTGATACATAAATTTCAACCATGCAAATCCAATGAATGATGTCGCAATCGCAAATCCCATTTTCATATGCGATAAAGGAAGATGCAAACATACATGAGTTTACCTACCTTGTTGGAGCGGTGAAGTGCATTTGAAGTAAAGATCCCCTATTTAGTATCCAAATTTTAACTCAAAAGGATGACAGTTCGTAATGATTACTGGGGTAGATTGCCTGTTTGATACCCAAACCTTTCTTCAAATGCATGACAAGGTAAGAAAAGAAGCATGTTTGGTACACAAAGCTTTCTTAGGACGCATGACAAGGCGAGAATAATCGTTTTTTAGTACTCAAACATTTCATTGAACGCATGATAGGGTGATATGAGAGGTAGCCCGTCTAGTACCCGAACCTTTCTTCGAATGCATGACAGGGCAAGAAAAGTAGCCCATTTAGTATCCGAACCTTTCTTTGGATGCATGATAGGGCGAGAAACTTCTTAAGGGAATACCTAGAGTTTAATTCAAATAATTCGGGGATTAGAAAAGTGGACAACTTAGTTGGGTTGAGTGTCAGTGGAACAAAGAGAATACTTGGATGATCACAAGCATTCAAAAAAGTAGAATACTTGGATAATCACAAATACTAAAAAATGGACCAGCTAAAATACTTTGATGATTGCAAGTACTAAGTTTTTAAGTTTGGGAAAAGATGCACTCTTTTAACTTTGAGGGACTTGTCTCCTGCCAGACATGATCTAACCAAACATATATATACATTCATCGATAAATCAAGACGCATATGGCTACACATGCCAACTCAAATGGGGTTTCATGCATTAATGATTTTGTCAAGTCTACATCACTGAATTTCCACCATAAAGAATCGCTTTTAGTTCTTAAGAGTTTTCACTCACTTTCATTTATGAATGCTATTTATTCCAACCATTGATGTGGGAATATATCTAAATCATTCAACCTCACTATCATCATGCCGACTAAGGTATAAGTATTCTCACGAGTAATATGACCTTACCAATCTAAGAGGTCTTTATCATGATCACAAATGAGGGCTTGGTCAATGACTAAGCATAGAGAATATTTCATAACTATGAAAGTAATACTCTATGTCTTCTTTTTCACTCATGTTTTATCATTACATTAGATTCTGTGATCATTATCTCAGAGTTTACAAGTTAAGAATCCTATAGTGCCATTCCTAGGGCACATCGTTGGAGTTAGAGTAGTACAAATGGATTCAACCAAGAGCCAGGCCATTACGAAGTGGGAGTTACCAACCAAAGTAACGAAGTTACGATCATTCCTTGGCCTCACCAATTCCTATAGGCGGTTTATCCGAAACTATTTGAGCATCACCATGCCACTCACGAACATACTAGAGAAGGAAAAGTTGTGGGAGTGGACAAGTCAATGCTAAAAGATGTTCAATCAACTAAAGAGGGCAATGTCGGAGGAGCATGTGCTCATGCCATCTAATCACTCAAAGCTAGATGAGGTAGAAGCTAACACTTTTAAGTATGCTATTGATGGTGTACAAATGTAGAAGGAACACTCAATGACATTTGAGTCAAAGAAGCTCAATTAGATACATGGTCCATGAAAAGGAGATGACCATGGTGGTGCATTGTCTTCGTACATAGAGGCATTATCCTGAGATTGCAGTTTGTCGTAGGGACAGACGACATGGCCACAAGCTGCTTCTAAATTCAAAAGAAGCTAAGTCCGAAGCAAACTCGATGGTAATATTTTCCGATGAAATTCAACTACACCTCGGAGTACAAGTTTTGTAAGGCCAACTTCATGATCGATGCACTTAGGCAAAAGATGGAGCTAGCAACAATGAGTTAGCCCAAGTGCCCATGGACTAAGTGGATCAAGGAGGGTTAAACTGCAACATCCGCAATTCTTATCCCTATAAGAAATGGCTATGAGTCCGATATGCCAGTGGTAAGGATCGGTCATGGATTGGACCAAGAATTGACCATGAATTGATTAGCCCTATCGGAAGGGTAATCGAGGGATTAACCATGTTCCGATAAAAGAATCGGCCATGAATTGATCAAGGGATCGGTCACGGACCAATCTAATGACCATGCAAGTAGGCTCAAGCTGTTTGACTAATAGACGATTATCCGACTATAAGGCTTGACCAAGGGATGGTCACGCATCACCATAGATCAATAGGTGATCATGAATTGATCCCGAGTGATCATGTTCTAGTTGTGAGTGATTTCGCTCAGTCATGTACCAACCGTAAATGACCATGAGTCAACCCAATACGATCTTGTGCCCGTCACGGATTGACAAATCACACACAATCACATAATAATTGAGAGTCATTTGGGACCAGACCTAGGGCCAGTCCAAGAGTCGGTTTGCTTGGCCAATGTTGACCCAAGGACCGGCCATTAAGCCCACATCCTAAGCCGTCGACTTAGTTGAAATAGGAATTTATGCCTACGATGACCACACTAAGGGTGGCTTTGCCATGAACCTTGAGTGTCTCGAAATGATCGATAGAAGATATATAAAAAGAGCCTTTACCCAATCCTGATTGCACTTCCAATGGTCTATTTCTCATATTTGCCTTAATCTTTGGAAATTGACAAAATGAAATATTCTAAAAGCCCTTGGATCATTTAATGAAAGGAGTGATTCATCACTATAGGTGGCCTTGAGAAAATTTGGTAAAAGATTTTCCTTGAAAATTGAGTTGATGAGTCAAAGCACAAATGGACCAATCAAGGGAGAAAATAAAAAGTTCTAGAATGCTTAACTTAATGAACAAGTAAAGGCATGAAACATGTACCAAAAATCCAAGCTTCATGATTACCATATCTTAGGCATTAAATGAGCAACGAGAGTCATTAGCTTAAGTGGCCTTATGAAGATTATGTAATGATGGCCGAAAGATTTCCTTTGAAGAAGAAGTTTGTGACTCATGCTTAGGCGTCCACTTAAAGATTTGATAATAATGGCTCAAGATTTTCCTTCAAGAAGAGGCAAAAGACTCATGGCTTAAGTATACCAATTGGAGAGCGACACCAAGGACTCTTGTCATTTCCCTAGGATTTAGGTGTGTCATATAATCTTACTAGATGTGTCACCTTTCCAACTAGGCATGCCACCTTGTCAATTAGACTTGCTACCACAATTTATAGCTGTTGCCACTCCAAGAAAGGTGATTGGGTCATTTGGACAAATAATGATAAGGATTGTGCCTATAAATAAAATGAGCCCCTCATTCATTCTTACCCTTGGAGCCTTCTTTGCACGTCTCCCCTTTCTTCCTCTCTCTTGACCTTCACATGCATCCGCCCTCACACCCTCAACAAACCATTCCTCAAGCTTTTGAGGACCATCCAAGTAAGTGGAATCTCTAATTCTTGGCTAGGGCAATAGGCTACGTCATCGAGTTTAATCGTGTGCTCACTCATGTAAGCCATGTGTATGTTGTAATATTATTTTGTATGGTTTGCTTATATTTACACGTTTGAATGCGTTCACACATCGAGACGAGGTTGAGGTTCACTTGGCTTAGAATTGACATTAAGTTGCAATGGCCTAAGACCGTGAGGTCTTGGATTAGCATCAAGTCATCTTGATTCCAAGTCTCATTAGGTGCAAGGATCGCCCAAGGCTGCGAGGTCTTGATCGGCATTGAGGAGTGCTGGTTCCAAGTCTTGTTCAATACGGGGATCACCCAAGCCCGCGAGGTCTTGGTACGGCATTAAAGGGTGTCGATCCTAAGTCTCATTCAATGCAAGATCGCCCAAGGCCACGGATTCTTGGATTAGCATTGAGACGTGTCGATTCCAAGTTTTGTTTGGTACAGGGATCACCAAAACTTATGAGGTTTTGGTAAGACATTAAAGCGTGTTAATTCCAAGTCTTACTGGGTACGAGGATCGGCTTAGGAGTGCGATTCAAGTCATGAGCCAAGAATCATGCCCGACATGTTGTGTAGTGTGGTAATGAGGGCCATGGCACACGCACTTGAATAAGCACGCCCTCGGACCTTGTATACATTAACTAAGAGGAAAGATAAGAAATCAGCTTGTGTGATATATGATGTGTGGTCACATAAAGGAAAGTTAAATTATCGCAAGCGCATCTTGACTATGCCAAGGGGAAATCCTTCAAAATGATGTTTCATGAGCACACCCCGAAGAAGACAACATCGGGTTGGGATAAGGGTTGGTCTAAGCACATGCCTCTATTCTAAACGATGTGTTACTTTTCTCATTCATGAAATCGGGATACTCTGGTTGAGTCAAGAAGCCCCTAAAAGTATGGGAAGTCCCTAAAAGTATAAGACATTTGGCTTGATGGCTGGATGCCTTGGTTGAGCCAAGAAGCCCAAAAAAATATGCCCTTGAAAGTATGAGATGCCTAGCTTAATCGTCAAATGCCTTGATTGAGCTAGGAAACCCCTGAAAGTATGACATGTCTAGCATGATGCCCTGATTAAGCTAGGAAGTCCCTAAAAATGAGGTATGGACACCTGGAGTGCCAAAACTTGGCACGGAGGGACACTTAGGGGGTGAATGATAACCATTCTGGCTATAAATTGATTTCTAGAAGAGAAATAGATTTTTCTATTTCTATTTCTAGAAGAGTTTCTAAGCAAAAATAATTGTTTGATAATGATACAAAATTTCTACTCCAAAAGTAGAAATTTATTTGATAACGACACAAAATTTCTTCCTTCGGACGGCGGTGGCCGGCGGTGGCGGCAGGCGGTGACGATGGCGGTGAGCGGCGACGGCGGCGGTGGGCGCGTTCGGCAAATGATGTTTGGTAGTGACAAACGATGAGAAAAATTTTTATTTCTGATTTCTATTCCAAAAATAGAGAAGTAGAAAATTCTTATTTCTGAAATCTATTTCAGATATAGAAAAATGAAATAATGTTATCAAACGGATTTCTATTCCAGAAACAAGTCTAGAATAGAAAAATTGTTTCTAGAACAGAAACAACTGGTTGTCATGCACCCCCTTAAGTGCCAAAACTTTGAAAATGTACACTTAAGTGCCAAAATCGGAGTAAAGTGGATCACTTAAGTGCCACTTCGGCCAAAATCCGGCCAAATTGCTGACGTGGCAATTTTCTCGGTGAGTGGGGTGCAAAACGGTGTCGTTTTGCACGCCGATGTGGCAAGGAAATGCAAAAACGACGTCGTTTTGGCTCTAATGTGTAAATAATTAATATACAAATTAATTTAATTTAATTTAAAATATTCTAAAAAATTAAAAAACTTAAAATTAAAAAAAGGGGGGCGAATGGGGTAGCCGAGGGCCGAGCCCTCGCCGCCGATTGGCCAAGGGTTGACCACCCCGCCGACCCTCCCGGCGGTTGCCGGCCCTTCCCAACGACGGCGGGGAGGCAAAGAACGGCGAGGGCTTAGCCCTCAGCCGCCCCCTTCACCCCCACCCCTTTTTAAAATTTTTATTTTTAAGTTTTTATTTTTTAGAGTATTTTAAATAAATTTAAGTTTAAATTTAATTTAATTAATTTTTATATTAATTATTTATACATTTTTATTTTTTAGAATATTTTAGCTGGTAGTTTAATTTTTATTTTGCAGACGACATCATTTTGGGTGAGTTTGAGCTGAGTCAACTCTCCGACGAGTCATGTAGGCAAGCAAAAATAATAAAATATTGTCACGTAGGATTTCCAGCAAGGTTCGCTAGAGGTGGTACTTAAGTGTCCCACTTTTCAAAGAAAGTGGCACTTAAGTATACATTTTCAAAGTTTTGGCACTTAAGTGTTCTCTCGTGCCAAGTTTTGGCACTTGGGCTGTACTTCTGCCCCCTAAAAATATAGGATGCATGACCTAAGGCTAGATGCCCAACTTGAAGCTAGAAGCCCCTGAAAGTATGGGAAGAATCTTTTGAGATGGTTAATGAACATATTGTGCATATTACTATGTAATGTTTGATGAAGTAGCTTGTTTAGTAAGTTGAAATTGGATCACATGCAGATAGTAGAGAAATAGTAATGGGTTTACTATTGATCTGCAATCGACATTATATTGCGAGTGTTGTACCTACTAGATTCGAGGACGAGATGTACTCTAGTAGAGAATTAGAGGTTTTATTTACTGAGTCCCTCAACTCACTCCCTTATTTTTCGAACTTATAGGCATGGAAGTCTTACGTTAGTTTTGAGAACTGTAGTTACGCTAAAGAAGATAGAAATTCCCCTAGCCTACATGGATACTTGTAGTGTAATGTAAAAAGGAAAGATGGCCCACAGAAAAATGGGCTTATAAATGTACTGTTATAATATAAAGTAGAGTGTTCAGTGTGATGCATATCCTAGTAGTTCTATTATTGTTTGTCTGGGAAGTCCATTTGTTCCGTATGTGCCTATCAACAAAATAAAAATAATCGGGACGATGACGAGCCTAGACATCACGAAATAACCCCCACCACTCGTGACCCTAGAGATGGAGTTAGGGTCATTACAATTTTTTATATCATAATATGGTTATTACTTGGATTGATAAGGTAAGCTGAGTGTCATGGGATAGTTAGCTAAAATAACACTCCATGCATGTGATTGTTGCATGATTGGTTTTATGGTAGTAGATTTTGATTACTAACCCTTTATTATGTTGTAGAAAGCCTCCCTAGAATTTTTGTAGTTGTAACATGAGTGCTCAAGACCAGGTGGCCACGAGAGGAAAGTTGACTCAAGGCTAGCCAAGTTCCAAAGAAAACTCGAAAGAAGACTCTCGACTAGATGAAATTCTGCAATCTCTTACGACCATTAAAAGCCTAATGGAGCAGCACGCACGGCATCAAGTAGCATTTGCTTCTGGGAATGCCTCTATGGTTGAAAATGGGAATGGAAATAATGAACGTTCCATGCAGGGATTGGTTGAGCAATTTCTGAAGCTGCAACCCCTAAGATTTGCCGAGATGGGAGATCTCGAATAAGCTGAAACATGGATTGACGAGTTAGAGAAAATCTTCGCACTTGTGAGGTGCACCAATGAGGATAAAATGACGTTGGCAGTGTACCAGTTGTAGGGTAATGCTAGTTATTGGTGGAAGGCGACAAAAAAGAATAGTATTTCATGTGGATATTGTTGTAACTTGGAATGCCTTTGTTGAGGCTTTCAATGGGAATTACCTTTCCGAATGTACTCATGACGAGAAGATGGCAGAATTCCTGCAATTCCACTAAAGGAATATGACTATTGATTAGTATGAGGCAAAATTTGCTAAGCTATCGAGGTTCACCCCAGGCTGATTGAAAATCCGGTAGATAGAGTAAAAAGACTCCGAGATGGCTTGAAGCCAGACATTCAGAGTCAACTAATGCCACTAAACCTTCAAAACTACAACGACCTATATGAATGAACTCAGCTAATAGAAAAAGATTTGCTAGAGTGAACCATTACAGCTATTTATCGAGAAAGGTCTTGTCCTCCAGCCTCTCCTGTTAACCAACGTCGTGGTGAAAGATTGATGCAAGAAGGAGAACATTCATTTGCTCCTAATAAGAAGAATAATGGGCCAACCTTCACTCAAGGAAACATACGTCGAAAATGACACGGCGACGCTCCATGTTCTGCTTGAACAAAATCTTGTTTCGGCTGTTGGCCAATGATGCCACTATAGCAACCACAAATGATGCCACAAGGTGGAGTCCCACAACAAAACGATTCTAAGCGTCCTCTAGCCTAAAGAAGAGTATATGTGATCACTCAGGAGAAAGTAGAAAACTCCAAGACTGTCATTGCAAGATGAAGTACTATTAACTGTGGAAGGTAGATAGTGTAGTATTCTTATAAGTGAAAGAGAGGAAACAATAGATCTAGTCGTGTCGGCTATGTATGATTTTAACAGTATGATAAAAAGAATAATAATCAAAGTATGCATCAAAACTGTGATCAAGCTATGAGTGCTTTGAAAATTTAGGCACTATAGTAGACAGATGGTCAAACAGAGAGGATCATCCAGATGTTTGAGAATATGTTAGAAGCTTATGTTATTGACTTCAATGGAAGTCGAGACGATAGCTTACATCTTGTTGAATTTGCCTATAATAATAGTTATCAACAAAATGTTAGCATGGCTCCATTTGAGGCACTATATAATTAAGTTTGTAGGATTCTAGTATGTTGAAATCTTCATCAGGGAAAGGAAGGTAACTGATCCGAAGCTAGCCTTACTTACGATAGATGCCTTACTGGTAAGTAGAGATAGGCTTATAACTGCCTAGAAAAATTACAAAAGTTATCTAGATAAACGACAAAACCCTCTAGAGTTTTAGGTAGGTGATTATGTTTTTCTCAAGGTATCGCCCCTAAAGGATGTGGCCCGTTTTAAAGAAAAGGGAAAACTAAGCACTAGGTACATTCTATTTGAAATCTTGGAAATGATTGGGAATCTAGCTTATTGGTTGGTGTTGGCACTAAGGCTTGCTTAGACACATGATGTGTTTCATATATCCATGTTAAGAAAATATGAGCCCAATTTAGCACACGTGCTGAATTTCGATGAGATAGAAGTAGACGATAGACATACATTGAGGAGCCGGTGCGGATCGTGGATAAAAGAGATCAAGTGATAGAAATAAGGTTGTTCCCTTAGTAAAGGTCCTATGGCGATGCCATGGAACGGAGGAAGCAATGTGGCAAAATGCAAATACCATGAAGTGCAAGTACTCGTACCTATTCTAAGAATCAAGTATGTTTTGAAATTTCGAGGATGATATTTTTTTTTAGGGGGAGAGTTGTAACATTCACAACTTTTGACTTTATGAGAAATGGTTATGAGTCCGGTGTGCCAATAGTAAGGACTGATCATGGACTGATTAACTTGATCGAAAGGATAACCAAATGATTAACCATGTTCTAATTACCAAATTGACCATGGATTGATCAAGGGATCGGTCGCAGACCCATCTAATGACCACGAGAGTGGCCGTTCAGTCAATGGACGACTGTTCAACCATAAGGGTTAATCGAGGGATGGTCATGTATCACCACAGATCGATAGGCGATCATGATTCGATCCCAAGTGGTCATGTATGATTCGACCCACTATAATCATGTGTGGTCACGAATTGATCAATCCCGCACAACCACATGACAATGGAGAGTTAGCCTAGACCAAGTCTAGGGCTAGTCTGGGAGCCAGTCAGCTTGGCTAGTGTCGACTTTAGGGTCGTCCATTAAGCCCACTTCCTAGGCCACCGACTTACCCAAAGTAGCCATTTTCACCTATGACATCCACATCAAGGTGGCTTTGTCATGAACCTCGGCTATGTCGGAATGGTTAATAAGGGATATATACAAAAATCCTAGCCCAGTCTCTTGTACTTTCAGTGTCTATTTCTCATTTTTGCCTTATTCTTTGGAAATGGACAAAATAAAGTATTCTAGAACCTCTTGGATCATTTAATGAAAATGGTGATTCATCACTTTAGGTGGCCTTGAAAAGATTTGGCAATTATTTCCCAAAATCTTCTTGGAGATTAAGTAGATAAGTCATTGCACAAATGGACCAATCAAGGAAAGACAAAATAGAAGGTTCTAGAATGCTTAGCTTAATGAAAAAGTAAAGGCATGAAATATGTGCCAAAAATCCAAGTTCCATGATTACCATATCTTGGGCATTAAATGAGGAATGTAAGTCATTAGCTTAGGTGACCTTATGAAGATTTTGTAATGATGGTCAAAAGATTTACTTTGAAGAAGAAGTTAGTGACTCATGCTTGGTGTCTACTTAAAGATTTGGTAATGATGGTTCAAGATTTTCATTAGGGAAAAAGTAAATGACCCATGGCTTAAGTGTATCAATTGGAGAGCGACACCAAGGAATCTCATCATTTCCCTAAGATTTAGATGTGCCCCACAATCTTACTAGAAGTGCCACCTTTCCAAGTAGGCATGCCACTTTACCAATAAGACTTGCCATATAGCCATACTACTCCAAGAAATGTGATTAAGCCATTTGGACAAGTAATAATAAGGATGGGTTCTATAAATATAATGAGCCCCTTATTCATTCTCATCCTCGAAGGCTTCTTCGCTTGCCTCCTCTTTCTTCCTCTCTCTCAACCTTCACATGTGTCCATCCTCACCAAACCATTCCTTAAGCTTTTGAAATCCATCCAAGTAAGTGAAATCTTTAACTCTCGATTAGGACAATAGGTTACGTCAAGTTTAGTTGTATGCTCACCCATGTAAGCTATGTGTATGTTGTAGTGTTCTTTTGTATGGTTTGTTCATATTTGCATGCTTAATGTGTTTAGGCCTTGGGAGGAGGATGAGGTTCGCTCAACTTGGAATCGACGTTAAGTTGCGATGGCCTAAGGTTGTGAGGTCTTAGATTGACATTAAGGTGTGTCGGTTCTAAGTGGCATTTGGTGCACAGATCGCCAAAGGCTTCGAGATCTTGCATGGCATTGAGGCATGCCAATACTAAGTCTTCGGTGCAAAGATTGCCCAAGGTCATAAGGTCTTGAATCGGCATTAAGACATATCCCTTCCAAGTCTTATTTGGTATAAGGATTACCCGAACCCATGAGGACTTGGTACGGCGTTAAAGCATTCTCTTCCCAAGTCTTATTAAATGCAGGGATCGCCCAAGTTCGCGAAGTCTTGGATCAGCATTGAAACGTGTCAGTTCCAAGTCTTGTTCGGTACAAGGATTGCCCAAGCCCACAAAGTCTTGGTAAGATATTAAAGTGTGCCGGTTCTAAATCTTATTTGATATGAGGATCGACCAAGGCATGCTATTCAAGCCACGAGCCAAGAATCGTGCTTGATATATTGTATGGTGTGGTAATGAGAATCATGGCTCATACACACTTGAATAAGCATGCCCTTGGGCCTTGCATACGTCAGCTAAGAGGAAATATAAGAAATCAGCTTGTGTGATATATGACGTGTGGTCACATAAAAGAAAGTTCAATTATCTTAAACGTGTCTTGGCTATGGCAAAGGAAAATCCTTGAGGGAGATGTTCTATGAGCACACCCTGAAGAGGACATTATCAGGCTAGGATGAAGGATGGTCCAAGCGCATGCCTCTACCCAAACAAGGCCTTATGTTGCCTTGTTCATGAGAACGGGATGCCATAATTAAGTCAGAAAATCCCTAAAAGTACAGGATACGTGACTTGGTGGCCAAATAGCTTGGTTGAGCCAAGAAACCCTTGAAAATATGGGATGCCTAACCTGAGGCTGGATGCCCAGCTTGAAACTAAAAGCCCTTAAAAGTATAAGAAGAACCATTTGAGATGGTTAATAAAGTTATTATGTATGTTACTGTGTGATGCTTGATAAGCTTATTTGGTAAGTTGAAAAGTGATTACATGCAGATAGTTAAGAGATAGAAGTGGATTTGCTATTGATCTGCCATCAACATTATATTGCGAGTGTTGTATCTGTTAGATTCAAGGATGAGATATCCTCCTAATAGAAAATTAGGGATTTTACTTACTGAGTCCCTCGACTCACTCCCTTATTTTTCAAACTTGTAGGCATGGAAGTCTCACATTAATTTTGGCATCTATAGTTACACTAGAAGAGATAGGAATTCCCCTGGCCTACGTGATACTTGTAATGTGATGTAAAAAAGAAAGAGGGTCCATAGAGAAATGGACTTGTAAATATACTGTTGTAATAGAAAGTAGTGTGTTATGTGTGATATATATCCCAGTCTTCCTGCTGTTATTTGTCTGAGGAGTTCATTTGTTCACGTTTTGGCATGTGCATATCAACAAGATAAAAAAAAATCAGGACGGTGACAAGTTTGGGATGTCACGAAAATAACTCATGTACCTCATGACCCTAGAGATGGAGTTGGGTCCGTTACATAAACCGTGATCTAGTCACCAAGTCCTTCCTTGAGCTTGCATGGGAATGCAAGACTTGACATTTTGGTATGAAGAGGAGTTGCTTAATACCAAGGGGCAACACAAGTGCCACGATTCAAAGTGTTATGCAAATACCGCAATTCAAAGCGGGCGAGTCATTCAAGAATCCACCGTAGGATGGTGCTTGTGGAAGATCAATACTTTTGGCCTCACCTACTCAAAGACATGGAGGTTTATGTGAGGACTTGTCTTGTATGTCGATAGGACAAGCTAGAGCAACATTCCCTGGTAGAGATCCTTGAGCCCCTTCTCGTCCCGAGTGTCCATCAGAGAGCGTCTCTATGGACTTCATAGTGAATTTGCCTAAATCTGAAAGGTGATGGACTCTTTATGTTCATGGTGGATTGATGTTTGTGCTTGCTATGAAAGATTGTTCGGATGAGGAGGCAGCTCAACTATTCATACAATACATCATCAAGTATTGAAGTGTACTACAAATGATCGAGAGTGATCACAATCCTCAATTTACTTAGAAATTTTGGATCAAACTCTTCAATCTAACGGGTTTGGATCTAAATTGCTCCATGAGTCTCCATATCCAAACTAACTATCAAACAGAGAGGGTGAATGTGCTCCTAAAGTTGTGTCTCCGACCTCATGTAAGCACAATGCAAACAAATTTGGCAAAACTGATCGACGTAACCCATTTTTATTTCAACCTACAACAAAGTGAGTCCACAAGCTAGAGTCTTTTTGAAATCGCGATAGGACAACAACCACTCACTCTGAGTACAGTTTCAACTAGCTATTGAGGGAATAGCCTATCCGGGTACAAGTTTGCTAATAAGTGACATGACCAAGCAAACTTGGCATAGACTTGGCATGAAGTTGCCCACATAAGGCCTCAAAGTACATGAAGATATGGGCCAACATGAAGCGACAACATGTGCAATACCAAGTCGAAGACTAGGTCCTTACCAAGCTAGACTTGATTCTTGGATATAAAGATGTGCATAAAGGGTTCATTCATAGTTACGAAGGGTCATTTTAAGTATTGCAATGAGTCATGATTGTAACATACAAGCTGTAGCTCCCATTGAAACTAAAGGCATATCCAATGTTCCATGTTAGTATGCTTAAGCTTTTTCATGTAGATGAGGAAGACCCAGACTGAGAAGAGCCGCAAAAGTGTTACTTGGCGCAAAAATCTTGTATGATCATGATCTCAACCTCATTATGGCAAATTGAGTCATACAGAAGCGATATCGTGCACTAAAGCAAGAATACTTTGTTCATAAAAATGGTCTTCTAGAGAGTGAAGTTAGTTGGGAATTCGCAAAGGCTCTTTGGCGATTCAAGAAGTAAATTGAGGCCTCCCAAACCTAAGATGCGACAAGGGCGTCGCTCGATTAGGTGAAGAAGAATGTCATGGTCCAGAGGTTGCCCATGCTCAAAGGACCATGAATCATCCAATAAAAACGGGCGAGCCTCTCTAGTGTTCTCTAGAATGTTTCTAGGGGCAAGCATTATTGTAATTGTATATTATTGTAGAGCGTTCTTATAATAAATGTGGAAAGTTAGTAGTTTTTTTTTTTTTTTGTTCAGTCCTACTCTAATCCTACTCTAACACTCACTCTCAAACTTTTGCCCTGCCTCCTTGCAGGGCGTGGGAGTTGAAACCCACTCCTGAAATGAAATCTTCCCCACCCCAATCCCCCCCGAGAAGGTGGGGATTTGAACCCCCAACCTCCCCCTTCCAAGATGAAAAGTTAGTAGATTGAGAGATGTAATCTCCACCTTTAGAGCGATGAGAGATATATGGTTGTAATTCGAGGGGCATTTGTAAATAAAGGAATCTCCTCTTCCTCCTCATTTCTAAAACCTCACAAGCAAAATACAATTCCAAAACTTTTCTCTCTGGAGTTTATCTCTCTGTAATCCTTGAGAAGAAATTATTAAGACTGGACGATTAAGGAAACACTAAATCAATTGGCTCGTGACAAGTGTCATCATCATACTAGCCTCCCAGGGAATTATGGACAAGAATACAACATATTCAATCCTCCTCCAAAATCCATTTATTCCTATGGAGTGTGTGCAATAATACCCTACCCACAAAGGACAATCTCTGTTGCAGAAAAATGGTACCTAATCCACTTTGTCTATTGTGCCATCAAGCCCCATAATCCCGTGTATACTACTTATTAGATGCGATCGGACGAAACAAATTTGGTCAGACTCTCGACTAAATATCGATAGCTCACCAACAAGCATGACAAGAATTGAAAAGTGGCTTATGGAGAACCTAACTTACTTATGGAGAGACCCATCCCACTTGGCCGACACTCTGGTTGATTTGGAATGAAAGAAAGGCCTTCGTGTTTCAAAATCGCAAACCAATACCTAATCATATTGTCGAAGAAGCAGTCAACATGCAAAAATGCTACACAAATTGGAACCCCGGCAAGAGAAATTAGGCCAAGGGTGAAGGAACCATACTTGACCAGTGGTTCCCGCCGACCAGGGGAGTGTGGAAACTACACGTGGATGCCTCCTGGTGTAGCGTCTCACAGAAAGGCTCAGTGGCGGGGGTGTATGAGACTTCCAAGGGTTTCTCTGGTCTCGTAAAAAAAATCCATGCTCCTTTGGCAATTGTTGCAGAAACCCTAGCTATTTAGGGAAGGTTTACTAAACCAGAAGAGGACACACGTACGTTGTACTTTTGAAGGTGTTATGTGTCGGGAGAGTTCTGGTCTATAGTTGTTCATTGAATTCGATAGCCTCTAAACCATGCAATATATTATGAGCCAAGAGGAACGCCTCGTGGCCCATTTGGTCTATTCTCGAGAAGCACAAGAACATTTGGACCAAGATACAAAGAATTCCCCTCGCACGCGAGTGGCGAAGGCCCATCAATTGACTTCCTTTGGCCCACCGGCTACCTAGCCCCCCATTCTTTTTTGTCTTCATTATGTCATGGTGTGGATGAACCTGAGTAAGTCCTAAAAAGACTTAAAAGGAGGAAATAGGTGGGAGAACCGCTTTGGGGTGGGAGACCTTGTGCTATCCTTCATACTCCCTCTCTGTCGAGAAGACAAAGATAAATAGGAATTTGGGGATCTCTCGGTAAGGAAAGTAGACTCCACATCAAGACTTGTTCTAATTACTACTGGATAGGGTAGTATAGTAACTATCCGCGCTTGGGATGAGGGAAGCTGAGTGAAATGTCCACTGCTGTGTTAACACACCTTATAGACATGGTTCCCAACCACCGGCTACCTAGCCCCCCATCCTTTTTTGTCTCGTTATGTCATGATGCCGGACACTTCATTGTTTTAAGTTAGGGTTAGTAATATACGTAAGGTATCTTTTGACCGAGAATAAAAAAAGAAAAGAAAAGTCGAATTTCTTTGGCCACGCTACCGACTCGATCCAGCCACGTTCCATCTCCCACCTTTTCCTCGGTTTCTTCAACCTCATAATTTCACCATCGCCCATCTTCATTTGCTCTCTCTCTCTCTCTCTCTCTCTGTCTTCCCTACCAAGATGGGCCTTTCATGGAGCAACCCCAGAAGAAGAAGCTACCCATACCCACCGCCTCATCACCACCCGTACTACTACTCCGCGGACCCCCACCACCCTCCTCCTCCTCCTCCTCCGCCACTCCCGCCGCCGCCGAATGGCTACTTCTCCGCCCCTCCTTACCCTCCGCCCCACCATCACCCCGCTTACCCCGCGTACCCTCCTCCGCTGCCCTCCTACTGCGGCCCAGTCTCGTACGGCTCGTGCGGCTACTCGGGCCCCGTGATGGGTCGGGTCGGCCACCACCCCTACTACGCGAATCAGGCGAGCGGGTGGCCCGCGGTTCCGCCCGTGACGGCGGCGGCGGCGGCAGCGGCGCCTCCGACGGCCTACGTGGAACATCATCAGAACGCCAAGAAAGTGAGGAACGTGGTGAATGTGCACAAGGACACGATCAGGGTCGAGATCGACGAGCACGACCCGAATTGCCACCTGGTGTCTTTCTCGTTCGACGCGTTACATGATGGAAGGTGCTGGATCCCTTTCTTCCCTTTAGTGGCCGTTCGCTAGATTAAATGGAAGTTGGTAGTTATGGTCGTTTTGGGTGATTCGGAGTTAAAATTAGTCGCGATGTTTGTGGAATTACTTGGTTTTGTGCGTCATTGCTTAGAAAGCGTGCGGCAAACGTGTTTGGACTTGTGATTGGCTCATCATATGATGACAAAGCGATTGAATTAGCTAGGACGTTGAGTGAATGTTATGATCGAGTGGGTTAGAGGATAGTGGACAGCCAATTCATGGTAATGAAAGAAACCAGAATCCGACAATATATAGAATCTGTTTGGTTTAATTATTACGAGTCATGATGCGGATGGGATACAGGTTAACTGGGATTTAGAGACTTCAATGAAAAGAACGTGTTTGATATTTTGATCATATGTGTACGCGGAATGACTTGCGAGAAAATATCCCTGGTCAGTTGTTGTTTTCTCTTTTTACAGACGAGACTAGAAGAGGTTTGCTCTGGTGTGCACATCATGTGTTTTGAAATTGTAGAGGATCTTATGAAGCTCTGGATCAAAAATCTGTTTAGTGTTGGAGAGATTAAGAAACATGGCATATCGGGAGACAAATGAGATGAATCGCTCATCATTTCTCTGTCCTTGTTTTGTTCTTGGTGGATGTAGAAACTGCGAAAGATGACCAAATGGAGAATAGCGAAAGGAATGTAATCTCCCTTTGTTTTTGTGGCCTTGAACCTAATCATCCTTGAAACTAGAATAACATTGTTGCAGGCACGGGCATTAGAAATTTGAAAATACATTTCTTATTAATATTCTGATTTCAAATTAAATTGGGGAGCGCTTTTGGGTGATTTCTTCTTTAAAATTGACTACATTTTCCCATTTCTTCTATATGTTTTGATGGATCTTGTAACGTCGTGCTCAAAGTGTTTTCTCCTTGATTATGGACTTGATTTGAGAGATCTTCTTATTGTGAAAGTATGATTGTTTCTATCATTCTTCATGTAATTGTTAGTTTTTAATTTTCCTTGGTAAACAATGACTAAAGCAGCTTATGTAACTGCTAGTTGGCTTGATAAGGTGAAATGCATTGATGATGTGCATGGTTAAGCAATTCGTGCAGCTGTTAGGTGGCTAATTATGAGGAGCCACATGAAAGATGTGGCAAAAAATTATGCATCAAATGGCAATTAACAAATCCATTGAGGCTAACCTTCACATTACTACTTTTTATAGATAGATTTGGTTCTAAAGGTAGTGCTCTAATGTTTAGTGAGTTGCCTCTGTCATGGTATAAACAAAGGTAATATCTTGCTGGACCAACTGTTTCGGTGAGGCAGGAAATTGTATGTATCATCATTAACTATAGTTTGGTCAGCTGATATTTTGTTCCTAGTGATTAGTAGTCGCCTGCATTAGTGGGTTTGACTTGATAATAGACTTCGGTGACTCAGTATTGTAACATCCATCATGGTCTTTGTTGTTCTTTTTTTCCAAAAAGTTATTGCAATTTTTCTTTTTCTTTTTCTTTTTTTTTTTTTTTTTTGGGGGGGGTGAGTTTGGTCGTCACGTCTTGAGAAAGAATGAAAAGGGAATCAATTTATGAAAGTGAAGATCTTGAAAAAGGTTGGAGTTTAAAGAAAGTTGCCGGGGTGAGCATGGTTCCAAGGTAGAACCTAAAACCTAAGAACCGGACCGATGGAAACCTGTAAATTCCAGGTTCTGAGATATATAGGGTAGGTTCTAGCTTCCAAAAAATAAAGAACCTGTTTCAACGGGTAGGTTTCATGTTCTTAGTTGAAAGAACCTAGAATCGGGAACCTAGAAGCCATAACAAGTTAATGTTTTTCTTGGTTCATGTCTTCGTGCGATCTTGCGATATTCCATGCCGTTCAATGATGAGTGTATAATCTGCAAGATAAGTTCTAAGTTCCAAAAAATAAAGATTCTATTCCAATTAAACGTGGAACTGTTCAGCCCTAGCTAGAACTATCATTTTTCTCCCATTCTGGGAAGCCTTCATGATTGTAAATATGCCTTTTCTATCTTTAAAGGTGCTGTCATTTTGACTCTATTGTGTATCTATAAAGATGGAAGGGGAATTCATTATGTACATTTTACCAACTAGTTGTAAAAATCAGCAAAGGTATCAACATGGTACCTAACTCTATGGAGTCCATGGTCCATGTGATAAAGTTGAATGTTAATTTCCTATCCACCAAAGATTTAGGTGGCTAGCAATGGAATTCCAAGATATTACGAGAATTTTTCACAACTTACATTCTTTCTTGGAATTCTTTGTTACTGCATAAGGAGGTGCTCATGATAAATTAAGAGTTAATATCATGAAAAACCCCAAACCGGTACATTTGTGACAAATTTATCTAAACTAATTTTTTAACCACAAAAAACCTGAAACCGGTACGCCTATGACAAATTTATCCCAAATTAATTTTTTGATCACTAAAAACCTCAAACCGGTACATTTGTTATAAATTTACTCTCTGTTTAATTTATGTTGGTGTACTAGTTTGGGGTTTCTCTTGGTACTAACCCATGAATTAACCAGTCAACAACTGATTCTTCTGCATGGGCATCTGGAACATCTTACTGCTTATTAGCCCTTAGCCCAGCAAGTCTAACAAGTCCAATGGTCATATAGAAAGGCCATTTTAACATTAAATTATTCCAAAGTTTAGTCCAGTGTTTGGACACACTCTGACGTAAGTGCGGTGATAGATAATCTAGACATGGTAATATGCATGAGCTCTTTGTCCTTCAGCTTCACTTTCTTTTATGAATTTTTTACCTTCCTCATTCAGCATTCTCAAGGGCCATATGAAGTTTTTGCTAGCCAAGGACATGTAACATGTCATAGTTTCAAATCTTTCAAAGCTGAAATACTTCATTCTTGTGTTTGCTTGAGTATGAAATCTTAGTTATAAAAGCTAATGAAATTTGAGTCGACATCCATGGGTTTGACTGGGCTTGAGAAATTCGAACTGGTTAAATGATGTACAAATCTATTGCAAGAGGAGTGAGATTTAATTATCATCTGATTCCGAGAGACTTTTAGTTTAGACCTACACACATGCTTTTAGCGGATCAGAAATTGAACATTTCCAGAAAAGCATTTGAAAAATGTAGATTTTGTGCATCCATGTTGACGACACTGCTGTTTCTAATTACACGTCCCTGTTTTGCAGTATTACAATCTTGTATTTTGGCAAGGAAGAGTCCAATTGTCGATTGGTTCCCCTGTTTCCTGCCTTTGGGCCTGTGAAATTCCATTTTCAAAAAGGACTCAGTCAAAAATTTCGTCAGCCTTCAGGGACTGGCAGTGACTTAGGCTTCTTTGAATTGGATGATCTCTCAAAACCATCTCCTGGAGAGGATGTGTTTCCTCTTGTCATATCTGCTGAAACATGCATACAGCCTCATTCAGTGGATGACCATTTAGTTAATCCAGTGCCGTGCACCTCCTCTCATGCGCAAATAACTCAGGCTGTTCTGGAGAAAAATAATGGCGGTCCTTTTCATGTAAGAGTTATCAAGCAACTTCTCTGGGTGGATGGAGTTCGTTACGAGCTACGTGAGTTATATGGGTTAGGGAGCTCTTCAGCAGAGGGTTATAACGACAATGATCCAGGGAAGGAATGTATAATTTGCATGACTGAGCCAAAGGATACTGCCATTTTACCCTGCCGACATTTGGTGAGTCTACATAGTATTTCTTCACTGGTATTGACTCTACCAAGAGATCGTTCTGTCAATATTAATGCTTGTAATCTGCTTCAAATGCACATCTAGTATGCTCTTTGCTAGATGATTATTAAGATGCTTACACTTCCACTTGATACGTGCTTTTCAGTAAAAATTGTCAACTCTGCCTACTTTCTCCTATCTGTCATCAACTACAATCATGTTGTGATTTTGTCACAATGCTATGCTCTATTTCCTAGTTGGAAAAGACTTAACTCAATTAATATGATCAGAGGGTTGAATTTATGCTTATATACAGTGTCCTTGCTTTACTTCAATCTTGAGGGTACTGTGCTTCTTATGTTGAATGTGGACATCCATGAGTAACAGCTCATTAGAGATTACAAAATAGGAAAATCTCCACTTTGCTTTAATTTGTTGTTCTAGATGTTACTTATACATTATGATTTGTTAATTCTTTTTTGCAGTGTATGTGCAATGAGTGCGCCAGAGCATTGACACATCGGTCAAATAAGTGCCCCATATGCCGCCAACCAATCAAGGAACTGATAGAGATCAAGATAAGTAACGGTGAATACTGAGAAGTTCCATTCTTACTAATTAGGATTGTATGGTACAAATCCTATTTTTTGACTCCTCTTCGGATCTTCCCGTGAGTCTTATTTTCAAATGCTTGGGCTCTTAATGTAATTGTCATTTGTTGTCAACCTAATGCCAGCTGGCAGTAACTAAAATGTATATGTTCTACATGAATTTTTCACTTTGCCGGTGTTGAGAGGTCGTCGTCATAGTCTGAGAATGCTTGAGCTTGGAAAGAAGACCTGCGCACATATGAGTACAGATGCATCAGCAAGGAGCAGACGTTAGCTTTTATTCACGACAACTCTTTTGTGTACTTTTATATTGAACTGAGCTTCTTGATAATGGTGCTGAGAGCAGTCCTTGTACAAATGACACTGCTTTCGCTACTCACCCAAGTGTAGCGTGTATGGTGTGAAAAGAATTGTAATTTGTAAGCACTAGTTGTACGTGTCCTAATAGTTATCAGTGATTTTTGTGATTTATAGAGAAACCACCGGTATTTGTTTGGAAGGGACTTAAGCAACGCATTTTCTGTTATTTCTTTAGCTTCTTTATGACTTGGGTGGTGAGTCATACTGCGGAAAATGTTTCGGTGAATTTTTTTGGCGTTGATGTTCTGTCTTGTACTGAATTTGCTAAACTCTCGATGAAGCCTAAAGAAATATTGGGGCACAGAATTTAGCAGTTAAGACCTCTGAAGAATCTAGTTTCTGGATGGCCTCGGGAGTAAATTGCTTTCGAACATCCTAGGATGAAATATGCTACCACAATGGTTTTTTTTTTTCCATTCCTATTAGCTTTGTATTTGAAGATGGGCACTCAGATTTTGGTCCCGTAGCAAAGGAAATTGACCTCTAGCTATAGTAGTTATATTCGCACAAGCCTTTATTTCGATGTTTAAGAAGTTGCCTCCTCAATAGTGTTGATGAAGCAGCATGTCATAGTCATGGTACAATCCCGGTGCAGCAAAAATGGATGGATCTTCATATTTTATGGCTCTGTAATGTCTTTTGGTAGAGATACCTGCATATCCCTATGCTGAATTTACCGGTATTCATAGTTGCCGATCACTACCAGTATTCAGAGTTACCAATCGCTGCTCTCTCTATCTCTCTCCCCCTTATAATCTGATTCAGTTTGTATGAAATGGGTGCATGAGAAATTGCAGAGCCCAGGTCAAAAATTTCCTAGTCCTTGTCAAATGCTATTTTGCTGCGACGTTATGCATCATTCTTTAATGATATTTTGCTTCTGTGATCTGATATTCTTTACGGCCTCTGCAAGTCACTCTTCTGAAGCTGCATGACTTGACCTACACAGACTTCAAAAGATAGCGTCTCCTCCAGCTCCTTTTTCCCAGAGAAGCAATGTGACTATGTGCTTAGAAGAAAGATCCCTGCCAGCGACTCGACTAAATGAAAATGCCTAGCAGCAAAAAGAAAAAGAAAGAAAAAACACAGAAAACGAAAAAGGGCAGCAGAAATAAGTCAAAAGTTGCAGCTCCATCATGTTAAATGAAGGTCAGGATATAAATCTAGACAGGCAAAGTTTTAAGACGGCTGATTTTGGTCGATTGCTTGCTTGTTGTTCTCTCCTTTATCTTGGAAAAAAATTATAAAATTAGCAACACGAGCCCGAAGGCTGGACCAAGTTACAGGATACTTCCGGGACAATTTTTTCCCTCTCAAGCATTTTTTCCCTCTCAAGCAGCTTGCGTTATGCAGACACTAGTTTTGCTGAGCTTTGTGTATATGCATGTGTGCGTTCATGCCAGAGAATTTAATGCCTCAAGGGTTTTGCATAAAGTGATGGCAGGACCATATGGGGGTATATGCAAGTTAGAAGTCCCATTCACATTCTCTCTCTCACACACACACACATCAATCACTGTCTAAACTCCATGTGGTGCTCATGTGAAACCCTGAATCCAGCAAAGGTGGTGGTGATGGCAAAAGCTCTTCGAGCTAACGCAACGAAGGGGGCTCATCCTCCGTTGCCGTTTAAGAGCCACGAGACAAAAGAGCGCATGTTCAAATCAATATCCCAATTCATGGTAACTCCCTCCACCCGAAAATGTGCACTCGTTGCCTAACAGTACGGGAAACCCGAAATGCGTGAAAACCCCTTTTCTTGTTGTTGAAGGGTTAGCTGCCAAGATCCAACCACAGCTCCCGTGCCGGTTTCGATCCTTCCTTTTGGGTGTTTTGGGGTCCGTCGCCTGCTACTCACCCATGCCCTGAACATGGAAGATCCCGCCTGCCCATTTGTTTGAGCCTAATTCTCGTACGTTTACTATAATCAATTCAACACGATAAGACACAATTAGTGACGAGACAAGCATGTGTGAGTGTGATCCTTTAGCCCCATCGTTTCTGCAGTTTGGTACCGAGGTACTTCTGTTGTGTGGACTTTTGTGTACTTCAGTTTTTACTTGCTATTTTTATTTTTTTGTACTGGGGACGAAATTCATGGTGAGTTTAGTTTAGGGAGACATCGATCTAGGGCAAAGATGGCTGCCTAAGTACAATAATGTTAGCGGCCATTCATGTACAGAGCTGAAAATTCTCACAAACACATACCATCCACTTTTTCATCAAGAGGGTTTAGGCTTTTTGAGGACAGCAATAATTTGCTCAAGCGAAAAGCGAAAAGCGTATAAAAAAGCAAGAGAAATTAGATGAGCCCTTCTTGAAGCTCCCTCTTTTTATGCCAAACCGTGGATAAAGTAATGGGGAGAAAAGAACACAGGCACAGGACATCATTATAGCAAGGTTTTTCTTTAATTAGTAGTTGCTTAACCTAACATAACGTAGCCTACGTCTACCCAGAATGCTCTTGAAACTCCCCGGGAGTTCAGCAACAGCCCAGACTCCACAGCTACGAACCTCTTGGCACATGACCTTAGGTAGAAACAGTCCGTAGCCAAGACATTGAGAATCATCACCCCTTGTTTAATCGTGGCCTCGGACCGGATTTGTTCAAAAAATTGCAATCGAGAGCACGCACGCATGTCGGTCGAGGTAATAACGTAAATCAATCTTTTCTGCCTCGATGGATCGAAATTGGTGGTGTCCAATTGACCGAGAGACTTTCATCACCATAAAACTCGTGTTAAGCATTGGGTTTTTCCTATCTCTTACGAGATTTCCGCTCCTTTTCCTGATATGTTTTCATGCTATAAAAGCCAATGTGCCGTAGCACGTTAATGTTCTTGCCACGGGCCAACCACCACTGCTTCCAGGATGAAAGTACACAGAAATACAAATCATAGCATCGACGCCAGGTGCTTAGTCATCATGGCAACCCAAAATACAATCTTCAACTTTGGATTTGAAGTTATCCGTTCATCATTGAGATAAGGATGAGTATGAAACTAACCTTACTCAAATGCACAGACCATGACATAATAATTATCCAAGAAATTTCATTATTTGCCATCACACAAGATTAAAAAACAATAAAAGGGAATTTTTTATACGGAAAAAGTAAAACAGTATCTACCTTGAACCTACGTCAAACTTACAATACACCATTTCAATCAGTCAGATGAAAACGCATTGAGTAAATAGGGAGGTGGGTTCCTTTTAGGAGAATCATCAAGTCTGAGAGTAATGCCTCATCATTCGGCTTGGCTAGTTAGCGAAAATTTACTAAATTTCAAATAGTGCTCGAATTAATCTGTTGGCACAATTTGTGGAAACTATAATTTTCATTGAATAGTAGATAAAATATGCACTCTTTTTTTCTTTAGGTAAATTTTACTTCAATAATTTCGTTCTCTGCTCTTTATTCCCCAAAATAAAGGGTATTATTTTAAAAGGGACAAAGACAAAGATCCATAAATTTAGAGTAACTGTCTAGTGGAAAAAATCGAATATACTTTGCTATCAAATTGAGATGATGTATTAATATTATTTATTGTATTGCAACTAGTAGGACTATACTTCGTCTCGTTGTAGGACTGTGGGGCTACTGTTTCCATAAAATACTAATATTGAGGGAGTATATTCCTCTTGAAAAGTATACAAGAAACCAGAGAATTTACTGTCCAAGACAGTCTAATTCATCCCTTTGCAATCAATGTAGACAGCGAAATGCTCAGTTTAGGTGACATGCATTTTATGCGGGGAGACTGTTGAAGAATAGCATGTTCGATTGCAATTTGTTCAGTGCAGAGAACAATAACATTTTTTTTTTATAATTCTTCCCTCGACGGGAAGTTAATGAAGTAGGAGAAAAGTGCAGAGAAACAGCCATCCACTCCACTCTAAGCCCTACTAGAACAAGAAAACCTAGAGGTGAACTTTTCAGGCTTTGACCAAGAAATTCTGGTGCATTATTATTCTATACCTAAGAGAAAATGGGAATGAGCAACAGCAAAGTATTGCATTATTTATTCCATAATTTTGTTCCCTAATCTCAACAATGATCGGCTTTTCTTTTTTTTCTCATTGAGGTTAAACAAGAAGTTTTCAGTGTGAAAGAGCAAACTGTTAGTTGTAAAAAATTCGTAGCATTGATAAGAACCCTTCTACTCTACTTATTGTAATTAAGCACGATTGTAAACTCAAATCCATGGAGCGAGGCAGGTTTGCATGCATCTATAACTATAAGTTTGAGTGGTAAGAAAAGGGATAAGTATATTAGAAATTTTAAAACTTTTTGCGATAGTATAATGGAGTTTTAAAACTTTTAAAAAGTGCAATTAAACATTAAAACCTCGTCACGAAAACACAATTAAATCATAAAAATTTTAAAAAATGAAATCTAAAACGTATCAAATTAGTCAAATCAAAGTCTTCTGTTGATTGTACATTTTAAAAGTTTTAGAATTCAATTGGATCTTCGTTATAAATTTTAAAACTTAATTACATTTTGTGAAAATTATAAGACTTGATTACATTTTCGTGACAAATTTTAAAATTTGATTGTATTTTTTTAAAAAATTTTAAGACTCAATTACACTATTATGATAAGCTATAAGACTTCCGGTACACTTTTACCGACAAAAAAATTAGTTTAATAAACTGTACCGGCCAATGCATCTGGACAAAAAGAATTATGGGATGTGGGTTAGCAACTTTATTTTATGACAAGAGATTGACTAAAATGCAGCATAGGCTTATGAAACTCTTTCTTAAATTTGGACCCTCCTGGTCTCCGTGCCAAAGGATAATGCCTGAAGATGCAAGAACAAAGATTGGCTGAAAGAGGAATGAGAAACGGGTCAAGTAAGATTCACTTAACTCGAAATCCAGAATTTTAGAAACAGAAGTGGGGGATGAGATGAGGGGTTTTATTTAATATTCAGTTTGCCTTTTCAAGGCGGGGGGGAGAATTTGGTAAATTGAGGGAGGGGAGGGGAAACAACCCACTGCGAGAAGGGGACAAGAACAGTGAATATTCAAATAATTATTCAATATGGTCCCATTTTGAGGCCCATTATTTAGTGCTCACCCAATTTGGGGAGAAGAAATTCTGAAAGTGTCAGAAAGAGCTCATTGACATATGCTGATAATAATTACTGCCCAAGTTTTTGTTTTTCTAAAAGGAAAAATATGGAGGGGGGAACAGGAAGTAGAAATGGGAAAAAAAAAAGGGAAAAAAAGGGGAAAAAAAGGGCGAAAACAGAGGAAATACAGGGTGGGTTGTTGTCACTGAGCCTGAAGCAAAAAAACCCTCTCGCACCAGTCAGCCACTCCCATGGCTTATTTATGAACCCCCTGCAAAAAGCCTCCAAGGTGAAGCTAAGCCCAAGACACGCGCGCGCACACTGACTTCCAAGCCAAGCTAATTAGCCACATTGGCCATGGTTAGGAGGTCTGTGCAGATTACCTGCTTGGGGAAGGAGGAGGATGCCATTAGAATCGCCCCCACCCCCACCCCATAAATAAAGAGGGGTCTCAAAAGAAAAAGATGGTGTGTCAAGAGAAGCCTTGAAGAGCAACAAAACTCTCTCTCTCCTCTCTCTCTCTGTGCCAGTCTAGCGATCTTTTTAGACCCCCCCTCCCCCCTCTCTCTCTGTCTCTCTCTATCTCTTTCGCCCCTGAAATAGAGGAAGCAGAGGAAGCAGAGGAGTTTAATGTGCACCCGCACATCTCCTTAGACCCCTCTCTCTCTCTCTCTCTCTCTCTCTCTCTGTGTAGAGAAAAACTGGAACTTTCTAGCTGCATTACAATACTCTGTTCAGAGACAACCCGTTGGACCATTTGAGGTTCTCCTCTTCATTTCCGTCTGGGGATTACTACTCTGGAACGAAGCGCTTTTGTGGAGCTCTTCCAATTAAAACACCTACTTCTCTCTCTCTCTCTCTCTCTCTCTCGGCTGTTTCTGTTTGTCAGATCTGTTTTAGGACTGCCTCTCCCTCCTTTTCTTATCTTTTCAATAACTCTGTCCCGGTTTGTTCCATTTAAGTGTAACTCAAATGAGTAAAGAAGAGTTCATGAAGATCCAGGTACGCATTTTGTCCCTCCTAACTCAGCTCATCGGTAGTTTCCCCTCTGTACTTTGCCTTGTTTCAAGCTCGAGAGTCATAGATGATGGTCATTGGGACTTTTTTGTTCTTTTGGTCGAAGTTTTTGGGACTTAATGTGTTACAATTTGGGTGTGTGCTCTGTTTTGGCCTGTGAACTAATCTCTCTTTCCAGGCTTGGTAATGACTTTTCGGAATGAAACTCCGCATAGGAAGCTTCGTTTCATTCGTTTTTTTCCTTCTGTTATTCTTTTGTTGGAGTGAGAGGAATTGTTCTTTACACCTGTTTTTGTTCTCTGGGTTTGCTTGTGCATGCAGACTTGTGTTCTAAAAGTGAACATACACTGTGATGGCTGTAAGCAGAAAGTGAAGAAAATCTTGCAGAAAATTGACGGTATTACTCCTTTTTCAGTTCCAGTCCTCTTTATTTAATCTTCTTTTTTTTTTCAAGCCCCTCTCTCTCTCTCTCTCTCTATTTTAGTTAGATTTTATTTATAAAAAAAAAAGTAGTTCCTTCCCGTGCTATTTTAGAAAATCTCAGTTGATGTATACTTTTCACATTCAATTAAAAAAATTGCTTGGTTGATTTTTCCCCTTGTTTCTTTTCTTTTGGATTGGTGTGTTACAGGGGTGTACACCATCAAAATAGATGCAGAACAGGGCAAAGTGACCGTTTCAGGGAACGTAGACCCAGCTGTACTCATCAAGAAGCTCAATAAATCAGGCAAACATGCAGAGCTTTGGGGCGCTCAGAAGCCCAACAACAACAACCACCTCAACAACCAGCTCAAGAACATGCAAATTGATAATGGCAAAGGTGGAAACAAGGGCCAAAAGGGCGGTGGCGGAGGTGGTGGAAACAACCAGCCTAAGGTTGGTCAGAACCTCCCGAACCCGCAGCAGATTCAACATCTGAACCAGCAGCAGCTTCAGCAACTCCAGCAGATGAAAGCGTTCCAAGATCTCAAGCTGCCCCAATTCAAGGACCTCAAGATGCCCTCCAAGGACCCGGGTCCGATCCTGAACCAGAAAGGAGGAGGGAAATTCATTCTGCCTGAGGATGAGGATTTCAGTGATGATGAGTTTGATTATGATGAAGATGATGAATTTATGGATGATGAGGATTTTGATGATTATGATGATGCCTACCACCAAGCACCCAACAAGACGAAGCCAATGATGGGCAATGGCCAGATGCCCAACATGATGATGCTGAATGAGATGATGAATGGGAATCATGCCCAGCAGCTCTTGAATGCTCAAAAGGGTGCGGGAAATGTTGGAGGTAGTGCTGGTAATAATGGCAAGAAAGGTGGCGGTGGTGGAGGTCCGCCTATTCAGAACAATGATGGCAAAAATGGGAACGGTGCGAAAAAAGGCGGAGGAGGAAATAATCAAAACCAAGGTGGCGGTGGTGGTAAAAATGGAGGCAAGAACGGGGGTGATGCTAAAAATGGTAACCATGGCGGTAACCCTAACAACAAGAACGGCGGTGGCGGTCCTAGCGGCATCATCAATGGGAATGGCGGCAAAAAGGGTGGAATGGAAAATGGGTTCCTCCACTTGGGTGATGTTGCTAATGGCAGTGGTGGGCAGATGGGTGGTATGAAGATTCCAATGGGTCATATGGGCAGCATGCCAAGCAATTTCCCGGCTGTCCCAGGCCTCCCAGCCGGCTCGCTGGGCGGTGGTGGCGGCGGTGGCGGCAGAGGAGTGGGCGGAGCAGATGGCTACTTCCATGGCGCCGGGCTGGAAGTCATGCCCGGAAATCCTTACCACCAGCAGCAACAGCAGCAACAGCAACAACAACAGCAGTACTTAGCTCATGTGATGAATCAGCAGAGGGCTATGGGCAATGAGAGGTTCCAGCACATGATGTACGCCCGGCCGCCGCCAGCTGTCAACTACATGCCACCGCCGTACCCGACCCCGTACCCGAACCCGAACCCAAACCCATATGCCGGCTCATACCCATACCAACAGCCGCCCTCCCACGCGGAGGAGTACAGCTACTTCAGTGATGAGAACCCATCAAGTTGCAATGTGATGTGAGAGACTTTGCTGCCTGCTTATAGATAGAGTTGCTGTTGAAAGTGGGGTTTTGGTCTTTAAGAGTTCGTGGTGGTAACTGAGAATCTCATGTTATATTACACTTGCTGATGGGTTTTCTATCTCTCTTTTTTGCCTTCTTCCTTCTAAAATTTTAGTTTCCTCTTCCTTTCCCCTTCCCCCTCATATCCTAAGCCAAAAGATGTAGGGTTATTAAATCTGTAATAGAGATAAAAGGTACTGTAAGTTTCAATTAGGGAGGGAGGTACTTTGAGAAATATGTGTATGGTGGGTGGGTGGGATTAGTGGGACCTTTTCTTCCTTCCTCTCTTTTGCTTTTTAATCTATGAGATGTTAATATGTGTTTATATATATGCTGGAGACATAATAAAATACGAAGGAAAGAAGAAAAGGTGACACCAAAACAATGCCCCCATCTTCCTCGCCTCAGAAAATCTCAAATGCCCCACTTCTAAACAATCACGTCACAGATCTTTTGCTAAAATTCATCTGGAAACCAAATTGAAATCTGCCCTTTGCACTTGTATACTCTGCATCTGCACCCGCACTCAACTACCACCTCCTCCACTTCCACTCCTAGAAAAAAAACCCAAAAGAAAGAACAGAGAAGGAGGAAGAGGAGGAGAAGGGGAGATTGCAGATGGGATGTTTGTGGGGGTGGCGGTGGGGCTCACCCTCTCATTCGTCGTCGCAGCAAAAAGAGGTGAGGTGAGGAGGGGCCCAGCCAAAGGGCCATTCAATAGCTGTGAATGTTATTAATGCAAGGGAGGGTGGGACCCGTGCTCCTCTGCGTTTTTTTCTTTATTTTTTGGCAAAAGATCAAAGAAATCGAAGACATGAGGCATTATTATTGGGGACGCTGTTCACGTACGCTTTAGTGAAAGACGCTGTGGCAGCGATGCTGGTCAGAAGGAAGAAAGAGATTGGGTCTCTCTCTCTCTTTCGCACATACAGAAGCTCACATGGGGCCAAAAAAGTCTTATGGTGCCTGAGCTTTGTAGAGGGAGGGAGGGGTTGTGTCTTTGACAAGGACAAGCTAACAACTTTATTTTCGAAAATCTAACGGCGTTGACACTTGACACGAATTCCGGTAAGCGTCTGGTCTAATCAGCGGAAAGAGCATCAGAATATGTGTAAGGTGTTGCAGACAGAGCGAGGGAGAGAGAGACAGGCAGAGAGAGGCAGAGAGGAACAGGGATAGGCCGATCCGGTACCGATGCTACAGCCATATGAATGAATGAATGAATGAACGATCAAAAAAAGCTCAGGGAGGGTCGTTGTGCGCGCTGCTGCTGATGCTGCTGTTGGGTTTCTGGATATGGTCACGAGATCATATAGAAAAGAAGAGAGAAACGGGGGTGTTGTAAAACGCACTAGAAATGGGGAGGAAGATCGAAGAGAACGAGAGAGAGAGAAGAGACCCAAATCTTAAATCCAGTCCATCTGTCTAATCGGCTAGATAGCGAGGGATGTGTGGCTCTTTCAGTACCCATCTCTTGCTCTTTGTCCATTGGCAAAAGAACAAAAAGTTTCTGCCGCACTGTCCTGTTTTCCCCTCCTCTTTTTACTCTCTCTCTCTCTCTCTCTCTCTCTCTCTCTCACAGCAGCAGCAGAGCTGCAGCTGCGTTAGGGTTCGTGAGCTCCCACTTGCTCTCCGTCCATGGATGTTCCCTAAAGTCAACATTTTACTGAATCCAGAATGTCAAAATTGTTCCCTCTCCCTCTCTCTCTCTCTCTCTCTCTAATCTCTCTCTCTTTTTCGACCTGGTGTATGGAGGGGGGAAAATACATTTTTTTTAAGTAATTAGGATCTTGGGATATCCCACTTTTTAATATTTCTGGACAGTACACAACATGCATCATGCAACACTTTGGTTAATGTGATGCAAGAGAATATGATCCCATTAAAAAAAAAAATTGAATGCTATCTTCTAGGTCATCAGTGTATATTTGTCAATTCCATTCTTTACCCATCTGAAATTTAAGACTATTTTGATTTTCTGGGGGTTGGATTTTTTTTTTTGCAACGAATTGTCAAAAAAAAAATTTTTTCCCATCAAATTTCAAAATATCATCATCCAAGTTGAAAAAAATATATATATGTCCATATTAACATTTGAAAGTTCATAGATTTAAAAAGAAAAAAAGAACCAAACAACATGCGCCGCAAGATTGAAAAAGGCGAAAAGTGAAAGGCCAAAGCTACTTCAAACAAACTTATTTTCCTTCTCAAGCTTTAGGGTCTTCTTATCATGTCTTCCCTCAAGGTACTTTTATAAATTGATTTTATAAATTTCGTGCCAAAGTCTATATAACCCTCAAATTCTTGGGCACTCAATTTTATAACTCTACCCAAAATGAAAAAAGTGAGGCAAAAAACCCATAATAACTCCAAACAAAGCCTCTAAAAAAACAATAGAAAATTTATGAATTTCCATAAAGTGGAAAGGGTTAAAAAAAAAAGTACAGAGGATACCATTGGATGGCCATCTCCAAAGTTTATTTTCTTTTTTCCCTACTAAATATTAAATAAAAAAAGGTATTTCCATCTTTGGGAAAATGAAGGATTTCCTTTCGGAAGCGAAGACTCTCGCGTTACATGCTCTTGGCAACTTAATATATTTCGTGACTCATTAATGCGGTAGCTCGAGATCCGAAATCTCCTCCGCCCGTTTGGTTGCGAGGTCAACGTGTTCCCCTATCCGGATTAGTTTATCCATATCTAGGATCAAACTAATCCGTTTTTGCAAGGCTTTTTGTTAGTGCAGGCACTCGTTAAACATGTTTAGTAAGGGACCGTTTCAATCTTCAAAAGCGCGATTACAACGGACCAAATGTTTCACTCTCTTCTATTTTTATATCAAATATTGAACTCAGAGTAAGAATATATTCTAACTATCAATATAAATTTTCAGCACACCGACTCATGGATTCATTTAAGTAAAATTCAACATTTTTAATTAGTTCAATATGATTTTGAACAAGCCAATCGAGTCCTACTCAAAATCGATCGAACCGAGTGGAATGCACTTCCCGAGATTCGATGCCCAGCTCGGCACGTGCGAATGTCCCGGCACGTGCGAGGGAGGTGGGGGGGACTTTGACGAGCTGGTGGGAGAGGGGAGTCAGTGTCACGTGGGAAGGTCAAAGGAGTTTGCATGGGAATGAGGGAGTGAGATTGCGGTATCCGTTTGGATGCATTTGGAGTTGCAGAATAACATGCATCTCTATCCCACCAAATCTAATTTAATGCTTGTTTTCTTCCTAAGTTTAATATCAATTGTGCCTTTAACGCATGTTGTCTGTCTTTCAACCTTTCTCTTTTCTCATCTCAATGTCCAATTTCTTTTCTTTTAAGCTTATCCGTAGGTTGTTATACTGTCACGGCGGGAGGATAGGACTGAGGGGAGGAAAAATTTATAGTGAAAGAGATTGCTTAGAAAATTCTATCCGTCAAAAGACACCTTGAAGTCCCGCTTTGATAATAAAGACCTGCCTTTCAAATCACCAGTACTTGACAATTGCTATCAAGTATACGACGATTCACGTGAATCAGACCTGATCAATGCGAGTCCTGTATCGAGCGTGAGAATGGTCTGTGGTGTTATTCTGAAGTAAAAAGTACTATTTGCCCGTGAATATTATTTCGGAACACGGGATCGCTAAAAGTGAATTGTATTTTCGCTGAGTCTGTATAATGGGTTATTGCTTATTTAAATAGATCGCCCCTATAAATAATCGCATGATGTCCTTGAACCTAATTTAACAATGAGAAAGGTACCACCTCGTTTTCTGTTTGTCTGTCCCACCTCCCTCACCAGGCGAGTATTCCCAGCGCTCAAAGTCAAAAGCACTAAGGACTATAATTCTTGGAGTAGTGCAGTCCTTGTGGCATGGGAAAACTAGCATTAAGGACATTATTAATTCACACAGTAATACTACTTCCTAATGTCTTTGTAAGGCACGTTTGATATTTAAAAGATTATCGTACCTTATGTCATCATTTTCAACGACATGGGAAAAATTTTATAAGCAAGAAACTGGTCGAGAGACGTCCGATGAATTGCCTCTTCATACTTTCATGAGAACTCGAAACATGTTTTCATGAAACTATAAACAAGAAGATGCCGTCTTCGCATGTTTTCGAAGCGAAATAGAAGAAAGGGGTAAGTCGTAATAGTTTTTTCATCTTATATATAAAGAATAAGACGATGAAAAGGGTATAGACATTTGGAAAGTATGCACCCAACCGGCTTGAGAACAAAAAAAGAGTTTGAACGCAAGTAACAAATAATATTTTCACTGAAAATTGCAGACTACAAATATCGAAGTGATGTTTCTCTTCTATCTTTTTCTTTTTTTATAAAAAAAACTTTTAGTAGGAAAATAGTCTTTGCGTTTTAGTAGGAAAATTAAATTAACAAATAACTTTTTTAACTGAAATAAACCAAACAAAACAGACAAGAAATAGACTAGTGCCCCTTATTATATCGAATTTCTTATTCAAATTTAACCTATCGCTATTGGCTTTTCTTTTGTCCCAATGCTTCTTCTTCTTCTTTGAAAAAAATCATCAAAAATCTCAAATTATGCCTACCACCTAAGAGCACCAATACTCTCCAAAATTTTTTGTGTCATGTTGAATATTTAAACATGTGTTGAAATTTCAACTTTCCTAACACCCTCCGACACGTGAATTCATAATTCCGACATTTGAGTTTAGAATTTCAATAAATACAGGATTAATTTTTAAAAAATTTCAATAAATGAGGGGTCAAAAGTTTTGCTTGTTTTTTTTTTTTTTCCTTTAAGTTTTATGGATTATTGGAAGAGAGTTGAATTCGTCGAATTGAAATAATGAATGATATTAATAAATTGTAGATTAATATTTTTAGTGTAAATTCATTTTAGGCTCTTTTTATTATTTGATTATTTGTGAATTTGAATCAAATTGATTTGGAAAATGTTAATTTATTATGTATAGTTATTTAATAAATAATATATCCCTATTGAAATTCTCTATTTTTTGAGAAATGATGTATCGATGTATCATATCATGTCACATGTCAATATCGGTCTTTACTTAACCCACCACAACACATTTACCTTGAATCTTTTTTTGACATAAAAAATCATAAAATATGTTTACTCTGACATATTTAGTTTAAACTTTTTATTGTGACATAAGAAATATCAAACTTGTATCTATGATTTTTTCAGTCAAAATAATATATCTTTATTACATCTAAAGGATAAATGTGTTACGCATATATAAATTTAGAATTTCCAGCTTGGTAGAAAAAAGTTTAGGACACACAGTTTAGAATTTTTTTTGTGACTTTTGCCTTTTTTCTGGGAGGAGGGAACAATGCTTTTGCCGACGGCAAGCACGCATTTCACTAGTTACTACCGTTTGCTTTTTGTATCTTGTGGAATGTTTTTCAACCACTCTAAGCTGACTTGGGAAGAAAAAGCCAGCAATTTTGCAGGAAAAAAGCGAGATTGAAATTTAGCTTTTCTTTATTTATATAGTCAAAGGGAAAGGAGAGAAAGGGAGGAGGAGGAAGATGAGAATCGAAGCAACAATCATTCATTAGGCAACATAATGATGAGCAAAGTGACAGGCGGATGTTCCTTCTTTCCCCTCCCCCACTTTCACTTTCTCTTTTCTCTTTTCTGGCAACCCAAACCTTTTGACCGAAGAATTTCGCGACCCCTCCTGAACTTTTTACTTTCACATGGGTCCCCCGGCTTTTCGTTTTTTTCACCCATTTGTCACTCTCGAGTCGCCATGTCAATCTTGGAGTCGCTCGCGCGAGTGTTGTACATATAGATCCCAAGCTTATCGCCCATCAATCTAAATTGGGTTTTATGTGAAATTCACATGATTTGATGTGGAAGATCTATTATGTGTATATAGATATGGAGACCATGAGGTAATAAGGCTTCTGATTTTATGATTTTCGAGCATTATTCTCGGCCTCGTTGGAGAGCTCGAGATTTTGACAAGAAAGTAGATTCACTATTTGGTGATGGGTCTTGACAAGAACCTAATTAAGTCCACAAAAATTCATGACATGGCAAGAAATGGTTGAAAAGGACTTCCAACATTTGCGGTTCTACAAAAATAAGTCCAACTGCCTAGTACAATTTTGCAAATTACCGAAAAGGATCCCGGAAAGAAAATCAAACTTGAGTGCGGCTTTTTCCCTCATTCTAAGCCGGATCAATCACTGGTGCAAGATCACTTTAATCCCCTAAGTATAGTCCCTGATTTCGATGCCTAGAGTAGTGTGGCTATTGACTTTAAAAGCTTGAATTTTCAAATGCATTATCGAGTGCTCCACTTTTATGTGTCATTTGAATTAGAGATCTCGAGTTAGATTGTCCGCAACCATTTATTAATCTGAGAGACAACTCTTTCATCCAAAGTCTACACGTGCTCAATTCACGTGTTTTAGACTTTCTCACGGTATCTGTTTTCATGTGAGAGCAAGTGTTGGGCACATACAACATGCACCATACTTTAATAAATTGAGGTTTTAGATTGAATAATTGCGCGCGCTTAACAGGTTCTTTGATCTTGATACTAATCCAATTCACAATAAAAGGGTTTGAATGCTTTAGACTTTGGTCGTGATACTAATCTTTGTGTGAGAGGGCGCGTCAAGCACAGACAATACAACCCATGCTTTAGCATATTCAAGTTTTAGGATGAACAATTATGCACTCGATCTCAAAGTATTTCGCCTATAAGGAATTGATTCGAAAGAGGTAAAAAATGAAGACATTCATTCCACTCCACCCGACCCATTCCCCGACCTTATGAATTGAACTAGAAAAAGCGAACCTGCCTATCCATAACTCGATTACACCATCGAGAATGAGATTGGCTAAGCTTCTATTAGGGTTTTTTCCAAAGGCAAGTAGCTTTCTCCCCTTCTTGGAAGGGATTGTGATGCTTCCTTACCTTCTCAAATGCTCTCTCTTTTCCAAGGGTAAGACCCCTTTCTTTTTCTCGAGAAGATAAATATCTTCTGAGACGGTCCAGTCTAAAGATGAAATTTGGGTTCAACCCAAGCATCGAACCCCTTTTTTCTCCATGAAGCTTTGGTTTATGTAGTCAAAAGTCAAAACTAGGTTTATGGTAAGAAAAGCAAGTTGGTCATAGTCTCTCGATTTCCCATCTCTCCCACCATTGCAAGTTACGCGTGGTTTAGTACAAGTCTAGTCACGCAATGAGTACTGCTCCACAAGCAAGTATTGTGGTCCATGATTCTCCTGTATTCATGAATCTTTGTGGGTAAAGTTTGGGGTTATCCAGTAAATAGTGAGTAAGATAGAGGAGATGGATATAATTAGTGCGTAAAGATGACGTTAAGATGGTTGGTGTTAAGAGTTGCAGGACAAAATTATATTACTTAGAAGCTCTGAAGACGAGATGACATCTCATGTACTAATTAGTCAAGAGCTAATGCTAATCTTCAGATGAGATCATGGCAAGTTCCTTTTTTTTTCTCTCAAAAAGGTTAATATCTTCTAAGATGATTTGGTCTAAAGATGAAATTTGGGTTCAACCCAAGCTTCAAACCTTTTTTTACTTTGTGAAGCTTTGGTTTATGCAGTCAAAAGTCAAAACTAGGTTACTGGTAAGTGGTAAGAAAGGCCAAACTTGGTCATACTTTTTGATTCTTGACCATTGTCCATAGTCCCTCGATTCCCCATCTCTTCCACCATTGCAAGTTACGCGTGGTTTAGCGCTAGTCTAGTCGCGCAATAAGTACCACCCCACAAGCAAGCACCATCGATCGTCCTCCCTATTGAACTATTGCGACTCCACTCGATTAGCCGTTTTCGTAACAATATGACAATTTAAATGTAATTGAACCGAAAGCTCGTAGCATAATTTCTTTTCTTTTTTTCCTGCTTTCATTCAATAACAAAACACCAATTGAGAATTGTCAAAAGAGTTTATTGTCATTTCTTTCTTTTTCTTTTCTTTTTCTTCCAAAAGGAAATTCACTAAATTAAATGAAAACGACAGGAGTTAGCTGCTATTCGCTGGGTGACATTGAATTATTGGTAGTGTTTCAGTGCACAACCCTATTGCACCGCATAATTTTTTCCAAAAAATACCCCACCAGCAACCTTTTTCTTTCATCTATTTCCCCTCCTTAGTTTTTCTTCTTCTTCTTCAACTCGAGGCCAGGAGCCCCACACAACTATAGCTGACGGGCAATTGTCATGGTCCATAATCCTCCTGTACTCGTGAACCCTCACGAGTGAAATTTGGAGTTATCAATTGAAAAGTGAGTGATATAGAGAGGATAATACAACCGGTCTATAAGAGTGGCGTCAAAACAGTTGATGCTAATAGTTTTAGGATAGAACAAATATATCTCTACAGAACTTTGAAGGCGGGGTTGATCTCTCATGTACAAATTGATCGGGAGCTAATGCTGCTCTCCTAATGAGATTATGGTAGGTCGAAACCAGTTGTTAAATCTATAGTGATTTGCTATCTTGCTAGATGGATTAAGATGCTCAAGTTAAGCTGACCGTGGTACAATTTAATATGAGAAAGTAATTCGATGTATTGTTCTCTGAAACAACTATAAAACGAAGGTTGGCCTCATGTTATCTACTCACCAGGCACTACACAAGCTATTTCACAGCTAACGAATTATCGATCGTGACAGATGGTATCAAAGTAGAATCCTTCTAGTAAGTGAGTTGAGTCAGGAAAAACCTATGATCTACTTGGTCTTACAAAGGCAGAGACTGAATCGCGAGGGCAAATGGTGTTCGAACAAAGTGTGGCTCTCCACCATCTTCTGGGATGACAATGAGGGCACAGGAAATAATCTATTCCTCACCAAATAGGGAAAATATTCTTGAATCAATTGGTGAATCTCAAGAGACTTGCCACGTTTTCAATCAGGAAAGAAACCTTTATTGGTCTACTAGGATCAAGAAAAGCAAACTAGGCGAAATAAGATCCGCCAAAAAGGTGCAATTGGTGAAAAATGCCAAACTTGTCAAGCAAGGAAAGCACAAGTGATTGAAGGAGCCCGAACAACTATGTTCAAAAGAAGCTACAATGGAGCAGCTTGTTTTATTCAGCAAGTATTGTCATTCAATGTATGGTCCATAGTGGTGCATCAATGGTTAGGAAATGCTGGAAGCAACAACATAGCTTGCAAAAAGGGCGTTATGGAATTAAGTGAGAGAGAATGTCACGGTTCCTAATCCTCTTGTATTCATAAACCCTTGTGAGTGAAGTTTGGGGTTATCAAGTGAAAAATGAGTGAAGCAAAGGGGATGAATATAACTGGTTTGTAGGAATGGCGTCTGGATAGTTGATGATAATAACGAAAATGGAAAGAGAAAAAAACAAGCACATTAGAAGTTCCCCACTTTATTTGAGCATATGAATTGAACGAGAAAAAGCAAACATGCTGATCGATTACTTGATTACGCTCTCGAGAACCAGATTGGCTAGCTTCTATTAGTGTTTTCCCAAAAGCAAGTAGCTTCTACCCTTCTTGGAGGGGATTGTGATACTTTCTTACCTTCTCAATGGGCTCTCTCTTTTCCAAGTGGAAGATCCTTTTCTCGAGAAGGTCTTCTTCCAAGACGGTTTTGTCTTAAAGATGCAATGTTGGGTTCAACCTTAGCATCGAACCCTTCTTTACTTCGTGAAGCTTTGGGTTATGCGGTCAAAAGTCAAAACTAGGTTTATGGTAAGAAAAGCAAACTTGGTCATGCTTTTCCATTCTTGACCACTGTCCATAGTCTCTCGATTTGAAATCTCTCCCACCACTGCAAGTTATGCGTGGTTTAGCTCTAGTCTAGCCGCGCAATGAGTACCACCCCACAAGCAAACACCATTGAATGTTCTCCCTAGTGAATTATCATGAGTCCACTCAACTAGCCATCACCATAACATTATAAAGATTTTGGTGCAATCAAATCACAAGCCTATGGCATAATTTCTTTTTCTTTTCTTTTTTTCTTTTTCCTGCTTTCGTCATATAATAAAACACGAATTGAGAATTCTCAAAAGATTTGATTGTCATCCCTCTCTCTCTCTCTCTCTCTCTCTCTTCCAAAAGGACATTCACAATGTTAAATGAAAAAATGGATAGGAGTTAGCTATTATTCGCTGGGTGATAGTAGGTTATTGATAGTGTCTTGAGCTAGACGGTTCTGGTTCCATACAGATTCTACTTGGAATCTAAAATCTACTCATTGGAATAAGTTTCTTATCTTTTGGAACCTGAAACTTATCTTGCATATCCTAAAATTTGGAATCTATCTTGTTACAAGTTTTAAGGTCGGTTCCAGAGTCTATCCAAAATAAAGTAAAAATCTTAGTCATAAAATAGAAACTTGGACTAGTATTTCCAGATTATACACCATCATTGAATGGCATGAAATATTGGAGGATCACACCAAAATATGAACTAATAAAATATTAAAACTTGTTTCAAGTTCTAAGTTATAAATCTAAGTTACAACTTCCTCTAGCTGAGAACTTGAAACCTATCCGTCGAAATAGATTTTTCATTTTTTAGAATTTGAAACCTATCATTCTCACTCCTAATAATGTCTACATTTATTAACCGTACTACACAGTATAATTTTTTCAAATACAAACCCCTCAACCAACCTTTCTCTTTCATCTATTTCCCCTCCTAAGTTTTTCTACTACAACCAATGGGCTGAGGTTCGAGAAGGGTTTCCCTTTCTTCTTTAAAAAAAAAAAAAAAAATAGTTATGAACTCCCTTGCGGAGCAAATTTAGTGGCCAATCGAAGGCTGTCGAGTTATAGCATGTAGCTAAACGTGCAAGTGAACGATGTGAACGACCAATAAACGAGCGACACCTAAGGGCGGCAGCTAATGGTTCTTGCCCCAAAAAAAAAAAAAAAAAAAAAAACAATGTATAGAGAAAACGTGATCAAACAAGATTTTAACCTTTCAGCCCAATCTACGGGAAAATCAACTCCAATTTGCTCGTAACATTATTATGCTATGACGGCCGACATTGAGCGCGTGGGGCCCACTCGTGACTCTCTTTTTTTCTTTTCTTTTTTCCTTTTTTTGGTCGCTCACCAAAGTTTGTCCCTTAACGCGACATGGCCCCGCCTACGGCAAAATGATTCTTGAATTTGAATCGAGTCCATACATTTATGGGTTTTGCTAAAAAGTACCTTGGCATATTCTTTTTTTTTTTTAATTAAATAAAGAAATGTAATAATTATCAATCCACCGACTGTCCCCGAAATACGTGCAGCTAGTAATTTTTTTTTTTTTTTTTGGGTCAGATGTGCAGCTAGTAATTTGATGATCGAATATTTTCTCTGGATTTTGTTTAACGATCTTCCTTGATCACTTGCTAAAAAAATTTATCCACTTATATATTGGTTCGATTTGTTTAAAAGGATATCCATGACATTTTCAGATTTATTAATATAGATCATTGTAAATTCTTAAAATAAATTACGAGTTATAAATCACTTTATTTTAAATAAGTGAACTCATATTCAAAATCATATTGTCTTCCCTTTAAAGAAAAGGCACTCGGGCTTAAGCAGAAGTGGCAACCAACAAAAGCAGCTCTAAAGCAAAAATGATTTTTTCAAAGCATCACATGTGACGTCGTTCCGATCAAATGTTAGATCAAATGTCACAACTGTAAACCATCCAACGGATGTCACAGTCTCACTTCCCATAATTGGATGCATCCGGTTTAGTTTTCAAAAGGACTTTAGATAAAAATAATTATAAAAATGTAAATACCATTTGGTAAAGTGTAATTTAAAAACACATGGAAAATAACTTTTGACTTAAATGCCGTTTAGAAAAATTATCATTTACAAAAGCCTTTCGCTAGTTATTTTCATGAGGGCAAAAATAATATCGACAATGGAAGTCAATTTGCATCTTAAAGCACCTTTGACCATGGTTTTTTCAAAGCATCACGTGTGACGTTATTCCGATCAAATGTCAGATCAAATGTCACAACTGTAAACTATTCAACGGATGTCACAGTCTCACTTCCCATAATTGGATTCATCCGGTTTAGTCTTGGAAAGGACTTTAGATAAAAATAATTTTAAAAATGTAAATACCATTTGGTAAAGTGTAATTTAAAAACATATGGGAAATAACTTTTGACTTAAATGCCTTTTAGAAAAATTATCATTTACAAAAGCCTTTCGCTAGTTATTTTCATGAGGGCAAAAATAATATCGACAATGGAAGTCAATGTGCATCTGAAAACAACCTCCAACCTATCTTGGGCTAAAGATCTTTGAAAATGTAATTATATTTCCCTAGATATTATTTGTGCCTTAGAGATTTTGGAGCCTGAAAGGAAGAAATTATGAAGCCGTGTGGGGATTTTAGCAGAGGATCGTACGAAATCACGATGAGCGCCGTCGACGGCGGGGGACGGAGGCGACACGACGCCGTTAACACGGACGTTTGTCATCATGATCATCGATCGTGCTCGAATGATGACGGCCGAATACGAAAGGCGGAAGGACGCGTCTTCTTTCGTACCATCGGACGATTAAAACAAATCTCGCGTTCCATTGGACGGCGGGAAGGGGCTCGATTCCCTCTCTTGCTCAGTGCTCGCCACCACACGGGATTACTGTACCCCCGCCTCGGCTGTCGCGGTGTCGGATTTTACCCAATTGCCCTCCCGTCCCCATCCGTTGTTCCACGCGAAGAATTTCTTCCTTCTTTTTTTCTTTTCTGTAAATATCTCTAATTTAATATCCGAAACGGTCTTTTTTTTTTTTTTTATAGCATTTTTTCCCCTCTAAACATTTTAATTTTGGATAACTATATAAGAGTCTCAATCCTACGTCTCAATATTTCTAAAAAAAATTGGTACAAAGAGCCGTGCAATTTTATGCATATGATTTTGAAGAATAGTTACATTTCAAATATTACAAGAAAATTAAGAGTCCCCAAATAGTGGACAAGAGCCCGGCAGTCCATTCGATTCGACTAGCCCTGATTTGATAAAAGGACAAATTTGGGCAAGTTTCAAGAGACCATCCTCTTATTGTACCTGACTTGCCTAGTTAGGCTCACTCAGCCTAATAATTTTTTGTATAATGCATTGGCATGGTCAAATTATTCTGTTTGATGATGGAGACAAGATATTTTAGTCAAGTTGGAAAAAAGATCTGAAATTTTTATATTACTTAATTAATCGAATCTTAGATTTGCGCCAAAGTTTAAGGAAAAAAGTAGATTTAATTTGTACCAAGATTTAAGGGGAAAAGGTAGATTTTTTTTTCCCTAGTACCATCTGAGTTATTAAAAAATTCAGGTAATCACAACCAGAAAAGCATGTCGTCCTCAAATTTCTTTGAATTGACATTTAGGGCGCGTTTGTTTAAATGAATACATATCCTCCATGAATTAGTTTTCTAGACTTTCATGCATTTGGTTTATTGAAATCGATTAGTTAACAGAAAACCATCTATAGTTAAAGAAATTATGCATATCAAAGTTAGGAAATCGAATTCCCTAACTTCAAAATGGGAAAGTAGTTTGTTATATAATGATTTATCGAAAAGTTTTTTTGTTTATGAGGAAAGTTTTTTTTATTTTCTGAAACAAGTATACTTTAAACTACGGCAAAAACTCTTTATGAAGACATGCGTCCTCTCCATTTATAGGTGAATTGAGAATGCTTTCTTACTACATATGACATCTATTAACGAACAAGTTGAAAATTATCAAAATTGAGATATTATAAGATGGATTAAACTCCCTTGCCTATACTAATTATAAATGATGCAGTCGGCCTCTGGCCATTTATTTACATTGATAATAGTTTCTTCTTGTGCATGCTACTTTTATAATATGATCACGTTAAGCTGCCACCAAATTAAACTTGTCAAATCAAAAAGTAAACAATGAATAAGTGAAACTTCTTTTTCATTAGTAAATTGGTGAGAAGGGGCAATCAGTACTAGTAATCTCCGTGAGCGTTATCATAAGGTTCCACTCGCACTACGAAACGTTCAATTTGAGCGATAGTTAATCCACATCACCTGTGATGCCAAGACATAAGGTTAGCAGGCTCGTTACCATAATCCTAAGCAAGCCATGAAGTCTTCTCGCGTGAGTTACGCTCTAATTAGATGACGAAGTCTTCTCGCACGAGTCACGCTCTAATTAGATGACGTAACATGAGTCATTTAGAAGTTTGCTCTCGGTATGTGTGTTTATATATATATGTACCTTTATATGTTTTTTTATTGTCAGTCCTACTCTATTCCTATTCTACACTCAATCTCAGACTTTTACTCTGCCTCTTGCAGGGCGTGAGAGTCGAAACCCACTCTTGAAACTTACGCGTCCCCACCCCATCCTCCCTGAGAATGTGGAGATTTGAACCCCTCACCTCCCCCTTCCATGTTTTTTTTTTTTTTTTTTTCGGTACCTCCCCTTTCCATGTTGGAAGGGTGGCCACTAGGGTGAAGCCCAGTGGTTTACCTTTATATGTTTACATGTACATATTTGTTGTAAAATAATGCAAAAGTTAATGTATCTTGTAATTACATATCAAATGCAAAATGTTGAAATTATCGGAGATTTCTCGATTTCAATGAGAAATCATAAAGCACATTAGAAATTCACATGTTACCATCCGAGCATTGATACCTACTACACGAAAAAAGCCACCCATAGAGGAATCCGCCATTAATCGAGGAGTTACAAAGTCACAATCAATTACTCTTTCGTTTTTCATGCGTTTCTTGAAAACCAATGCGAAAACCCTCACAAGCTTTTCGCGTTACTAATCACTCATGCGTTTCACTCGAAAACCTAAGAGAAAGCCTCGCATATCCACGTTTGTATTCTAAACAAAATAGGTCAAAATAAGACTTGAAAAACGTGTTGCCGAGTGTGGATCACGACAACCGGGTGCTTGCTCGATTCCTAAGTCCTTGTGAGTGCCTTGATGTAGGCTTGTCCAAGACATACTGTCCATGGTCACTCGGGTCAAGCAAGCATCCATGAACCCTAAGGATATTTCAGACTTTCATTTTTCTTATTTGTAATAGTCTCTAGATGATGCCATCTTAATATACTTTGTGATGTCTGCTTATGCGAGAATAAGTAACGCTCGTGGAGCTCTTTAGGAGGGTTTTGCTACTCAAAACTTTCATATCCCGAATCAACTTTGGATAATTCCACTCGAGCTCCGATATCAACCGTTGTGAACTCACGGGGAAACTTATGAGTTTGGCAATCATCAAACGCAAGAGTACGTAAGAGAAATTTACAAGGAAAAGAGAAGAACATGGGAGTTTTACGGTACTTCGGCCATATGTGGCCGAGGTGGCAGGCAGCCCACTCCATGCGCAGTAGCTACAGACCCCGACACTTCCAAGCACGACTCCAATCTCAATCTCCAAACTTCCAACTCGAAATTCGATTTGGCAAGAGCTCGATCTATAAGCTCGACCATATCTACCATTGCATAGTAATAGCGAAAAGAATGCAGACAGTTTGCGAGTTTCGAGCTAATGTTCTCACCATCTGCCCCCGCATCAATGTATCTAATTAATATATTCAATCTTCTTTTTTAGATTTGAGGCCCATATACGAATAGTAAATACAAATCAAAAAGGTTTTACAAAATATATTTTCGTGCCAATACGACGGTATTCCCGGGGAATGTTCTTGAACGGTGGTGGATTCGTAATGGACACGGCAATGAGCTATCGTGATGTGCTTTTTTTAGAATTTTATTCTACACATGGGAGTCTGGATCTGAGTGGGAGACTCTTCAGTGACACTATTATTACAGGCTATGATACAACATCCACTTTCGTAGGCTCACGCGAATCCCTCTGTTCTCTTCCCTGCTCTCCTCTCTCTCAAAGATCAAGGAAGAAAATTGCATATCTCTAGAAACAGGAAGAATAACATTACTTATATGCCCGTAATGTATATAATTAGTGTAATGCGTTTCGATTTAGTAAATTATGTCCCTTGAAAGGACTTCAAATATGGATTTTAGTAGTACCCTTTGTGGCGTTGTTGTTATTATTATTATTATTATTATTATTATTATTATTATTATTATTATTATTTTTAATGAACTTGAAATCGGACTTTCGTTTAGGGCCAAATTAGACTAATTGAACGGGCAGGGTCGGTTTAAGATTGGATCGAGTCACAAATGATTTGACCCTAATAGACTTATATCTGTACAATGAAAAGCTAGTGGCCTGTACTCAATACATATCCGACCCAATCCAACTTATATTGTAAAAATGCTTTTATATTCAAACTCATTTACGAAAAGTCATACCAAAATAAGGTGAGAGTGAGAAGAATGAGAAGGCATAAAAGTAGATTCTGTCTAAGTAAGTTATACATCTATTCACTATATGTTTGAACCCATTTATGATCAATTTATTAAATATGATTAATGCATATAACTGCTCAACTCATCTTATATGGATTAGTTATTTATCGTCAGATTAAAAAATGTATTTTTTTTTTTAAAACATTATATATATATATATATTTTTTTTTTGGGTGGCAGGAGGAACCAGCTTACATCGACAATACGCTTTAAATCCCCTGGTGATGCTAGCAGGGAAACCACCACCCCGACGTCACGCTTAAATCGTCTAATGATCCGCCAGCCTCCCGAAGACCTCCCCAAGGAGGACGTTGTAGAGCCTACCCAGCGGAGCCACCTGAGCCGGTGGTTTAAAAACATTATAATTCATCCTTCATAAATTGCTAAAATGTAAAATGAATTTGTCACACCAAACACACTTCTCAATAAATTGTTCTCTTGGGAATTGGGGCTCTTGTTTATCGCTCATTTTTCCTTTCTCTCTTTGTTCCACCAGTAAAAAGAGCTCGCGCTCTTGGTGACTTGCACCTTGAATCAAATGCAAGACTTAAGTTGCGTTTCACAACTGCCCACATAGTGTTTGATTCTATTATTTTATTCTCCGGAGTAAATTTAGAACAAAAATTCGTTTGATAAATTTTTTGTTCCAGGGAACAAATTTGTTCCCAGAAGAATCGAGAAGTGAAAAAAAGTTGATTTCTTGTTTCTGGAAATAATTCCAAAATCAAGCAAATTGAAATTGTTTATTTTCTTTTCTCTTCTTCTTTCTTTATTGTTTTTCTTCCTTTTCTCTTCTTCTTCCACTATCGCCGCCATCGTCCACCACCACTGGTCACTAGTGACCAGCTAGAGCGGGGTCAGTGAGCTCATCGGAGGCTTGCCTAACCATCAACGAGCCTCGCCCCGACCTCCTCCGGCCATCGGCGACCCTCACCTAGCCAGGTGAGGCTCGATCGAGCCTTGGCTGGGCAAGCTCAGCCAGATCTAGGCGAGGTCAAGGCTCGCCCAGCCCAGCCAGGGCTTGGCCGACAAGGCACGGCCTCACCGAGGCCAACGGCATGGCTAATGAAGAAGATAAAATAAAAGAAGAAATGAAGAAAAAAAAAAAGTAATAAAATTATTAAAAAATTAGAAGAAAATAATTTGGATTAGAAATTTTGAAGACGGTGTCAAATGCAATTATATCCCGGGAATAAAAATTTTGGACGATTCTCAAACGTCTTCAAATACTTAGAATTTGTTCTCGGAAATAGAACAAAAAAAAAAAATTCATTTCTAATAAAAAATTATTCTCGGAATAAAATGGTTACCAAACACGTCCTTAGTGTGATTTATAAGATTGGCTTAGCAAGTAATACGTCGGACTTGTCATCAATTCTCAATTACAATCCACTTTTCAAAAGAGTTTATTACATATTAATACATCACTTAGTAAATCAATTTTACATATCAGACTTAGTAAAGTTTAGCATTGTTCACATCTCAACACATCATTTAATATGGAGAAAAAATCGCTCTTCTAATTGATGTCTTTGAAGCTCATGCCTAGAGACTCCTAGCTAGAGAGAGAGAGAGAGAGAGAGAGAGAGAGCATTTAGTCTAGCCGCTGAAGATAGAGCGAGGCGGAACCCAAGCATGAATTATCCTATTCGAAGAGGTTTAGTATGTGGGGAACCTATAAAAAAATCAAAGTTGAATCATCAGTCTAGTCAAAATGTAATAATGCCTAGATGGCTATGGGAAAACGTGTTGAGGTTGCGTGAAGCTTAAGAGTTTTAACGAGTTGAAAGTCGTTCGGACAATTTTTTATGAAAATACATTTGGGTGAGAACCGGGGATAAGTTAGTATATTTCCCCAATTTTCAATAATTGTCTACATTACCCTATTCAAGATTATGTTGATTTATTAAGGCAAATTAGCTTGAATCACATTGTTGAATACACTTAAGTTTCTTTTGGAGATGGGGAATGGAGATCTTCCCAAGTACTTGATCCAATTTAGCCGTCACCAACACAACACACATTTTAAATCGAGTAAATGACTTAGGTGCAATTATGGTGTTATTTGTCGTCATCGTAGGTAAGACTGGTCGGAGTCAATTTTGTCTTAGTCAAATCTTAAGCATGCTTCAGCGCACTCCTCCTTTTGATACAATGAACCAAAACAAATCGCTAGGATACCGTCCAAGATGATGCAGATATTTCCGCAATGCACATGGACCGCCTATACATTGCCATAAAAGTGATGCCAGAAGTCAAATGTAGTAGCATTAACTCCACTCTTAGGGAAACTAGCCGAAGTGTCTTCTGGATTCGATCTCACGAGACTATTTTGACCACGATACATGTGAATGAATCGTTTTAATCAGGGAAAAACGCCAAATCTCCCAAGTCAAAAAAGGTACAAATTATGGAAGGGTTTGGTGCAAATTGGAGCACTAAGTTAGGACCCACGGGCATGTACATCTCGTGCCCTTTTGGCAGAGTTAGTATGACGGGTTCGCTCGTCCATCCCGCTCGTGATTCACAAGATGGTGGTGGATCTCCCTTGGTCTCAAGTGGCCACATCCCTTTGACTTCTGATGAAGTGCGTATCATTATTACTTTCTTTTATAAGGTACGGAAATCGACATTCATATGTGGGTGCACGTCTCCTTCAACCCTCTTATTTTAATGGTTCGCCCCATAAAATAATGTAACATTTCCTCGTCTAAGTATGGCGAAGAGGAGTGGTTGATGTTGTCCCCGTTTTCAGCTCAATAAATGGTTTTGGAAAAAGAAATCGGAGGGGGTCGAAAAGATAAGGGGAGCAGATAGCTTGGGCCTGCGATGTGCACAAGGGTTGTAAGCCATTTCAGGAACATCGATCTTCAATCTCCATCGTCAGCTAAAACGTTCGTATCGTTCTTTGTAGGAGGACACGTACGAAAGAAGTGCACTTCCGTGAAAACAGAAGGGAGTGGGCAGAAAATCGGAAGACGATAAACAATCATGAAAGAGAACATTGGGTCCAGCTGCACTTTGTTGCTGTTTCATATAATTTTTTGCATGATTGAATCTCTTCTTGCTCCACGGTTGGATGAAGACTATTTCTACATTAGGGTTCTTATACCGCCATCGGAAAATTTCACTGTGAACTACGTACGATTTTCACGTGCGACGCTAGGGTTACGAAGTTAATCGAGAGATGAATGCTTATTAAAAACGTCTTATCTGATATTGAACCATCGTCTTGAGCGTGACGACTAAAGAGTACCTTTTCTTTTTGGACTACTTCAAGAGTGCGGTTGTTAGGTCAGCACAAAAGGGTCCTTTTGGAGTTTTGATACTTATGCGGTCACATTTTCACGTCGAGCTTTGTTGAAAAGGTTGGCTCCAGGACAGCTTCGAGGAGTAGCGTCTAATGAGTGCAAAGCAAAATGGGAGAGGAGGTTTCCTACAGATAGATTGCATCCCTGATTGTCCATGATCGAATCTCCTTTTCAAAAAGGTTTTTGGCCTCGACTTTCGAGGGAGATGGCGTCGGTTGTGACTTTGAATGGTACTATAACGATTCCGATTTAGCTTTAAATACATTCCAACTCATCTCCATTTGATACTTAGAAAATCTCATTCGTGATCGATTTATTTATTTATCTGTCACAATTATTCAATAAACATGAAATAATTTCTTTACGTGGCTAGAAAAATGCAATACTTTGATGCATCCTTTTTGTTTGCAAGGGCAATATTTTTCTCTTTTTTTATATGAAGAAAATTTCCTTCAATAACATATCAAATTGGTGGGTTATACTAATGAATATTAAGTGCATACATATTTAACTAAATGTCAACATGGATGACAGCCATGTTTGCCAATTTGTAAACTATTGATCAAATAAATATCGAGAAAAATGATTTCTTTTGTTTTACTGTTTGAAAATGAGTTAATAGTCGACATCACGTTTATCATTTTCGTTGTTTTTAATTTGCATAGTTTTGTCTTTAGATGATAATTCAATCTTGAACATATGAAGTAATGAAAAATTATCACTCAAACTATAGAAGGTGTGCAATCTTTCTTGACAATAAACAACAATACTTGAATTTTCGCTTTTTCTTTCGAGATCCATCAAGAAAAAAATTCCCAAGAGATGAGAGCAGCTTCCCAGGCTTCTTTTGGTACGCTCGACAGATTGGACAGGTGCTACAGAATGATTGCTTCGAGCAGTCGCAAAGTCATGTTTAAGCCTCCCAAAGATGGAGATTTTTCAACAAAGGCTGTCGATTATAAGCTGTTCATTCCATGACTTTTCAGTAAAAGTGAATAAACAAATGCTGCAGCAGCATGTATATCCACGTTCACGTGCCCTTTGGGTTCCGCGAGGAAGACCCATGCAGGATATGATTAGTACAGCTTTGATAAAAGATGAACCCTACGAAAAAGAGGACCTTGAAAACCTTCTTACAAAAAAGAGGACCTTGAAAACCTTCTCAAGAATGGAATCAATCATCATCACCTAAAGCGACTGTGCATTTGCAGGTGTTTCTTTATCCTTTTTCTCTTTGCTTAAAATGAAAGTCGAACGCTCTTAGACGCGATGATTACCACCCTCTTAAAGAACCGAGATTTGACAAACGAAGCAGAGGGGAGTGGCTTGTTCCTGTCGTCTGTCTTTGAATCTTTTTCCGTGAATCTTTCCCTTTTTCTCTGATATGTTGTCTGTTGTTCATTCACTGCCTGTGGATTTGAACGGAAAGGAGTATTTGCAGATGTTTGCTTTTCATGATTGCTTTTTTACCGGAGGGCAGCGATGTCTTGAACATTGCAAACGATCTTGGGTTTGAACGAGCCCCGAAGCAAAATCTCGTACATCTTCTTTTCGTAGTTTTCAAGCGAAACTGCAAAGCATTTCTTGCAAGTTAGCTAAATTACATAACCAGTCCATTAATTTTGCTTTTTTCTTTGGAAAAACTTTCATTAACCCTCAGACTTTAAGAGGTACATTGCAAAACCGCCCTTGAACGTTCTAAAGGTGATATGTAGCTTCTGTGCAGTTTTATATTTAAATTTTCTTGTTTAAACAAGATGGCCATTCTCGGTTGAAAGAATAACTCAAGGGGTGGCCTTGACAGACCACTGGTTGCCCTGGAGAGCCGCAGATGGCATTGAAAACTAATCATGTATCCGCCTATGGCCTTGGCAAACCATGTGCACTCCCATGCCCGCCAAGGCCACATGAGCTGGGGCAGGCTGGAGGAAAGCCATTCAATAATGAAGTTTGGCCCCACCCGATTAGGCATGAGCCAAATCGATTGATGGGCAGTATAAGAGTAACAAGTTAGTCGTGATCCAAGGGTCCAATTATCCCAGGCACATCGAATGATCGATGCTACTAGCCAAATTTGGGTGCAGAACCTTGGCAAACACACTAAAGTGATCGCTCGATTGCCCTTTATGGCCAAGCCAGTGGCAGCCGAGGGTTTAGACAAGATGGGCAGCCTCGGTGGCCATTTTGATTCGTTTATGGCTAGTATAGAGCCATAGATGGTCCTCGACAACCACTTGGGGCTGTGATGGCCTTCGCTAGCCTGTCTTCCTCCTATTTTACTTTTGTAGTTAGGCATATACAAATGGTAAAAAGGGAACAAAAAAAATCATAAAACAGCCTCAAATATGCCAACTGTTATATATTTACTTCAAACTTTTTTGCAACATAAAAAACCTTAAACTTATACCCGTGTAAATATTTACCCTCCAACAAGATTTTGTCAAAAAGCACCATTAAAAATCTGCTTACATAGACGATGGAAGGCAAACGGTGTTGATATGGCTTAAACAACATTGTTTTGGCTGGAATCGATCGAACCTTGATGCAAGTACAAGCTAGAGGTTTTTGATGTTAGAAGAAAAAATTTAGAGTAAAGGTGTTACTGTGGGCACAGTTAAAAGTTTTTGATGTCAAAACAAGAGTTCGGTAAATATGTCAAGTAGACATAATTTGGGATTTTTTTGGACTTTTTTTTATTGTAAATATGTATCTAACTAATTTCTTATCTTATCTTAATGATTTATTTTTCTCAATGTCCTTGGTCATGTTTTTCTTAATGTATTGAATGAGCCATCCACATGTCATTGGAAATTACAAAAGAAAATAACACAAATAGTCTCTGAATTTTAGTTCAATATGTAATGTGTCCATCAGCTTTTGTTTGTTCAATGTGGTCCCTACACTTTAGCTCAATGTGCAATGTGGTTTCTGAATTTTTAATTTGTCTAATGTAATTTTTGAACTTTTAGTACATGTTTAATTTAGTCCCCAAATTATATGAAAATGTTCATTACTATCCCTAATCTTGAATTAATGGAAGAACTACATTAAACATTTTTGTATAGTTCGGGGATTACATTGAATATACACAAAAAATTTAGGGATCACATTAAGTAAACTGAAAATTTAGTGATTATATTGAATATTAGCTTAAAATTCAATGATCGCATTGAACATATTTAAATAACCAGGGACCATATTACATATTATGCTAAAGTTCAAGAGCTATTTGTGTCATTATCCCAAATTACAATATTACATGATATCATGTTCACACTCAAAGTAACTTTTCCATGACTAAAATATTTTCCTTAACAAGTTCTTCATTAATCATAGCACCAAATTTATGTTAATCTCAATCATTTCAAGATTTCTTATTTCGTTGTCATCTCAACTTTCCTCTCAGTGGACTCATTTATCGATATTACCCTATCCGCAACACTTTCAAAAACCTCTCTAAATTCTCGCACATATCACTCATTCAACAATAACTAGGCATTCACCCTAAACTGTCCTAAATCTTAAGTCTCAATTTCCATGTAAACTTCACTTAAAAGCTAAAACCTAAAAAGAAGCCAAACTTGGGGAAAAATAATATACATTTCATCAAGATACCGGATTCACTTTTCATCTATTAAACAACAGAATCTCATTGTTGCGCACAATCATAGTTGCATAGATTATACTTCCAATTGGCAAATTGGTTCTGACTTGGATCCCATACTCGTCTCATTTCATATCGTCGATTGGCCAAAGTTGTTATAGATTCTAGATAAGATAACAAAGGGACTATCCATCTTTTGCATACTATACTAGGCACAGTCCTCTCCACTCACATCCCTATCACCTAATCTTAATAATTCGGGCTGAATTTTTGGTCACCAAATAGAAAATTCGAACATGTCAAATTTCCAACAGCATTTTTGACTATGCTCAATGGGTTACCATCATCCTTTTCACATGAAACGAGAAAAAACGAATTCACACTAAAGCCATTTCATCTTTCTTTTATCTTTTCCTATATTGGATTTTTATGAGGTCTATTGTGTCGATGGTATTCTTTTAATTGGTAGGCAAGTGCATACGTATAGGTAAAGCTAGGGTATGGAGATAAACTCAATCTCTATATGTACTCACATAAGGAGTCTTGTGAAAAGTTTTCTATTGCATATGGGATGCACCCAATTATTTCATATTTGCTGGAAAAATAGAGAATGCTAATGGAAAATGAAGTCTTTCGAGAAATCAGATCCAATGTGGAGAGAGAGAGAGAGAGAGAGAGAGAGAGAGAGAGAGAATGGGAGTGGTTGTCTTGTGGGTAGGGTAGGGTTCCTGGTGTGGTGGGCTGGTGGAGTTAGGAGTTAGAGCTAATCAGGAGAGGGTCACGAGATTGGAAGACCGCGATGTCATTGGATGATTTGAAAACTCCTATGGAAAAATTCGATGGATTCGACACGGTTTTTGCTAATGAAAGGGATGGGTTTTGATTTGATGGAACTACTGCCTGGCAGTGGGTTCGGTAGGGCTTCAATTGCATTGTTTTTTGTTGGCTCCAAATTCTTTTCATGTGATCGCTTCCAATCATGACCCACATGAGCCTGCTTCCAAAATTTCCCCTGGACGTTTCTCATTCGGTCTGTTTTGCAAAATTCCGTGAGATTGCAGTCAATTATTTTAAAAGTTTAAAATGATAGGTCAAGACTTAGCTTGTTATTTAAGTATTTAACGTTCGTATTCAAAGATTAAAGCATGAAAATATATAATAAGAGGAACAAATAAAGTATTGTGAAAGATTGAAACTCAGAATCCCTACTTTGGTATCATGTAAATTTTTTTTTTCAAGACTACTGTTAATGTTTGTAAAAACTAAAACCGATAGATGAATATGCGATTTAATATTTGAATATTTTAACGTTCTTCACTCTTGAGTGATTGGAAAGGAGCGACCAACATAATTTTGGAATTACGCTTATCAAGTAGAGCTTTGACGAGGTTCATTTGAATTTATGACACGCTAGCTAGTCTAAATTCTTCAAAAACTACAAAACAAAGATTCTATTCATTGTAATATCAGTTCTATAGATGATACCGGCTTGACTACCCGTATCGGCATCCCATCGAACGCCGGTTGAGCAAGTTCTATGCCACTGGATCGGTCCGTCAGAGCTTACCCAACCGGGCCGTGGATGGCGCCGACGGCAGATCCGGTGAGTTGGTGAGGCGGGTCAAAGTCCTCCACTCAGCTAAGACAAGTTGGTTAGGTAGAGTTGCCCTCAAAAGATGATAATTACGATTTTAGCCCAAAAGAGGGAAGTTTATAAATTATAATTGTAAAAGTGACGAGAAAAAGAAAAGGACTTTTAGTCCCCCACTAGTTGATGTCTACGTTCACTGGCTGTTCTTCTCTATCCAATTGACTTTTCTATCTCGTTTGTAGCTTATTAAGGAGCTCGTAGGTGGAGAGACTTTGTTGAGGAATGCGTCACCAAATACCACTAAAATTTAAATTAATCAATTTTAAGAAAAATTGTCAAGGATGAATAATATCTACAAGAGCATTTCGACACTCATTTTCAAGTAGAGGACCTAGGAAACACGATATAGGCACTTAAGTGAAATATGACTTTTAATCACCAAATGCGTTGAAATTCAAATTTTCTACACTTACTGAAAAGTTGGTGCTGGAAATCCAAATAATTTAGTTCTAATTTACACATGATTGATCTTTAAGGGTTTCTCAATTGGTCACTATGAGAGATAATTATAATATTTTCCTATATTAATGAAATTAGAATATTTCTGTAGGTTTTCTTATTAGATAATTAGGATATTTTCCTATATGGGTGCAAAAAAACCTGAAAACAGATTTGGAGAATTTTTGTATTAATGATTTATATATATATCTATAGGTTTTATGAGATGACTATCTAAGATAACATATAGATAATGAATCAAGATTGCAAGACTACGATATGAGAGATACGCAGAATCGGGTAATATATTTCTAATAGCTACTATACTTCACTTTAATTACGTGGCAAGTGACTATACTTTTCAGTTTGGCAACAAAGTTACTCGGAGAATGGCTAAAGTGCGCTAGTTACAAAAGAAATAAAAGTTGAATGCATCCAAAGATCAAAATCAAAGTTCGGTCATCTAACTAAAGACAAAATAGCTACATTAAAGTATAGCTTTCTCGAATAAGAATCTACCCTCGAAGATTAACCTAGCTTAGATATGGAACCAAAGGAAGATAAGGTTTTTCTGAATGCAACGTGAAGGACAAGATAACATAAACTACACACACACACATAATTGGCACTAAGCATTAGCAATTAAATAACATGATGACTCATCATTTCATCTTTCTTTTAAAGCATTTTCTATACACTTCTACGTCGTAGTGTCTCCCCGATGTGCGTTGAATGATTACGCGATTGTCTGCGACACCAATAAAGGGCGCATATAATTGATCTTTATCACCGATTATTTTAACACGAGTTAGGTGCTTAGCACATAGTTCACGCTGTGTGGACAATGGTTTATAGTATTATGCATGCATGGGAAGCTGGATTGTCGGATCGGGCATGCTAGATTGAGATAACTAGGGAATTCTTAAGTTGACGGGCTTAGATTGCAGTTCGTCAAGAAGGTCCGTGTTGACCTTAACTTTTTATATTGGGTATTATCAATGTTAAGTAATGTCTCTACGATAATGAACACTCTGATGACTCATTTCAATTACAAACCAGCCAATGCCTCGGCTCATTTTTACTTCTACGTTACGCAAAGTCCACACTCCTTTAAAATCGGCCGTACAAAAGTCCATAATTCAAATAGGAACTTCGTTAAAAAAACTACATTTCGTGGTGTTGGTGTCGACCTAGCTTGCCAAAGCACCCACGAACCGATCTGGCTTCCTGAAACACGAACTTCATCTGAACCTGCTGCAGCCGTAGCAGCGATATCCTGCATTCTAACATAATAGGAGTTGATGTTGAGTTTTCTATCGAATCCTGCACCACTCCGATAGTCGACACTATATCATTAGATTCAATTTCACTCTTCCCAATCTTGCTCTCGAGAATCATTCCACCTCGCAACGCTCTGGCCTCAATTGTATTTAAAGTTGAAAACCTAAAGCGCATAACGGAAGCTAGTTCTTGGGGAGATTGTCAAGAGAGAGTCCAAGTCCAAAGTCGCCAACATATCAACTTGATCCATCTTCAATTGATAGCTTAAACTAATGAGTTATGAGCCATTTGAGATACATTGACTATTATACACCACATCAATTATTTGATGTGAAACTTTTTTAACATAAATTTGTATGTGTATCTCAACAATCTCCCATCATGTATAACTTTAGTATTACGTCTACCCTCCCTGAATTCAAGTATTCTTCTATACCAACAGCTTCACCTTTGGATCTCTTTCACCAGACCAAACCATGAAGGATGTCATTGGAACTGCATTGGTACACCATAAAGCCCACTTTCACCCCAAGGTCTCTTTCTCTGAACTAAACCATGAAAGCTACTTGGAAACCATGTTAATCAGGAGATTTCTTTCTTAAGATATTCACTAAATACAAATTCATATTAGGAGTGAGCCAATAATTAGCCATTGGTTTTGACACCATTTATTGTAATGTGCATAATGGAAGCTTGATACTTCATCATGGGAAATTGCCAAGAGGGAGTTCAAGTCCGAGCCTAGCAACAAATCTTGTTAAGCCAATCTTTACTCAAAAGCTTAAGTCTCATCTTTCCACACCACACAAATTCTCTTTCTCTAATACTATTAGCACTCGCATCTTAATAATCTTCCCCTCACGTGTGAGCTTAGTCTTAGATATGCTCTCCCTTAGGTTGCATATTGAGAGTGGACTACCAATCAACCATCAACTCTGATACCATTGTTGGATGTGCGTAGTAGAAACCCATTCCTTTCACTTGGGAAAATTGCTAATAAGAAGCTCAAGTCCGACTCCGTCAACATATCTAGTTAAACCTATATTCATTCAAAAGTTTAAACCAATGAATTATAGACCATTTGAAATATGTCAACTATTTGAGGCCACACCAATGTTGGATGTGAGACTTTTTTAACACAACACATGCACTCAACACTAATGAATCTTTAGATTCACCTTTTGTTCTTACCTTTGATGAGATAGCCAGCCCTCGCCATGCCACTGATTCCTAGAAACTGAACCATCTAAGCTTCGAAAAGACTTGGTCAACTTTTTCGTATCATCAAAATCGGTTCACAACTTACATGCGTGTCTCAAATGTGTTCTCGATCTGGACTTGGATTTCATTAATGTAACCTAAGGTTCCAAAAGATAAGAATAAAAAATAAAAAAGTTGTTGATATAGTAAACTAGTGGAAGGCACTGTATAAGATTCCGTGCGAGCTGTCGGAAGACAAGTGAGCATTTCGTGGAACTTTGGTCCCCCCTCTTAGAAAAATGTCTCATGAATTGCCTCAAATCAATTGATATTTGAAAGCATGGAATGAGAGAAAGTCAAGGCGAGGAATCCCCACGTTCATAGCTCTGAGACCAAGGCGTGGATTATTAGCAGTAATATCACAATGGTGGGGGGAAGAGGTTTGGTCGTGCTGGCCACCGGCTATTGCCGGTTCCCGGAGCCGCAGTACCAAGGAGATAGGTGGCCTCGCTCCGCCTGTCTGACCCCCGGTCGCCGGTCTGCTCGAGAATTTGTTTTATCTTTTTATCACTTTTCGATGCATTTGCTATTTCTCCATACGCAAATGCTACTTTAAAAATATTAAAGGAAACAGATAATTTTAGGAGCATATATTGGTACGACATGGCACCTCCATTCATAGTCCTGTCAACAATTTAAAATATACGAAGAGGATACGTGCCAGCATCTTATTTTTGCAAATAATATAATAAAAGACTATTTTCGAGAAAAAAAGATAAAAAAAAAAGAGAAGAAAAGAAGACAACTACCGGTGGCTTTTAATTTCCATCGGTCAAACAATAAATGAAGGACTATATCCAAAGAAGTATTATGACAAAGCCTTGTAAAAATCCAATACCTTTACTAGGGGAGATCATCAAGAAATAGTCAAGTACGAGCCCATTAACATATCTAATTAGACCCACATTTATTTAAAAGTTTTTTTGATCAAATTTTTTCAAAAATTTAAGTCAATAAGTTATAAACTAACTAATTCTTCGATGTTAGGCTTGTTTAACACAATTTACACGTGCATGCTAACTATTTTCCCCTTACGTGAGAGCTCTCATGGAGGTAGGTTTGCTCCAGTTAATTCAGATGTTCTCTTGCATCAACTTATTAGTCTACACCTATTGATAATTTGGGTTTTGATACCGATGTTGGGTGATCTTGAATTTCTGTTATCTCAAAAATTAGTTCAAAAATTTGCCCACACACTTATTAACTGATTGCGTATTCCTAACGTGGGATAATTTGACAGGAAGGACTTTGAGATGAAAACCATTCACTTTCAAGAAAAGTTAGGAGATCCGACAACCTACGCTCAAATCCAGGAACCACTTGCGATGGACCGGGCCAATCCATCACGGGGGATCGATTCGGTGACTTGACCCCATTTCGAATGCTGATCAGTTTGGCCGTGTCAAATAGGACAAAAAACCTTGTCTGAGCCAATTCAACGCGATGGATAGGTTCGTTCCACCGCCGTACTCCTGGACAGGTTAATCACATGAATTATTGCAACGAGAGTACAACATACATTTTTTTTGCCGACGATTCCTTTTTCTTTTTGAACAGAAGGGGAAACTGTCAGTCTAAAATTTCGACACAGCCTCGGGCAGCAGTGGACGCAAGCGATTGCGAAAACGACGGTCCGAATTTCGCGGTACGTATATGAATATTATTAAAGATTTTGTTCGGTCGATTTGAGCTTTTCAGGCAAATGTTCTGAAAGATATTTTTGCCGTCGCAAGGCACCGGGACAAAGCCCCCGACCGTGACAACACAGTGCAAAATAATAATTCACTCCATAATGCCATCCAACCCCTATTTCGATTTCTTCTTTTTTTTTTAATGGAAAGTTTAATTAGATAAGAACTTTTTTTGGAGTAGTAAATTAGCATGTTCTTGCTCTGTTCAAGGACGAACGCCTAACTTTTCCCTTCGCAAGGCTAATATATATAAATAAGGCGGGTTTTTTAGTCATAAGTAAATCTTTTGGGGCCCTTTTATTGACACCGCTTACTCATTAGAAAATATTAATTATGTGAAATCCGTAGCTATTTCATAAATTATATGATATAATCTGAACGATACAAAAGAGTAAACCATCGGATTACAATGCAAAGATACGCCGGGTATGTTATTTTCATCAAAATAGAGCTTAAGAAATGGGCAGGTGAAATTTTGAAACTTACCATAGGAGGGATTGTCTTCATACTCAAACTTTTAAATGGCTAGATTCAGTCGAAAGTAATGCCTCGTCGTATAACTAATAACATGATTCCCATTATTCTTTACCAAACAAATCATGCTAGTCTATGGTTATAAAAATAATTTTTTTAATGAAATAAATCATCTTCAGGGTGTGTTCATCTGCGTCTGTCACTTGTTTGGTTTGCTGAAAATGATTAGTCAACAGAAAACTATTTATGATCAAAGAAAATATGCATGTTGGAAGTTATGAAAATGAATTCCCTAATATGAAATGAAATATAATTTCTCGCAAAATAATTTCTTTATCATGAATTCTTTCTCGAGCCAAAACACACCGTCACATTAATAAGTCATAAATTTTTGAAACGCCCTACTAAATTTAGAGATTAGATGAAAGCAAAGATCAACTTGAAGTGCATATGTTGACGAAGTTAGAAATGGCCACAAAGGTAACTTACAAACCAAAAAGGGGGCAAGGGATGCTTCGTCGTTTCAAGGACATGCATGTGGCTTGTGAGGTACTGTACTTCAGAAAAATATCACATACATCGAGTCCATTGAATTTCTTTTCCTGTTACTTCAATCATTCGTGGTGATGATGGTTGTCGTCACCACAACATCGATGGCGATGTCGGACGGAGGAGGGGTCCCTCCTAAGAGAATTGGGGACGTGGACACCGACGGGCGACAGAGTTTAGTAGGTGTCGATCCCACAAGACTGTTAAATTTGGCATTATATATATATTTATGGGAATTATAGCATACATTGCAGGTGTAAAAGAGCTTTTTCGCAAGTGGTCTTCTTTACCTTTGATTTGATGGTTAGCGAGAGTGCGTGTAGTTGCAGTTCTCAGATCATGGATGAATATGACAGGGTGGTTCTTTAAACTCTTATGCTTTAATATTTCCTTATAACATTTGTTAAGAAATATTAAATTTGTCTAATGAATATGCTGGACTCGAATCCTCTGAGTCTTTTCGTCCATCATCTTTGGCCCATTATCTCTCTATAGGATAACATATTGAGAGGGCCAAGACTCACGTGCATAGTAAAAAAACAACAGTTTGATTTTCGAGAAAAATACATGCTAAACTGCACCTAAAGGAAGGAAAACGTGCATAAGAAATCATTATTATTTCGGTTAATCCAACATAATGGCTAATAAAGGATCGTCCAGTTACTTATTAACAACAACCATCATATTAGTTATTTCTTCAGAATCTGCAAGTTCTTTTTTTTTTTTTTTAGAAAAGTAATTTACTGAAAACCCCTTAGCCATGTAGAGATTCAATCACAATAACTAATTCATCACGCCCTCATCAGTAATCAATTTATTTCCTTCCACCATTTAGGGTTTCTATAATTCATGACATTATTGAAACTTAACCCTTGATTAATGAATCAGTTAAGCAACCTTCTAGACATTAGACACATGGAAAAAAATCAACTTAGAGAGATGGGCATGGTTTCATTCGATTCACTTACTAAGGGTAAATGGACTATCGAATAGGTCCGTCAAGAGTAAGCTTTAAGGGCTAAAGCTCAAAAGTTTTAGGTCCATAAGTCAGCCCGTCTATTATCTCTATAAATACATGCATGATCCACAGTCCACAAGAGTAATAAGCCATCTCTTACTCTCTTAGGCTGCGTTTGGTTTAGCATTTGCAAGGGGTTTTAAGTCCAATGCAAATGCTGAAAGCCCAAAATTATTTGGGGAAATGCAATTGTGTTTGGTAAATTTTTTTTGCAAATAGACTTTGAGTTGAATGTGTGTTTGGTTGAAAAAACTTTTGCAATGGGCTTTAATGGGTATAATATATATTTTGAAAATTGAACTAAACTTTTCACCGCTACAACCGTTGGCGAGCTAGATCTAGCGCCAGCGGCCGTTGGCTGAGGTCGCCCGAGGTCGGGGGACCTTCGATGAGGGTCGCGCGACCCAGGCAGGCGACCGTTGCCTGGGTCTCGCGACCACATGCGGCCTTTGCCTGGGTTGCGCGACCCTCGCCGGAGGTCGCTTGACCTCGGGCGACGGCCGCCAACGCCAGATTTGGCTTGCCGGCGGCTGTAGCCCTTCGCTGGATTGGCGAAGGGCTGCCTCATTTTTCAATTAAAAAAAAAAAAATCAGGGGCAAAATCGGAAATATGAAAAATTAGTGAGGGTAGTTTTGGAAAGGAAAAAAATAATTTCAGCATTCGATGAAATGTTGAAAGCCCCTTAGTTTTGGGGCTTTTAGATTTTGAAGCGAGTTGAAAGGCGAAAAGAGATTTGAAAGTTGAGCACGAACGGTCTAGCATTTCCCTAGGCTTTCAGACTTGAAAGCCCATTGGAAATGCTAAACCAAACATACTCTTAATCCCTTTTTGCATTGGGTCCCCTTTTGTGGTCTATCATTATAATAACTTAAGAATTGAAGGGTTCTGAGAACAATAAAAAGCATTGAAGGTTCCAACAAGTCTGATGCGGACGCCATTGCTGATGACTTTCTAGAGCATTCCAACATACATAAATTCAAGAGGTGGGCTGGGGATGATAATATACACAACGTGCAAGAAAACAACCGTAATTTTTGACCCAGAAAAGCTACGAGCCCGAGCCTCGTAATACCCATATGGACATCTCCTTCCGAGCACTATATCGCAATCATTCGGATCTCAAAAACCATACGGAGTCACTTTTCTAATTTTATGTCAATTATTCATGTTAGTCTAGGCTTTTGTTCATTTTTCTGAATTCTTTACTACTTAAGGATATATTTTTGGTTTTCTACTATCATCTAGGTTTAGCAAGGTATCTATTTGATTTTTCCTATGCATCGGACATCTTGTCTTCATATTTAACAGAATACAGAAAAGAGATTCTATTGTTGCACCTCTGAGCGTGTATTACTAAGTGTGTGTTTGCGGATCGATGAATTCGTGTTTATCTATCGCTTGTTGCATCAAGGTCACAACCCAGGTAATTACTTTCTTTGCAGAGTCCGAGTTCAAGGCGTTCGAGATCCAATTCCGGCAATGTTGAAGACCCATCAAACTTGGACATTCAACAATAAAAACACCGTAAAACAATCAAAACGATCACATTTCATCTACAGTGCAAGATCAACAGCAGATCCTCCGAAAGATTTAGAGCGAACATGTACTATGTTAAAAGGAATTTCTGTGGGAACTCCTTTTCCTGGCGATGCGGATTATGCGGACTTTGGTGTGGCACCGTTAGGACATAGTTGGGTGGGGTTTCAAGGAACAGAGAACTCAAACATGCTGGATGGATCATTTTTATTTCTGTTTCAAACTGAATGGCATCTAACTTAAATAGTCGTTTCCATGGTCCCGAACGTGGCTGCTATCATTAAAGCTCCTGAACAAGTTTGGTGGAATGTCCTTGTTTGAGACTCTCGTGCCTCTAGAACAGCTTCAGTTGCCAACTCCTCTATGCTCTCTAGGCGCTAAAGTAGGGTGTGGACAAGAAATAAGGAAGGGAAACGATCTGATTTCTGTTAGCAAAATTTTAGTGGAGATCTGTAGGAAAGAGATGGAACGAGGTAATGGAAGTCTTCATCTTTAGCCCTCCAAATCAGCCATTTCCAACAGCGGGAAGAAAATGATGTGTTAGTTGTTCATTTCTTTATGAGACTTTTCCCCCCTTGATTTCTTCTACTCTGGTGAAATGAAGTGGAGGCTCTTGATGTCCTTGACAAAAAGTGAGAACCTTTTTTGCTCATGCGTTGAACATCGATACTTTTCTTTTTCACCTACTCTCTTTCAGGGCGACCTAATTCGGTTCAATGCTGAAAAAATAGATAAACAAAAATGAACTCACAAACGTACACGCACAAAGTGCACAGACAGGAATCTTCCAATTTTGGGTGTATTACAACTAGATAGTGTCTCAAGCCTGACCCTAGGACACATCGAAGTAACTAGAAAAGAAATAATCCGACTGCACATTAGAGTAACATAAATTACTACTCAATAAAATATTTAGAGGAATGTTATGACCCTCCTAACGCTGTGTTATACCAATTCCTGTCCCAGCTCCACCTGTTGATTTCTGTTTATCTGAATGCTCCACAAAGTTTTTAGCAAACGTGTCCACGTCAAGTTGAAATTGTTAAACTGGATTGAATCAAGTTCAAATTGCCAGTGTGGATCATCTTGAGGGGCTACTTTGAATGCTTGGTCTAAATTTTTTGAGATCAAACCTAACTAAATTACGTTATAGAAAACAATCCTCTTTTTTTTTTTTTTTTAAATCTTTCAAGCTTTATTGTATTATTGTAATGAAAAAAAAAATGTAAGAGTTAAAATTGAGCACATACATGATCTTGAATATATTCACTGATTACTTGATAATAAGTTGAATAGAATTTCAAAATGAAACTTAAATTTGTTCCACACTTATCAAAAATTCGGCTAATCAATTTTTTCTGGGTCAAATTGATTTAGTGTGGTTTGATTCTGTATAGCATCCAAAGTCCAAAACCAAATTGTGCTTAGTCTTACGTTGACTTGCACACTTCCAAACAAGCAAAAATTATAATTACTCCTTTTACTAGATTAATTTTACGTGTTTAACTATTATCTTTCCTCACCTTCAACTTCACATTTCATTTGCACTAGATTAAATCATATACCGTTTGGGTTGGGGAGCCGAAGCGAGGCATTTAGGCCCACAAGGCTTTTACGCTGACAAAAGCAAAAGCTTTCTCTACCATGGTGATTTTGGCATTCTTGAAATTCCTTGTACACTCTGTAAACATGAAGCAAAATCAAATTTCATGTTTCATTTGATCTAGCGGAAAAAGGAAAATTGGATTATCGAACATAAACAACTAACTGTCGGATTTTGATCTTGGGCTAAATGAAATTTTGTCTTGGAATTTCTGAGCATATAGAAGAGCTCTTGGTGTTCATTAGTTTCTGGCACGAACAAGTAGTCTTTCTTTTGTGTTTAAGGAAAGTTATGGAAGTCGATTGAAGTATACATGAGCTCTGAGAGAAAATATAAGTTGAGAATTATTCAATTGCTATATAAAAACCTCAACTGTAATATATAAATAATAAAAATCTTAACAAGGATGTCATTCCATTGCATATGTACGAAGTCACATCCAAACAGAATAATTCATAAAATTGGCACATCCCATCGATCTTGTTTGTGATTTTCATACAAAGTCTTTAATTTATTTCACTTTGGTTTGTCAGATCATATAAAGTCTTAATTCCATATTCTAGTTTCATGTATGTATGAGATCCATATTGACTTTGATTCATTAGATCATATTTTTAGATTCAACTCAAAATTTTATAGTTTCGAAAGGCCATATGCACTCCAATAAAGTATTTACTTTCCCAGGTTTAGTCTCCATAGGCGTAGTGTAATTCAAATTCTATTGATAATCCATTTGATGTTTTTTGCTGAACTACTAGCTAGAACCTTAAAAAATTTCAAGGTCCAATCCCAAATGCTTGACACCGTGATCGATAATAAGAAGCATTCCGACTTGGACAAGCAATCGGATTAGGCTTACTGACTGGTTGTAGACAGCTTCAAATGTAAATTCTGCATCAAGAAGATGAGGTTTTTGCTCGGGCATTTGTGTGGAACAAACACATCAGTAGATCTATGAGGATAGGGCAAATGAAAAGTCCAAAAGATTCTGAAAGATCATGTGACCTATGTAGATTTCATGTAGATCTATGAGGATAGGGCAAATGAAAAGTCCCAAAGGTCATGAAAGATCATGTGAGAACAATGCAAATTAGAAAGCTCAGCAGATTATACCAGACTTAAACTTGCGTAATATATTTAAGGTAGCAAGAAGTATTACAAGAGGGAACATTTAAATCCTCCTCTTTTTCTTATAAGATGATTAGGGTTTCTAAAACACAAGGCTATATTGAACTCCCATAAAAACTTACACTTCTGCATTACACGAAGGGCCCAAAGAGAAGCTTCGTTGAACTTCTAGAGCTAGTTCCTCCAAGCTTAGCCGACATTCAAGCCCTATCTGCAATAGTATCACAAAGTTTCAATTATTGTCATAATTATTCGAATAAAGAAATCATACGAAATTTCTTTCATTGTGGACTTCATTGCCATAGACATTGGGGTTCCGGTATACATATTGATGCTAGATGCATATTACATATAAAGCTTGACGTGCCATCAAAATTTGGTTTCTGTATCACCCTTAGCATCTTCGAGGTATGAAATATGTGCAGGTCCAATATCATACTAAAGTAAATTGTTACGTAAAAGAAACCATCTTACTATGATACAAACAAGAAAAACTCAAGTTTACTCTAAGTATATATATATAATGAATCATGTACACATTCGCCATAATCTGAGATCTCTAACTATGAATAGAGAAGCATGAATGGGTTTGAACTAGCAAATCCAAACCAACGAGTTTTCCCATGCGTGATTCTCGCTCTAGAGTTGATGACGTATATCACAATGCATTTGCTTCAATGCCCTTGAAGTCTTCCCTCATACCGTATGAATTAGTCTTGCCATAGATAGTTCACAAGGTCCATCTGCGAGTAATGAGAAGTTCGAACCTCTAGATGGAAAGCAATAGCCATCAACTATGTTTTTGCAAGTGAGTTCGAACAACTTCGCTCCATGGGCAATGGTAAGACCCTGAAGTTCAGATGTAAATAGAAATCCTACATCTTCATGTATATAAACTCAGATTGGCTTACGTAGAATTCTCGTGAATCCGTTTGACAATTCTTAGGAAAGACATGTTATATCATAATGCTTCTAAAACAAGAATGATAATACCCGTTGTGAACTAAGAACCTTGAAACTTCAGTGATATAACTGAATCTCTTTCAACATATAGAATTGAGATGACAATTGAGAAACCTCAACTTTTAGTACCTTGACGATGAAGGAGTACAAAACCATGTCTTCCATGCTGCTGATGTTGAGGTGAATAATCTGAAACGAGAGTTTCTCAAGGACGCTTATTATCTTCAAGATTTGGCCCGGTATCTTCCGAGCAATTACCTTCAACAGCACGTTCGATCCTGAGATCTTCGCCTCGACATCGGCTGCTGAGGAGTTGCAGCACACACCTAATTCCTTATTAGCAGTGATGCTCTCGAAACTGAAGGGACTATCAGGGGGTGGCGGCGGCGTGTTGATCAGTTGGAGCGGTCTTGGGCTGGGGCTAGGGCTTAGACTCTTTCTCCTCTTGTTCGCCTCCAAGGATTGTAGGACTTGTTGCAGTTCCTTGATGAATTCTATTACGCCACCTATGATGGATGCTTGATCTCCCTATAAAGATTAATCCCATTTGATTTGAATCATCATGTCTATGAATTTTAAATATTGTAATTGAGATGCTTAATCATATGATCTATTCAAGCTCAATTACTTCTTTACACCAACTTGATTCGACGGTTTTCTTATGCGAGGTAGATATGAATAAATGAAAATAATCAAGATTTGACTTGCTAATACTTTCAATACTTTCAATCAATTAATTAAGAAAGTTGCAATGGTAATTGACTGATGGAGTTTAAATTAGGAAGATGATTCCGTACCTATATCTCAAGTACTAGGGCTCATCTAAACATTTTTTTATTGCAGCTCGAGGGTTCTTGGTGAGCTCAACTTGAAATTTTGATAGAACTTATGCATGACTAAGATTGAGACTTCATTAGATATCGACCTGTCAACTCAGAAAAGCTTGATTAAGATCAAGCAAATTGATATCAAGCCTAGAGTCAAGTTTGAGCAACATGTACAGCAACATCGACAACGTAATATGATCTCATTTACAGTCCACACGCTTGGGACGGGGGGAGAGAGAGGGAGAGGGGGAGAGAGAAGGGGGGGGTGTTTACCCGTTTGATGTAGAAGCATGGGGTTAAGGAGCGCAGGACCTTGAGATGTTCATTCATCTGCCTCCTCCTGTTTCTCTCCACAGCTATGTGAGACATGCTTTGTTTGTTCCTTCTTGAGGGTCTTCAATGGCAGTTCTTGAGCATCTATCAACACGCCGACTCAGAAAGAGAAGCTCTCAACTATTTATAAGCCGAAAACTTTGAGGACGAGAAGGAGCTATCTCGGTACACTGTAATTACTACTATTACTCCTACTTGTGCTCTCATTTAATGCCATATGCTGCACTCCCGTGAAGTTACTTTTACTCTCTCTCTCTCTCTCCCTATCTCCGTGTAGGTAGTGGTAGGCAATATTACGCCTCTCACGTTGAATATCTTGGGGTCAATTACGTTACACGCGTGATGATTAAAAAGGAGCATAACACAGTGATAGTTCGCTGGTTGTTTCATCTTTTCCATGCACATGCATTATATTTACACTGCCTCTCTCTCTCTCTCTCTCTTTCTCTCTCTCTCTCACACACACACGCCTCTCCCGCTTAGCCCTTCATAGTTCTCGATCTCCATCTTCATAGCCCAGCATACAGCTCGCTTTGATATTTATGAGACAAGTCGCAAGACAATGTTTGTCGAGATGAGACCCTTGGTTTTAGGATGTTTTTGGTACTATATAACGATAACGATAGCAGGTCGAGGTACCATCGTATCAGTCGGTGGTTCCTCTTCAACAAGACTTCACAAATCTCTTCTTTTGCCGAATAAATACAGGAGTCTCCTTACTCTTGCAAGAATGACTCCACCTGGATTCACATTATGAAGTTAAAAAGGAAAATTTAGTCAAAGATATAATGATAAGTGTCATTATTGTCCCAACTGATTAAAACAATGTAACATCATGAAACTTGACCATGTCCAGCCTGTGCAAGTTGCCGTCCTTGAACCAAATCAAGATACCAAATAGGACTTTTATCTCCGGTACTATTGTCGTCGTCTAGCAAATTAACGAACATGGAAGTCCCGTTGATTCCGTAAACATTCGGCAAAATATGCATGATGTCAGATTTTGTGACAGGATCATGTTTGAGAGTATCGAACCATATTTATGACATTCTTCTTGAGAGAATTACCAAAAATGTCCTAAAATTATTGCAATCGTGCCAATTCAATCATAATTTTTTTTATAGCCAATTTAGTCTTAAACCTTTTGCATTTATACTAGTTGAGTTCATTCGGCCTATTTTAGCCGGCTAGCGCTAACGTGACACTATTGTGCTGATGTAACATTTTTAAAATAATATCTTAATAATATTTTGAAATTTTTATGATTTTTCTTTTTTCCTTTTTTCGTTTATTTTTTCCCCTTCTGCTTCCCCTTCCCTTAGAGCCGGTGAGGGTTGCCCTCACTAGCACTAGGTGAGGCCAGGATGCCCTTGCCCGATCTACCCTCGCGTGACTAGGCGAGGGCTGCGATGCCCTTGCTCGCTTAGTGCCGATGAAGGCATCCTAGCTCTAGCGCGTGGCCAGTGAGAGTCAGCTGGCGACCCTCGTCAGCTCTAAGAAGGGGAAAAATTAAAGAAAAGAAAAGAAAAAATAAAATTATAAAAAAATTTTAAAAAATTATTAAAAATTAATAAATTAATAAAAAATTATTTAAAAATGTCATGTCAGCACTTGCAATGCCACGTTAGTGCCAGCAACCAAAATTAGTTAGATAGACTTAATTGGCACAAATACACAAGATTTAAGATTGAATTGACATAACTGTAATAGATTTAAAATTTTTTTAGTAATTCTCCATATTCTTCTCAAATCTAAGTTGGTTTTGTGCTCCATAGGATTAAGATTAAGCACTCTATATTTTCTTCGTAGTTTCATGCAATTCTACCACGTCTATTCTCCTTACGATTCAGTATTTTCGCATAATTTTTCTTCATAAAGAGTTCATCTTCCGGCAATGGCTTGCTTCAAATAGGTGCAGTCGAGTTACAAGTTAGAACTAAAGAAATTACCATCCGAAAAAGAGGACAGTTGACAAGTATCTGCTAAAGTCCAAAAAGGGTTCCTTTCAATATAAAATAGCTAAAATTAATTCATGAAGATAAGGGACATCCATTGTGAGTGAATTTTGAACATTGCTCGAGTTTTAACCGTGTAAAGGGCTGATTTGATATCAGGCTCAAATGGTTGTGGCACTGTTTAGAGAATTTTCAAATTCTCGAAGTTGTACCATGAAGCCATTATTAGGAGCTGCCTGAGGCCTTCTGGTCTTTACATGTTCCAGAGCTTGAGACAAGCGCATTCCGCGCCGCTTCATGAGATAGGCTGCAACCACGGTCACACTGCCAAAGGAAAAAAAAAACTGTTTATGAAGAACAACATGCAAATAAAGAAAAAAGAAAAAAAGTTTGTAGAAAAAGAAAGTTGTCACAAGTCATTGAAAACTTCATCTCGACAGTACTTAAACCACTAGGCTGAAATGCCATGGCATTTGTCACTTCAAATTCCATCTTTCCCCTTCTCTACTGCAGTTTAAATGGCTACACGGCCAATCCAAAACAAAAATAGTTTGACGTGACTGGGGGACTAATGAATTTGCATCTATTAATTTTTACAATGCAGAAAAACTTCAAGTTATTCGAAAAAAGTTTCAGCCAAGAACTAATACCTTTACTACCGAGTGTCTTCTTCTTTCATTTGAATTTTTTTTTTTTTTTTTTTGATAAGTAATTGAACTCCCAAGTTGCATTAACCTAACATATCTTCCTTACATAGAGCCAGCAGGAACATAGATATGTTTTACCTAACAAAATGGAACGAGCTGTTATGAATGCTAGACATGAACTTCAGCAGTCAAATACATAGATCAATTTGAAGGAGACTGGTTTGGTGCATTAAAGAAAATTACTTTTCCAATCCCTCGAAGAACCGGGCCTTGTTCCTAAAACCCATTTGAAGCATATAATCTACTCTCCGAAATCACTTCAACCTAGAGTTGTGCAAACTCAGTAGAGTTCATACCGAGTTAGCCAAAATAAAAACGGGATGAGTACTTAGAACAGAGTGACATCGAAGTACCCAACGAGAACAGTCTAGACCAAGTATTATTGAGATAACTTAGTAAATCAAATTGTTTGTGCAAATGCAGGAAGCGAGAAAACGACCTTCTGGAAATTCCCATAAAACAGTGGACCAGTACGCTGCCTCCCTGTCTTCTAGCTTCATCAATGAAACTGATACACTCCTCGAAGTGCTGTCGGATGTGCGTGTCCTCGGAGTCCATGACTTCAGAGAAAAACACATGATAGTATCCAGTCTCAAGGCTCAATATGGCTTAAGACAGTTACTAGGACTAGTGACTCTTTGATTTAGACAGGCAGCAGAGGCTAACAATGTGACACTGGGGACTAAATACTGAACTGTCATGAAAGAAAATGAAGATGACAAACTGGAAGCATACTAGAGCAATACCAAGAACAGGTTGCACATATAGAGCTTACATAGATTGAAATTTATTAACAGTATATTTGGAGCAAAAATTATTTGAAAAAGGATAAGAATCACTGAAATGTCAAGATAGAGGAAAAGAGTATGGGATCCACACAACGAGCACATTTTCACCAATATGAAAGGACTTAAGGACTTGGTTCAGGAAAGGAAGATGCTATTTTCGAATCAAGATAGAGAGGTACCATCAACTACTTTATAGACAAAATCATTGGGAAATTCCGAAGCTAAGTTAGCCACCGTCAAGATGTGGGTGACATTCAAGCTCTTCAGCCTGTCCTTATTGCGTGCATCTCCGTAAGAACCCAAAAAGAGACCCTGATAAATGACAGAACGGTTCAGAAATCAACAGGTCCTGCATGTCAATTCCTATCTAGACAAATGAAAAGAAAATACTAGAAGCCCACAATTATAGCACTTGCAACGTCGTGTGGATTAAGCATGACGAGATTAGTCTTCCTAGTTTGTTTAACTCGGTAAGATAAGTTACCTCTTCGATTTGGCACATTCTGAGGCCATCAAACAGATTCATTGTCATTTAGGATAATGGTCTGCCCTACTCTCTCTTCACCCTTCAAAATAGCACAAAATGGCTTGGCGATGAATGTTTATTCAGCAACCCACAACTTTCACGAATAAAATTCCATAATGAAAAGAGACAATATGAATAAACATTTGGTTATCATAAAGCAATCGGCTATCTCTAACCTGCAACAAGAAATTCACCAAACCAATTAAACACGGTTCTCTGTCACTACTTCTACAAGAACTTTTTCGAAAATAAATAGTGATTGAGATGCAGAAAAAACTCCTTGACTCATGCAAATTTGCCACAAAATTTCATCTGAGCTCATGCCAACCGTTTTACTGTATTGTGCAACACCAACAGATACTCTACAGAGCTCAAAAAATGACATCTTTTGAGCTGAATCAAACCAATCAAATTCACTTTCATCTTTTGAGGCTGAATCTGGAGGTGGACGCCATGCTCGTCAAATTCATCTTTCTCCTTCTTCTTCACTAATAGCATTCTCGCTGGTTCATTTTATCACACGACTAATTCAGCAATCAACCTCCAAAAAATATTTTTCTTTTAGACCACACCCTATCCACTGAGGAACTTACCTAGACTCCCTCAAAATATTTCCTTCGACAGTACTTGACAAGTAGTACCGAAGTAATCATGAATCAATCGAATTTGAACTACCATAAAACCCAATGATCAGCTCACGAAAAAGAGCCATCTTCTCTGTTCATGCAAAAAAGCAAGGATAAGGGGTGAAAAGAAAAAGAAAGAATTCATGGTTTTTCATTCCAGAAAGATGGTCAGCGGCATTTGAAGTTGAATAAGAGTGGGAACAGAAGCGGGAAGCGACAGCTGCAAATACATAAGCATCATCGACGACATACATACGGACACATTTGATGGCACGTTCACTTTCTCGGTGTCAGACAAGCCATGAATCCGATGCGAGATGTCATGAAACAGAGGACTACCCAGTATTCACGGAGGAGTGATGAGCCTGATTAAGCATGCGTGGAAAGCAAGAGGCGTCGGGATTGGGTCTTACCAGCTGCCGCCGAGATGGAGTCTCCCCGAGCGATGACGATGGTGGCGCGGCACCTATCTCCCGTTGACCTTCCACCATCGAGAGAGAGAGAGAGAGAGAGAGAGAGAGAGAGATTGGGTGATAGAACGAGAGTTTGTCGTGTTTTGCGGTTCACCTCCCGAGAAAAATGTTATTCGAAAATGATTTTTAAGGAAAATGATTGGTTTCCAATTGTTTGATAGTGTATTCGAAGGTAAGATGTCAAAAGTTTTTTTGATGTTCGGACCTAACTTTCATGAATTATTCAGTTCGTTTGTAATTACGTTTTATTCATAAATACAGCAGACTAAGATGATATCAATGATGCTTGTCTAAAATATTATTAATATATGAAGTGCAAAATTTATTTTTTTAATTATCAAAATAAAACTCTATGTATGTGTGCAAGTGAAAAAGAAGCTAGGAAACTAGCTTCTTTTCAAGATGGAGAAATTATTTTTCTCAATTTTTCACATAGTTATTTTCCTTGACTATAAAGTCATTTCCATATTTGCTTTCAGTGAGCCAACTGCGTGAAAGTGTAAAAAAATTATTTATTTCATGTCAATCTTTTCCATAAAACAAACACATCCAAAGTTAAAATTTCGACTCGTCTCACTCTAAAATTTTTGTCTTACCCTCACATTGATATCTCTCTGATAGGGTAATGGAGTTTAGTTTTGAGGGAGAGTTGGCCAAAGAGAAAAGGAAAGAGTACTCAAAAGAAAGAAGGTAATTATCCACTTTTCAAAATGAAACTAACATTCTTAAAAAATTTATTCCAAATTATAATGTCTTTTCCTTTTCTCCATTTATTTTCTACCATGGTACTCCCCATCACATATTCCTTGTTCATCATCATCACCAAGACCATAACTTATCAGTTTTTATACTACACTGGCGATTGACCATTATAATTCTCTTTCTCCCTCAAAATTTGAATTTGACTCATTATACTCATGAATTACCTCCAAAAAGCCTTTGGCTAGCCAAAGTTTGCAAAAGACTTGGACTTAAGCATTATGCTCGTCCTAGCATGTATATTAACATGATACTACCCTAGGAATGGCAACCAGGCCGTCCCACTGCAGACACAGCACAGAGCCAGGTACGGCCTCTCTCAGTGAGGGGTCATGTCAGGCGGGCCTGTAAGCAATAAACGATTCGTTTTTTTTAAAATAACTTAGTATTCATGCAATTCTAGTACATGTATTCTCCTTTAGATTAAGTAGTTTCACATAATTGTTGTTCATACACAGATCATCTTCACGGGATCGCTTGCTTCAGGCAGGTGCAGTAGATTTATAGGTTAGAACTACAAAATTTACACGGTCCAAATAGAGGACACTTGACAAGTATCTGCTAAGTCTAGAAAGGGTCATTGTTCAATCTGAAAAAGACAGTTTCATGAAGTTAAGGCATATCCACTAGAAATGAATTTTGAACATTTTCCAAGTAACCATGTGAAGGGCTAAGATGAATTCAGGCTCAACTGGTTGTGGCGCTGTGTACAGAACTTTCGAAATCTTGAAGTTGTACAATGAATCCCCTATTAGGGGCTGCCGGATGCCTCCTGGTCTTTATGTGTTCCAGAGCTTGAGACAAGCGCATTCCGCGCTGCTTCATGAGATAAGCTGTGACCACCGTCACACTGCTCAATAAGGAAAAAGAAATTGTGTATGATCAACAATCACGCGAAAAAAGCAAAGGAAAAAGAAAGTTGTCACTAATCATTTTGCACTTGCTCTCGACAAAGGTTAAAACCACTAGGCTAAAATGCCATGGCATTTATCACTTCAAATTTCTGTCTTCCCCCCTCCCTGCAGTTTAAATGTCGACACAGCCGATCCAAAAAGAAATAGTTTGACGCAACAGGGGGAATAATGATATTGCATCTGTATATTTTTAAGCATTGCAGAAAAACTTTTAGCTATACGAAAAAGGTTTCAGCTAAAAATTTATGTGCTTACCTGCTGAGTTTCTTCTTCTTCTTCTTCTTCTCTCATTTGAGTTTTTTAAGTAACTAAACTATCTTCCCCACATAGAGCCAGCAGGAACATACAAACGTTTTATCAAGGAATGCTGAACGAGCTCTAATGGTTACTAGACATGGACTTCAGCAGTCAAACGGTTAATGATCAATTTGAAAGAGACTAGTCCTGATGCATAAAAAGATTACCTCTCCAACCTCTCTAAGAACAGGGCCTTGTTCCTAAAACCCCTTTGAAGCATAATCTACTGTCCCAAATCCACTTACTTTAGTGAGATTGAAGTACCAAAACAAGATCAGTCTAAAACCAAGTATCAGTGAGATAACTTATAACTTAGTAATCAAATTGTTCATCAAATTGTTCATGCAAATGCACTATAGAGCAAGGAAACGACCTTCTGGAAACTCCCCATAAACAGTGGACCAGTATGCTGCCTCCCTGTCTTCTAGCTTCATCGATGAAATTGATACACTCCTCAAAGTGCTGTCCAATGTGCGTTTCCTCGGTGTCCTTGACTTGAAAGAAAAACGCACAATAGCATCCAGTCTCAGGGGTCAATATGGCTTAACAAGTTTACAAGGAGTAGTGACACTTTGATTTAGACAGGCAGCAGAGCTTAATAATGTGACACTGAGGAGTAAAATATTGAACTGTCATGAAAGAACACAAAGATGACAAACCAGATGCATATAGAACAATAACATGGGGAGATAGATTGAAATTTATTAACAGTATATTTGAAGCACAAAATTATTGTAAAGAGGATAAGAATCACTGAGATGACATATATAGAGGAAAAGAATACAAGATCCACACAACTAGTGCGTTTTCACCAATATGAAAGGACTTAAGGACCTGGTTCAGGAAAGGAAGATGCTATTTTGGCATTGAGATAGAGAGGTACCGTCAACAACTTTATAGACAAAATAACTGGGAAATGCCGGGGCTAAGTTGGCCACTGTCAAGATGTGGGTGACATTTGAGCTCTTAAGCTTGTCCTTATAACATGCATCTCCGTAAGAACCCAGAAAGAGACCCTGAGAAACAACAGATAACGGTTTAGAAATCAACTGGTCTAGTTTTCAATTCCTACCGCCGCCCCCCCCCTCTCTACTTTTCTATCAAGAAAAACGAAAAGAAAATACTTTAAACTCAAAATTATAGCAGCGGCTACATTGGGTGGATCAAGCTTGACAAGATCTAGTATATTTAACCTGGCAAGACAAGTTACCTCTTCAACTTGGCACATTCTGCGGCCATTGAACCAATCCGATGTCTTAACGAAAGTTCCCAGCATTACTCTCCCTTCCCCCTATAAAATAGCATGAAATAGCATAATGATGAATCTTTATCCAGCAATCCACAACTTTGACGTATGAAATTCCTAAATGGGAAGGGACAATATGAAAAAACAGTGTGGCATTTACAAAGGAAACGGCCATCTCTCACCTGCTACGAGAAATTTACCAAACCATATAAACATGGTTCTGTATCATCCTTTTTCGAGAACTTTTTTGAAAATCAAAACTGATTGAGATGAACAATAATCTGCTTAAGTTAACCAAGGTCATCATTATCAAATTTGGCACAAAATTCCATCAGCAGTCATGCTAACTGTTCTACTGTAATACGTAACGCTAACAGAGTTTTTGGCTACTTAACAGAGCTAAAAAAAATTTCATCTTTTAAGGCTGAATCTGGAGTTGACCACCATCACTCATCAAGTTTATCTTCTCCTTCTTCTTCGCCTCACTGATTCCATTTATCATATGACTAATTCAGCAATCACCCCAAATCATTTTCGTTTAGACACACCGCATCCACTGATCAGTCATAACACTCCACTAGGCCTCAAAGGGTTAGCCATGTTAGTTAACGCTCAACACCAGACTACGCCCCAGTAGTTATCTACTTGCTGTTGGGACAGGAACTACTGAAACCCGACCGACTTAGCGGTATGCTCTAAGGGGAATCGGCACAAAAAAAGCAAAACAAAAATTCAGGGCAGTCTTTAAAAATCATATTGCTCTGAAGACCTCGCCTGGACTCCATTATGTATTTCCTTTTACAGAACTTGTATGTTGTACTGAAGTAATTATAAATCAATGAAACTCACCTACCGTAAAACCCCAGGATCAACTCACAAAAAAGGAACCATCATCTCTGTTCAAGTAAAAAAAAAGGAAGGACAAAGGGTGAAAAGAAATCATTTACTGGTGTTCATTCCACAAAGAGGGTCGGAGGCATTTGAGTTGAATAACAAGGGGAACTGCCTTAGTAAGCATCTACGCAGAGAGATCAAGTGGGTAATCGACAATGTTTGGAACAAGGCGGGAACGAAAGCGGGAAGCGATCACTGCAAATGGATAAGCATCGTCACCAAGAAAACATGCGCTTTTGATGGCGCAATACACTTTCTCGGTGCAGGTACGCCTGAATTTGGTGCGAGGTGGCATGAAACAGAGGACTACCCAGTATTCAGGGCGGAGTGACGAGCCTAAATAAGCATGCTTGGAAAGCAAAGGCGTCGGAATTGGGCCTTACCGGCGAACGCCGAGATGGAGCCTCCCCTCCGAGAAGGATTGATTATGGGGGAGTCACTTGTGTCCGTCCCGTTGACCTTCCAAAAGAGAGAGAGAGAGAGAGATTTCGGACTGGGTGGACGAATGCACTTGAAAACGAAGAAAAGGAATTTCTTATAGATTGACCTCGGAATATGCTCGAGTACGATCCTTTTGGTCATATTTAACTAATTACCAAATAAATGGTCAGCAACTACGTAAATAAACTGTTGACTGTAAGCTGGTTCCTCCTATCTCTAAAAAAAAAAAAAAAACAAAACTAGGTAAACAAATTACGCCACCTCTGATATTATACCGAACAAAAAAAAAAAAACAAGAAATTGGGAAACACATCTAAAAAATTCGGAACTTTACATTGTTCCTACCAAAAATACAAGAAATTCTGCAACAATGTAGACAATTAAGTGATAAAGCTAGTAAAAACACCTAGAGGGGATGAATAGGTGTTTTAAAGAATTTTTAGGAAGTAAATAAATTTTGAACAAGGTCTGAGAATCAAATAGAGTCTGATAAGTAAGTTACTAGACTTCTGATGAAAATTTAGAATTAGATAAGAAATGGAATAGATTTTTGCAAAACTTAAATGATGCAACATATTCAAATGAAAAGAGTTAAAGGAAGAGAAAATTGTACACAAGATTTGTAGTGATTCAATTTAGTTTAAGCCTAAATCCACTCTTCCATATTGACAGCATTTTGGTTGGAATTCACTATAGTATCAACAGAGAATTACAATATTTCGAGTGCAAACACTCAGTGAAAGATTTTTTTTTTTCCCTCACTAAATCACTCTTCTTATGATTTTCTCTATTGGATACAATTTCTAAGAACTGTCATTGAAGAACAAGTGGTTAGAAAGGTTTCAAATTTTGGAATTTCAATTTTCACACATTATTCAAATATACTGAATGATTTCCTTAAATACTCCTCCACGCCTCACTAGCCATTGGTGTTGAAGAAAACTCTGATATTTTGAAGATGACAAAACTTATCCAAAGTCTATTATAAAGAATTCCAGAATTTTGTGTCAAAGTCTAAAGACTCCTAGACTTTATGTCAAAGTCTGCCTACACCGATAAATTCCAGATTGAACGAAAGTGAAGGATGAAGACTTTTCCAGATAATGGATTATCTTTCTTTCTTTAAGGGATTGGTTCGTATGGATTATATATAGACTTTTGGTTGGAAATCACATTTACAAGATTGGATATCTTTATTAGAATCAATTTGGATTCATCAAATCTTTTTGGAAGGCAAGTAATTTTGGAAAGAATTTACTTATGTAAACCAATATCCTGATTGTATGGGCGAACATGATTGATGGGCTTTCATCACAATTTTCAAACGGCTTGAGATCTCCTTGATTGATTATGTCCAATGGGTTGATTGGAAGAATTCATTTGGAAAGTGTCAACGGTTGAGAAGGCATGAATGAGTATTTAAGGAGGACTCTCTAATTGTTCGAAAGGGTGTGTGAAAGAGAAATTCCAAAGTGTGAAGCTTCACAGTTTCTTGTTATTTCATATATTGAGCTCAAAATTGTATTCAAAAGAGAGAAACTTATTATGTGACTTCATGAGAGAGCAATAGATATTCTTCACTGTGAAGTTGAGATTGCAAGATTGTAAATTCTCTTTTGATTCATAGTGGAATTCAACTAGAAGGCTGTTAGCGTGAGAGAGTGGACGTAGGCTTGATCTAAGCCAAACCACTATAAATTATGTATTCATATTCTCTTTCTTGAACTTCTTTATTTTGCTCGTAGTTCTATTTTATTGCTAAAGTCTGAACTAACTCAAAGTCTGTTGTTCTTCAGACTCAGTTTCTAAAGTAAAATATTTTCACTGTTCTTTGTCAAAAATTATTTTTACACCTATTCACCCCTCTCTGGGTGTTCATATTAGCACTAACAATTGGTATCAGAGCTAGTGTGCTTAATTTTTGAAGTGTTTTACTTCTAAGCTAAAGATTCTTTATGGCTAGTATTTTGGCTCCAGGTTTGGTTGACGGCCAGAGCAACACCAAACCTCCTTACTTCGATGGAAATGAGTACAATGTTTGGAAGAACAAGATGAAGGCATGTCTTAGATCCAGAGATTCTCTAGAGTGGGATGTTGTAGAAAAAATGGATCAACCCTAAAATTGCATCAGCTTCAGACTGAGGAAAAGAAGTCATTGATGCTGACGAAGCAACACGAGTTGAATTTACCAAGAGACAAGCTCTTAAAGCGAAAGCAATCTACTCCTTATACTGTTCCTTATCTCCTACTGAGTATAATCGAATTTCTTATTATGAAACAACAAAAAAAGTTGGGGACGGATTGCATGTTACCTACAAAGGAACTGACCGTGTGAAAACCAAAATAAACATTTTTCTTGGATAGTATGAAGCCTTCAGAATGAAGCTTGGAAAATCTATTACTGATATGTTTAGTCAATTTACAGAGATTGTAAATGGTTTGGCTTATCAAGGTCAACCAATGTCAGGACCAATGAAAGTCAACAAGCTGCTGTGTGGGCTTTCGAAAGACGAATCATGTGAAGACTTCAATTAGAGAGACCCAGATGATGCCTCTATCAGTTGACGAACTGATAGGCACGCTTCAGTCATACTAAGTGAAATAAATAAATGATGAAGAAGATCCTAAAGGTAAGAAGTCAATTGCTTCAATTGCTTTAAAGTCTAATGTTGATTCTGATGATGTAGATTCAGATGATGATATGAATGACGAAAAACTGGCACTCATGATCAAGAAATTCAGAAAGTTGAATAGAAAGGGAAAGAGATTCAACTGGAAGAAATAGAGCACGCAAAATTTTCAGAAGAGACCAATTGAGGACAATTAAACCAACAAAGATGTGATATGCTTTGAATGCAAGAAAAATGGGCATATCAGACCTAACTGTCTTCTATTAAAGAAGAAGAAAGGAAAAACTGAAAAGTACAAAAAGATACTCAAAGCTGAAACTTGGAGTGACACTGAGTGTGAGAAAAGTGAAGAAGAATATGCCAACATATGTCTAATGGCTCATTTCGACTCAGACTTAGAATCGGAAATAGATTCTGATTTGGATTCAGGCAAAGAAATTGAGGTTAGTGATTTAAAAATTCCCGTCAAAGTCTCTAAATACATAGATGAACTTTGTTTCAATCTTAAATCCTCTCTTAAAAGGATTTCTAAACTAAAAAGAGAGAATTCTAAGCTCAGGCAACATAAAGCTTCTTGGAAAGAAAATTTGAAAGTCTGAAAACAAGTTTTGATAATTTGAAAGAAAATTATGATTCTCTTTCAAAGGAAAACACCTTTTTGAAAAATGATATCTCAAATATAACAAAAATATTTTCAAAAGGATCCGAGAAATTGGAGAAAATTCTTTTAGTTCAAATACCCTACTTTAACAAATTTGATTTAGGTATGACTTCATAAATTGTTCCATTAATCGATTTTCCAAAAGTAAAAGAAAAAAAATTAAACAAAGACTTGCAAAGGCTTTTTACAAAAATCGTTTTCAAAAAGTTTTTGTAAAACATATTGGCTGAAGTGCACTTAGATGTTCAAAGTGTAATAGCTTAGAACATTTCGAGAAAGAATGTCCTAAGGTTTGGAGACCAGTTAAGAAGGACTGGGCTAAGACTGTCTTCAATACTAACCCACCTGGACCCAAGAAAATCTAGATACCAAAGAAAGTTTGAATTTCTCTTTTGATCGTAGGTCACTATCAAAAGGAAGATCAAATGATATTTGGATAGTGGTTGTTTGAGGTATATGATTGGAGACTCAAGTTGCTTTATAAAGCTTGCGAGACTAAATGGAGGAAAAGTATCTTTTGGAGGAAACAACAAAGGAAATATTGTAGGATGTGGAACTGTGAAGATTGGAAGCCTAACTATCAACAATGTTTTCTTGGTGGAAGGATTGAATTACAATTTGCTGAGCATAAGTCAGTTTTGCGATACTGGTTTCAGAATAAACTTCCAAGAAGGCATTTGTTTTGGAACGAGTCAAAACTTCTCTCAATCTTTTACTGGGCTAAGACATGGTAACATTTATCTTTTGGATGTAAACCCAGAAAGTTCTCAGTGTCTTATTTCCATTCAAGATGAAGCAAGTCTCTGGCATCGGAAGCTTGGTCATCAAATTGCCAAGATTTCCTCTAAGAAGCTTGTTCGAGGAGTTCCAATTATGGCTTACCAAAAGAATGGGTTGTGCACTCTCTATGTTTTAGGAAAACAAATTAGAAGTTCCTTTAAACCTGTGAATTAAGGCTTTGCCAATCGAGCTTTGCAACTTTTTCATATGGACCTTTTTGGTCCAACCAGAACTCAAAGTATTGGTGGAAAGAAGTATTGTCTAGTAATCGTGGATGATTACTCTTTCTTCACTCGGGTTTACTTTCTAGCAAGTAAATCTGAAACTTTCTCCTATTTTTCAAAGTTTGCCAAGAAGGTTAAGAATGAAAAGGGTTATGCTATTTCAAGCATACAAATTGACCATGGAGGTGAGTTTGAGAAACATGACTTTGCTAAGTTCTGTGATAAATCTAGTTTTCAGCATGTTTTCTCTTCTCCATACACTCTAGAACAAAATGAGGTTGTGGAAAGGAAGAACAAATCCTTACGAGAGATGTCTAGAACTCTTTTAATAGAGAGCAAAATATCCTCTCGATTTTGGGCAGAAGCAGTTTCTATAACTTGCTATATTATCAACGAAGTATTCTTGAGGCCTATTCTAAAGGAAATAAGCTGAATGTTTCCTATTTTCCTGTCTTTGGCTGCAAATGTTTTATTCTAAAGAATGCAAATGATCGATTTGGAAAGTTCGAAGCAAAATCAGAGGAAGGAATCTTCTTTGGCTATTCGACTTCAAGCAAAGCTTATAGAGTCTTTAACAAGGAGACTCAATTCGTGGAAGAATCCATGAACGTCAAGTTTCAAGATTATCTGGAAAATCTACCAGATCAGACTCAACTTGAAGAATCTGAACTTATTCCAGACTTTACAAAGTCTATTTCCCCCGAAGAGGTTCAAACTTCGGGAGAATAGCAACAAGCAGAACGAGAAGATTTAACAACTGCAGAGGATCAACCAACTTTCAAACCAAGCAGCAACTTGAAGCACAAGTCAAGTCATCTCAAAGAACTCATCATTGGCAACATTGAAAAATTAGGAAGAAACTTACATATGTTCGAGTTGATAATGGTGGTGAATATAAAGGTCTGTTTGAACATTGTTGCAAGGATTATGGTATCAAGCTTGAGAAGACTGTTCCAAAAACACCACAACAGAATATAGTAGTAGAGAGAATGAACTGGACAAGTAATGATCGTATTCAATGTATGCTTTCTCATGCAACGTTACCTAAGTCATTCTGAAGTGAAGTAATGAGAATAATAGTGGACTTGATAAATCTTTCTCTATCAATTTCTCTTAAGGGGGATGTTCCTTAAAGAGTTTGGAGTGGGAAAAATAATTCCTACAATCATCTAAAAGTGTTCGGTTGCCGGACACTTGTGCATATCCCAAGAGATGAAAGATCTAAGCTTGATGACAAGTCTAAACATTGTATCTTCTTGAGTTATGGACATGAAAATTTTGGTTATAGGTTATAGGATCCATTTGCAAAGAAAGTCGTTAGAAATCGAGATGTGGTGTTCTTTGAGTATCAAACTATTAAAGACATCGACAAGCCAGGGAGACCAACGAACATTGTGACATCCTAGATTTTCGATTCTATTTTCTACTGAATAAATCGGGCATTTTATTGACGCGCCTATAGGGCTGTTCTCAGAGTTGATCACTTTTGAGATAACTAGACTATCTAGGAAAGCCATTTAGAATTTTAAGGCAAATAGACTTGAGAATTTGACCAGGAATCAGCTTCTCAACCGTGTCCATCTTTAGAGATCATTACGACACTAATATAAATTGATTTGAAATCAGAGATAGGTCAGTTCGACTGAGATGTGTGGCTAATCGTGGGTCATACCACTAGATTGGAAAATTTTCGTCGGCCGACACTATACTGATTTTCTTATTGTTTTGGTACTCTGTGTCCGTATTTGTATTCTCGAGATTTTCACAACAACCGATAGTCGCCAATGTGTCGAGTGGGTTCATTGTGGCTCGAAGAAAATCGACCACAGGTCATTTGCACTATAAATTTCTGAAAGTTACTCAGGGTGCGTTTGGTAACACTTCTTTTAAAAATTGTTCCAGGGAACAGAAATAGAAAAAAGTGTTTCTGTTCCGGGAACAATTTTTGAACAAAAACGCGTTTGGTAACTGTATAAAATTTTGTTTCTAGAATAGAAAAAAAACAGAAACACGTTTGGTAATCGCACAAAATTTCTGTTCTGGAATAAAAAAGAACAGAAACACGTTTGGTAACTGCACAAAATTTTTGTTCCAAATTTTTTTCAAGTTTTTTTTTTTTTTTTAATTTTTAATAAAGTGTAAAGGTATTGAATTATCATTCTCATGAAATGCTCATCAATTTAATTTTGTTCATGGTAAGTGAAAACAAACATTCTGAACATGATCATATGTGCATACTTGGAAGAAAATTTTTAAAGTTTGTACCAAATTTTTCTCAATTGTTTTTATTTTTATTTTTATAAAGTGTAAACTTGGTTTTGAATTCTCATTCTCATGAAATGCTCATCAATTTAATTTTGTTTATGGTGGGTGAAGACAAATATTCTGAACATGGTCATATGTGCATACTTTGAATAAAATTTTGTAAGTAAAGTTTGTACAATAAGAACTAGCTAAAAGAAGAGTATTTTATAGATCTCTACATAGACCCTTTCATACATGACATCACAATAATGAAGTAATATAGTTCATTGTTCAACTTCATCACATTGAATTTGATAAGTGAATACTTAAAAACAATATTACAAAAGTCGGAAACATAAAGTCATGAAATCTCAGGCATATTATGATCTCTTGCCATTTTATTTGCAATCCTTATCCTAAGCATGTTTATTCTAGGTGCATCATGCAATGTATCATCTGCAACCTCCACTTCTGTAGGTCCGAATGGATACTCCGGATCTCCATATAGGGAAAAGTTTCTGTCCATCGTATCTTGATCACGAATGTAATTATGGAGAGCACAACAAGCAATTACAACAAGTGCTTGCTTCCGAATTGTAAATGGAGGCATATGTCTCAAAATGGTGAAGCGATTCTTTAATGCCCCAAATGACCTCTCAATTACATTTCTTAGTGAAGAGTGCTTATTGTTGAACAATTCTCTTGATGTCCTTGGTCGTCCCCCATTCCCTATATACTCGCTAAGATGATACCGATTGCCTCTAAATGGAGTTAAAAATCCTGGAAGTGCTGCATAACCAGAACCTACCACGTAATATTTCCCTATAACATGATATATATAAATTTGTTGTGATATTGAACCATAATATATAATCATAAAATTGTCTTTATAAACAAAGTAAATACCAGGTGGTGGTCGGGAAATTGCAGTTGAGGAGTTTCGAGTGTTGCCGAAAGTACTCGATAATCGTTGGCAGATCCTTCCCATCCAGCATACACATAAGTAAATTTCATATCAAATGAGCAAACACACAGCACATTCTGGGTTGTTTTCCCACTCATACCTTTATATGGAATCTGCTGAGATGCAGGGACGATAGCATCTATATGGGTGCCATCCATAGCACCTACGCAGCCCTGTCAATATATTAACAATCTAATATCATATAAGATTATCAACTACATGTATTTGACGGTGTAAAATCGATATAAAAATCATACCTTGAAGTAGCGTTTATGACTAGGATCAATAAGAATTTCTTGTGGAATGACATCAAAGGATGGTGGTTTGATTATCTCTTTTGAAAGTTTGATCATTGCTTTCAACACTTTGTTGAAATACTTGCTTATCGTTTCTCCTGAATGTTGAAATCTCTCACATAAATCTCTATTTGAGCTATTGTGAGTAACCAAACATAAGAATATCCTAACTTGTTCATCTATTCGAACATATCGACTATCTTTCAACCAACCTCTTACCCTCATTAAGTCACATAAATTCAGAAAAACATGTCTCTCCATCCTAAATGCTTCATATATCCTATCGGAATGTCCATGAACAATCTCCATTATCCATTACGGTCCCGATAATTTACTGTCCCTAATAGGTTCTCTCGTATGCATGGACATGTCCATCACAGCTACACACAACCACGCTATCAATATGTCAATGTCATCATCATCCAATAATTGGTCAACTGGTGCACCTGCTCATTAGACACACTATTTGATCCCTCTTCCATAGTACCTATACAATCACAGAAATGTAGAAACATCAATACAGATTTCGAAAATACATCCAATAACAATCAATAACATAAGTCATAAAATCTCAATAAGATATGTCATTACATATAAGTAGAAGAGTCTTAACACTAATATTTTCATAAACTAAATATTAATGGATAACATAAGTTAAACAGTCTAATGAAACCCCATGCAATTCATAATATATTTCCAAACATCTACTAAAGCCATTGAAGAAGTCCATTTCTCCTTGCAGGTGTGGATGTAACGAAAGCCTCCCTCCATTGGGCACTGACGCATGCTCGTTCCACTGCTTTATTGTAAACATCTTGCTCTATCTCGGGCATACTCGGTAGAATATTGACCACAACAGCTACGAGTAAGACTCTACGGTGGTTGTGTAGCATCCGAGCTCGCGAGCCACCACCGATTGACTTGATGACCTAACTTTCAAAAGATCTTGTATGGCTTTGCAAGTGTCAGCAATACCAACTTGGTTACTCTTTCTTCTCCTCTTAGTATTTGGAGTCCTATCCAATTTGTGCTTTCCACGAACTGAAGTTCCAGCATCATCTGTTGTGAAGACTCTCTCATCAGTGTGGTATCCATTGAAGTCATTTGTATTGCCACCATCATTGTCACCATATGCATTGCCACTACTGTTGTCACCACCTCCATTGCCATCACCATTGTCATCTTCATCTGACAAAGTCAAATCTTGAGCACTTCCTATGGCGTTCTCCCCAGTAGCATATGTACCACAAAAAATAATACATAGTTTAGGATACTAAGGAAATCCATTCTTCCTAAATCTTGCCCACTCGACATTATCCTACAATTTTCACAATAATGACATTTCAGCAATATAATCATACAATTTAAAATTGACATCTATAATGATATCAAAATGACGAAAAAGTTTTGAAATACCTTGATATGAGATTCCCATATACTTGGATCGTCGACGACAACCCTTTTATTCACATTATCCCAACCAAATCTGGATTGAGAAATGAGTTTCTGAAAACTGGCATACTGTTTTTTCAGTTTGTTAACCTTGTTCCTCAACTGTGTCATGTTATATTGGAATCCTGTCCGTGAAGTGAGTTCAGACTGTATATTCCTCCACCCCGCTTTGTTGAAAGTGGAAGAGGTTCCGGTTTCCCTTTTTACCTCATCCACCAATAAATCGATAAGTACGTTGGTTACGAGACTCCGTCCACCTTGCACCGAATGCTGTCTCTCGATGCCATTGAATCTTCGACCGGTTGAGCATCATATGAGTTATGAATTAAATCAATAACATAATACCATAAGAACTACACGCCATACACAAAATCAGCATGGTAACCTATATGGATCCGTATACCCTATCCTATTTTATGCACAGTCCAACTAAATTATAAGATCTCTAAGATTAAGACAACGAAAAAACAAGCCGAAAGGCCAACCTTAGCGTGCGGATAACTGTTTCCAAAGTCAGCAAACTGCGATTTATGTGGCAGCCCTCTTTCAACCTTGCACCAAACAAATCATGGAATTAAACATTTAGCATCAAAATCAAGAATCATGTTTGAACAGAAATCTAAGATTGCCTCATCCCCCTTCTATGGTGTTAACAATTTGCAGCTTATGCTTATCACATCAAAGTGCATGGAAGAAGAAGCAATTTGAAAGTGTCATGGGTAGAATCGTTCATTTTCAGATCAAAGGCACATACATAACTTATAAAGTAATTCCAACTCTAAGTATGTATTACTTCATAGTAAGAACAATTAGAGAAACATGCTATCTTCAGACATTTAGGCCCTGTTAGTAATTTCTCTGTTTAATTAGTGATTTTCAATTAACAACTTCCTCCTCTATTAAGTAAATATGTAGATAATAAAATGGCTCGAAATTAATAACATACGTGCAGGTGGTAACCTTAATTTTTGCAAAACTGCAATGACATTTTTAACTGATAATCGAAGTCTTGAAATGTCATTCATTTTTGAAACTCATGATACGTTGATATCAAATAAATTATCCGTAAATAAATTTGAATAACAATTTTAATGACTTTTTCAGCCGTTTAGGGATTAATTTACTATTGATAAATGATCACTTATATATAACTTGTTCTAACAACTGCAGTTTTGAGTTTTTAACTCATTTATCAATAAATTTAATCAATGTACCAATTACATATCTAGAGGGTATATAGTGATCTACGCATTGGTGCAAGTGACAATTCGAATAACTTGAGAAAATTGCTAATATGGAAAATTTGGGCGTCCAAAAATTATTGATGGTGATTTAAGAGAAACAAGTTCATAAGCTCTCGAATTACGTAAAGATTCACGGAAGGTCTAATATATCCAATGACATACATAATACATATTTGAAAAATAAATAAAAGAAAAACGTGTAATACATACATTCTTGATATTACGAAGTTTAAAAAATCAAATTCAGCAGGACAAAAAATCTTGCTGAAAATACAGCATTTAACCGAAGAATAGGGAAAGAAAAAAGGTGTCAACGTGAAAGTATAGACGATGAACGACCTTCTTGTGCAAGTTCATGCCGCACTAAGCACCAAGGACTGCGAAAATCACATTTGAGATATGCTCATCTCCCACTATGTTTGTAGATAAAATATCAAGCCTTCAAACAAACTTGTATCAAGAAAATAACCATGCAGCAATCGCCTATTCAATTTTCACTAATCGCAAGCAAGCTGATCCAGATTAGGACCTTCTGGGTTAGAAAAGAGGATGGTGGGCGGTGGTGTGGTGGACAGAGTGCAACACGTCGAGGCAGGGCGTCGCGGATCAGCGATAGGGCCACGGCGTCGTCAAGTGAGCAGAGGAGGCGCAACGTCAGGCTTCGGGCGGACCTGTGGACAGAGCAAGGGAAAAAAAATTCATTAATTGCTCAGAAAATAGGTCCGACATTCCAGCAAGATGCCATAATCTGAAAAGGAATCGTGGGTTGAGCCTCGCCATGCTCGCTGCAGCTGCGAGCGTGAGCAGTGAGCAGACGCTCGAGCGAGCAGAGCAGGGCTCGCTAGACCGAGCAAACAAGTGAGCGGACAATCGTATGAGGGCAAGGCAGCGAGCGAGTAGACAAACGGCGAGCGAGCGGGGCTCGCTCGAGCGTTCTCGCACGACTTGTGAGTAGCGAGCGGAGCAAGGCTCGCGCTCGAGCGAGAGCAAGGCTCGCGCTCGAGCACTCGTTGCTCGCTCTCGAGCATGCACAAGAGCAAGGCTCGCTCTCGAGCGAGCGAGAAGCGAGCGCTTGCCACTCGCTCGGTTGAGCGTGCACAACGCGCTCGTTGCTCGCTCGCTCGACTATGAGCAAGGGAGCGACGCCGAGCGAGCGAAGCGAGCGTACGCTCATTGCTCCGCTCGCTCGAGCGTGCATAGAGAGCAAGGCTCGCGCTCGAGCGAGCAGCGAGCACTTGCTGCTCTGCTCGCTCGAGTGTGAGCAGCTCGCTCGCCGAGCGCCTCGAGCGCGCGAGACGCTCGAGCGAGCAGACGACCTGGACGAGCAGACGACCTATGACAGCAAATCTGGGCGAGCTGGCCCAGATCTCCGAGACTCTCGCTCGGGGCTTGAGTGCGAGGGCTTGCTCGAGCAAACGTCTCGCAGATCCGGGCAAGCATCATCCGGACGGCGACGACCCGTTGTCGCAGATCCGGGGCCAGCCGCCCAGATCTGCAAGACTCTCGCTCGGGGCTTGAGCGCGAGGGCTCGCTCGAGCAAGCGTCTCACAGATCTGGGCAAGCACTGGCTCGAGCGAGCCCTCATGCTCAAGCTCCGACCAGCCATTGCCTAGATCTGCGAGGGGTGGCTCTCGGCGAAGCCCTCGTCAGTCGGTGAAGGAGGAGGAGCAGCAAAACACGATGGAACTTACCTCGAATCAGAAGGTTCGGCTGGTGAAGGAGCAACGGCTGTCGGCGCCGGAGAGGACGACGGTGGAGAAGCCGGATGGTCGCGAGACAGCGTGGGAGGCGTCGGAGAAGACGATGGTGGAGAAGGCGAAAGGTCACAGAGAGAAGAGGAGGACTGTGGGTTCGCACGGCTCAACAAAGAACAAAAAAGAAACGCAATTTTTATGTTTTTGTTCCTTTTTTGTTTTTAATTTTTGTTTCAGAAACAAGTAACAAGTTTTCTTGTTTCTTATTTCTGTTCCAAAAGTGTTCCCGAACAAAAAATAGGTTTGGAACAAAAACGCAAACAAACGCGTTTTGTTCTTTTTTTTTTTCCAGTGAACAAAAAAACACAAAATTTGTTTAAAAACAGAAATAAAAAGTAAAAACAAACAGCCCCTCAATAGCCTACGTCACGCTAAAAATGCGTCGAATGGAAATTAACCGTGAATTTGAGTCCGATTTTAGAAATTGAAAATCTTGTCATGTCACGATCTATTTTAGGAATGTCAACTCACCCTCCCAAGAATTTTCGGAGATTCATAGATTTTTACAGAAAATCGTTCGGACACCGCAGAAAAATAACGGAAATTCGGATGGGCCAAATTAAAGGAAATTTGGACTTCCAAACCGAGCCTTTGAGTGTTAGGGACTTATAGAAAATTGATCAAGATTTTTCTTCAGAGGAATTGCACCTCGATTTGGAGAATCGGTGAAGAAATTTAAGAGAATTGGAGTGAAATTCGAAGCTTTACAAGGGGTAGCAATTTTGGCTTTATAATTTGTTAATTCATGGAATTACAAGCAAGAAAGAATTAGGGGGAACATTAGGATATTTTTGCTAGCCAAAAAGGGGACCAAGCACTTAATTAATTGGCTAAGGTTGGAGACTTTTGCTCCCCCTCTTAGCTAGCTTCTCCCACATGCTCATCCATTTCCCCTCCTCACGCGAGCAAGCCTTGTGCGCCTCCTCTGTCTTCATCCTTTGTTGCTCTCTTCATCTCTCTCCACTCACCGAAACCCCACTCAAGCCAGCATCTCAGTCTTCTTTGCCCACAAAGACCGAAGCTCCACGTGGCTTCAAAACTCCACGAAGCCTTGTTGACCGAAGCCCCGCTTGCAGCAATCGTCGACTTCTCTTCTACCACGTTCCAGTCCACACTGCATCTCTCGGTCGGTTTGTTGATTGCGAGCTCCACGTTCGGTTGTCCACAACACCACCGATCGAAGCAACTCTCTCCATCAATTGTGCGCCAACTGCCGTTCTCTTCCACCAGCAACGAAGACCACAACTCCTCTCTTTGCCGCTTCTTGGTTTAGTTTGCCCAGCTCGTTGCCATCGAAGCAATTCGGTCAGCCATCCAACGTCTTCTGACCCAGCTGCGATGTCCCATTGAAGTAGCCCAGCGAAGACTAGGCCCACGGATCCTCCTCCAATTCCATCGCAGCTCATCTTGGGCTTTCTTGTTCAGCCCACAACTAGTGGATTCCAGCCTAGCAGTTGGGTCATTTGAAGCCACATGAACAGCCAAGTTCGGCCCAAGTTCCGTGAATTCCAACAGCCCATCAATTGTCATCTTCAGCCCAGCGAAATTTTAAAGTGTAGCAGCTCATCTTCACGTGTCAGGCCCACTTGAAGCCCATTCCCCAGCTCATTTGAAGCCCAGCCCAAATTTAGAACTCATCTCAGCTTGGGCTAAGATTTGTTGGGCCAAGTTTAGGCCCGGTCTAAGCCCGTTGGTGTCGTCGCGAGCCCAAGTTCGACCGTCGTTGCGCCGTCATCGCGGTGATCCGGCCTTCGCAATCAAGTGAGTTTTACTCACTAAACCCCTCTTAGTAGGCTAATGATGCTTGTGGGTTGATTAAATTTAATTAAGTATAATTAGGTGGATAGATTAGAGTAGAACAATTAGATTAGTGCCTTATCAATGCATGTTAAGCAAATGGTTAGTGTAGTTAGCAAGTAGACTCGTGTTATTGATTATTGAACGAACCTTGGAATTTTTCTGGATCCGTTTCAGCTTCCAATCAGGCATTATGGGCCTAAATTGGATTTATTGCATTTATTTAATAATTTCCGAAATTATTTATTTTCCGAAAATTAGGCTGAGATAGTCAACGACCGAAATTTTATGCTGATCGTGATGACGTGATCTGTTTATTTATTGGAGTGTTAAATCGTGCTGAAGTGATTTAAAGATGATTTTAGGATTTTATTCCTAAATTAATTAATTTTGGTAATTAAGGGGAAAATTACTAAGCGTCGGTTTACAGTGCCAAAAATATGTTATGGGCTGTTGAAACTGGTGGGATATTCAAAAAGTGAAATTATAATATTTTGGTTAAGGCCGGCCGTGTCTCCACACACGACTATTTGATCAAGAATGATAAAAGATGGAATTTGATTAAATAGTCGGGATGTATATTAGCCTATGGGCGATATGTCAGCTTAGCGAGAGCAATATACCTAATCAGCTTAGCAAGAGCAATATGATCAGCTTAGAAAGAGCATTATTAGTGTATTATATTAGCCTACGGGCGATATGTCAGCTTAGCGAGATTAGTACACTATTTATCAGCTTAGTGCGAACTATATTATCTATATATCAGCTTAGAGTGAGCAATCCTGGACTATGGTCAAACTTATAGATAGTATTGATTGTACCGACCAGGGAAAGGTCGTGATGACATGTAATCGACTAGGTTAATTGATCAATGATTCGATCTGATTGGGTGATGTGATGTGATCATGTATATTTCATATATATACTAACTTGCAGAAAGGAACTGAGGTCAAGGTAAGTCCTCTGTCTCGTGATGTGCTTAGGTAGCTTTTAGAGTGTATTGGCTTCCTAATCGGGTCTTAGGGGGTAAAACTTGCTGAGACGTTGTCTCACTGGTTATTGTATAACCATTTTCAAGTCCTTAGATGGCGTTAGTGAAGGGCCAAAGGCTCGAAGAGTAAAGCCTGAAGAAATGACAGTCCTGTCTGACTAGCTAGTCATAGGACAAGCCTCTTTTACTGGAAGTTGATTTCTTTCTGCAGACTTCGTTTTAGTAACTTGTGGTTTAGAACCTGACTTAACAAATTGACTTGTATATATTTGCACTATGATTTGCAATGTATATAAGTGTGGTTGTTTTCTAAGTTGAAATTTGAAATCCTACTTTCCTATCCCATTGCTTTATTGTCTGGGGATTTTATATGCTTCAACATGCGTGTTAAAATGAAAGGGTCGGCGATGCGTCCTAGAACGTCACTATTTAATCGACCAGGTAAGGGATGGGCGTGCGCTCGAGGATCGAAGCGTGACAAACATAGCTCAACATTTTGCTAGTTTCAGCCCAAATTTCTTGCCGTGGCTGGAAATCATGGGGGAGAAGTGTATGGAAATCATGGAAATCATGAAAATGATGAATCTTCACATAATGTTGATTTTTAAGTTGAGCCAGAACAACCAATTGAGCAAGAGTAGCTTGTTAGCTAGTTGAGCAAGAATAGCTAGTCTTACCTCAAGTTAGAAGATCTAAAAGAGAGCATAGACCTTCACAAAAAAATTGAGTATGTGTTACTCACTGATGTAGGAGAGTCAAAAACTTATGAAGAGGCTATGTCATGCGATCAAAAGAATAAGTGGCATAAGTCATGTAAGAAGAGCTTAAATCCTTATATGAGAGCCACACATTTAAATTCGTGAAGTTGCCTAAGGGTAAGAGAACAGTCACAAATAAGTGGGTGTACAAGTTGAAGACAGAAGAAAATAATTCTCAACCACGATAGAAGGCTACGCTTGTTGTGAAGGGCTTTTGTCGAAAGAAGGGAATTGACTTTGAAGAGATTTTTTTTCTAGTTGTAAAGATGCCTTCTATTCAAGTTGTTCTTGGATTGGTCGCTAGTTTAATTTAGAAATTAAACAATTTGATGTAAAGACAATTTTTCCTAATGGAGGCCTAGAATAAGAAATATGTATGGAGCAACCAAAGAGTTTTGAAGTTCAAGGCAAGGAGCATCTTTATGTAAATTGATAAAAAGCTTATATGGTCTCAAGCAAGCGCCAAGGCAATGGTACATGAATTTTAGAATCATTCATGGAAGAACATGAATACGGTAAGACAAAGTTCGATTTTTGTGTTTTTATGAAAATATTGTCAAATAAAGTTTTTCTTATCCTCCTACTTTATATGGATAACATGTTGATTGTTGGGCATGATACTAAGAAAATCAAGAGTTTGAAAAATGAGTTGAATAAAGCTTTTGCAATGAAGGATTTAGGCCCGGCCAAATAAATCTTTGGTATGAAAATTACTTGTGATAGGAAGAACACAAAACTTTGGTTATCTCAAGAAAGGTATGTTGAAAGGGTGCTTGAAAGATTCAAATGAGCATATGTAAATTGGTAAGTACTCCACTTGTGGGCCATTTCAAGTTGAGTAATAATGAGTGTCCTGCAACTGAGAAAGAGAAGGAATAGATGAAGAATATTCTTTATGCATCGGCTGTATGTAGTTTGATGTATGCCATGATATGTACAAGATTAGATATTGCTCGTGCAATTGGTGTTGTGAGTAGATTTTTCTCAAATCTAGGTAATGAGCATTTGACTGCTGTTAAATGGATTTTGAGGTTTTTCAAAGGCACTCATAGACTTTGCTTGTGCTATGAAAATGTGAAACTTAAGTTGAGTGGCTACTTGGATGCAGACTACACTAGTGATGTTGACTCTCGAAAATTCACATCAGGTTATATAATGACTTTTGCAAGGGGAGTTGTTTCGTCGCAATCAAGATTGCAAAAATATATTGCTCTGTCTACAATCAAAGCAGGATATATCACTATTACTGAAGGAGGTAAAGAACTCTTATGGATGCAAAAATTTCTACAAAAGTTGGACTTGAAGCAAGAAAAGTTTGTTTTATATTGCGATAGTATGAGTGCTATCTATTTTAGTAAGAATTCGGTATTACATTCAAGATCGAAGTATGTTGATGTGAAGTATTATTGGATCCGAGAAAAGTTAAAGAAAAAGCTCTTTCTACTTAAAAAAGTCCCCATTGACGACAATGGATCCAATATAATGACTAAAGTATTGCCTATGGTGAAGTTTGACTCTTGTAGAAGAAAAACGGGCATGATGGATCTTCCCACATGAGGCGAAGGGCGAGATTTGTTGGCTGGGTGCGCCTCATTTGTGGGTCCAACCAATAAGTTAAATAAAACAAACAAAAGAAAACATAACAAAAAGAAGAAAAAGTGAAAAAGTGAAAAGAAAGAAGGTAGAGGCTGCTTCGGAAATGTGTGAGAGAGTGTGAGAGAGGTGAGGAGAGAGAAAGAGAAAAGGGAAGTCTAGTTGCTTCGTGCAAGACCATAAGAGAGAAAAAACTGAGAGAAGAAAAGGAGGGAGAGAGAGACCCACATGAGAATAGGCACACAAGGGAGAAGAGAGAGGACCAAATCATTGTGGTCCAGATTTGAGGACCAAACGTTGACGGAATTGGCTCAAATTTGAATAGGTTGTTTGTGAGACCAAAGGCTATAAGTTGCTTCTAAATGCTCCAATCACGGTTAGGGCTTTTTTACTCTGAATTTGTTTATCCACTTGTGTGGTAAGAAAAAATTATTGTAATGTTGATGTTGAGTCTCTATTGTATGATTAGAGAAGAATACTTTGTGTATCATGTTATTCTTGATAATTAGTAGATGTTTTGGGCAGTCCATGGTTTTTCCCTCATTGGATTTTCCATGTTAAATCATTGGTATCATTATTTGCTTTGTTTACTTATCATTTTGACGCTATATTTACATATTGTGAGGTTATATATTACTGGTTGGTGCTAGGGTTAAGAGAATTTCGGTTGATTTAGTTTTGGGGGAGAAATTGATCCTCGATTGAGTTTAGTCCGTGGTTATATTATTGGCCCAGGTTCTCCCAACACCCAATGCTCTTTGCCTATGCAAGAATTGCCCTGCAACCCTTCCATAAGTGCCTGATGCACTGTCCATGGAGTCTCGAGCAATGACTGCTTCAGTGGCTCGATCGTTCTTGGAAGTTGCATCCGTGCCGAGCTTGATCCATTGATTTGGCGGCACAGCCCACTTCTCTCCTGCATTGGAAGGACGATGATAACCAACCACACAAGAATAGCTGCAATATCCATTTGTTTCTGTACAAGATTTGCTTTGCTTCTGAGAATTCACGATCCATAATGGCAGTTCTCGACCTGAACACAATAGCCGAGATCGAGGGAGATCGGGTTTGGGGACCCCCCACAGGAAGATTTGAAGAAATTCCCAGGATTTTGCTCTGTAACCTATAAGCATTGAACCCCCATCTAAGTTGATTCCGGACAATCCGAGTTATGGGACAGTCTTTGAGTATGCGCATGTTCGTTTTATCTACACTTGCATAAAGGGCATTGCATTTTCGCCATTTGATCTTCTCAGCATGATCTTCATAGCCAGGTGCATGACTTTCTTCTTCGTGGGGTCGATAAAGAATATTATTAGGTAGATAATATTATAATTTTGTAAATTGAAGGTGCTTGGGGATGAGCCAAAGATCTTAGTCTGAGATTTAATCATGCGTGTCAAGCACTTGAAAACGTTGCCGATTTGCGCATGAAACTTTTCTTCATTGAAGATCACATTTGCCGTGCTAGTTAGATGTCTGAATCGACACAGATCTTTATGTAATGTTGAATTTGCTGTTAATTGAATTGTTAAGTCTTATAGAGGAAGAGGGAAGTTGCGTTGTTGAGAAAATCATTGGCGTTACATAATTAATTACATAAAGTTCTGGTCTTGCCTAATCGACATACTTATAAAATAGGTGATTTTCTCTCGTAGTGAGTTCCAACTTCACTAAAATGTGAATAGGTTGCTTGTTTGCATTGGTTTGCCGCATCTGCTCAATGAATGAAATACTCCTCTAATGCACGGGAATCTGTCATTTCGATTCAGTTGACGTCAACTTCGGTACCGGTACGTCGCCATTTATGAAGCGGCGTGCATCGACAGCTTCTGCGTCGTCGAGAAGCCCGGATGAGCTGTGATTCCCGAAAGTCTGCTGGTCTGAACAAAGCACATTGACTTGCAGTAAAGAGAGAGAGAGAGAGAGAGAGAGAGAGAGAGAGAGGATACGCATCCTCTTTGATGATTATCTCAGCCAGAGCTACGTGCATGCAATTCAATTCATAGTAGGCTGCAGAAGTCAAATTGTCTATTTCCAAGTCTGCAACGTTGCCCTTATCGAGAGGGGTTTGACTGGGCTTGGAGAAGGGTAATGCTACAAGCGCAAAAGTACTTACGAAGACAGTAGACCAAAGTAGGGTCGAACGTTGTGTTTGAAGTACATAAAAACCTCGTTCCTTAAGTGCAAAGTTGCTCCTCTTCAAAGCTTTCTCAAGCCCATCATCTTCAGTGTCAGAGATGGTGACTCTTCCTCGCCTCTTCCTCCTCCCCTTGATCGCCTCCTTCCTCTCCCTCTCGTCCTCTCGAACCCAACCTCCTGCTCCTTCCTCTCTCATCTTCCCCGTCGTGAAAGATGAGGCATCCCGCCAATACTATACCACCATCGCCCTCGGCACCCCGCCTTCCCCCGTGAAGGCGGTGCTTGACCTCTCGGGCTCATACTCTTGGTTCGACTGTGCTGCCCACTACAACCCGTCGTCGTCCTCGTCCCACCGCCACATCCTCTGCAGCTCGGCCAGGTGTAGGGCTGCCCGCGGTGGCGGCTGCTTCAATGACACGTGCAGTGTGTTCGTGCACAACCCGCTGACGGACGTGGTCATCGGGGCTGGGCTCATCGAGGACGTGGCGGTGGTGCACCACACCGATGGGATCAAGTACACGTCGCGAGGAGTAATAGTAAGTGTGATTTTAAGGAAAAAGAAAAAGGAATGAGCACAAGAAGTGCATCTGATATTATAGACAACCGGAAATCAATATCAAAAGCTTACTGAGTTTAGTAAATTATCTTATTCTTATTTAAATACCCGAGTGTATATATTTGGAGATTTCACATTGAATAGGACTCAATTTCTAATGTCGTAAATCGTATATTCTTGGTATATTGTCAGTTTTTTGTGATGTAGAAATGGAACGAATTTTAACGGTGCACTCATCGTCGTCTTCCATTTCCGCAGCAACTTCCTTTCTCTTGCGTGCCTTCGGAGTTCATGCGCGGCATCTCTGGAGCCGGCAATGGCGTGATCGCGCTTTCCCTCGCTCCAACCTCGCTCGCTACAAAGTCCTCGGCCGACCTCAACCTTCCCCACAAGATCGGTCTCTGCCTCCCGTCTTCTTCTTCCTCCTCCGGCCACGGTGACTTCTACCTTGGCGGCGGCCCGTACCTTAGGCCTCCGATCGAACAGGACATCTCGAAGTCTCTCCTCGTCACTCAGCTGCTCATCGATCCAGTCAGCCAACCGCCTTCTCACGGCTCCGCATCTCCGTCCGACCAGTACTTCATTGACGTGACCGCCATCAAGGTCAATGTTGCTCCGGTCAATTTCAAGGCATCGTTGTTAGCTATCGACAAGAACGGAAGAGGCGGGACCAAAATTAGTACTCTGACTCCGTACACGGTCCTCCACTCGACCATATATAAAGCTCTGGTTGCGGAGTTTTCGAGGCAGGCGGCGGAGAAGAAGATCAGGAGAGTGGAGCCGATTGCACCGTTTGGGGCATGCTTTGACACGAGGAGCGTAAGGAGAGGGGTGGCGGGGCCGGATGTGCCGGTGATTGTGCTGGTGCTCCGGAGCGATGCACAGTGGAGGATCGAAGGGGCGAATTCAATGGTGACGGTGAGCAAGGAGGTGATGTGCCTGGGTTTTGTGGAGGGGGGGTCAAGGCCAAGGACAGCGATCGTGATCGGGGCGCACCAGATGGAGGACAATCTGGTGGAGTTTGACGTGGCTTCGTTGATGTTCAGGTTCAGCAACTCGCTCCTGCTTCGCAACACCAGTTGCTGCCACTCTTGAGGTCGAGGATGGAGGTTGCTGCATTCGCTAGTTTGTCCGATGATTCTCAGTCGGGCCAGTGTCCTGTTTAATCATGAACGTCTGTTTGACTTTGTAGTTTGCTGCAATGTATGGACTAAGCACGGATGAAGATAAAATGTTCGGGAGTATAAATAAAGAACCTCTTTCTGCAAATTTATTGCAATTTCATCGACGCTTATAGTACCCGACAGGCAACAAGGATAACTGAATATCCTTTAGTTGTACAGCACTTAACCTAGTTTATATCAAAATTACAATTACGGTGTCCATTAGATCCTCCCTCTCTCCACCGATTCATCAAAGGGCCTATTGAGAGTAGATCAGCATACTGGCATTAGAAGAAGATGTAGCAAAGCTGGAAACCTCCCCCAAAGACAAAATGAAAGCACCCGCGATGGCCCCTGTAATTGGTGCCAGATGAAGTTGTTATAATATGTCTCGAGTGCAAGCCAGTTGAACAAAATCCCAAGCCGAATATATTAATCAGTCATTTCATACGTGGACTCCTGTCATGGAAATTGAAAAGAAATATAAAGGGTCACACAAAAATATATATATCTTGTTAGTCCAAGCGGTCTTGGAGTCGGCCAAAGAAAAGCCAAAAGAGGGGAGTCTAAATTTGAACTTAGTTGACTGAATATATGGATTTCTTGCATGAAGAAGATATAGTGATACACTGCACTAATGTCAGTGAACCACAAAAAGTTGTAGAATTTATAAGCATAACATTATTACAGACAACCCACAAAATGCTTGCTAGTGATGATATGCTAAGAAGTGACTGGCGGATGCCCATAGTATGATGAGCTATTTGATGAATAGATGCCTATTGACTACAATTTGATGTTGGATTTCGGAAGAAATGTGATGAGATAATGTTATTGATTATTCGATTTTTAAGAATATTTGGTTGTCCATGAATTGTTAGAGTGAGTAATGGTCAACTTGATGGAAGAGTAAGAAAGCGCATGTTTTAAGGCTATGCACATGATGAGCAGGGTCAGCAATTGTGGTGTTTGGAATTAAGTTTATCTGTAAAGAAGTTACGTTTGACAAGTCTCCAATACTTATGGGTAGGAGTGGTTGTGGTAGTTTTTATACAGATCTTGATGATGTTTAGCTCGAGGTGGAGTTGCAATTAGAAACTCCTAAGGTAGTGGGTACTAGTGGAGTAATTGACATAGATGGTGCTTGTAATGAAGTGGAGCCTAAAGAGCCAACAGTAGCTATAACTATTAATATTGACAAGGTATGTCTTTGATCTCATGGTGGATATAGATGCAACGATGGATTTGTTTTATTTGTGGTAGAGGATGTTTTGTCCAAAATTTCTGATGAAGTAGTTAAGGGTGCAAGTAGAGTTAGGTATTAGATGAGGTACCTAGTTATAGCAAAGTTTAAGCAAAGCTTGGACTTGAAAGATGTCTATAACAGTTGAGCCTATGAGGGGCAAGTGGAGTTAACGGTCCAGATTTTTTTAGAAAAGTGATTAAGACTTCGCTCAAATATGGAGCCAAGTTGGCCTAAGGTGATAATATGCCTCTAGTTTGAGCTTGTTGGACGAAAACTGGGCCCAAATAATATTATCGATCACGTCATACATGGACTCATGTTGTGGAAATTGATAGAAAAGATAAGGGGGAACAATTCTGAATGTTACCTGACGTCGACCAAAGGAAAGTCAAAAGAGGAAAGTTCAAATTTGGACTTGATTGACCAAATATATGGAAATTGGTCACTGAATGATTTCTTTTGCATTTGTATATGGGGTTCCTGGTGAAGAGGTTGAAGTGCCTTTCATCGAGTGCTTGGCAGGAGTTTATCCTCGTGGGTTTTATTCACGGATTACACGAGTAATTCAAGGGTTGAAACCAATTAAATCTCATGAGTAACATTTGTGAATTCCCTTATAAGATTAGAGATTATTTCTAAAAGAATTTTGCGGCTAAATATTATTGGAGTTATTAAGTATAATTGGAGCTATGAAATATTGAGAATGTTTGGGTTACTTGAGTGTGGTTGTAATTTTCATTGTATTGTTTGATTTATAGTGGAATTTTTTGCTATTCTCCTAGTGGATGGAGGTCACTAGGCCAAACCACTTAAACCCGATGTCCTTTCGATCGCTTTTTTCTACAACAATTGGTATTAGAGTTAGACTCGATTGAGTTAAAGCAAATCGATGATAATAGAAGAAGGAAAAGCAAAAATCGACTTATTTGATGATAATTATTTTAGTTTCTAGACAATGCAGATTGTGGATTATTTGTATAAGAAGAATCTGCACTTTCCCTTATTTGAGAAAAAACTAGAGTCGATGAACTGAATGAGAATTGTTGGATATACAAGTGTTGAGTGTTATTCGACTAACATGGGCCCATAATGTTGCGTTTAATTTTGTGAAAGAGAAGACCACCATGAATTTGATGAAAGCCCTTTCGGACATGTATGAAAGGCTCTCTGGAATAAATAATGCCTACTTGATGCAACATCTAATTAATGTCAAAGATGGATGAAGGTGCGTCATTTGCTGATAAGATCAATGAATTCAATGTGTTTGTCATATGAGTTTAGTTGACATTGACTTTGAAAATGAGGTACATGAATTGATTTTTTTTTTTTTTTTTTTGGTACATGAATTGATTTTGTTATCCTCATTACCTGATAATTGGAATACTACTAATACAATCGTTAGCAATTCCTTTGGGTCGACAAGTTTGAGTTTAAGTTTGATGGGGTTTGAGATTTAATTTTAAGTGATGACATCCGTAGAAGAGAATTTTATAAACCCATGTCTAATGGTTTGGTAGGTTAAAGTAGAAAAAAGCTCTTACTTATGTTAGTAGAAGTAGTATAAACTTGAATAGTTGAAATCAGTCTAGGACTAATGGTATTGTCTGTTAAAATTGTGGCAAGACGGGATATTTTAGAAGGGATTGTTTGAAGCCGAAGAATGAGAAGGTTAATGAAATTAGATTTAAGTCTATTGATGATATTGTTGCTATTGTTAACTTTGATTTAGATAGTACTAGTCATGCCTTGTTTGTCATTGAGGATTCGTTGCTCGAGATCCTTTCTACCAAAGATACCTAGATGACGATTCTTCCATAGGTCCTCTTGATGAAGACGGTGGAAGGTACCAATTTATGATATCCTACACAATGCCTAATCTTACTCTAGTACTATCTCCAGTTTCTTCACCACCACCGTCTGATTGTAAGCCTTATAAATCACTAAAGCCCGAGCCACATAAAATAAAGCCAAAAGAACAACTCATTTACCCATTCTATAAAACCATTTACAAGTGGATTAAAAAAAAAAATTATCCTGTAATTGAGAACTACTCAAGCTAGGAGAAACCTATCATCGTATTGATCTAGTGCCAAATGCCCAAAAATTCAAGAGCCTAAACAACATATGGCCAAACCTCCGGATATATACATGTTTTCTCCTATAGCTTTTGCTCTTTTGATTTTCTTTGTATATATTGTCCATTTTTTGTAATGTAGAAAAGAAAAAAGAAAAATCGGAAATTTCAACGGTGCACTCATCCTCGTCTTCCATTTTCTGCGGCAACTTCCTTTCTCTTGCGTGCCTCCGGAGTTCACGAGCGGCATCTCCGGAGCCGGCAATGGCGTGGTGGCACTTTCCATCGCTCTGACCTCGATCGCCATGAAGCTCTCAGCCGACCTCAATCTCCCCCACAAGCTCGCTCTCTGCCTCCTGTCTTCTTCTTCCTCCCCCGGCCATGGCGACTTCTACGTCAGCAGCGGCCGTACTTCAGGCTTCCGCTCAAACAGGACCTCTCGGAGTCGCTCCTCATCTCTCAGCTGCTCATCGATCCTGTCAGCCGCCCGCCCTTTCATGGCTCCGCATCTCCGTCCGACCTGTACTTTGTCGACGTGACCGCCATCAAGGTCAATCTCGCTCCGGTCCATTTCAAGGCATCGTCGTTAGCTATCGACAAGAACGGAAGAGGTGGCACCAAAATCGGTACTCTTGACTCCGTACACGGTCCTCCACTCGGCCATCTATAGTGCTCTGGTTGCGGAGTTTTCGAAGCAGGAGGCGCAGAAGAAGATGAGGAGAGTGGAGCTGATCACGCCATTCGGGGCGTGCTTCGACGCAAGGAGCATAAGGAGTGGAGTGGCGGGGCCGGACGTGCCGGCCATCGTGCTGGTGCTCCCGAGTGACGCGCGGTGGGGGATCGAAGGGGTGAATTCGATGGTGAGGGTGAGCGAGGAGGTGATGTGCCTGGGGTTCGTGGATGGAGGGTCGACGCCGATCACTGCCGTCGTGATCGGGGCGCACCAGATGGAGGACAATCTGGTGGAGTTCGACGTGGCTGCGATGGCGTTCAGGTTCAGCAGCTCGCTCCTACTTCGCAACACCGGTTGCTCCCATTCTTGAGGTTGAGGATGGATGTTGCTGCATTTTCAAGCTTAGTTTTCTTTTGTTCTTGTTGTATAATTTAATGAGTTTTGTAACAGTTTTTGACCACGGTCAATATATGACGCTTTTATAACATTTTGTAACGATTTTCAATAAAATGCAAAAATCAATGGACTCTTTTTTTTACCAACAAATCGTTACTCCATACATAATTGAAAAGAGAAACGTAAGTCAAAACAAATATATTGTTTTTCCTCTTTAAATATCTTTCATTTATTTATTGGATTGTACACATAACATTATTCATCTTTCTTCTGTTATTCTGCTCTGTTGTATTTTGGATGATACTAATAGAACCTATTGCATTGAGCTTTTTACTCTGTGGGGCGAAATTATTTTAAAGATAGCGCATACACGCCTCAAACAATTTATATTATTTTATTCATCTTTTTCGAAAGATTTCCAACTATTCTCATTTTCATATTCTCTAAATTATTCCAACAGATCTTGCTATTAACTGAATATCTTTAGTCTGACAACCCTTAAGCTAGTTTATTAACTAATTTACAATTACAGTCTCCATCATATCCTCCCTGTCTCCCGTGCTGCATCAAAGGGCCGCCTGAGAGTAGATCAGCAAACTGGCGTTAGGAGAAGATGCAGTGGAGCTCGACTCCCGGCCTTGTAGGCGAAGAAGGCGGTACACGAAAGCGGCCACGATGGCCCCTATAACCGGCGCCATGATGTATATCCAGATGGACTCGAAATCCCAACTGAGGATCGCAGGTCCTAACGATCTCGCCGGGTTCATTGATGCTCCCGATACTGGCCTGGGAATTAGCAAACAGATCACAGAATGTCTGACCGAGTAGCTTTCAAAAGAAAAGTTTATCCTGCTGAAATTGCAGATGGGAACAAGCGTTCACGCTCACCCCGTGATCACTACGGCGAGTGCTATGCCTATTCCGATGACAAATCCAGATAGCGGGCCGACCTGCAAAGTTTTCAACGTAATGATAAATTTATCACATTCTCTGACTTGGGCTATTGTCTCCAGCATATCTGTACAATGGGTATTGAAGTACAAAATTTCTGTCTTACTGATTGATGATTGTAAGTCAATCCCGCAATTAGGAAGACCAAGATGAATGTGGCCAAGAACTCCACCCAGAAGGCAGAAGCCAGGCCTCCAAGAGGCCGTGTGATCATGAGACTCGATTTGACGCCATAGACCATTGCTCCGACATAGGTCGCCAATACCGAACCTGTCAACTGGGCAATAATGTAGAGTGGAACCTGCGAAAAATAGAGAGAACATCAACAAATGTCTCTGGCGTTTAGAGCTGGTCATGGAAATTGGATAATTAGTTAGGCACACACTCTAGACCACGGGAAGTGACCGTAGATTGCGAAGGCGATTGTGATGGCTGGATTAACATGAGCATCAGAGATGGGCCCTATAGAGAATATAATGATGACTATGGTCATCCCAGCCGTGGCGGCGTACCCCATTAGGCCCACTTCACCTTTTAGCAGCTGTGTCATTGATAGTATTGCCGATATGCAGTACATCAGTATGAAAGTTCCTACAGCCTCTGCTAATACCTGCAGTTGAATGGAACAGAGACATCCACTGAGCTATTCTTATGGAAGATTTTGAAGCTAGTGAAAATTTAGGTCAGAGCATCTAGCTCACCATACGAGCAGTATTAAGCTTCGCTCCCTGTGAAGAGTGACCGAGGATGAAGTCTTTAAGCATTGAACAATCTCTAGTTCTCGGTTTTACATTGCGGCCGCTCTCTTGATCCTCTATTGAGGGACTGCTTGCTGGCGATTCTGCTTCTTTGGGGAACTGGTTCATATTCAAGCCTGTCGTCATGTCGTGCACACCCCAAAAATGCAAGACTATAACAGACCAGGTCTAAGACTCTTTTTAAGGATGTCTCGGACAGATATGGCAGAAGCACGGTCAAATAGCGGCAGAGGATTAGGTTGATTGGAGACGATGCTTATACAACCGCGTCGTTCACATGATATTCACACCTAATCACAAAGGTCAAGTCCTGGAGGCAAGTGCAGAGAAAGACGAAGACGCTTCAGCGCGATTCGCATGTTGCTCCCAGAAGTAGGAACAAGAATGAACTTGCGCTGCTCAACTGTCTCTCTTGAGAAGTTGAACAATTTCGATTCCTACACATCTTGATTCTGGGTGGACCTCCCCTTTTCCCGTTTACAGTATAAAGTAGGGATATAATAAGTTACCTAAAATCAATTATCGACTTCTTCCAATCTGCGATTAAAGAGTGTGATAGGCTTTTCTATGAATGCTTAGAGGAACGTACTTGCCAATCGATTGACATGGCCCAATTGCATTCGCTAAATAGGCAATGAAGCGGATTACGACTACGTTTAATCGAATTTATTTCATAAACGGGTCAATTTATTCTCAAATTTTTACTAAAGATAATTCTTTTCTTTTACGGATTGACCCTTTGAAACAAATGGAGTTCATTGGTGAAAGTGCTAGTAACAACACCTAGAGGGGGGTGAATAGGTGTTTAAACAAAACCTTGGCAAATATATACGGAATAAAATAAGTTGTGAGCAAAGTCTGAAGAACAGCAGACTTTGAGCGAGATCAGACTTTAACACAATAAAGAGTTTAGAGAAGAGATAAGAACACAAGGTTTATAGTGGTTCGGCTTAATCCAAGCCTACGTCCACTCTCCCACGCTAACAGCCTTCTTGGCTGGATTCCACTATGCGATCAACAAGAGATTACAACTTTGAGTGCAAACACTTAGTAGTAGATCACATTATCTCACTAAGTCACTCTTTTGGTATTTCTCTCAAGATCACAAACGTTTAAGCTCACGAGAGACAAGTGTATGATAGAAGATCGCTCGTACTTTGGAATTATAAATTCTACACTCTATCTCTTACTTGCTCATCAGTCCTTCATCTCCTTAAATACTCCTCCACTTCCAAACTAACCGTTGGACAGTATCTTGAGGATCGTCTTCCAATATACCCATTGGACAGCTCTCAGTATCAAGAAGATTTGGTAGCCGTTGAGTGACAAAGGTAGAATCCCAAATTGATTCCGATCGCCCATACAAACGAAATCTTGGTTTCCATAAGTAAAGCTTCTTCGTATAGAAAGTTCTTGTCTTCAAGATCCAATTGTCAATCAATTAGATTGAGTCAATCAAATCACTCTTGATGTGGAATCCAAACCAGATCACTAGTCGTTATATCTTTGGGCTTGAGTTACGTTCTGTTGAGTCTGGATGTAAAGTCTCGAGAGCAATAGACTTTACAATCTGAGTCCGACCGCGATAGACTTTGCAATGGGTCCGAACAGATTTAGCTTTAAGGTCGAACACAATCTGTTATGTTCGTTTCAGCATAGAGTCTATCTTCCGGTTCAGCCTTTAGCATGTAGTCCCGTCTTCTGGTTCAGCTTTAACATGAGTCCGTCTTCCGGTTCTTCATTCACGTTCGGCCACGGAATTTGTCGAACAGACTTTGACACTAAAGTCCGGCAGTCTTCGACTTTGACAGAAATCTGGAAATCTTCGAATATACTTTGGACATGTGTTCTGTTCAGTCTTTCCGGCCGTCTTTAGACTTTGACAATATCCTTTACATGTTCAATCATTTGCATAGTCTATTACTCAACCATCAAACATGTTAGTAGCCTTTGATTTATTTTGTCATCTTCAAAACATCATAAGGGATTTCCCTAACAATTGGGACACTTGATCTAATATTGCACATAGAACAATCAGCAGCGGTCCTACTAAATCTCATATTGTATCAAAGTCTAAGGTTGATTCGTGTTAACGCTCATTCTGTTATGGTGTTTGGTAAAATCAATTATATCACTTCTTCCAATCTACAATTCAAGAGTGTGATAGGCTTGCTTTATATGCTTTGAGTAAAGTACTTGCTAATCGATTGACATGGTCTGATTACGTTTGCCAAATAGGCAGTGAAGTGGTTCCATACTACGTTTAATTGAGGGGAAAAGTATAAAAAAAAAAAAATTCCTAAATCTATGACATTGATATCAATTTAGTCTTAAATATTTCAATTGGACCAGTTTAATCTTAAACATTTTCATATTGGTACCAATTCAGTTCATCTGACCAAATTTGGCTGGTCGGCACTGATGTAGACATTGGCTGACTGATAAACGCCGACGTGACAATTTTTAAATATTTATCTTTTTTCGAATTTTTTATTAATTTTTTCCTTTTCTTTTTTATTTCTTTTTCCTTTTCCTTTTCTTCCTCTTGGTTTTCTTCTTCGGTAGTGGCCGACCTGTCACGCACCGAACCCCGAGCGCACCAACATCCCACCATGGTCATTCAAATGCGACGTTTTCATGTTAAGTCGCCGACCCAATCAGTTCTTAAATGCGCATGCAGAAGCATATTATAAAACCCATGACAATTAAAAATACGGGATAGAAAAGCAGGAAGCAATTTCATAATAATACACTTTCATAACTCAACGGAATTACAAACGAAGGCCTACAACCAAAAGTCTACAAAAAACAAGCTCTTAAAAAGGAACTGTCCTACGACCTACAAGTCGGACACGTTCTCCAAGGCTCCAAACTTCACCTCTGCAACTCCTCAAGGCCAACCAAAGCGATCTGGTCGCTCCGTCCACGAGGGACCTGAAAATGTTGGCCCACAACGGGGTGAGACATCATCTCAGTAAGTTCAACCCCTTAAACCCCTATTAGAAAGAAAATACACCTCGGGTGGCCTAGCCACATCATACAGAAGACTCACCTTGTCTTAATTCCTTCCTGCAGGTTAGCACAATTAATATCACACAAACTCAGGTAGTAATAAGAATTCAAACAATTGGAACGCTAACATTTTCATAGAAATCATAAATGTACTCGACACGCATTCCAATTATTATTCACTGCCACATAAAGGCATAGCCTACTCGCAATTCAGTTATCTTCTGACATTAATGCCAGGCATCGCCTCCCCCCCTTGGAGCGCGGCTTCGTCACTACATCGACGGCATTCCCGAAGGATCATAGGTCCAATTGGCCTAGCCTCTACTGCGACCCGAGTCACGTCACTACACTGACGGCAATACACAAAGGATACAAGTCCAGTTGGCTTAGCCACTACTGCGACCCGAGCTACGTCACACACTGACGGCCATCCACAAAGAAAACAAGTCCAGTTGGCTTAACCACTACTGTGACTCGAGTCTTTCAACTAGCACACGACAAATCAATATTGACTTCCGGACACTCCGCATTTCATTCACATACTCCAATTACAATAGTAATCCTTAAAAAAAATCCAATTTTTGCATCAAAATCCAACACTTGGGTTTTTATGGCTAAAAACCCTATTTATCACAATCAACACTCAATTTGCCACATCCATTCATCAAATTCAAATTCTAAATGAACAAAGAACGATCGCATGAAATTCTAAGCAATTGAGGTCAAAAATAATTTTTCGAGTTTTTTTTTTAAATAATAATAATAATCAACACTCAATTTGCCACATCCATTCATCAAATTCAAATTCTAAATGCACAGCGATGATCAACACAAAATTCGGATTAGCGAGCTGAGCGCGCCAAAATGACTGGGCCAACGCGAGGATCAACTTTCCTCAAGGCGGGCCGAGCATCCGGGCTCGGGAAGCCAGCCAAAACAGGCCAAGAACGAGTTGCCATACCCATTTCTTTTAGCTGCTGTCCAAGGCAAGGCGGAACCGAATGGTGGTCGGAGGGAGCTCCGGCGAAGGCTCCGAGCCTTTGGAACGCGATTCGCGCGGACGAGGGTGGAGGCCACAAGCGGCCAACGGCGAGTGGGCACGGGGCTTTGCGCGCTGATGCGCAGCGGCGAACGGCGAGCGACGAGGGGCGACGAGTTGCTGGTTTCGGCGGTCTTTGGTTGCTGCATTCTCTTTTGAAGAAGAAGAAGAAGAAGAAGAAGGGGGTGGTCGCACGCAAGGAAGAGGGAGAAGAGAGAAAGAGAGAGGGGACCACTTTTTTTTTTTTTTTTTTCTCTTTCTTTAATCCAACAAAATGGCCCACCATGACATCATCGATGATGTCATACTCCACTATCTCCAAACCTCCCACAACCATATTCCAATAGGTTCAATTTCATTTTCCGCCGGGGCATGAATTCTTGTGCATCCAATTCTTCAATTATCTTCTAATTGAACCAAATTGAAGTCCATAAAATTAATCCAATATTACCACACTTAAATTCACATAATCACTTGACCATAGAATTAACTTAGATCCCAAAAGCACGACAAAAAACGGGCCTACTAATTTCTCGAGCCAAATTAACCATACTTTAATTATTTTGCCGAAAAACTTGGTTTGCATGAAAAATCCTCTAAAGATGAGTCAATATTTCTAAAATGATTTGTGACACACCATGACTTCCAATTTCTAAATTCGATCTCAATTTCACGGTTAATTTCACTCTGGCACGATATTAACGCGTCCTGACCTACTGGGTAGCTTTTAGAAATTTTTGTGCATTTGACTTGTGGTTGATCAATTTAAGCCACAATGTACATCTTTGACACATTCGCGACTCTCAGTTGTCGGGATAATCTCAAGGTTTCAAACACGGACACAGGGTACCCAAACGACAGAAAAGCCGGCCCAGTGCCGATCAACAAGAATTGTGCGATCTTGTGGAATCACCCACACTCGATCACATGCCTCTATCGAGTCGACCTATCTCCTGTCTCTAATCGATTTTTAATTCTGCCGTAATGACCCTTGCGGATCAACTTGGTCGAAAGGTCGTTTCCTGATCAAATTCTCGAGTCCGATACCTTAGAATTTCTTAATGGCTTCACCCGATAGACTAGTTATCCCATAAGTGATCAGTTCAAGGAAAAGAACTATATGCGTGCAGATGAAATGCCCGTTTCAATTTATTGAAAATATAATTGGAAATTCGGGATGTCACAACTCTTCCCCTCTTATAAAAATTTCATCCTCGAAATTTAAACCTTTACCAATTCTTAAATACAAAGGTGGGGGTACTGTCGTCTCATCAAATCTTCTCTTTCCCCAGTTGCACTTTTTGTACTACGCAGTATTGCTAGATCACTTCCCAACTTGTCCAAACCATTACGGATTCAAAATGCTGAACACTTGTCTACTTTTGCGAAAATAAGAGCTGCAAAAATTTGGTTCTTTCTATCTTTTTATTTTTCCCTTTTTCCACTAGGCGGTTAACTACCGCATCGATGATTCAAACTCTCGACTTCGGACCCTTTTTCATCAATCCTGAGCACCACCCGGCTAAAGGTGCCGACAATTTCTCGAATTGCTTTCTTTATCCATTAAAGTCAAAATCCTCCTTTGAACCCAAATTTTCGATGGATCCCGATTTAAATTCTGTTTCATCTCCTCTCTTTTTTTTTTTTTTTTTTTTAACAAAATGTGATGTCCCTATCATAGGCAACATTTAAGGAAAATATATTTCCCTACTTGAAATTCCAAAGGTTTGCGATACTAATCTGCGAAGCTAGCCGGCGATTCCAGAGTGGCCTTAAGTCTATCTCTCGATAACCGCAACCGAATCACTGAGTTCTGAACCAACTCTGGACCTGCGATTTTCTGCTCTCTGATCTCACCACGACCAATTGAAGTTCTGAACACTCGCTCTGCTCTGCTTCGAAAGAACCATTTGACTGTTCTATTGAAACGAGAACCAACCGAAAACTCGCTGCAACTATTGCTGTAAGTGAACTCCACGAAAAGGAGTTGTTCCTTTCCACTTCCTTTGAAAACCAACCCACATGTTCTCAACTTTGTCCTTAAAGATCCAAATCGTCCTTTACAACTAGTCATCTCACGAAGATGATAATCCGTACTATCTTTGTTTTCATTTCCAAAACACTTTGCAATTCTTCCGGAAGATAGCCACGAATTTTGGTCTCGGTTCGAAGAAATCATCACCGGCACTCAAAATAGACGAACTCTTTGACGCACGTACAACTCAGCATGCTTGTCCAAATCAAGGTCCTTTCGTATTGCGATGAAGTGAGCTGACTTTGTCAGTCTGTCGACCACTGTCCAAATCAAATCATTTCCTTTTTGGCTCTTTGGTAACCCAGTCACGAAATCCATCATGATATGCTCCCATTTCCACTCAGGAATCTTGAGAAGTTACAAAAAATCCCCCTAGTTCATAGTGCTGGGTTTTGACCTGCTGACACATCCAACACTTGGCAACATGCTTGGCGATGTCCGCCTTCATACCATACCACTAGCAGTGTCAACGCCAATTCAAATACATCTTGGTACTACTAGGATAAATGCTGTAACTATTATGATGAGCTTCTGACAATATCTCTTCTTTAAGTGCTACATCGTCAAGTACACACAATTGTCCTCGGAACTTTAGTGTTCCGTCATCAAAATCTAGAAGTGAGGCTTCTCTCTTTTTTGTATTTACTTGCACGACTTCCTGAATCTCTGAATCTGACCACTGGAGCGTTCTGATTCTGATTTGCGCATCCAGCTTAATTCTGAGGATGGCCATAAGAGTCTAAAGGTAGCCTACCTCAATTTTAAAACCCGAGTCTTGTGCCTTCTCAATTAACACCCATTCCTTGAGTACCATTTGCGCTACTGATCACAACTCTAGTATTTCCAAAGTTCCAACTAGCGACGCTGTCTCATGTTCAATTCTTTCTAAGAGAATGAATACTGAAGGCTATGCTGATCAGTGAAGATCCATAATCTTTCTCCACACAACTAACATCTCCAAATTCAGTGCGAAGATTAAAGTTGCGAACTCTAAGTCATGCGTCGGGTAATTTAGCTCATGAGGTCTCAACTAACGAGATGTATATGCAACAACCCTGTCATGCTGCATCACCACTCAACCTAATCCTTTAAATGAGGCATCACTGTAGATCTCGAATCTTATTGGACCAGATGGAATAGTGAGCATAGGTGCAATAGTTAGCTTCTGCTTAAGCTCTTGGAAACTACTTTCATACTTAACTGACCACACAACTTTTCTTCCTTCTTCATAAGTCTCATCAACGGCGATGCTAACACTGAAAGCTTTTCTACAAACTATCTGTAATACTCTGCTACTTCTTATCTTTATCACTGTAGTCAACATTGGCCAACTGTTCACTGCTTCAATCTTGGACGAGGTCCACGGAGATTCCTTCACCTGAAATCACATGACTTAGGAAAGCCACACAAGTTAACCAAAACTCGCACTTACTGAACTTGGCATAAAGCTCATGATCTCTCAAAGTCTGAAGCACTATTCTTAGGTGCTTTTCATGATCTTCAGTACTCCCCGAGTACATTAGGATGTCGTCAATGAAAACGATTACGAACTTATCCAAGTACTCCCTAAACACACGGTTCATCAAATCCACGAAAGTAGCTAGAGCATCTTTCAAACCAAACGGCATTACAATAAACTCATAATGGCCGTATTGAGTGCGAAACACTGACTTCGGTATAACCTCATTTCCAACCCCCAGCTAATGACACCCTGTCCTCAAGTCGATCTTAGAGAATCTCAATACTCCTGGAAGCTGATCGAACAAGTCATCGACCCTCGGCAATGGATACTTGTTCTTGATCGTTATCTGATTGAGTTATTGATAGTCGATGCATAGGCGCAACGAACCATCTCCTTTCTTCACGAATAGAACCGGTGCTCTCCAAGGTGATGCACTAGAGCGTATGAATCCCCTTTCCCACAATTCATGTAGCTGCACTTTCACTTTCGATTCTTTCAACCTTAACAACGCCATCCAGTATGGAGTCTTAGAGACTGCCTCAGTTCCGGGTGTCAATTCAATTACGAACTCTATTTCTCTTTCTGATAACAAACCTAACACTTCTTTAGGAATTACCTCAGAAGACTTCGGTACCACGGTTATATTTTCCATATTCGGCTCCTCAATTGACGCATCCATTACAATTGCCAGGTAGATTCGGTAATCAACAACCAGAACCGGGTCATCTTCAGTGATGAATGACAAGGAGTGTAGGTCCTCTTCGACTTTCGGAAATTTTGAACTTTTGCACACTAATTGAACAAACCGAATTATATCACTACTATAATTCATAACCTCAGAAAATTCCTCGAGCCAAACCTTTTACAAAATGACTTCCAAATCATACTTAAACGAACCCTTCAAGTACAACTATAGTCAAAGATTCATCTTTCTATTACTTTATTACCACAACGAAAATTCTATCACCTTCACTCAAAATTCTACTGCGCGACTCTAATAAAAACATCTCAAAAACACCATTCCCTTGGTTGATGCATGGTCGACTCATTCATGCTCCTTTAGCCATCCTAATGGCGTCCTATCTGCAGTAACGGTGCTTACGCTCTCCCAAACTTACGCGAACAGTTCTTAACCTGATGGTCATGCTGGCCACATACAAAGCATGCTCCTGTTAAACCGAGACAGTTAATTGATTCATGTTTCCTTCCACAAACTTGGCACACGATCAGTGAGTCCTTTGCCTCCTGTTGGGTGATAGCATGCACCCTTCCTTGCACTGGGGTTCTGTTCCAAGTACCCCACTAAATATCCTGAAGCATGTTTCCTTTGTTTTATTCTATTGACAGCGGTGACAGAAACGGCTGTAGTTCCATCCATCTGTACGGACAACCTTTGATCAAATGGCCATGTTGGCAACCCTTGTATCAAGTCTTTTCCCTCTTACAGCACGGGACACATCCATGTCTCATCTTACGGGCACAACACACATCAATTGAGTTAGGCACTGACTTTCCAATTCTACTCTGCCGGTTAGGTGAAAGGGGCACATTTCTTCTTACATCGGCATTTTCTCCAATTGATTTCCATCTCTGCTTAAACTGAACTTTGACTTAGATACGGTGACTTGTTCCCTGGTCACAACTCCAATTTGGGCCTCAACAGGCGCAATAACAACAACAGTTACGACACTGGCAACAATAGTGACAACGACAACAGCGGTAGCTCAATCTTGATCTTGCTGACCCAAAAGCTTCCTAAAGACTATCGCGCCAGAACGATCCCCACAAACCTAGGATCGCTCGGTGCTGCTACACTCTCAGTACCGACTTGCGGCGGTACTCTCACAGAATTAAATGACCCCACAAACACACTACCAAACAGCTATCAACCACATGCATCGGCATATTAAAAGTCTTTCCTACTAACTATCCCATGACTCATCGCACCTTATCACTCCATACACAGACCATGCTATGATACCACTTAAATGGGGATGTCACACCCCGAACCCCGAGCGTGCCAACATCCCACCATGGTCATTCAAATGCGACGTTCCCAGGTTAAGTCGCCGACCCAATCAGTTTTTTAATGCGCATGCGGAAGCATATTATAAAACCCCTGACAATTAAAAATATGGGATAGAAAAGCAGGAAACAATTTCACAATAATACACTTTCATAACTCAACGGAATTACAAACGAAGGCCTACAACCAAAAGTCTACAAAAAACCGGCTCTTAAAAAGGAACTGTCCTACGACCTACAAGTTGGACACATTCTCCAAGGCTCCAGACTTCACCTCTGCAACTCCTCAAGGCCAACCAAAGCAATCTGGTTGCTCCGTCCACAAGGGACCTGAAAATGTTAGCCTACAACGGGGTGAGACATCGTCTCAGCAAGTTCAACCCCCTAAACCCCTATTAGAAAGAAAATACACCCCGGGTAGCCTAGCCACATCATACAGAAGACTCACCTCGTCTTAATTCCTTCGTGCAGGTTAGCACAATTTATATCACACAAACTCATGTAGTAATAAGAATTCAAACAATTGGAACGCCAACACTTTCATAGAAATCATAAATGTACTCGACACGCATTCCAACTATTATTCACTGCCACATAAGGGCATAGCCTATTCGCAATTCAGCTATCTTCTGACATTAATGCCAAGTATCGCCTCCCCCCCTTGGAGCGCGACTTCGTCACTATGTCGACGGCATTTCCGAATGAGCATAAGTCCAGTTGGCCTAGCCTCTACTGCGACTTGAGCCACGTCACTACACTGACGGCAATACACAAATGATACAGTCCAGTTGGCTTAGCCACTATCGCGACTCGAGCTACGTCACACACCGACGCCATCCACAAAGAAAACAGTCTAGTTGGCTTAGCCACTACTCGACCCGAGTCTTTCAACCAGCACACGACAAATCAATACTGACTTTCGGATACTCCACATTTCATTCACATACTCCAATTACAATAGTAATCCTTAAAAAAATCAAATTCTTGCATCAAAATCAAACACTTGGGTTTTTATGGCTAAAAACCCTATTTATCACAATCAACACTCAATTTGCCACATCCATTCATCAAATTCAAATTCTAAATGAACAAAGAACAATCAAGACGAAATTCTAAGCAATTGAGGTCAAAAATAATTTTTAGAGTTTTTTTTTTTTAAATAATAATAATAATCAACACTCAATTTGCCATATCCATTCATCAAATTCAAATTCTAAATGCACGATGATCAGCATGAAAATCAGATTAGCGAGCCGAGCGCGCCAAAACGACGGGGCCAACGCGAGGATCAACTTTTCTCAAGGCGGGCCGAGCATTCGGGCTCAGGAAGCCGGCCAAAACGGGCCAAGACTGAGCTGCTATACCCATTTCTTTTAGCTGCTGTCCAAGGCAAGGCAGGACCGAATGGTGGTCGAAGGGAGCTCCGGCGAAGGCTCGAGCCGCCGAACGCAACCGCGCACGGACGAGGGTGGAGGCCATGAGCGGCCAACGGCGAGCGAGCGCGGGGCTTTGCGCGCGGACGCGCAGCCGCGGCGGCGAACGATGAGCGACGAGGGGCGGCGAGCTGTTGGTTCCGGCGGTCTTTGGTTGCTGCATTCTCTTTTGAAGAAGAAGAAGAAGAAGAAGAAGAAGAGGGGGTGGTCGCATGCAAGGAAGAGGGAGAAGAGAGAAAGAGAGAGGGGACCACTTTTTTTTTCTTTTTCTTTTCTTTAATCCAACAAAATGGCCCACCACTGACATCATCGATGATGTCATACTCCACTATCTCCAAACCTCCCACAACCATATTCCAATAGGTTCAATTTCATTTTCCGCCGAGACATGAATTCTTATGCATCCAATTCTTCAATTATCTTCTAATTGAACTAAATTGAAGTCCATAAAATTAATCCAATGTTACCACACTTAAATTCACATAATCACTTGACCATAGAATTAACTTAGATCCCAAAAGCATGACCAAAAGCGGGCCTACTAATTTCTCGAGCCAAATTAACCATACTTTAATTATTTTGCCGAAAAACTCGGTTTGCATGAAAAATCCTCTGAAGATGAGTCAATGTTTCTAAAATAATTTGTGACACACCATGACTTCCAATTTCTAAATTCGATCTCAATTTCACGGTTAATTTCACTCTGGCACAATATTAGCGTGTCCTAACCTACCGGGTAGCTTTTAGAAATTTTTGTGCATTTGACCTATGGTTGATCAATTCAAGCCACAATGTACATCTTTGACACATTGGCGACTCTCGGTTGTCGGGATAATCTCAAGGTTTCAAACACAGACACAGGGTACCCAAACGATAGAAAAGCCGGCCCAGTGCCGATCGACAAGAATTGTGCGATCTTGTGGAATCACCTACACTCGATCACATGCCTCTATCGAGTCGACCTATCTCCGGTCTCTAATCGATTTTTAACTGTGCCGTAATGACCCTTGCAGATCAACTCGGTCCAAAGGTTGTTTCCTGGTCAAATTCTCGAATCCGATGCCTTAGAATTTCTTAATGGCTTCACCCAATAGACTAGTTATCCCATGAGTGATCAGTTTATGGAAAAGAACTATATGCATGCAGATGAAATGCCCGTTTCAATTTATTGAAAATATAATTGGAAATTCGAGATATCATACAACCAGCCACTAGGCGAGGGCTGCAAATCCCTCACCAGCTATTGTGAGGGTCGCAGCCCTGCCTAACGTTGGTGAGGGCCACAAGGCCCTCGCCCAGGGCCACGGGTGAGGCGGCTTTGCCCAGATCTAGGTGAGGCTAGCCTTGCCTTGGCTTTGTCGCTGGTGAAGGCGGCCTTGCTTGTGGCTGGCAAGGCCATGTTGGCATTCACCAAGGCCCAGGCGAAGGCCATCATGGCCTCGCCAACTGTGGGTGAGGTTGGCCTCGCCTAGATTTGGGCAAAGCCATCTTGCTCGTGGCCCTAGGTGAGGCCGGGTGAGGGCTTCCTAGCCCTCACTAGTGGTCAACAAGGGCTTGGTGGCCCTCGTCCAGTGGCTAGCAAGCCTGCAAGGAGTCCAAGGAGGAAGAAAAGGAAAAAGAAGAAAAAAAAAATTGATACAAAATTTGAAAAATTAAAAATTATTAAAAATTGCCACGTCGCATTGCCTAAACGACCGACATCCACATCGGCAGATCGGCATATCAAAATTGGTTGGATAGACTGAATTGATACCAATGTAAAAAGGTTTAGGACTGAATTCGTTCAATTGAAAGATTTAGGACTGAATTAGTACAAATGTCATAGGTTTATGATTTTTTTGGTAATTTTCCCTTAAATCGAGTTTTTGTTATACACGGGTCAATTTATTCTCATGTTTATACTAAACATACCTTTGTTTTTTCCCCTGTATTGACCATTTTAAACCAATGGGAACTATTGGGACACTCGATCCAATATTGCACATTGCTTAGACTAGTTAATATTGATCTCTCAAAATCTCACATGGTATTAAAGCCGATGGTTAATTGGTGTTTAATGTCCAATCTATTTTGGTGTGTGGTGAATATCTCAAGGAAAGAAACAACCTTATGATCAACACAGTTTTTGAGTAATAGGCATTGTGGTGTATCAATCCCAATGATAGATTTCATAGTTTGGTATGTAGAAAGAGATTAGGGGTGAAGGTGGGAACAACAAAAATTTAAGTTAAGATATGTTAGTGTGTGGACAGTGAAGGAGATTAAAGTTTTTGGTACAGAATGATAGGGAGCAGAACTAGCAATGAGCTCACACGTGTGGGGGAAATCATTAAATATACATGTGAGATGTACTAAAAAAGTCTCACATCAAATAATTAGTGTGATGTGGAATAATAAATATATCCAATAATATGTATTCAATTGAATATATTGATGAGCTCAGACATAAGTTCTCTAAGGAGAGCATGTGAGAATGCATGTAAAATTTTATGGCACCACACTCGCTACCGGGGAGTGCTCATGCCTTTATTTTAGCTTAAACCTTTTTAACAAAGGAAGTGCTAAAATATTTAAATTAATATTAAATCTTACTTTTATTTAATAGTTTAAGTTTTTAGAATAGTTAGGAGTGATCTCACCAAAAATACACTTTAAAATCAAATTCATTAAATTAATTCTTAAGCTTGTCGACATGAACATAGGCAAATATTATGTACGTTAGACTAAAAAAGAGAGTAAAGCGACAGACATAAAGGCATGTTCACAAGATTGGCTTCTTAAATGGACGTAAATAATGATTAATCGGGTGGTTGACTTATTCCTCGCTCATTTAGGTACGCACTCACAGGCAGCCAAATTAATTTGTAAGTAGACACTATTGCAATGTTACTCAATCGGAAAATCACAAATTAATAACTCCCACTCCAAAAATTATGAAAAGTAGAAAATATAACTCATAATAGAAATTATTTAGTGAGCCTACTACATACACTAAATTGTATTTGGACCGTTTGATTTGGTGAGACTTACGTACTATTCACAAGAGATTCACATTCATTAGATTTTGAATTCAATTTAACGAATATAACTTGCCCATTTTACGAATATAACTTGCCTATTTTCTATTATCTCCATCCACAACAAATTGCGGGAAGTCAATCTTTCATAGTTTCGACCAAAAAAATATCCTTCATATTTAATGCACCAATTAAACTTATCATTATCTTCTCAACTTACCCAAAAAGAACAAGGATTAATACTATGAAAAACTCTAAACTAATATACCTATAATAAATTTGCCACAAATTAATTTTTTGACTATAAAAATCCCAAACTAATATATTTGTAACATGTTAAATTATTGAGTTAGATATCACGTAATAGTTGATGAGTATATAAGTTGAGGTTTGACTCTTCATTTGTCATAGGTATATCGATTTGTGATTTTCAGTAGTAATAATCTAATTTAATAGAAACTAATGGATGGTAAATTTATTACAAATGAAAAAAATAATTTGAAGTACATTTGTTACATGTGTACTAATTTGGAATTTTTTGTTGTATCATCCATTATACAAAAACATTGACATTCTAATGATTGTTGGAGAAATTAATTGGTGCCAACTCAGTAGCTTGGTGGCTGGAGAAAATATTAGGTACAATTTAGATGCCAGCGTGTGAAAATCCCACATCATTCACTTTGGGCGTCGCCTAGGCCCCACCTATCCCTCTTTCTTAATTGATTTCAGTTTCGCCTCTCTCTCTCTCTCTCTCTCTGTGCAACAGCAACATAGGCTTTTTGTCGCCTCTCAGCCTAGCTCTCCTTCTCTTAGTTGATTTCAATTTTAGCAAAGAGGGTTTCTCTCTCCATCCTCTCTCCTATTCACTCTCCTCTTCGCTTTGCATTGCTCTTTCTCCGACTCACGATGGAGCCCGTCATCAAACAAACTACGACGCCGCCTCTACATCCGCCTAGTCTGTTGCCTCCGCTATCCAACGAGATCACGTTGAACGAAGCTGTGTGTTCTCTCTCTCTCGACTCACTTCGTCTCGCCCTCTCTACCGATGCGTCGCCTCCATCCCTAGTCCAAGAACAAGCCCAAGCCCCCCCTTTGTCCGCTACCCCCAATCCCTCCCTCAGCCCTTGCATCCTCGAGATCTCCTGCGGCTCTAATGCCGTGGCCTCCCAAACCCTTGCCAGATTCGGCGAGGATAACCCTTGCCTTCGTTGTGAGGGCCGAGCCCTTGCCAAATTCAATGAAAGCGACCCATACCTATGGCCGGTGAGGGTTGCAACACCCTCGCCGATGTCATCGCCTCCTAAACCCTTGCCAGATCCAACAAGGGTGACCCTTGCCCTAGTCGTGAGGGTTGAGCCCTCCGTAAATTCAATGAAAGCGATCCTTGCCGACCATAGGTGAGACAACACCCTTGCTAGCCCTCACTTGTGGCCACTCTCCAACCACTAGAGGTGAGCATAGTCCCAGTTGGGCTAGTCTAATACCTAACCCAATGATCGACCTGCACAATGTTAGTTCTCAATTTTTGGGACTGAAGATCAACCCTGTTGAGCTTGGGATTGAGAATTGGACTGCATCCATGGATTCGATCCGGTTCTAGGTCAATTCGGGGCCAACAAATTATTTTTTGTTTTCATTTTTCATATTCCTTAAAAGTACATATATTGTTTCAAATTATATATCTATTAACAATGTAATGTTGAGCAACTGAAATATGAACCTCAAGACATATCAAACACGCATGCGCATGCGCGCGCACACACACAAGATAAGGTAATGATAGAAATTTACACTTACTAAAAGCAACAAACCATAAAAACGAACATACGAAGCGAAGAAATGAAGGCGAGCAACAAGGCGAGTGAACAAAGGCGAGCAACAACTTGAGTAGGGGAGTGAGGTTGAGACGAGTGAAAAGGGTTTCTTTCTACATTCTAATTTACACAATAAATTGAACTGTGAAGAGAACATATCACGTGCCAAAGGGAAAGAAAAGAAATGAAAAGAGGGGAAAAAAAACAAAGAAATCAGTGAAGAAAAGAGAAACAAAGGTTGATCACCTTATTAGTCAACTGGTTTTTTAGTAGGGGGTTTTTCCTATCTCTCGTTTGATCGGAGGTTCTTAGCTTTCGCCTCCTCCTTTTCCGAGACGGCCTTATTACCAATCTTAGAGCCGTGCTTGGTTTCTTTTGTTGATAGTGCTTCCTCATTGTTGTTTGTGTTGGTTTAGACTTGCTAGTTTTGTGCCGTTGTTTGGCCTTTTTTTTTCTTTCCCTTGCCCTTGGGTTGGTTTCCTTTTACCTTGGCCCCCTTTCACTCACTCTGACTTGTTGTCTTTGTGAGTGCAAGTTTCTGGGACCGAGTTCTTGCTGTATAGCTTTATATAGCTCTTTTGATTTAAAGTCAATATATTTCTTACCTTTCAAGAGAGAGAGAGAGAGAGAAAGGCTAGAGGGAGGGGGGGAGTTGTAGGTTTTCTGAAAGGTGAGCCCATGAGTAACACGTGTCGTTCAGGAATGGACTTGTGCATTGCTGAGTTGGTTAGCCCAGCTTAACCTAATAATTTCTCGGCAGGATATGACCATCTTCTTATAGATTTTCCCATTAGTTTTTTTCTCTGGCGTGCAATGAACACGTTATGCTATTTTGATTTCACGTTAGTCCATTGCAAATACAAAGGAGATATTGCAGAATGAGCTAAGATAAGGGGACGTCAGGGGCCATAACGCAATGTGGACCTGCCCCAGGCACGTCAAGATCTTGAGGAGCAACTGGAGTTCTGAAGGAGGAGCGAGTTGCTGAACCCAAACGTCGACGACCCCACGTCGAACTCCACCAAATTATCCTCCATCTGATGAGCTCCTATCACGACTGCGGTCCTTGGCTTCGATCCTCCGTCCACAAACCCCAGGCACATCACGTCCTTGCTCACCCTCACCATCGAGTTCGCCCCTTCCATCCTCCACTGCACGTTGCCTTGGAGCACCAGCACAATTGCCGGCACGTCCAGACCCGCCTTCCCGCTCCTCACCATCTTCGCATCGAAGCAAACCCCGAACGGTGCAACCGGCGACGCCTTCTTGATCTTCCTGTCCATCGCCTTCTTCGTGAATTCCTTCACCAGAGGCCTGAAGATCGCTGAGTGGAGGACCGTGTACGGAGTGAGAGTGCCAATTTTGGTCCCTCCGATGCCGTTCTTGTCAATCGCGAGGATCGAGGACTTGAAGCTGATCGGAGCGAGATCAACTTTGATGGAGGTCACGTCGACGAAGTACTCATCAGAGGGCTCGCCTTCACTGTAGACAGGGGCCCGTTTCACAGGGTTGACGAGTAGCTGAGTGCGGAGGAGCGTTTTCACGAGGTCTTTCTTGATCGGAGGTCGTATGTATGGGCCGCCGCCGACATAGAGGTCGCCATGGGTGGATCCGGAGGAGGAAGAAGGGAGGCAGATAGCGAATGTGCGTGGGAGATTGAGCTGCGTGGAGAGCTCGGTGGGGAGCGAGGCCGGGTTCCTCGCGAGCGCGACGATGCCTTTGGTTGATTTCGACAGTCCCTTCGCCCAGTCAGAGCCGTCGTCCAGGCAAGAGAAAGCAAATTGTTGCTGGAAGTAAAAGAAAGAACATTAAAAAGGTATAATCATCTCGGTTTGGTGAGATTTTTCTGATTTATATCTCCATTTTCTCTTAAGTTTGCCTCAATTCAATGATATTCGACTTACAAATTTACTGGCGGACTTGTACTTGATCCCGTCCGGGGAGTGCAAGGCCAGGACGTCCTCGGCCAGGCCTGAGCCAAGGATCACGTCCAGGAACGGGCTTGCCGCATAGACGCCGCACGTGTCGTTGGTGCAGCCGGGCCTGGCCGGGCCGTAGCAGCCATTGCAGCTGAGGCCGCCGGCGGCCTCGCACCTGGAGGAGTTGCAGTGGATGGGACGGTAGGAGGAGGACTCGTAGCCACTGCAGTCGAGCCACGTGTACTCACCCGCGAGGTCGAGGACCCCGTTCATGGCGGTGGCGGGAGTCCCAAGCTGGAGGGTGGTGTAGTACTGGTTGGTGGCGGCATCTTTCTTGACGGGGAATACGAGCGGAGAGGGTTTGGCTGTGGGCACCGGGGTGGCGGCTGGGGAGGGAGTGGAGGAGGCTAAGCCTAAGATGAAGGTCGAGAGGAAGAAGGGAATGAGAGAAGGTGTTGACATTGGTGGAAGGTGGGATTGATTGCGTGTAATCAGCCTTTGGTTGCTCTCTTGATTTATAATGCATGCCACCGTTCTCCCGAGTAATGTTCATTTTACTTTTTGCTAGTTCAAGGGCACGAGGTCAGATTTCCAATTACTTAGAAGTTAATGGAATATTAAGGTCGTGCCTTTGATTGGTGCAACTAACGCTATTGCATAATAATTTTGCACACGGCTTGTGGGATTTAATCGTATGCTTCCCAGCTTTTGAATTGAGAATTCTCCCATCTCTCGACTAAATATGCTACCCTGACCTCCTTTTTTGTGTAGATGTCATAGCTCTTTTGGTTTAGGTAAAGTACCATAAAAATTCTAAACATATTATAATCATGTCAATTCAATTTTAAACTTTGAATTAGACCAACTAAGTTATAAACATTTTCATAATTTGCTAATTGAGTATTTTCAATTAATTTTGACTAGAAATCGTTGATATAAACATAAGTCATTTTATGTGACATGGTTGACGCTCGCATAAACAATCTTTTGAATATTTTTAAATATTTTTTCTTTTTTCATTTTAGTCGATATGGGCCTTGGGCGCGGGCTTTTGCGTCCTTGCTTGTTGTCAGTGAACCCAATGGCTAATGACTCTAGCCAACGAAAAATGAAAGGTAAAAAATAAATCATATTTATTAAAAAATTGTTCATGCATGTTAGCCGCATGTGTAAGACGTTCATTGTCTACATCAGCAATTTTCAATCAAAGTTGGCCAAAAAGGACTCAATTGACAAATTGCGAAAATATTTAGGACTCAACTGATACAATTAAAATGTTTAAAACTGAATTGATACAATTACGAAGATGTTTAAGACTTTTTTGGTACTTATCTCGTGTTGATTTTGTAAAGTGATTGTGAAGCCTTTTAGAGAGATTAATTTCAGTTGGTCACAACAATTATCGATGTCATCATTTCTTGAGATTTATTCAGCATGTTTGACTGATGAATCTAAACCATATTCATTGTAAGGATCACGACATCCATAACTGCGCTTTGGCTTGCTTTCTAGGTCCCTGTGGCTCCACAACCGGTCCGCCCACCTTAGATGAATTCCCGTTGGACCATACGGACCGATCATTTAATACAAGATTTAAGGCCCGGCCTAATTCGAAATATCTCCGGTACAAGCCAATGTTGACTGTTGACTGTTGACTGATATTACTAGCCCTTCGGTTTCGCAAAGGCCGTAATTGCTTCACTTTCTACAAAACCAGAACCCTGTAGATTACTTCAAGTGATTGGAGAACATGCGCCGTTATTTCCCCCCTCGAAACCATGAGATTTTGAGCTCGTTTTCCTATAATGCGATCATTCTGCGTAGAAAGGTTAGTACACGACACATGGAATACAATGTAGGAATTTCTATGGTCTCTATAGGCATTACCGTTGTGTACCTTAGGGTATTGTGTTGTGCCTTCTATACTTCACAAATACTTTAAGACTATATATGACAGTCAGGATAAAATTTTGAAAATGATAAACTTTATTCTATTATATATTTGGTACATACTCAAGATATGACAAAGTTAGATATAAGTGAGATATATGCTAGAAAAAAGTATCCTATGAGGGTAGTGAAATAAAAGTGAATAAGATTTATATTATCCATAATACTAAAGTTATTTTTCCCAAATAAAAAATTCTTAAATTAAAAAATTAAAATTAAATTTTAATTTTAATTTAACAAAAAAAAACAAATTAGTATTTTTAATTTAATCTTATTTTTATTTATACAATCAAAATTAATTATATCTTATAATATAAATTCAATTTTATAAATATATATTTATTACATATTTTAATATTTTAGTATTTTAGATATATTAGTATTGTTTACTATTCAATAGATTTTTATTAGAAGGGGAAAAAAAGAAAATTACAAAAAGAGAGAAAAATAAATAAAAAATAAAAAATAAAGTAGGTAAGAGTGCCGCGAGAGATTTTTATCATATTTGCTGGTGAATTTTTATGTTCATTTCTATTAATATAATGTTTATACCAAATAATTTACATAATATAATATGATTATATCTAAATATAATATTGTGATTCACCAAATATTGAATATGATATTGTAAATTTATTGGATTTCATAACTTGATTAAAAATCTAGACAATCGAACAAAGCCTAAAAGTTTTCAATGAAAGATCGAGATCTAATATGGCCCATCTCTAAATTTGGATTTTTCTATGATTTGTAGAAGTGCGGGATGAAACTTACTCAATAATTATCTGTAAAATTCTGAACCTCTCTCCTATTAAAGTAATGGAACCTTTGATTTTCCAATCCATTTTGTTCTCTTACGTAATTATCCTCGTGGGAATTTGGTTCCATGCGATTTCTCCACCTTCCAAAGCATCGACGGTTGGATAACTCTTGGAGAAATTAATGGCACCCACTCGGCGGCTCAGCAACTTGGGGCCGGGAGATATTTTGGACTTTGGGATAAAGTTAAAATAAAATCAATCATTCCCTAACTAGGGATTAAGAAACTTCTAATCTCTATAGATGACCAGCTTTCCCTATATTTTCCCTCTAGTTTTCTTTCCGGGTACAATACTGCTTTTTATTAAAAAAATCCAATCTAAAAACTAAAGAGCAGGAGACCATGTAGACCTCATAATCAAATAATGTGAGATATTTCAACACTTATTCTCATGTGTAAGTTGGATTAAAAGAGACATATAGAATTTGACCAATGATATAGACGCTCACGCGAGGCCAAACTGGCTTCGAAACCACTTTAGAACGTTTGACCCAAAATTTCACCAAGGTGACGCGGCACGTGCTGTTGGTGCAGGTGGTCCCACTGGGGCGGTAGGAGCAGTTGACGCAGCCACCGGCACCGGTGACGTCGCGCCTAGAGGAGTTGCAAGGGTGGCGGAAGGAGGAGGACTTGTAGCTACTGCAGTCAAGCCACGTGAACTGGACAGCGAGGTCGAGGACCGCATTCATGGCGGCGGGGGGAGTCCCCAGCTGGAGGGTGGCATAGTAATGGTGGGAAAATTCCAAATAAAGACCAATCTATTTTCTCAAATAAGAAACCAAAGTGAACTTTCATGTGTCATATATGGACCTCAAGTGGACCCATTGTTTCAAATAAGAACCCGAAGTGAATTTTGTGTCAAATAAGGACCAAAGTGATCAAATTAATCTCTATTGAGGACCTTAGCTCGCCGGTAAACATTTTCCGACAATTAAAATAGGGGCAATTTTGTTAGAAATTTGTGATTAGAAGAAAAGGAAAATTCTATATTAATGAAGTTTAGGTTATCTATTTAGATGTTTACGTTTTCTTCTTTCTTCTCCCTCGCTGCTCCTCACCTTGCTCGACCGACAAAGAATTTGGTCTCTGCAAAAAAAGAAAAAAAAAGCAAGAAGCGTTTGGTTTTCTTCTTGTTTTTGAATTCGTGCCTCAACCAGTGGAGAATTTGGGTCTTCGACTTTGCGGAGGATGGGTACAAGGAACAGGGAGATCGTAGAAAACCTAGGTTTTTTTTTTTTTTTTTTTTTTTTTTTTTTTTTTTTTTTTTTCGTTTTAGGATTTTTTAATTTTCCCTATATTTTTTTGGACAAAATTGCCTAAACTTCGGTTGTCGAAAATGTCACATGCTTGATAGGCGACGAATATTTGGCTAACGAGTAAGCTCGAGTTCTTATTTCGAATTAAGGTCCTTATTTGAGACAATAGGTCCACTTTAGGTCTTTATCTAACACAAAGTTTATTTCAGGTCCTTATTTGAGAAAATTGATCAACTTCGAGTCCTTATTTGAGACAATGGGTCCAGTTTTTTGGTGCTTTATTTGACACTAAATTCATTTCGGGTCCTTATTTGAAAAAATTAATGGCCAACTTCGGGTCCTTATATGGAATTTTTCCTAGTAATGGTTGGTGGAGTTATCTTTCTTGGCGGGGAATACGAGTGGGGCGGTTTTGGCCGTGGCCACGGCCGAGGAGAGGATGTCATTGTCGGAGAGGTGGCTGGGAAGAGGAGTGTTAGGGATGCGAGTTTATATAAACTCCACTTGGATGCTTTACGGACTTGATTGGATTTAATTAAGACATTTTAAGGTCTCTCCTTGCTAAGGCAACGTAAGCTGCTGCGCAGAACACTAGGGGGCCATGCGCATTACAAAAGCTGAGTAAAAGAGCTGCAAATTCTCTTACTCGAATTCAAAAATAATAAAGAACACCTGGTCCGCCGATTAAACTAATGCAACTTGTTGTAGACAAAGCATTTTTCATACATAAGGAGTCTGCATGAGGCTTTGAACCCACGTTAATTCACTATCTTCCAAAGCATTAACAGTTCGATCGAGTCATGAAGAAACTATTCATGTGTGGAATATGACTGGTCAAAAAGTAAAAGAGGGTTGACAACCAAAAAAAGGGCAAAAATAAAGGTTGACTAGTCAACAAATGGAGAAAAGTGGACGTCCCGGCTCATATTATAACGCTGAGAGCCCACCAAAACAGAACGAGAAAGAAAAAGAAAGGAAAAGGGAAAGCCAGAGGGTTTTGCTTGTAAACGTCGGGACCTTGCCAAGCTAGATTAGCATCGTTTCACAATAACCAACAAGGATTTAAGTCGTTCATTTATCTAATCGAAGTAGTTTTCTGAGTAAAGGCACAAATTTGAAATTATGTGAAATTTGAATTGTGAGGTCCGATTTTGAATCTAATAGGTTGTAAAATTTCATGGAAATCATGGATTAGGGCATTATAGAGTCATAGGATTTGATTTGGAGTCGATTTGAAATAATGTTTTTGTTTTTTGGCCAAAGTAACGGTTTGGTTGAAGCAAAAGTTTAAAATTTCACCCTTAAGCTCTGCGTTGCAGAGAAATTTGAATATTTGCTCTGGGCAAGCGGTTTTTTGACACACGGAAGCCATTTTGTTAGCAATTGAGTTTACTTTACCTAATTCGTAGTTGGGTAGTGTTTTACTTGATTTTGATGTTGATCCTGATTTAATTAATGGGATTACGAGATTATTGGCTTGTATGGCTACATTATTTGACTTTGAACATTCCCACATTTTGTAGGATCGAGTGCAGATCGAGGCAAATAATGATCAATGAGCGAAAAGAGCAAAAATGCAGGAACAAATATCGAAAGCAGCAAATGTTTCGAGCTAGCAGTATACGAGGACCAAATTCTCTCAACTTTGATATGGGCTGACCAAGAAGACGAGCTCAACGAGATCTCGATGAGCTCGATGGCCATGGGCTAAGCATCCAGATCTCGGTAAGGTCGGCCATTCCTCCGCCATGGTAGATGTTGAAGACGAACATTAACCAGAAGTTATGAACGGGCTAGAAGCATCAAGTCATTCAATTCGGGTGCAGGCGATCCATGATAATACTGCATTTTCTGGGTACATTCCTTCATACATTGTTGCTCAAGTTAACTTTTGATACTATAAGACAAATTGTACCACCCTCACCACTAATGAGGTGGGGGTGGGGTGGGGTTTGTGTCCTTTGTTGGTTCTACCTTGGCTATTGTTTGATAGAGTGGCTAACATGGAAAATGAAACAATTTTGAGACAAGTGCAAAAGTCCTAAATCTTGTCATGAAAGTGCAATTCGGTCTTAAAACTTACAAAAAGTGTAATCAAGTCTTCAAATTTGTTAAATTGATACAATCATATCCTTATGTAAACTCTTTATAATTTGGTTATCGAAAAATATTGACGTGACTTATTCATTATTAGAATGTAGTGCCAATGTGGCATTTTTTATTTATTTATTTATTTTAAGAAAGGAGTCGTTGATGTGGATATTCCTATATTTTGGTCCATTTTGCAGTATAATGAAATTCAAAAGAAAAATAACAATGCATAAGTTCTAAATTTTCCATTTTTTGTGAACAAAGTCCTAAACCTTTTTAAAAAATTTCAATATAGTTATTTTGGTGTTCTAGATCAAATTCATTAGCTTAAGGGCCTAGTTGGTAATGTGTCAAATAGTGCCCGATTCTATTCTTTTGTTACCCGAAACCAAAAAACAAAAACAAAATCAATTTGGTAACTTTTTTGTTCCGGGAACAAATTTGTTCTCGGGAGTAGATTTGAAATAGAATAACGTTGCTTCTTTGTTCTTGGGAACAAGTCCAAAATCAAGACAAATCATTTTCTTTTTTTTTTTTTTTTCCTTTTCTTTCCTTTTCTCTTCTTCTTTCTCTTTGTCAGTCATCGGCCACAGCAATGGCCGATGACTGATTAGGCAAGGTTTGGCGACTAGCTGGGCAAGGTATGGATTGGCGAGGCTCAACCTTGCCTAGCCAGCATGAGGTTGGCCTCGCCTCAGCCACCGACGAGGCTTGGCCTTGCTCAATCGATGTGAGTTCAACCTCCTCCTGGCGTAGCGAGGCTCGGCTTAGCTCACCAGATCTGGGCAAGAGCCTCACCCCACCATTGGCGAGGCTTGGCCTCATCAAGCTAGGGTGAGGCCGGCCTCACGCTAGCTAGGGGCCTCACCCTAGCTAGGCAAGGTCGAGCCTCACCGGTGGCTACGCTGGCTTGTTGAACCTCACCCAATCGGTCGAGGGCCATTGCTATGGCTGGCAACCAGTTAGAAAAGAAGAAGAGGAAGAAAAAAAGAAAAAGAGAAAAATATAATAAAAGTATTAAATAATTAAAAGAAATTCTAAGTCATAAAATTTTTTAAGAATCATACTACATGCATTTCTATTCCGAGAATATAAATTTTGGGCAGTTACTAAATGTCTTCAAATGTTCAAGACTCATCTAGGGAATGAAATAAAATAACAAAATTTCTAAACAAAAATTGTCATTGGGAACAAAATGATTACTAGATGCACCTTAAATAATAAAAAAAGGAAAAAAAAGAAGGAATATTTCATAAACCATCCTCATTTTTGTGCAAAAACATCAAACACCGTGTAGAAGTTTTTCAAAACCATATCGACTTTTGCGGTCCCACATAAAGTTGCATCGGAGTTTTTGTGTTCTTTATGAATATGTAATTTTCTTTCCAACATTAACCATCTGTCGTCCCAAATTGGGCCATCACCAAACCCGCCTAACAAAAACCCAAACCAAACCCAAGCTCAACCCATCCTCCTCGGTGCTTCCCTTGACGGCCGTCATCTCCACCCGGCATCTCGAGCCAAGCCACCGCCTTGTCACTGATGACAACCCTCAGCCACACTTGTTTCTCCTTCCATCCCCAGGTCTCTTCGTTAGGGGTGTAATCAAGATGGGTTGAGTTGTCGACCTGTGAAGCTCAACCTTGACTCGACTCGTCTATATAGTACTTGAAACTTGACTCCAACTTGTTCGAGTATCAATTTTCTTGCACGAAGACTAGTTTAGAAAATTGATACACTCAAGCTCACTTGTGCTATACTCAGCTCAATTATGATTAACTTATAAATAAAGCTCAAGTTCAAATTTGATAAGCTCGAATGTCATGTAATTTTGAGTATATTATATCTATTTTTATAAGTATTATTTTCGGAAAAAATAATGAAAATTCAATTAGGCTCACGAGCTAATCTAGTTGAGTATTAACATCTTGAGCTTGACTCAACAAGATATTCAAGTAATTTGAACTCGAGCTCGACTCAAAAAAATACTAATCAATTTGGAGCAGTCATCGAGCCAAGCACAAGCTTCATTCGATTTCATCTCTCTCTGCCGCGACTTCGCACACACGTACACACTTCTCTGCCTCGACGTCAACAAACGGCTTGACGTCAGACCTGGTTGAGCTTGATGCCCCCACATTCTCCACCAAGGCGTAGAGGTCGATGTAAGAGGATTACCCCGGCATTGAGCTTGAGCTTGAGTAGATCTAGGTCAAGGTGGTCAAGCTCAACCTGCAGTCTAGCCCAACCATGGAGGAGAGAGAAGGGGGAGGGGGGTGGAGGGAGGAGAGAGAGGGTTTAGGGTATGGATGTGTTTGACGAGGTAGATTGGTCTTTGACAAAGCAAATCATAACTACCCAAAATTGAAGATGTTAATTGATATGAGGATGAAAAGTTGAGATGCTTTTTAATATTTTCTCAGAAAAGAATTATTACCTTATGCAGCTTGTTTGTCGCTTTAGTTACATGAGCCAAAGGTTATTGTAAGTGATGTGATGATATCAAATAGACAGATCATACGAAATGTGGTAAATCAATGTAGTGTTTGCATTTTATTGCAGTCTTTTCTCCCTACTCACCTCACTATCTACTACCATATCCGCCGCCCGCCCGCCCCCCGCCCCAAACTTCTCTCACGTATCAGTGCGCGCATGTGTAGATATAAATTGAAATATTCCTTCCTTCCATTATTGCTCAGTCCAAACAGTTGAAAAATCAGTCCTTAAAGAAAGAGATTGAGTGATCACTTTTCACAGGTAATCTTGAGAACCATGCATGTCTCGTCATGAGTGGAACCTCACCTAATGCACGTAGATGCGACGATTCACGCATGTTCTTGAGATTCTTCAGAGTTAAAAGTTCAAAATACATGCTGGGCAGATGGGAAAGAAATACATTGCAATCACCCAATGGATGATAATGATGTTTATGGCTACATGAAATTTAATGGCCAGATCTTATTGATGGCGACTAAACCTGTAAGATTGGCATTTGGGCAAGGAAAGCATGAAGAATTCCATACATGATCGGTCACACGGTATGAATGCAAGTGGTAAACAATAGTACATGACATTCGACATCTTAATGCAATCACGAACTCATAAGCCCTTTCATGCAAGTAATGTTCCAAGGTCGACAACTTTACCCTGTAGAGTCTAGATATGTGATTATGTATTTTAAGAGCCTCACGTGGAGAGAGTGCATACACATTCACTTATTTGTACATTCGAAAGAGTTTTCCTTTGATATATGAACTCTCTCTTACCTCAATTGGTAGAGCTCTTGAGTTAATCTCGGCTTAAGCATAACCTCCAGTGGGGTCGCTTTTAAAATAGTTGGTCCGAAGATCTCAGACATATCCATCGGTGAGTCGTCCACGGTTGATATCTCAAATGCATGTAAGAACCTAGCTAGAAGAAAATGCACCATCTCCAGTCCGAAAGATATTCCGGGACAGATTCGCCTGCCACCTCCGAATGGTAGGAGCGTAAAGTTGGAGTCCTTCACATCAATGTCCTTGTGGCTGCTCAAGAACCTCTCAGGCCTAAACTCCAATGGATCGGGCCATGTCCTAGGGTCAGTTTGGATTTTCCAGATGTTCAAGATCAACCATGTGCCCTTAGGCACGTGGTACTCATTGACAATGCAATCCTCAGTGAATAGGCGTGGCCCCGAGAGTGGGGCTGCTGGGTGTAACCGGAGGGTCTCCTTCACTATGGCTTGAAGATAAGTTAGGCTAGCAATGTCCCCTTCTTCCACATGCCTCTGCTTGCCAATCTGAGCATCGAGCTCTTTTTGAGCTTTCTTCAGGCTATGAAGGTTGTTGAGTAACTGCGAGATTGCCCACGTCAGGGTAACCATCGAGGTATCACTGCCACCTGCAATCATCGCCTTTATATACAACAAACATGTTTTCCTCGTTAGAACTCAGTTATGATGATTAACCACAACATTATTCGCAATCTGAATTCATATTCCTTCCACTTCATATGGTTAAGAAATATGTGGTACGAAAAAGAAGATGCATAATTTGTAATTGAGTCCAAATTTAGTCCCACTCCTTCTGCCCGAGATTGCAGGATGTTCAAAAGGGACGCTGGCATTAATATGAAAATTTAAATAAGCCCACAATATTATACAAGAATAAACTTTAGTCCAACTTTCGCCCCTCTAATTTGAGCAGCTTTCCAAATTGAGTGCTCGAGCCTTATTTCATTGTGCAAATTAGGTTCTCTAACTTGATTTCCAATCTAAGTACTTTTAAATTATCAAACTTAATTATTTCAATGTAATTGTTCAATGTGCATATTTTCCATATATAACACAAAAGGGAGAAAGTTTTTGCTTAAAAAGAGAAAATTGGTTACTTATTTTTTGATATACTAAAATAACAAATATTATAGGAGTAGACTAGCTAGCAATTCTACCTAGAACCCGCTAGAGCCGGTTCAATTCCAGATTTCATTCTACGGTAAATCGGCCTAGTTCTCAACTTCAAGTTTTCTAGAACGTGTCCCGCCCTATTAGATTTATATGGTTCCAACTCTAGAATTGAACCGATCGGACCATCCTCACCCTAGTTGAAATCAACTAAACCTATAGACAATCACCCCTGACTACTTAATTTGTGGCAACTAGCATTATGAAGAAAAAAAGACTGCTCTAACAGGAAGCGAACAAAAACTTACCAAGCATGTAGCTTTTATAACCGTATCAGCATCATAACCTCCAACATCATCATCGTTAAGGACCGAAAGCATGACGTCCATGAAATCTCTACTGCTATTGGTCTCACCCAAATCCTTATTATCCCTCTTGTGATCCTCCAACCAACCACCCATAATTTCGTCTAGTTCTTCTGCAGTCCTCTTCATGGCCTTCTCATGTCCACCCAAGTCGAGCCACCTCAAGAAAGGAAAAGCGTCTGCTGGTAAAACCAACCCAAAGAAGTGGAAGAACTCTCGTAACGCCTTTTGGCACTGCTGCTTCTTTTCCTCGTCCGCTGCACGGTAGCGATTTCCGGCCACGCTTCTCAGGATCACGTTCAGAGTCAACTTCGCAAACCACTGCTTCAAGTCGACTATGACGTGGCCTAATAAATCAGAATGAAGTAGATGTTATGCTAAAATGAAGTTTTGAATACTCTCGTGAACTAAAAGAATTGATGAAATAAATTCAATCTTGAACAATACTTCATTGATGTTGTGTGTCATTCTATCTAGTTTCTTCGAAAATATTACTAAAAAAATCTTAAACGTATTGTGTGTTTGCCAATTCAATCCCAATCCTTTTAATTTTTCCAATTTAGTTTTAAACCTTTTGAAGATTTGTCAATGTACTCATTCGGGCCAATTTTGGTTGAAAATCACTGACAGGATCGCAAACTATCCTACATGGCACAACAGATTCCAACGTAGACAATTTTTTAAAATTAATTCTGAATTTTATATTATTTTTTATTTCTTTCTCTTATTTTTTCTTTTCTTTTTTTTTTTGGTCCTTTGTTTTCACTGTGACTAGCAAGGGTCGCTAGAGTTGACTGTGGGTGAGGGCCACGAAGGCCTTACTCAAATATGGGTAAGGCAGCCTCACCCGCAGCCACCAAGGGCTTTGCGACCCTCTTCCAGTGGCCGATGAGCCCCAAAGGCCCTCATGGGTCACAGTAGGAAAAAGAAAAAAGAAAAAAGAAAAAAGGACATAATTAAATATATAATTCATTAAATTTAAAAATAAAAAAGTTGTCTACCTCAAGGTCAACCGTGCCACGTAAGGCGACTGGTATTCACATTATTGATTTTCGATCAAAATTTGCCGGAACGATTACGTTGGCAAACCACAAAAAAATTTATAGCTAAATTGACCAAACTGAAACGAATAAAATTGAATTGACATTCTCATAATAAGTTTATGAATGTTTTGGTAATTATCCATGCTGTTTTTTTACTGGCAGAAAAGCCCATGGCTAGGTGATCGAGCAAGAAATATGCTAATCGAGACCGAGAAGGGTGACCTAAGTATGGCATTGTTTGTAGTTGCGTTGAGTGATAGAAGAATCGAATATGTATTTCGTGCGTCAAATGCACAGGAGTCATTCCGAAGCCGTCCACGAATCCAACAAATTAGTAGGACATGGGCTTCGTTGAATGCCTCACAAAACTCAGCACTTCATTTAGGTTGTTCGTTTCCAAAAAATCCTCTTTGACTAACATAGGACAAACATCATATTTTCTTGTCCGCCGGTAAGGACGCCATAAAAGTATAAGTCTTGACTCGCTCTTAATCTAGAGAGAGTACTGCAACCGAAAATTCTAAATTTGATCATTTTCGTGACCTTATACTATGAAAACGACCGGTGTTCGTCGAAAAAAGAAATATAATTAATACAACCAGGGAAAGGCCTATCATCAAGATCTGTCAGAACGACATATAGAATGACCATCAGCATCAGAAGAATACCTGAATCGTCCTTGCTCTCAATCCAAAGCTCGTGCAACTCTTGAATAGCCACGTCCGCTTCGGAGGCCTGTATAGGGTTGAGAAAGGAGTTGACCCTCCGGCTCGAGAGCAGCTCCAAGGTGACCATCTTCCTCACCTCGCGCCAGTACGGGCCGTAAGGCGCAAACGGGAACATGGCGTAGTTGTACCCCAGGATCTTCTGAGCCAAGTGCTGTGGTCGAGTGGACAGCGCGATGTCGTTCTTGGTGAAACACTCCTTGACCATCTCGGAACCGCTCACCACTAGGGCCTGGAACGTCCCGACCCGGACGGTGAAGATGGGTCCACACTGGTCGGCCATGGATGCTAAGGTCTTGTGGGGAAGCTTGGATTTCGCTAGAATGGGCAAGTGACCTATGACGGGCCATGCCCTCGGGGCTTCTGGTGGTGTTTTGAGCTTGCTTGATGATGTCGATCTGAATAATACAAAGATTGATAGGATGAGGATGGCTAAGATTATTCCGGACAAGCGGAGTAGGTCTTGAAGCTGAGGGTCCATTTTTGCTGCGTGTAACCTGCAGAAGCACCAAGGAAAAGGTTGTGAAGCACTTGAGGGTGTCAAGCTCCAAACCTATTGCAAAAGACGGAAAAGGCATTGAAAATTCATGGCTGGGTACACTGTTTTTGCTCCTCTCTTTTTTGGGAAGTGGAAATCTATGATTAAAGATTTTATGTACAAATCTATGCATGTCCCTATCGACTTTAATTATATTATCGTTTGGGGTAATATTAAGTGTTAATCTGAATTGCTATATGTATGCATTTTTTTGAGATGATCTCCAAGAGTACAGAACCCCGTGTGTCTCGTATAATTATATGATGTCGATGGACCACATTCGAAGGATATAAATAGGATACTTAAGAAATCTCGAATACTCTATTGGTATAATATGAGACTTGTTTAATTGAGTATCTCAACGTGTTTGCTTATGTCAACATGACATAATTATGCATGTTTCCAACTAGGTGTACACATAATTTGAATATACCCTTAATGAGTTTTATATCCTATTTTTAGATTCAGATTCAGTATAATTGATAACGGTAAAATAAAAGATCCCTTTGTTTGCATTGCTTATTGATTTGTACAACATCAAAGAGAAAAAGTCAAAGGGAGGTGGAGGAATTGGCGAAATGACAGTGAAGATACCTCGTTTATATTTTTGGATTCATGATTGAATTTTTAACTATGAGCAGATGTATGGATCTTGTTAACATAATTATCTTTGTACTACTAAGAAAATAATTATTTATTATGAGTCACAATTTTTTGAAAAATAGAACCTCACAATAACTTTTAATTATTCATTATTTGATATTTTGTGATTCAGAATAAATTACTATTTTTATAATATATTAAAATTGCCATCAATTCATTTTTCATTAGAATTTCACCGGTGGGCCCACACTCGGTCCTGAGATTCCGCCGGTCCAAACGAACGAATCGCTCGGACGAGAAATGAAGTTTTGGGCGACTTCACGTTCGGCTCGAGATGCCTTGTCTTACAGAAGAAGTTGCCGGCGAGAGGATGGGTGGGGTCCAGTGGGGATCCACGTTGCATGACTTTTGATGGGCACATCTTGAGGATTCCACAAGTACCTACGAAAAGACGTTTGGATTTGTCTGTTCCTCTCCATTTATTTGTTACTTTCTTTGTTATCTTTTTTCGTTTTATGAACTGATTCTAGGCGCGCGCTGATATTCATGAATCAATAGAAGCCGCATTTTCAGTGTAGGCTTAAATCTCACTGTGCACTTTTGTCTAGTTTAGGATGGATGACGATAAATTAGTGATATACAATCATTCTTAGGAGATTCATATCTCAAACATCAAAATCTACAACATTACTTATATAAATTTCCGTTAATTCTGATTCAATTTGATCATAATACTTGCTCGCTTATTCTTAAAAGAATAGGCATAAGAGGAATCATTTTAAGAGCAATTTTATCCCTATAGTCACCTTCAACTCTCACTTTCTTGTACATGTATAACCCTCTAAGCTTTTTTAGGGAGTGCATGATAAAATTTATGTTTCTCGATTTTTCTGTTTCTCTTCGCTCCCCGAATGTTTTGGAACAGAAATCTGTTTATGAACGCATTTGATTTCTCTATTTCTGAAATATATTTCTATTCCGAAATAGAGAAATCGAAGAAATCGTAAGTTGAAATTTTTAACTTCGCGCTCGAAATAGAAATAGAAATAGAAATTTCTTTTCTCAACTTTTCAATTTAGTCCAAAATATTTTAGATCACTAATATTGAAATAGAAATAGAAATAGAAATAATTAATTTAGTCCAAAATATTTTAATGATTTTTTAATATAATCATTTCAATCAATATTGATTGAAAATGTTAACCATTGGGCCAGATGGTGAGAATTGAATGAACAATGCTTCATTTGTTGCACGCAAGAGATTTCACACATAATAATAGTCAACTTTCCATATTCATATTTAACGAGTCTTTCTTTATCTACTCTTTTATAGTACGTCAGACAACAGCTCTATCTAGCTACCTATTTTTTTTTAATCATAAACTTCATATTAAGGTGATAAAAATGGGTCAAATCATTAGGGTTTCTTCTGATTTTTCTTTTATAAGGAAAGGAGATATAATAAGGAATTTGTTGTTCTTGTAAGAGTGTTGATGAAAATACAGATTTTGATAATAAATTTTTAAATAATCCTAGTGTTGATAATTTTGAAAAAAATTGGTGATGATTTTTGAACATGGTGAGGATTTTTTTAACAAAATTTGGAAAGAAATTGGAATTAGACTTGAAGTTAGGATTTTTTTTAGGAAATTAGACTATTATAATCATGGCTATCATTAGACTTATTTGATTAATGTGAAATCAATTCCAGCTAAAACATAACGATATATTCACTACAATTGAATTTCAATTGCCACGTTGTTTATTTTTCAAAAGAAAATATTAAGTAGTAGGAAACGTAAGTACATGTAATAGGAAATTCTATGAAATTGTATTTTTTTCAACTTATTATTTCGACTATTATTTTGTATTTGAGGATTTCCTATGTTGTTATCTAATCAATTTTTGTTCCTAGAAATAGAAATTTTATTCCGTTATCAAACGGATTTCTGTTCCAGAAGTAGAAATTTTGAATCGTTATCAAACAGGTTTTCAGAAACTTGTCCGGGAAATAGAAATTGAGAAATCAATTTTTGGAATAGAAATTTTGTCATGCGCACCCTTAACAAGTTGGAGACTTCAGATAGGTGAAAATAGCCATTACTAATGTTGTTCTTGGCTCAAAATCTTGCCCAGAATATACCAAACTACCTCTACAAAGCCAAAATGGCAAATCCCTTCTACCTTCTCTAGAACCATTTTTTTAAATGGATTTCAAGTAATGAAATTGGCTCCAACGCACAAATTTGAATTTGAATCAAATCGATTTAGAGCTGGTTCATTGTTTCCAATACAGGAAGTATTGTTCACTCAATCTGTAGCATGAACTTCCTATATAATGAGGTTAATCTAGACTTGCAATTTCACCAAATATTAGTCGGTTCACTGTCTGCATTGAGGTCCTCCTAAGCACACTAAAGTAATATAATATCCAAGGTGTTATTCTTCTATTTGGTCTATCCAGGCACCCCAACAATCACATGTTTCTCACTTATTTACCAAAATCCAAATGTCTTTCCAACTCTAGCACTTTCTACTCAATATTCCTTTCTTCATTTATAGACAAACAAAGCTCTCCACTAGCACAAACATCTTAATGTAAAACATCATTTGCGTACGAGCTTGTATATCGAGAGAACATTGCGTCTACACGGTCAAATGCTCATATCAATTCCCGCCTTCAAAATACTCAAGGAACTTTCTCAACACCTTTGACTAGATTGTTATTCTAGGTTTAAATAAATTAGTTCATTCCAATTTTGTTAATCATCTTAAAGTTGTCTCTGTTTGTTTTGGGCTAAATCCACACAACTCATCACCCCTTAGGCATATAATGTGAAGATCCGCTCTAACCTGGTGCTAGTTCAAAATTAGGTCACGTCCAATTTTTTACCAATCCAACCCTTGGAAGGTACATATATGTCAACAATCCAGGTAGCATTTAAAGGTGTTCCTACGGGATCTAGAGATCGAAACTCTGACTCGTCACTCCTAATACTTAATTTTCTTAATGCCCGTCTTTGGTCGAACTCCTAGTTATAAATTTGTATATATGAACCAAACCAAACCAAACACCGATAGCCAGTCGAACCAATCAGTCCAATTTGGATTCTGAATCATTGGTTTTGACTTGGTTATCACATCAACCACTAGCTAGTTTATTAAGTATCACCATATAAGTGAGATGACGTTGATAATGCATAATCTATATACTCTAGTTAGTCGCCCAACCTCTGGCGACTGGCTAAAGGCCACGACCGGCGAGGTCGCCCATGCGGGGATTTGGCTAAAGATATAGATTGTTATTCATACGCATAAAGCCAAAAACGCAACGCTCAAAACACCAAGGGGACTTATGATCTTTCTCAGATCGGCAAAGACGGGGGAAAGCAGCTCAAGAATGGGAGCAAGTGGAGTTCCGGAGGAGAAGCGAGTTGCTGAACCCGAACGTGGACGACCCGACATCGAACTCCACCAGATTATCTTCCATCTGGTGACCTCCGATTGCCATCGCGCCCATCCCATATGTTCCTCCGTCCGAAAACCCCAGGCACATTACATCCTTGGTCACCCTCACCATCGAATTCGCCCCTTCTATCCTCCACTGCACACCGCCCTGGAGCACCAGCACAATCGCCGGCACGTCCGGACTGGCCACCCCACTCTTCATTGTCTTCGCGTCAAAGCAAACCCCGAATGGCGCAACCGTCATCACCTGCTTGATCTTCCTGCTCTTCGCCTTCTTCGTGAATTCCTTCACCAGAGGCGTGAAGATCTCCGAGTGGAGGGACGTGAACGGGTTAAGAGGGTTGATGGTGGCCCCCCCGAAGCCGTCCTTGTCTATCTTGAGGACCGAGGAGTTGAAGGTGAGTGGAGCGGAGTCAACCTTGACGGCAGTTACATTGATGGTGTACCCATCGCCTTCGCTGGAGATGGGGGCGATGGTCCCCGGACTGATGAGGAGCTGAGTGCGGAGGAGTGATTTCGCAAGGTCTGGCTTAATTGGAGGCCGCGTGTACGGGCCGCCGCCGATGTAAAGGTTACCGTGGCCGGATCTGGAGGAGGAAGGGAGGCAGAGAGCGAATTTGTGGGGCAGGTTGAGTTGCTTGGGGAGCTTGGTGGCGAGCGAGCTCGGGTTTCTCGCTAGCGCAACCATGCCTTTGGCTGATTCCGGCAGATTCTCCGCCCAGTACGATCCCGCACAAGTGAAGGGAAATTGTTACTGGAATTTTAAGAGAGAGAGAGAGAGAGAGAGAGAGAGAGAGAGAAGAATTAGTAAAAAGATAATTATCTCCGTTCGGCAAGATTTCTCCCAATTATCTCATTTTTTGAAGTGTTACGGTTAATGCACGATGACATGAAATAGTCCGCTTGTTTATATGAATCAACACCTTTTATCTCGATTCGATGATTCAATCACCTCAACTGCTAAATAGTAATTATAAGTTCAATCTAGTTAGCATGAATCGATACAAATTGCAAATCCTGTTATCGCACACCGGACAAATTATTAGTTTTATTGGCACAATGAGGTTCGGACCAAGTAGTAACAACTTTCGGGCCCCCTAATTTCTGTATTCTGTTAAACTTTTTTCTTGTGTTAGACACAAGGTGAAAAGCGGTTGTGTTTCTATTGAATCATGGGATGCAAAAGTCAGAATTTTGGCATCACAGGATGCAAAGTGTAGGTGAGGGAAAATTCCGGGGTGGATTTGTAATTTTTGCCTTTGTTTGGAATCCGGGCTAATATACCTTATTGAAGTTCTCATTTAGAAAATATAACCAAGATACACCTGAGCTATTAGTGGCGACTAGACATGCCCCTCATTTGCAGAAATAAGATCAGTCAAAATGTCAAAAAAGTAAGTATGAATCCAATAGATTTTTATATAAAATTATCTATTGTGTTTAGGGTTTGGCCAACACCTCGAAAAGACAAAGTAAACGAAAGAAGATATTCGACTTACGAATTTACTCTTGGACGTGTGCTTGTTCCTTTTCCGGGAGTGCAAGACCAGGACGTCCTCGCCAAGTTCGATAGACGTCATCATGTCCGAGAAAAATTTCACTAAGATGACACCGCAAGTGCCGTTGTGCAGGTGGTCCCACCGGGGCCATGGGAGCAGTCGACGCAGCCACCGGCGCCGGTTACGTCACACCTAGAGGAGTTGCAAGGGATGTGGCGGAAGGAGGAGGACTTGTAGGCGCTGCAGTCGAGCCACGTGAACTGGCCTGCGAGGTCGAGGACCGCGTTCATGGCGGCAGGGGGAGTCCCCAGCTGGAGGGTGGCATAGTAACGGTTGGTGGAGTTATCTTTCTTGACAGGGAATACGAGTGGGGCGGGTTTGGCCGTGGCCATGGCCAAAGAGATGGCAGAGGCAAAGATGAAGCCGAAGAGGGGAATGAAAGGAGGGGATGCCATTGTTGGAGAGGTGACTGGGAAGAGGAGCGAGAGGGATGTGAGTTTATATAAACTCAGCTAGAAAAGAAAAATGCAAAATATCTAGACAATTTTTATTTAAAATAGATGTAATCGGACTTGATTGAATTTAATTAAGACATGTTAACCTCTCTCCTTGCTAAGGCAACGTGGGTTGATAGATAAGGACGAGGATCACCCCCATCGGTTTAGGAATCCAAAAGCGTGAGCCGTTGAGCACAACATCGGCGGACCATGTGCAACGCAAAAGCTGAGTAAAAGAGGCACAAGTTCTCTCTTTCCAATTCAAATATAGAATAGAACACGTGGTCCGCCGATTAAACTAATGCAACTTGTTATTAGACAAAGCTTTTCAGACAAGTAATCTGCATGAGGTTTTGCTCCCACGTTAATTCGCTACCTTCCAAAGCATCGGCAGTTCGATCGAGTAATGAAGAAATTATTCTAATGCCCACCCAGCGTACGGATTGATGTTTGTTTAATGTGAAAACGAAACAAAACGAAATCCAGATCTCAAAATCACAGCAGACTGCAAGCCTTTAGAATTGGACTAAGGGATGGATCCCATCTGTGCCGATTGAAAGAAGGCAAGAGAGAAGGCAAGAGAGGAAGGAAGAAGGTAGAGAACGACATAGAGGAATTTTGGTGTATTCTCTTCAATGTATTGTTGAATGTACAATTCTCCTAATAAATAATACAAGCTGTATTATGTGCAAGGAAGTAAATGATCTAAAGAATCAATCTAAATCTAAATCTAATATTCAATTGTCATATATACACAAATCATGATCAATTAAGATATCAGACAATCCGCATATTTTCCAACACTCCCCCTCAAGCTGGTGGCTTGTAGATGTCCAAGACACCTAGCTTGTTTAGCAAATATGCGTGTTATCTCTGACACAAGGGCTTGGTGAACATGTCTGTTGGTTGTTGCGTCGTCCCAATTCATCTTGTCTCAATTACTCCTTCTTGGATCTTTTCCCGTGTAAAATAACAATCTACTTCTATATGCTTGGTTCTTTCGTGCACTATAGGATTAGATGCAAGTTTAAGAGCTGCATCATTATCACAATACAACTTCATGGATGCTTGCACTTCTACTCCAAGATCCTTGAGTAATACTTGTATCCAAACTATTTGATATGTAGCCTTGGCCATAGCTCGATACTCTGCTTTGGCTGAAGATAAAGACACAATGGCTTGCTTCTTGGTCTTCCAAGAAAGAAGAGATTCTCCCAACTTAATACAATATCCAGTCACAGATCTTCGACTGATAGGGCATGTTGCATAGTCTGCATCATAGTATGCTGTCATCCTTAAGTCACATTTTTTAGATAGAAGTATCCCAAGTCCTGGACATTTCTTCAGATATTTCACGACCTTTAAGGCTGCATCCAAATGAGAACGCTTTGGCTGGTGCATGAACTAGCTAAGTGTCTGAACCGCATATGAGATATCAGGTATAGTCATTGTCATGCATATAAGTTTCCCAACAAGTCTTTGATAGCCTGATGAATCGCTAAGTACGGGATCATCATTTCGAGATATTCCTTTATCATTGTGACATCCCGAATTTTCGGTTATGTTTTCTTCTGATTGAATCGGGCGTTTCATTAACGTGTTTATAGGGCTATTCTCAGAACTGATCATTCTTGAGATAACTAGACTATCTGGGGAAATTATTAGGAATTTTAAGGCAAATAGACTTGAAAATTCGACCAGGAATCGGCTTCTCGACCGTGTCCATCTTTAGAGGCCATCTCGACACGTTTAAAAATCGATTTGAAATCGTAGATAGACTGGATCGACATTGAGGTGTGGCTAATCGTGGGTGACACCTCTACATTAGAAAATTCATGTCGATCGGCACTAAACTGATTTTCTTATTGTTTTGGTACCCTGTGTTCGTATTTGGATCCTCGGGATTTTCACGACAACCGAGAGTCGTCAATGAATCGAGTGGGTTCATAGTGGCTCGAAGAAAATCGACCACGAGTCTATTGCACTTAAAATATTTGAAAGTTACCCGATAGGCTAGGTTACACTACAAACGCGTTGAATAGAAATTAACCGCCAATTCGAGTCTGATTTCAGAAATTGAAGTTTTGGCCATGTCACAATTAATTCTAGGAGTGTCGACTCAGTCTCAGAAGATTTTTCTGACACCCGACACTTTTTGGGAAAAAGTCGTCGCCGAGTCGTTTCTGTGCAGAAAAAGCCAGTGATTATTTTTTATAGCAAAATTGGTGATTATTTTTTATAGCAAAATTGGGAAGCAAGATGGATATATGGGTGAGGAAACTATTGAGATGGTCGATGGATGACCGATTGATTTTATGGAGGCCAATTGAGATAGGATTGAAGTGGATCAAGCCACCAATTGAAGACAATTCTTGCAAAATTCGTAACTCTCCCTTCCCCTAGCCAAATGGACCAAAAGTGAAGTCATGAGAGTGTTGGTGTGGATCAATGGAGGCCAAGGGATCTTACTTGGCCTAGGATGAATCTTGGAGAGCAAGATTGAAAAATATCAAGCCAAGGCCCCCACCTCAACTCTATCTCATCTCTCTCATCTCTTCCCTCACCTCTATCCTCTCCATCTCTCTCTCCTCTCTACCATCCAAGACCCTCTCCTCTTCATTTTCGAAGCCCTCAAGCCAACAAGAAGACCAGCCAGAAGGAGCTGCAGCCTCGCCGCACGCCCACCCGCGCCACCACCGGTTTCGCTCCAACCGACCTTTTGTCAAAGATTTGAGTCAAAAGTGGTCTTCCCGGATGAACTAGCAAACGAGCCACATATCGCCGTGAATAGGACATCCATACCGTTCCAACAAGCCCAAAATCACCCCAAACGGAGCCGCCGTTAGTTCCGTACGGCCGCCGGAGTCCGCCGCTTGCCGGACCGTCTGGAAGCTGCCCGCCGGTACTGTTTCGCGTTTTCTTGCTGTTTCACCCTATTTCAGCACTTCATTTGCCCATTCCATCCACCCATAAGATCCCCAAGACCCCCGGGAGTCACCGGTTGCCAACCACCCGCTCGTCGGAGCTCCGATCGGCCTGTTTTCGCCGCTAAAGCTGCCGGTCTCCTCTCTGTAGCCCAGCAAGTCGGTCCTTTCCCAGCAACCTTCAGCCCATTTTAAGTTTAATTGTTCAGCCCGTTCTAGCTCAATTGAAGTCAGCAATTTTTTTGGCCCATCTTCATTTTTTCGGCCCAGCAGAATTCCAGCAAATAAATTTCAGCCCAGCTCGCAAATTGAAGCCCATTTTCAACAAGCCCAACTCAAACTGGGTTGAGATTTGTTGGGCCCGAGTCTAAGGCCCGGCCCAAGCCCGCCGGTGTCGCCGAAAATCCGATTTCGGCCGCCGTCGCGGTGATTCGGTCTCCGCTTTTGCCAAGTGAGTTTTACTCACTAATGCTTTTTTTAGTTTGTTAATTATACTTATGGTTGGTTAGATTTAATTAAATGCAATTAGGTGGTTAGATTAATTTAGATAAATTAAATTAGAGACTTAATTATGCATGTTAGGTTGTTAGAAATAGACACTAGCAAGTAGACATGCCATGTTATTTATTGAACGAGGCTCGGTAATTTTCTGGGCTCGTCTCGACTTCCAATCAAGCAATACGGGCCTAAATTGGATTTTTTGTAATTATTTATTTAATTTTCGAAATTAATTATTTAATTATTTATTTTTCCGGAAATTCAACTTGGATGGCTAGTGACTGGAATATTATGCTGATGACTGGGGTGAAGTCCGTTTATTTAATCGGGCTTTATTTTGAGCTAAATTGAATTTCTAATATTTATTAGTTAATTTTCGAAATTAATTATTTAATTAATTAATTTTCGGAAATTAAGGCTGAGATGGCCGGTGACCGGAATTTCGTGCTGATTGTCGTGGTGCAGTCCGTTTATTTCATTGAGCTTCAATTTATATGAAATTGATTTAAATTGTGAATTTTAGGACATGCTCCTAATTGGTTGATTTCAATTATGTGATGGGAAATGTTTGGGTACCGATGGTCAGTATCGACGATGGAGTGGTGAATTAGTGTGGCATCTAAAAGGGCACGTGGACTCGGTGAATTGATGCATCACTTTGGTGAACGAGTGCCTTAGAGAATGCACGTGGCCCAAGCATCGTAAAAGGGCACGTGGGCTCGGTGAATTGATGCATCACTTTGGTGAATGAGTGCCTTAGAGAATGCACGTGGCCCAAGCATCGTAAAAAGGGCACGTGGGCTCGGTGAATTGATGCATCACTTTGGTGAACGAGTGCTTTAGAGAATGCACGTGGGCCTAGGGAATTAAGTGAGGCATCTTAGAAGAGACACGTTGGCTCGGTGATTTGATGCATCACTTTGGTGAACTAGTGCCTTAGAGAATGCACGTGTGCTCTATGACATGTAATCGACTAGTTCGATTTGTTATGAGTAGTTGGGTGCCTATTATGAATTATACTGATTTGTAGGTGGAATTTGAGGCCAATGTAAGTCCTCTAACCTGTGCGTGTTTAGGCAGCCCATAGTGTATTGGCTTACTAATCAAGTCTTAGGGGGTAGAACTCGCTGAGACGTGATCTCATTGGTTATTGAATAACCATTTCAGGACCCTGAGTAAGAGCTGAAGAGGAGGAACCTGAGAAGGGGAGCACTGACGAGGATCCTGAGGAGGAAAAAGATTTTTGAAGAAGAAGGTGATCCAGAGAAGGATCTTGAATACAACCCGGATGTGGATTGAGATCCCATCCCTTTTGTGAACCCTGTCTTAGTGTAGATAGGTGTGAGACTTTTATGCTGTAAATAAAAGTATGGTTGTGAATTTCAATATGAAAAATATGACCTACTTTTCTATCCCATTGTTTTATTGTCTGGGAATTCTTAACTGCTTCCGCATGCGCATAATAAATTGAAAGGGTCGGCGATACATAGTCCTGGGATATCGCACTTTAATATCGACCAAGGTAAGGGATGGGCGCGTACCCGAGGATCGGGGCGTGACAATCATAGTCTACGGTGGTCAACTTAGTGTTTTGCTCTATGGAATTACAGCTGGCTTGCATCCTGATAGACCTATTTCTGATATGATCTCTAATATAAATTTCCGCTGACTAAGGGAAATTCCTTTGTCAAATCGGGCAATTTCAATTCCAATGAAATATTTTGGTGCTCCTAAGTCTTTAATATGGAAGGTTGCATGCAAATATTCATTGAAATTCTCTATAGAGGCTCTATCATTTCCCATAACAAGTATGTCATCAACATAAATCATCAGATAGATAGATAACATACCTTTAATTCGTGAGAATAGAGCATAATCGTGCTTGGATTGCTTGAAGCCTGCTGTTGTAAGAGCGCTAGCAAATTTAGTGTACCATTGTCTGGATGCTTGTTTTAATCCATAAAGGAATTTACGGAGACGACACACCTTATTCTCCCCTTGTCTCCGTATGCCATGAGAAATATCCATATAGATTTCTTCATCCAAATCACCATGGAGGAAGGCATTATGGACATCCATTTGGTGTAGATGCCAGTCATTAATGACGGCGACAGCTAAGAATGAACATATTGTAACATCTTTGGCAACTGGAGAGAACGTCTCGTGATAGTCAAAACCTTCTCTTTGAGTGAACCCTTTTGCTACCAATCTTGCCTTGTACCGTTCAATAGAGCCATCAACATGATACTTGATCTTATAGACCCATTTGCATCCAATCGGTTTGCAATGAGGCGATAACAGAACAAGATCCCATGTATGATTATCAGTAAGTGCCTTCAATTCTGCCTTCATGGCTTCTTGCCATTTTGAATTAGTGGATGCTTCGTCATAACTAGACGGTTCCTTGTCGTCGAATAAACGACTAATACAACATCTATGCTCCTGAGATAATCTATGAAAAGAGACATAGGAGGAGATTAAATACTGAATACCTGGAGAATTGTGAGTAGCACAGACATAATCTTTTGTCTAAGTTGGAGGTCTTGTAGCCCGTCCAGACTGCCTAGGATACTCAACTCCAGTTGTAGATTGTGATGTCTCTGGTGAGGAAGTTGGTGTAGTGTCATGTATTTCCACATTGGCAATGGAATCTTCTAATGTATCTTCCTGAATATGTTCTGAAGAAGTCAAGTTTGTATCAGAATTTGGCGAAACCAAAGCTGGAGAATGATCAAGACTCCTTAGCTGTGCTACAGGTATGTAGGAGAGATCTTGATATGAAGCCTCATCAGAGAGAAAATTTTGATGTCTAGGGACTGTCTCTGGGCCTTCATTTGAAGATGTACTTTCAGAAAACGGAAAAATATTCTCATGGAAAATTACATCACGACTTACTAAGAATTCTCTTGTGGAAATCTTGAGAACCCGATATCCTTTCTGCAGATTGGGATATCCCATAAAGATGCATCGCCGTGCACGTGGGCTTAATTTATCTCAAGATCCCATTGTTGCTACATAACAAAGACATCCGAAGATCCTGAGGTGGTTTAATTCAAGCTTCTTTCCAAACAGCAGCTCGAATGGCGTTCGCCCATTAAGGATTCGAGTAGGCATTCGATTAATAAGATAAGCTGCTGTGGTGACACAGTCGCCCCAAAATTTTTTCGGAATGGACGCTTGAAATTTTAAGGCACGAGCAACTTCCAGCAGATGGTGATGCTTTCATTCAACCACTCCATTTTGTTGTGGTGAATAAACGCATGAATGTTCATGTTGAATTCCATGAGAATTGAATAACAGGGAGCATTCATGACTAAAAAATTCTCTCCCGTTATCAATACGGATCCACTAAATGGATTTCCCGAATTGATTCTTGGATAGTATAATGAAATTTTTCAGGTGAGAATAGACTTGATTCTTAGATTGCATCAAGAAAATCCATGTTGCCCGAGAATAGTCATTAACTATCATAAGAAAATTACGAGAACCATCATGATTGACTGTATGATATGGTCCCCAAATGTTCATATGAATTAATGCAAAAATGTCACTAGTCCGTGAAGTACTAGAAAGGAATGGTGTTCGTGATTGCTTTGCAAGAGGACAAATAGGACACTCGGGATATGGAAAGGAAGCACTATGACCCAATTTCATATGCATAGTAAAATTTCTATCATTGGTAATGGAATTACACAATGATTTCTTATTCAAAGAATTGCAAGAAAAATTGAAATTACTTGGAAAATTCGTCCAAAAATAGAGTCATTTAGAAAGATTACCCAAGCCCATCAGTCTGCCAGTCGAAAGGGCTTGAAATAAACAGGTGTCAGCATCGAAAAAAACCTGGCATGAATTTTCTTTGCAGGCTTTAGACACAGATATGAGGTTGAATTGGAATTCTGGGACATAAAGCACATTCTGGAGAATAATCTGATAACTGAGATTCACTGTTCCTATCACTTTGACATGAGTAATATTGCCGTTGGGTAATTGTACGGAGACAAGATAATTTAAGTTTTCATTCATATTTGAAAAGAATCCCTTGTCGCATATAATATGGTCACTTGCCCCAGAATCGATAATCCATGCCTTTCTGGAAATAGAATTAATTAGGCAATGCGAAATACCTGAGAAATTGCCCCATTTGTTGGATGTATCCATTTTTTGTAATGCCTGCATGAGTTGCTAGTACTGACCAAATGAAATAGGTTGATCAATTTTTGGACCAATTGGTCCAGTGACCTGATAAGCTGTGGAAATTTTTTTCTCCTTATCATCCAGTTTCCCGTATAATTTCCAACAATTGTCAATGGTATGATTAGTACGCTTGCAATAATCGTAAAAAAAATTTACCCTTTCCTTTAAAATTCTTTGCAAAATTTATGGATGACGTGGCGAAGATCTGGCTATTCGTCCCTTTGATCGCGATCTCATGTCCGCCATCCGATCTAGGTGCGATCTCGCCCCCTTGAGCACCGTCCGATCCTCGCATGTAATTTGGGCCATTCGATCCCCATGTGTAATCTGGGCCGCTCGTTTCGTCCCTTTTAAAGGATTGTGGATCAGCGTTGCTAAACCTTAAGGGTTCTTTCTATCTCTTTCGCAAGCTAGGGGTTGGAGCAGTCTTGGCAGCCGCGTCTCTTCGTTCACCGCGGCGGTAAGAGCGATGCTCTCGCTGTTTCTCGTGTGTTCGGCTGATGCAAGTCGCTAACTCTCCTCCTGCATTGCCAACTAGAAAATACGTCCGATTGATGGCATGGGATCCATTGCTAAGATCTGTGATCAAAACGTGAGGTACGATTCGTTTAAAATCATAAAGAATCTCGTGGCTTTTTCTCTTTCTTTGATTTGTTTACACTGCTTGAGGGTAGATTCTGGCCCTTCAAGCTTTTCTTCTACCGCCTCGAGTTGATTCCAGAGAGACGATAGCTTGTTGAAGCAGGCCGTGACCGTCGTGTTTCCTTGTTTGAGCTCGTTGATTTCTTGCATTAGATTAAAAATCTTTGCTTGATCCAGTTTACCATACATTTCTCATATGTTTTCCCACATCGTTTTGGCATCCTTTGTGGCTAGAAGCCCAGCCGCAACCTCTGGGGATAGGCAATTGCCGATCCATGTTCGGACGAGGTGATTGCATTTCCACCAATGTTGGGCTAGGCATTCATCGGAGGGAATTGCGATGATTCCATCAAGGAAACCGTCTTTATCCTTTGTTACCAGTGCCCGCCGGAGCTCCTATGACCACTTCGAATAGATCTCTGCTTCGATCAATTTCTGGCTTATTAGTCAAAGCTCCGGTCCGTCGGCGGTGGAAACATACAAAGGGTCGCCTAATTCTGGTCGCCAGTGAACGCCGCCGTTAGAACGGGCAGAAATCCGGGCATGAAATTCGGGTAGGGATTTGTCCCTTGACATGATTCGCCCGACCCAACCAGATAACCCGCATTGAGATATCCCAAGTAGGGATTATGTCCCGTACTCGATTTGCCCAACCCGCCCGTCTGCTCCATCCCGATGGTTGGGCTTGCCCCATTCGTGGCTGACGGGCCCCATCGTGACTCTGGTGGCCCACGAAACCAGGCGGTGATGATCTTGGGCTTGGCCCAAAATAAAGTGGATATGGGATCCATTAGTATGGTCGGCCTGTCGTGGGTTGCCTCAACTGGATCTAAGCCTGCGTGGGCCGCCATTGCGCGGGTTGGGCCTGAATTAATTGTTGATCAAATGTTGAGATTGTCACAGGGTGATTCTGGATCTGCGGAACTTAAGGACTGCCTTCTTCTCCGGTGTTCTTGCTGTCGGCAGCCAGATTGGAGTCTTGCTGAGAAGTCGTGGTGAGTTTAAATCCTCTTCCTTCGAGAGTATGCCTTCTAATGTCAAAGGATTAATCCCTTTGCAGGTTGGGAATTCTCTTCGACAACTGTTTGAGGCGGAAGCGAGTCAAAAACCGAGAGGCTCTGATACCATGAAAGAAGGCAAGAGAGAAGGCAAGGGAGAAAGGAAGAAGGTAGAGAGAACGACATAGAGGAATCATACTAGATTTAAATCTAATATTCAATTGTCATATATACACAAATCATGATCAATTAAGATATCGGACAATCCGCATATCTTCCAACACCGATCTTGCCCATCTGTTCCACCAAGTCAGACCATTGAGCTAGGGTTTGCAACGCTTTCAATCTCAACGTTCATGGCATTGGGGAGAGTCTCGAGTGAAGGGTGCTATAGTACTGGTTGGTGGAGGCATCTTTCTTGACAGGGAATAGGAGCGAAGTGGGTTTGGCTGTGGCAGTGGCCAAGGAGAGAGAGGAGGCTAAGACGAGCCAAATAGGAAGGAGGAATGAAAGGATGATTAATTTCAAAGAATCAGGTCTATTCTAATGTTGAAACTCCACCACCTCAACCGTTGTACAATACCAAACTATATGGATGCCTTATTGACAGCTTAAATAGAAAAGACAAATTATCTGGGCACATAAAATATGGCGTAGTGATAAGCAAAAGTCAATATGTGACATCCATGCGTGTTTCTCTCACAAGACGTCCAAGATAAATCTTGCTTTTGCTTTAAAACTTAATTAGTCCAGTCTATTAAAATGATATGCAAAACTCTGACGGGTTGCTCAAGCTAGGGTTTCTACCACCATGCTGGCAGATTTTCTCAGACAGCAGGGACCCCATCTGATTCAAAAGATTAGGTTCTGTATGTCTACATGAAATAGGTATTTCAGAATATCTACAGCACAACAATTAAAATTAGAATAGATTAAGACTTTACTAATGTATTTCCCTGCCAAGGCAACATGGACTGATAGATAAGAACAGGATAAACCTTAGGGTTTCGGAATGGCCACTAGAAGCCGGGAGCTTTGGAGCACAGACACCTGAAATGCTGTCATTCCCCACTAAACATAATTAATTATACTCTACGAAGATCCTTTCTCTCCAATCAAGGTCTAAAGCATGTCGGTCGACGTTTAAATTAATGGAACTTTTCCAAATAATTACCTGCGTGGGACTTAGGGCGCGTGTGGATTCTGTTTCTTCCAAAGCATTCGCAGTTCGATTCCAACTCATTAATAGATCGATGTTCATTTGATGTTAGAATCGAAACAAATCGGAACTTTAAAATAACATCAAGTCTGCAGATATTGTCCCATAAGTTCCACCATGTTAGACCAATGAGCTAGGGGTCGCAACGTTTTCAGCGATCAATCTCCAAAATATTGGCGTAATTGGCGTAATTAATTTTTTAACGAGCTCGTTCACAAGATCTATCACGTAATCAAGGGCGATTTCATAGCTAGGAGAAGAATTATAGAGAATATACAATAATTAGGCACGGTACAATATTAAGATCAATTGGGGTATTCAGATCAGGTGCAGGAGGTTTATTAATTTCATGCGCAAATTAAAAAAAAATTGATGGCGTTGTGGAGTTGACACAAACATTCACCATTTTTCCCTCCAAACATTCTTTCCTCCCCTTCTTTAAACACGACAGATCTCCATGATATCATTGACGTAGATAAAAGAGGATGTCTACATCGCTTCAAATTAAACTCCATGTAACATCAAATTCCTTGATGTTTCTCTTGTGCATGACAAAATGTAAGTGGACACTACAAGCACTAGGAGAAAAAAATTTGGAGATATCAATTGAAATCACAACATGATTTGGAGATGCTAAAATTAAGAGATAACATTTCTTATGAGGATCATGGGCATCAGAATTTGAGGCCAAAAGGCCTTATATTCAAAACAAGGATTCAGCTGAATGCTAATCGCATTTGCTAAGTTCTGTTTTGAAGGCGGGTGACACCTAAGCATGGTTTATGTGTTTTAGTATCCTTTCAAAATTCATTATAACACAGAATTCAAAGGGGGTTATCACCTAATCATGAGTGAAAATACACAAAACGAAACAGTTTCAACTCCATTTGTAGATGTCCCAGTTTCCTTAACTCCTTCCAATTCATTTGGTAAATATGAAGCCTCCAACATCGATTGGTTTTATAAGGTAACTTACTTCAATGAAGCTGAAAAAATCTACCCACCTTTTCTTCCCCCCATGAATTTTTATGCTGCTTTTGGGGAAAATTATCCAAAAAGTCCTAAACTTATTGTACTTTTGCCAATTCAATCCTAAACCTTTTAACTTTATCAATTGAGTCCTAAACTTTTTCGTTTTTTGCCGATTCAGTCCATCTGGCCAATTTTGGCCAGAAAATGCTAACGTGGACACTGGCGATGCTACGTAGGATCTCCGCCGACGCCGACGTTGACAATTTTTAATAATATTTTAATATTTTTTGAATTTTAAAAAAAAAAAATTGAATTTTTTTTTTTCTTTCTTTCTTTCTTTCTTTCTTTCTTTTTCTTCTTCTTCTTCTTCTTCTTCTTCTTCTTCTTCTTCTTCTTCTTCTTCTTGGCTTTTTCCTTGGCCTTTTCCGGTGGCTGACCACCGGCCACAACCGGCCTCGCCCGCCACAGGCGAGGCTCGGCTGGGCGAGGAGGAGCACCTGTGAGGGGAGCCCTTGCCCAGGCGCGGCCCGACAAGGGTCGCCACCGGCCAGCCACCAGCCACAACCGGCCGGCTGGCCTCGCCTGCCACAAACGAGGCTCGGCTAAGCGAGGAGGAGCACCGGTGAGGGGAGCCCTTGCCCAGCGCGGCCCAGCAAGGGTTGCCTAGGTGAGGCCGACCCTCCCCTAGGCCAGGGTGGCCTCGCTGGGCGACGACAACGCTAGGTGAGGATGCCCTAGCCCCGGCGACGGCCGGCCTCGCCAAATTTAATGAAGGGAGCCCTCGCTTGGGCAAGCGTCAGCCTCGTCCAAACTAGATCTGGTGAGGCTGGCCCTCGCCCCTGGTTGGGCGAGTGTCGACCTGTGGCCGGTGGCTGGCTGTCGCCCGCCCGGCCAGGGGCGAGGCCAACGCTCGCCGAGGCAAGGACGGCCTCGCCCGATGTCGTTGTCGCTCGGCCAACACCCAACGAGGCCGCCCTGGCTTGGGGGAGGGTCGGCCTCGTAGGGTCCGACAAAATGGGGCTTGAACTTGACTCATGTGTATTCTCATCCCATTTATTAAGCACTTCAGGTCAACGATACCGCATACCGCTACTCCCACTTCTTAGCAGCCCCAATCTGAAAAGAACATTTATGCATCGGCCCGGGAAACCAAGTCTCGGGACAACTAGTTATTAGAAACCAGCAATGCTTCGTTGAGCAAGTTAGCGACCGATGGTTCCCAAATACACAGGCCCAGGAAGTGCCCAGCTGAGAGGATCCTGTCTTTCATGAGTCATTCCTAGTACCCTTGGAAAGCGAAATGATGCTCTATTCCCAGCTAAAAAGGTTTCATCACGAATCCCCGAAAACCTTTGTCAAGACAGGCACAAGAGCACCCTTTTTCGTGATATTCCATTGACGTAGGTAAGCTCCCCATCTTATCCGGCAACTCCAGTACTTAGACAAATTAAATTATCTCCAGAAAGAACATTTCGATCGATTCAAAGAACTGCGCCTGCTGGGATTCCTGCGAAACCCTGACTTTCGGTACATTAAATGCGTTCCCTTTTTCAGTCTTTACCAGTCTTTTCACGCATAATGGATGTTTTGCTGGATTTAAAGAAGGGTCAGTATGGTTTGACTATGAGATAAAAGATCTCAAAAAGGCTTTCTTGGCTACTTCAGTTTCTTTGCAAGAACATTTACTTACCCTAAAAACTCAAGTGCAAGATCATGTGAAGGGTGAAGATTTACAGTCGTTGAAGGAGACTATAGAAAAGCTTGAGAAGACAGTGAATTCCATGGAAGAATTCCAGCTTGTCCGCCTGCCCAAACAGCCTTGACTCTCTCTATTTTCAAACAACTTTTTATTTATTCTCCACTTTTTGCTATTGACAAAAAGGGGGAGAATATTGATGCAGATTTGACTTTGGTTTTTGACTTTGGTTTAGATTTTTGGACTTATCTTTATTTTGTTTGGTTGTGAACTGTTTGATCTGATCTTTTGTGTTGCAGTAACTTAGGCCGTGATAATGATTATGGAAAGGATAATTGTTTTGCAAGACTAACATGTTTTCTATGGTTACAAAATCGTTGCCATCCATATCCTAATCCATTATCTTTTATGAGATATCTTGTTTTACTTAAGTGTTGTTTTGTAGGACAAAAGTGTTCAAATCTGAGGGAAAGTTTTGTCACCATAAAAAAGGGGGAGATTGTTTGAAAAAACTTCCTTATTTGTTTTGAAGTTGACAAAACGTTTCCATCAGTCTAGTCTGAAGACTTGCAGACTCTATTGTCAAAGTCTGAAGACCTCCAGACTTAAGATTTAAAGTCTATCCTTACTGATAGCTTCCAGACCGACGAAGAGAAGATTTATCTGATGAAGAAGACTTATCCAGATGCGAGTATATATTTAAGGATTTGGTTCGTACGGTTGAAGAAAATCTCATGGCTGGAGATAGCATCTCGTGATCAATTATCCTTATTAAAATCAATTCAGATAATTAGATCTGTTGATTGGCAAAGTATACTTGGAAGGTTCTACTTATAGAAACCTAGATCCTAATTGTATGGGCGAGCAGGATTGGTGGGCTATCATCACATTTCTTAAATAACTCGAGATCTCCCTAATTGATTATGTCCAACGGGTAGATTGGAATAACTCTTTTGGAATGTGCCAATGGTTATGAAGGCATAGAGGAGTATATAAGGAAGACGCTCAAGTTATTTAAGTGTGTGCGTGAAAAAAAAAATTCCAAAGTCTAAAGTTCCTAGTTCTTTGCTATTTCAATTGCTGAGCTTAAATTGTACTCAAAAGAGAGATTAAATACTTGTGAGACTTTGAGGAAGTATGGTAGAGTTTCTACACTGTGGAATTAAGGACGTGAGACTATAAAATCTCTTTTGGTATTTAGTGGAATCCAGCAGGGCTGTCAGTGCGAGAGAGTGGACGTGGGTTTAGTCTAAGCCGAACGTTTTATGCATCTCTTATATTCACGGCAATTGGTTGTTCAGCAGTTGGAGATTTGGGTTCCTCATGTTTGAGCCACTCTCTTTCAATAATTGTGGGATCATCTTCATCCTCTAAATCAGAATAATCGGGTTTGCCAAGATATCTTGAATGCAAATGCGAGCCATGTAAATGACTATCATGATTATGTAAATCTCCCACTACCAAACAACCAATTACCGTGAATAAGCCACCGAGGTACTAATGAAAATCTTAAGTTGAAATTGTCAGGGGTTGGGCAATCCCCTAATAATTCAAGAACTTAGAGCCTCAGTGGCTTGGGAAAAGCTCAATGTAGTCTTCTTGATGGAAACTAAAAACAAGAAACAAATGGTGTAAAGGATGAAGAAAAGGTTAAAATACCAATATTTGTTTGCTGTGAATCCAGAAGGAATTGTTGGGGGGTTTGTGCTGATGTGGAGTGAAGACATATCATTATCAATCGACTCTTTCGATGATGATTTCATCAATGCAACCTATAGATGGGAGGCAAACAAATAGTTATGAGACTCATGTTAATCCATTCCCCATATACATTTTAAAAGAGAGTGAGGTTATAGGATGAACTAAGGTATATTAAGTCTTGCAACTCTCTTCCTTGGATTTGCATCAATGATTTTAATGAAGTTCTCTACCATTAGGAGAAAGACAGAAAAAAGAATGGCCAAACATTACTGGATGTTGACATTTCGAGAAGTTATAAACAATTGTTCATTAATGGAACTAGAGGGAAAAGGTTGTGCGTTTACATGGTCAAACAATTGGGAAGGAGAGATTATGTCAAATAACAACTTGACCGAGCACTATGCAACATGGAATGGAGGGTTTCTTATCTCGAGGCTCAAGTTTTTGCTTTTAAAGCAGTAAGATCCAATCATAGCCCCCTGTTGGTGTTGTTATTAGCTAGAATTGTGAAATGGATGAAGGAATTCAAATACGAAGTTTTCTAGGCAAAATACATAGAGTGCAAGAGCATCATCCAATCAGCTTTGGCAGATTCCAATGTAAATAACATGAGCTGGGAACAAAAATAGCTAAAGGTTACAAAAATCCTTGCGGAATGAAGCAAAAAATTCTCAAATGCCCATAAATAGATCAAAATTCTCAAAGATGATATTCTATCCATCACAAACAACCAAGGGGCGGAACATGATATAGGTAGAGTCCAAAGCATTAAATGAAAATTTGAACAACTGTGGAAATAAGGAGAGATGTATTGGGGAATGTGTTCGAGGATCATGTGGTTGAAGTGGGGCGATAGGAATACTAAATATTTTCATGCCACAACAATTCAAAGTCGACTAAGAAACAAAATCTCCATGCCTCAACTGCCGGATGGTGAGTGGTGTAGAGACACCAAAAAATTAGAAAAGGCAACGGTTCAATACTTTTCTGACTTGTATGGCTCGGTTGGCCCTCGCAACATCCACCTAGTGATAGAACAACTCTCTACACTAGTCCAAGAGGAGATGAATGTAGCATTAATAGCAAAAGTTACATTACAGGAGGTGAAGAACGCTGTTTTTCAATTAGGAGCAATCAAGGCTCCAAGGCCTGATAGTTTAAATGGTCAGTTCTTCCATAATCATTAGATGGACATTCGCGAGGATTTATTGAGGTTGGTAGGGAAGTTTATGGAGACAAATCATTTATGTGTAACTTCACTTATAAAATCATCTCTAAGGTATTGGCTAATCGATTAAAGCCTTTGCTTCTGGAGTTGATAGAAATGGAGCAAAGTGTTTTTGTTAAAGGGTGACAAATACAAGACAACATTCTAATTGTTCAAGAGGTACTTCACTGGCTAAAAGTCAGGAAAAGGAAGAAGAAATTACAGGCTGTGCTAAAACTTGATATGAAGAAGGCATATGACAAAATTGAATGGGACTTTCTAAGGGCTTGTTTGTTGAAGATGGAGGTTTTGTCGAAATTTGGTCTCTAAAATTATGCATTGTGTGACGTCCGTCTCATTTAGCATCAAGTTTAATGGAGAATTGATGTGTTATTTTCAGCCCTCAAATGGACTTCATCAAGGTGATCCCCTTTCTCCTTATCTATTCATATTAGTAGCAAAAGTTTATCCCTTCTTATGAAGAACGCAGTTGAGGAAGGGAGATTCAAAGTCATAAAACTAAACAGCAATTACCGTACTCTATCTCATTTGTTATTTGTGGATGATTCAATCTTCTTTTTGGATGGAAAGGTGAGGGAATGCCAACAGTTGACCGATGTTTTCAATCAATAATGCATGGCTACTAGTCAAGCAGTTAATTTAAACAAATCGGGGATTCTTTTTTAACTTTGGGATTCCCCAGAATTTGAGAAGAAATATGGCATAAGAATTGAGAGTCTCATAAATTGACAAAAGGGGGAAGTACCTAGGCATTCCATTCGATTGGAGAACATCTAAAAAATAAATGTTTGTTTGGATATTGGCCATGGTGAATATGAAGCTTGAAGGATAGAAGGAAATGTAGTTATCCAAAGCTGGGAAAGAAATTATTTTGAAAGCGATAGTTCAAGCATTACCTCAATATATGATCTCCATCTTTAAAATTATAGTCTCTATTTGTAAAGTTGTAGAGAAAAAAAAATCGCTTCCTTTTGGTAGAAGAACACTAATTATAAGGTTGGAATTCATTGGAAAAGCTAGAATGTGCTGAAGATGAGAAAGGACGGTGGGGGAATGGGCTTTAAACATCTAATTACATTTAATAAAGCTATACTAGGCAAACAGCCTTGGTAAATGATAGAAAATCTCTCATCTTTATGGAGTAAACTATTTAAGGGACTCTATTTCCCCTTTACAAATTTTTCTCATGCTAAGACAAGCCACTGACCATCATGGGGAGGAAAAGCTTACTGAGTGGCAGAGATGTTATTTGAGATTCAATAAAGCAAGGCACAATTCTAGCGCAACCAACCAAGACAACCCCTTGATGGTAGTCGAGCTCATAGATATGAACAATGCAACATGGAATGAGCAAAGTCTCCAAAACTTGTTTGAAGACGAAACCATAAGCGAAATATTGGCAATCCCCTTATCTTCTGACAGAAAGAAAAACACTATTGACACCTAAATTTTGGCAATCCGATCATTTATTTATTACATAAAATTAGAGTTAGTCTTACCCCTGAAAAAATATTAATTGCATAGCATATAGATTTAGGTACATTTGCTTTTAATTTGCATTTTTTCATTGGACCGATGATGAGTGAGTTCGAATTAGTGGTTCTGATATTTAACTTGGCAGGTCGGACTAAGCCCATGAAGTGAGCAAATTGGCCCAAAAATTAATGATAAAAAAATTATCTCGTGAAAAATAGGAATTTAAAATTTTTCTGGGATATAATGATTTTTTTGGATAAGGCAAATGTGAAAAGGAAATATTGTGTTCGGGAAAAATCTTTGTGGATGTCAATTTGAAGAGTGAAATAAAACCCTAGTTCACTCACCTATAAACGGGTTGCTACACTAAAGGAAAAATGGGGCCACACATTGAATATACGGCCACACAAGGGGCTTTTTTCTTGGTTTCTAGGTTAAAAATTCACAGCAAGAGAGAAAATGTTCTTCCTTCATTTTTAGAGTTTTTTAGGGGGGTTTGTTCTTCATTCTTCTTCTTTGTAAAAATTCAACAAAAAAAAAAAAAAAGAGGAAGAAAAGCTTTTCCTTTGGTTTTTTCTTTCAGTCTTGTGAAAAGAAACATGAAAAAAGAAAGGAAAAGTTGAAAGGAAAAGTTGAAGGAAAAGTCAAGGTAGCAAAAGAAAAGTAGAGAAAAGCCAAAGTGCAAAAGGAAAAGAGAACAGAGAAGAGATAGAGGGAAGAGACGTGCAGCAGTAGGAGAGAGAAAAACCAAAAGGAAAAAAAAAACAAACAAAAGTAGAAGGGGAAGAGGTCTTCTCCTTCGCTGCCATTGCTCGGCCTCCCGCGTACGCAAGCTCCTCGACCACCACGCCCTTGCCAAGCCTTGTTTGGAAGCAAAAAAGAAAAAAGAAAAAAAAATCAAATTAGGTAGTTTTTTCTATTTACTTTATTTTATTTTTTTTTTTTTTATTTTACTTTATTTTACTTTTATTTTATTTTGCTTCTTTAGTAGAATTACTCCTTCATATATGATCGAAATTCCCAACAAGAGGTAGCCTTTTAAATTAGGGATTGAAAGTCCGATTTTCACGTCTGAAATCTGACTCGCAATCGCTTGGAAAATCACTAATCCGATCTCATGCTCAAGATTCGGTTTGTGATTTATTTAAAATTGGCCAACCCGATCTCATGCGCAAGATATGGTTCGTCAATTGTTGGATATCAATCTTATCTTGCCGGATGTGCTGTCGTGTTATTTGAATTGATTTTGTTTTCGTAAAAGGAAAAAATCCAAAAAATATTATAATTATGATTAGGTTTGTCTTAGGGTTATCTTGCATATCTAGAATAAGATATTTATTTATTTTGAGTCTTTGAAAAAATGAAAATCCAAAAAAAAATGCATTCATTTAGGATGTTAGTTTTTTAAAAAAAATAAATAAATTGCACGTTTAATTATGTAGCAATTTTAATTTCGAATTTCATAAAAAGAAAAAGGAAAAATAATTAGAACTAAGGCATTCTTTGCACGTCATTGCATATTAGGATAATATTGCATTTTTTTTTTTAAGTTTAAGTATTTTTCTTTCCTAGATAGATTGCATTTTAGGTTAGGGATAACATCCTAGTTTAAATTAAGATTTGACCTAATATGAATCTTAATATAAATCTTAATATAAGTTGGATGATATTTTAATTTGGATAGATAATTTTTGTTATTTTCTAATTTTGAATTTCATGGAAAGTACCAAAAAAATTGTCTTAGAATAAATCAATTTCATTCTTTAGAATAGGCCGCATGCTCATATTTCACTTTCATCATATAGCTTAAGTCATGTTGCTATGTCATGTCATGTCATGTTAGATTAGTAGCATTGCATAAAGCATGATTCTCATTAAACAAGTGAAAAAAAAAAATTGTGTGTTAATTAGAAATCATATCTAAGACTGTTAATGTGAATTCTGATTTAATATTTCAGATGTTTTCGTTGCTATGAGGTAAGTTTTGTAATTTATTCATTGCTTTATCTAAGTGTTAAATTGGTGATTTGTGCACCCGCATAATCGTCTCATATGTTAGGGAAGTGAATTAAAATTAATTCAAGCTGCTTGCCAAATTTTTTTTTTCAAAATAAAAGAGAAAAGTACCGAAAAGGCATTAGAGAAATCTAGCGTAATCAAGTCCCCGAACTCATAAATCTCTAGTTCGTAAGAGTAAAGTAAATCTCCCATTACTTTACTTGGGTTTTTAATTGACCCACCAAAAATATATTAGTTGCGAGTCCTGATTGAAAATCATTTGCATGTTAAGAATTTGAACTTAAGTCATGAATTGGTATAGGCTTGGGAGAGCATGAGCTACGTTTAGGCTTAGTAATCCATTAGCCAAACTCTAGGTGGTGCACCCGAAAATTTGGTCACGACAGCTTGGCGACTCCGCTAGAGAACTTGAGTTAAAACTCTTAGTGGATTTAGGCCAATTTTCTCTTCTTTTGAAAGATTTTTGTTTAGCAACGAGGATCCCAAGTATGTCCTTAACATTTAAAGTGTTAAATATTCTTGCAGATTATGAGGTATAAGGGGAAGTAATTGCTAACCCTTGCCTTGTAGGTTGGAGTTAGGAATGTATGGTTTATTTTTATGTTGAAGTGTTACTTGATATAAACTATTGTGCATGCATTGTATTTGCACTACACTTTTGCACACACAACCTGCCGCTAGACTTGAGCAGCATATGATTATCTAGAATGGTAATGAGATGGATACCACTTTGACCGCATGCCCACGGTACGAGTCGCCCATCTTAATCCCGAAGCTTCTTTTTGGTGTCAAGAGTACCCATCTCGGTCTGCATGCCCGCGACCCGGGTCAGCTCTTTGACCAAGCAGAGTCATAAGGACCCGACGTAGTTCGCACGCTCGCTGCTAGTCCGATCATCCTTATGGCTTCACTTTGCTAAGCCTATCTAGAGTAAAAATCGAGCCTCACATCTCATGTGCATGTCTATGTGATTGTCGTCGATTTGTCTAGGTGAAGTAAGTCTTATATCATTATACTATGCAATTGACTTGTTTTGTCATACTTTTGGTCTGTCTATGACAATCTAGGTTAATCATTTGATCTGATTCATTTATCAATCAGAAATGAAATGAGGAAATTACCATGCAATAAATTATTTAGAAAATAAAAAAAAAAATTGGAGAATTTGTTTTTCATTGATGTCTAGGAAATTTGGGTCTTGCTAGCATATCTATTTTTCTAGTTTTTAGGAAATTCCCTTATTGTACGAACTTTTCATGAATAAATGAAAAAAAAAACATTTTCCCAAAACTTGTAGCAGATTAAACCTGTTTGTTTGTCTGACTCATTTACTTCTTGTCTCAGAGCATAATTCTATAACTTGTTATGACAAGAGACATCTGAAAATAGTGTATCAAGATTCAATGATCATAAACTTGACTCGTGATCAATAGGCTTAGAGCGCACTTGCAATGAAAAACAGATTCGGGGCAAGTAAAAGAGGACCATCATTCTCCGATGGAAGATCCTGGGGGCAAGTTTGCTCCAAATTACAACGGCCCATACATGGTGAAAAATGTACTTTCTATAGGTGCCTTGATCTTGGCAGAAATAGATGGTCGTGAGTTTTCTACTTTAGTTAATTCTAATACTGTCAAGAAGTATTACATATGATAGAATTTGCCATGTCATGTTTTGAACTACAAACATTTTTATGATGAATAAATTGCCTCAATGAGTTGCAAATTCAATGGTCCAAATTTGTTACAAATCTTGTATGTTTTCATTGATGAATTATGTGAGATAAATTGAATGTGTATGGGATACTTTGGAATGATGAAAGGCAAGCATTATTCCATATACTGTTTCATACACTAATCCCAGTGAGTTGTGTGGAAAAATTCCATGCCTATGAGGAAAATGGTGATCTAGCAAAGGGTACGTCAATCGAGGTAATGAGAGGCGGTTTCTTCTTCTACCCGAAACACTACAGATATACCCATTGCTTAGCCCTTTGAGCCCACACACATGAAGAACTTTTTAAATTATCCCTGTCAAGGATCATCTCATACTGTGACAAAATTTGAAATGAATTATATGAATTTTCTTACTCACACTTGCATCAATCTTCGAGAATTGCTTTCGCAGTGTAACTTGTACGGTAATTTGAAGTGCCTTAGAATGACAAAGAGCAATTCTTTCTCTATTATATACACTTTCATCCATTGCATAGCCCATTTGAGCCTATAAATTCGTTTTACATTAATTTAGTTGGTGATCATCCCCCACACTAGGGCAAGGCAAGAAAAAACAAACCACTCAAGTAGCATAGTTTACAATGTTGATAAAAGATGAAGGTTGTGTGAGTCCAAAGAAAATAATTGTCAAAAAAATAAGAGGCATGAAAAAGTAGTGTGCCTGGTAAAAGAAAAGCCAATGCCCAAAGAGAAAAAAATCAATCAAACATTGGTTGAGGTCATATCCCTAGCAAGGTGGTACTAAAAAAAAAACTCAAATGCTGAGATGTTACACTCAATGGAGTTTTGATATGGAGAAAATTCTCAATAGTGAAGAAGAAAATTGGAGATGTCAAGATGATCACCAACTTTGACCCCCAAATACTCTTTGAGCCTAACAATCCTTTTGTTTCTCACCGATGAACTAAACTTACGTTATGTCCCTTGCAAAGTCTCTTTAGATTATGGCACTTGAATTAACGTAAAAGTTCATATGTTCAGAAGCATCGCTTGAAGAAGTGCGAGTAAGGCAATTTCTACCTCATTTCGCATGTTTCTTGACTTGTAAACCCCAAGATGATTGCGGAATATCACTCATTTTTCAATAGCCTTGACTCAAAAAGTCTCATTTGTTAAGCCATTGACCAAGCTCACATTACGGTCCCTGTTAAAGACCTCTCATATTGATAAAGTCGTACAACTTGTGAGATTGCCCATACCCTTTGTTTGGCATGATGACAGTGAGATAAAGTGATTGTCAAAAATCCTGCATTAAAGGTCAGGATGAAATGGCTTTTTTTAATGAGGATGAGTGAAAAGTCCTTTCAGACTGAAAAATCCCTCACTTGACACATCCATGATACTCATGTGTTCAGATTAGAATATTCTTTTTGAAATCTTTCCCAATGGAAATTAGGTGATGCATGACTAATAGAAGTCGTCACATATGAACCTTATTAAATTAATGCATGTTTGTGATTACAAATGCGTGTTACCTCTCCTACAACCATGTTTTGCATGAGACATATCCCCCGAGGAGCAGAGACGTTACCAGGTAAGTATATCTCTATTCATACCTTAAATACTATTCCCTTTTGAGTATACCAACACTCGATTGAGTTGTCCCCCAAAGATTTTTCTCCAGACTCAGCCTGATTAAGGCGACTGAAGAAAGGTTCGGGTCCTAGTCAGATGATTTATGTTGCAACGCTAGGCGACCGAAGAAATGTTCGGGTCCTGGTCAAATGATCTATGTTGCAACGTTGGGCGACCGAAGAAAGGTTCGGGTCCTAGCCAAGCAAAACTTCAATTCAGGTGACAGTAGAAAGGTACGAGTCTTGGAAAGTGAATCCCCGTTTAAACGACCGTAGAAAGGTACAAGTCCTAGATAACATTTATTGCTCTAACAGACGATCGTAGAAAGATACAGGTCCTGGAAAAGTAATTTCCCCATTCAGGCAACCGTAGAAATGTATGGGTCCTGGAAAGTGATTTCTTATTCAAATGACCGTAGAAAAGTACGGGTCCTGGAAAGTGAATTCCCGTTTAGGTGACCGTAGAAAGGTACGGATCCTAGACGACATTTATTACTCTAATAGGAGATCGTAGAAAGGTACAAGTCTTGGAAAAATAATTTCCCCATTCAGGCAACCATAGAAAGGTACGAGTCTTGGAAAATCAATTTTTTCGTCAAGGCGACCATAGAAAAGTATGAGTCATAGACACCACCAAACACTGTCATACTGGACGACCGTAGAAAGGTATATGTCTTAGGAAAGCAGTTTCCTTACAAAGTCTTGTTGCTATTCTGGGCGACCGTAGAAATGTACGGGTCCTGGACATGTAACACCAACTATCTTGAATCACTCTACCCTCCTTAAAGGTAAGATATTCCAAGTATGTTCCTTTGACATCTCAGTTTGGACCTGGATGTCTTAATTATTTTCGTCTAAATATTTCACTTTTGATATGAATGTTTTTTCGACCTTTCTCGTTATACCTTAGTTTGGATCTAGGTATTTCAAGCTTCAAAAATAATGACATCTCAGTCTAGACCCGGATGTCTTGATTATTTACGTCTAAACATTTCACTTTGGATGTAAATGTTTTTTTTTTACCTTTCTTGTTATACCTTAGTCTGAATCTAGGTATTTCGAGTTTCAAAAATCATAACATCTCAGTCTGAACTCGGATGTCTTAATTATTTTCATTTAAACATTTCACTTTGGATGTGAATATTTTTTCGATCTTTCTCGTTATACCTTAGTCTGGATTTAGGTATTTCAAGTTTCAAAAATCATGACATCTCAATCTAGACTCGGATGTCTTGATTATTTTCATTTAAACATTTCACTCTGAATGTGAATATTTTTCAACCTTTCTCCTTATACCTTAGTCTGGATCTAGGTATTTCGAGTTTTAAAAAATCTCGACATCTCAATTTGAATCTGGATGTTTCAATTCTTTTCATTGAACATTTCACTTTATTTGAATGTGAATGCTCTTCTCAGTCTCGATGTCTCAATTTATTACCTATTAGACTCTTCAAGAAACCTGAGTGAAAACTGGGTACTTGTGGAGTAAATGGGGATTGATCATGTACCTCAATATGCTTGACCGCACTGATTGGTAAGTAACTGTAGGTACGTTCATTTCTTTCGCATCATACATTTGCATTAACATTTTCATGCATCATATAAATTGCATTTTAAAATGGGATTCATTTTCCAAAAAAAAAAAAAAAAATCATTCAGTGCATGTGCATTATTAAAATTTAGGTTTCAATTTGTCTTTGAATACAACCTCTATGAGCTCACCTTTAAAGAGGAGCAGCTGTTGACACCTAAATTTTGGCAATCCGATCATTTGTTTATTACATAAAATTAGGGGTTAGTCTTACCCCTGAAAAAATATTAATTGCATAGCATATATATTTAAGTGCATTTGTTTTTAATTTGCATTTTTTCATTGGACCAGTGATTGGTGGGTTCGAATTAGTGGTTTTAATATTTAACTTGGCAGGCCGAACTAAGCCCATGTAGCGAGCAAGTTGACCCAAAAATTAATGATAAAAAAATTATCTCGTGAAAAATAGGAATTTGAAATTTTTCTGAAATATGATGATTTTTTTGGATAAGGGCAAATGTGAAAATGAAATATTGTGTTCTGGAAAAATCTTTGTGGATGTCAATTTGAAGAATGAAATAAAACCCTAGTTCACTCACCAATAAAAGGGTTGCTACACTAAAGAAAAAAGGGGAGCCACACATTGAATATACGTCCAGACAATGGGCTTTTCTCTCGGTTTCTAGGTTAAAAATTCAAAGCAAGAAAGAAAATGTTCTTCCTTCGTTTTTAGGGCTTTTTAGGGGGGTTTGTTCTTCGTTCTTCTACTTTGGAAAAATTCAACACAAAAAAAAAGGAAGAAAAGCTTTTCCTTTGGTTTTTTCTTTCGGTCCTATGAAAAGAAACACAAAAAAAAGAAAAGAAAAGTTGAAGGAAAAGTCAAGGTAGCATAAGAAAAGCAGAGAAAAGCAAAAGTGCAGAAGGAAAAGAGAACATAGAAGAGATAGAGGGAAGAGATGTGCAACAGCAGGAGAGAGAAAAACCAAAAGGAAAAAAAAAAAAAAAAAAAGCGGAAGCAGAAGAGGAAGAGGTCTTCTCATTCGTTGCCGTTGCTCGACCTCTAGCGTACGCAAACTCCTCGACCACCACGCCCTTGCCAAGCCTTGTTTTGAAGCAAAAAAGAAAAAAAAATCAAATGAGGTAGTTTTTTCTATTTACTTTATTTTATTTTCTATTTTTTTATTTTACTTTATTTTACTTTTATTTTATTTTGCTTCTTTAGTAGAATTGCTCCTTAATGTATGATCGAAATTCCCGACATGAGGTAGCCTTTTAAATTAGGGATTGACAATCCAATTTTCGCGCCCGAATTCGACTCGCAATCGCTTGGAAAATCGCCAATCCGATCTCATGCTCGAGATTTGATTCGCAATTTATTTAAAATTGGCTAACCCGATCTCATGTGTGAGATATGATTCGTCAATTGTTGGATATCGATCTTATCTTGCTGGATGTATTGTCGTGTTATTTGAATTGATTTTGTTTTCGTAAAAGGAAAAAATCCAAAAAATATTTAAATTAGGATTAGGTTCGTCTTAGGGTTATCTTGCATATCTAGAATAAGAGATTTATTTATTTTGAGTCTTTGAAGAAATGAAAATCCAAAAAAAAAGTATTCATTCAGGATGTTAGTTTTTTTTTTTTAATTTAAATTGCACGTTTAATTATTTAGCAATTTTAATTTCGAATTTCATAAAAATAAAAAGGAAAAAAAATTGAATCAGGGCATTTTTTGCACGTCATTGCATATTAGGATAAGATTGCATTTTTTTTTTTAATTTAGATATTTTTCTTTCCTAGATAGATTACATTTTAGGTTAGGGATAACATCCTAGTTTAAATTAAGATTTGACCTAATATGAATCTTAATATAAGTTGGATGACATTTTAATTTGGATAGATAATTTTTGTTATTTTCTAATTTCGAATATCATGGAAAATACCAAAAAAATTGTCTTAGAATAAATCAATTTCATTATTTAGGATAGGCCGCATGCTCATATTTCACTTTCGTCATATAACTTAGGTCATGTTGTTATGTCATGTCATGTCATGTTAGATTAGTAGCATTGTATAAAGCATGATTCTCATTAAACAAGTGAAAAAAAAAATTGTGTGTTAATTATAAATCATATTTAGGACTGTCGATATGAATTCTGATTTAACATTGCAAATGTTTTCATTGCTATGAGGTAAGTTTTGCAATTTATTCATTGCTTTATCTGAGTGTTAAATTGGTGATTTGCGTACCCACATGATCGTCTTCACATGTTAGGGAAGTGAATTAAAATTAATTCAAGCTGCTTGCCAAATATTTTTTTCAAAATAAAAGAGAAAGGTACCGGAAGGGCGTTAGAGAAATTTAGCTTAATCAAGTCCCCGAACTCATAAATATCTGGCTCGTAGGAGTAAAGTAAATCTCCGTTACTTTACTTGGGTTTCTAATTGACCAACCAAAAATAGATTAGTGGCGAGTCCTGATTGAAAATCATTTGCATGTTAAGAATTTGAACCTTAGTCGCGAATTGGTATGAGCTGGGGAGAGCCCGAGCTAAGTTTAGACTTAGTAATTCATTAGCCAAATCCTAGGTGGCGCACCCGAAAATTTGGTCGCAACAAACACGTGCATATGGATGGCAACCAAATCAAGTAATTATTCGGTTAAAAGTGGCTATAACCAACTTAGAATCCTGGACTACAACTAGCCCCTTCATCAGCCTCATCTTCCTACCATAAACCCAAAGCAATATGGAGCACAATCTGGAATCTACGCACCCTCCCAAAATTAAGGTGTTCATGTGGAACTTATTTCAAAACGCCTTTCCTACTAAGGAGAATCTAGCCAAAAGAATCCTACCTGAGCTGTTGTGTCCCCTCTGCAAAGTGACCCCAGAAACAACAGAACATCTATTCTTGGTCAGTCCCTAGACAAATGGAATATGGTTAGATAGTCATCTCCAGATTCAAATAAAAAGCACAGGACTAACAAGTATAGATCGCTGGTTTTTAGAGTATAAAAGACACCTTCCTCAAGCTCCAAAACTTGAAATGATAGCCGAATCTCTCTGGCTCATTTGGAAACAAAGGAACGCAATGGTTTTCAGAGCCCGAGCGCCAAATCCACAGGGGATGGTGGTTGATCTACTCGCGTCGAAGTAAAAATTTAAAAAAAAAAAAAAAAAAAAAAACGAGCTTCATCACAGCAGTAAAACACCAGTAGAGAGAGCGAAATACCTCAAAGATGGAGACTGCCGGACCCAGGTTGGGTGAAAATCAACGTCGATGGGGTCTTCACATCAGGAATAAATGAAGGATCCATAGCTGGGGTGTGCAAGGACGTGAGTGGAGTGCTGCTTGGAGAATTTGCTCCTGCAGTGAAAGTTCAATCGCCTTTGCACACGAAAACCCTAGCCATCTGCGAGGGTCTGGAGCTGGCTGTGAAGTGGGGAAGGGAACAAGGATCACATGTATTCTCCGTTGAATCTGACTGCTACTCGGCAGTATAGATGATATTGGGGTTAGATACGCCCCATTGGGAAGTCAGTGAAATAGTCTAGAAAGGCTAAGCCGCTCTAGCTTCAGTTCCTATTTTAAATTTGGCCCATGTATTGAGGGAACTAAATAAAGCCGCGGATTGGGTCGCTAAAGCCCGACTACGCCAATCCCTACCTCGAAATTGTGCCTCTACTCCCCCTCAATCTCTTTTGAATGTTATTTGTTCTGAAGCTCTGTTCCTCTATATTATCTACTTGAAATGAAATGAGGACCTGTTCGATCATTAAAAAAATAAAAAAAATCCTTGCTCACCCTCACCATCGAGTTCGCTCCTTGGGTCCTCCACTGCACATTGCCCCGGAGCACCAGCACGATCATAGGCACGTCCAAGCTGGCCAGCCCGCTCTTCGCCATCTTCGCGTCGAAGGAAGCCCCAAATGGGGTGACGGGGTTTGCCTTCTTGTACTCCCTGCTCATCGCCTTCTTTGTAAATTTCTTCACTAGGGGCTGGAGGATAGCCGAGTGGAGGAACGTGTATGGAGCAAACGTGTTGATTATAGTCGCCCCAACGCGATCCTTGTCAATCTTTAGGATCGAGGAGTTGAAGGCAATTGGAGCGGAATCGATTTTGATGGCGGTTACGTAGATGGAGTACTTGTCACATGTCGCCTTCGTTGGAGACGGGGCAACGCTCCCGGGAACAATTAGTAGCTGAGTGCGGAGGAGGGATTTCGCGAGGTCTTGCTTGATCAGTGGCCGCATGTATAGGCCGCCGCCAACATAGAGGTTACCGTGGCCGGATCTGGAGGAGGAGAAGGAGGAAGGGAAGCAGAGAGCTAATCCGCGGAGGAGCTTGAGCTGCGTGGAGAGCTTGGTGGGGAGCGAGCTCGGGTTTCTTGCGAGTGCAACGATGCCTTTGGTCGATTTCGACGGTCCCTCCGTCCAGAACGAGTCCACGCAAGAGAAGGGAAAATGTTGCGGGAATTAAAAAAAAATAAAATAAAAAATGAAGAATTAGGAAAATAAATAAATAATGATCCCTGTTTGGCAAGATCTTAAGTTATTTCATTTTTTTAGTCTTGCAATTCATGTACGATCACAAAAAATAGTCCACTTGTTTATATAAATTGACATTTTCATCTCAATTCAAAGATTCAGTCACCTCAATTTAGTAATTATAAGTTCGATCTAATTAGCACGAATAAATACAAATTGCAAATACTGTTATTGCACGCCAAACAAATTGTTAGTTTTATTGGGACAATGAGGTCCAGACGAAGTAGTAACAATTTTCGCCCTCTAATTTCTATATCGTGATAAACTTCTTTTTTTTCCATTTTAGGCACAAGGTGAAAATTTCTATTGAATCATAGGATGCAAAAGTCAGAATCTTGGCATCAGAGGATGCAAAGCGTAGCTGACGGAAAATTCCGGCGTGGATTTGTAATTTTGCCCTTGTTTGGGAATCCGGACTAATATACCGAATTGAAGTTCTACATTTTTAAGATAATTAACCAAGGCACACGTGAGCTAAAGTGGCGACTAGGCATGCCCCTCCTTTGTATATCCACATCATTTTCAGAAATAAGATCACTTAAAATGTCAAAAAGAGTAAGTATTGAATGCAACAGATTTTTGTACTAAAATTATCTTATTGTATTTAGGTATTCGACTTGCAAAATTTTCTCCTGGACGCGTGCTTGATCCAATTCGGGGAGTGCAACAGCAGGACGTCCTCGTCGAGCGAAAAGCGAAAGTGTATAAAACCAAGAGAAAATAGATAAGCCCTTCTTGAAGTCACCTCTTTTTGCCAAACCGCGGATAAAGTGACAGGGAGAAAAGAACACAGCCACAGGGCATCATTATAGAAAGGTTGGTCTTTAATTATCAGTTTTTTGCTTAATATAACATGACCTACAGCTACCCAGAATGCTCTTGAAACTCACCAGAAGTTTAGCAACAGTCCAGACTCCATAGCTACAAACTTCTTGGTACATGACCTTAGGTAGAAAAGTCCATAGCCAAGACATTGAGGATCATCATCTCTTCTTTAATCATAGCCTTGAACCGGATCTTTTAGAAAAATTTCAATCAAGCACGCATGCTTGTCGGTCGAACTAATAACACAAATCCATCTTCCCCACTTCGATTGATCGAAATGGGGGTACCCAATTAGTTCAGAGACTTTCATGACCATAAAACTTGTGTTAAGCACCGGTTTTTCCCCATCTCTTACGAGATTTCAGCTCCTTTTCCTTTCTGTTTTCGTGCTATAAATGTCAATGTGCTGCAGCACATTAATACTCTTGGCATGGGCCAACACTTAGCAAAATTGCTGCTTCAAGGAAGAATTACACAGAAACATAAATCATAGCATCAACGCCAAATGTTTAGGGTGCGTTTGGTAGCATTTTTGTTCCCAGCAACAATTTCTATTAAAAATAATTTTTCTTATTTATATGCCCTAGAGGAGTTTCTAAGCAGAAGAATGTATTTAGTAATTATACAAAACTTCTATTTTTGGAATACAAAAAGAATAAAAAGGCACTTGGTACCAACCTAAAAATTTCTATCCTCAATTTTTCTTCATTTAATTATAAAAATGTTAGTGGAGACTTAACAATTCATGTTTGAATAAAACTAGACTTTGTAAGGATTTAATTGATCAACATATTCTAAGATAGCCTCAAAAATTCCAACGTAATAGCTAGTCAAAGATGGATGGCTATTTGACCAAAATAAAAAATAAAAAAGATGGATGGCTAGAAATGGCAGTAGAGAGTCCCACTAGTTTATTATAACAAACAATGCGAGAAGGTGGGCAGTAAATCTTTCAGTATTGTGATAAACAAGTGCATGGAACTCGTCAAACCTTCAAGCGAATGACATTGGAAATCAATGGAGCACAAGCTTATTCGATTGCTATGAGCACAAAATAAATGGTTAGCCATCTACTTTTCTATTAAAATAGAATTGCAAATGATCTTAAAAGATGCCTCCAATAGAATCTTTAGAGAAGAATACTGGAGTTGCCAAGCTTTCGCGACCTGATATTGTCTTTAAAAGAAAACGGAATTCAAAATTCAATAGTAAAGCCCTAAAAACTTATTCAATTTTGAATCCAATTTTCATCAAAAGGTTTTCACATTTATTTATGTTAAATTAATTCTAAACTAGAATTAATACTAAAATCTAGTAAAACTATCCAAAATTTCATTTCTAAATTTTTCCTAAATTTTTTAATTTTTAATTTTTATATTTCAAAAAATGGGGACTCGAATTGGGTCAAAAGACAGGACATTGTGCCCATTGTGTAAAGACAAGCATTAGGTTATATTAAGTTAGATTTTCTAAAATAGCATTATTTCTCTTTTTGTTCTGAGGAATAAAGAAGTAGGTTTTTTCTACTTCTTCTTCATGTTCCAAATCTATTTCTTGGCCACTGATCTGTTCTGTAGAATAGAAAAATTAGTTAACGTTACCAAATGGATTTTTTTTTATTTTTTCTGTTTTGGAGAACAAAAGAATAAAAACATTACCAAATAGTGCCTTAGTCATCATAGCATATCCAAATTATAATCTTCAACTTTGGATATGAAGTTATTTGTTCATCATCGTGAAAAGGATGAGTATGAAACTAACATTTACTCGAATGCACAGACCACGACATAATAATTATCCATGAAATTTCATTATTCACAATAACATGATCAAAAAAATATTCATGATAAGGAATTTAAAAATAAAATAAAAAAGGAAAACAATATTTACTTTGAACCTACATTAAACTAACAACGTACCATTTCAATCTGTCACATCGAAGTGCACAAATACATAAAGGATTAGGTTCCTTTTAGGAGAATCATCAGGTTTGAGAGTAATGCCTCATCATTCGACTTGGCTAGGTAGTGAAAATCGACTAAATTTCAAATACTACTCAACTTAATCTGTTGACACAATTTATGGAAACTATAATTTTCATCGAATAGTAGATAAGCTATGCACTTTACTTTCTTTAGGTAAATCGTACTTCAATGATATCGTTCGCCATTCTTTATTCCCAAAAAAATAAAGGGTATTATGTAAAAAAGGGCAGGCTATGTTTGTACCCCCACACAAAAACAAAGATCAACAATTTTAGAGTAATTGTCCAAGGGAAAAAAACGGATATATTTAGGGCGCATTTGATAATGTTTTTGTTCCGAGAAACAATTTTTTATCATAAATAGTTTTTTTTTTTTTATTTCTGTTCCTGGGAACAATTTCTGAGTATAAGACCGCATTTGGTAACTACAAAAAATTTATATTCTAGAATAGAAATTTGTTTGGTAAACTTGTATAATTTTGTTGTTTTTTTTTTTTTTAATTTTTCAATATTTTTTATTATATTTTTTCCTTTTATTCTTCTTTCTTTTTCTTTTTTCTTTTTTTTCCTTCTTTCTCTTTGTGGCTGGTCGCCGGCCGCCGGCATGGCCGACAACCGGCTGGGCGAGCTCGCTGGAGCCTCACCGATGGCCTCAGTGGCCAGGCAAGCCTCGCGCCAACCGGCGAGGCTCGACCTCGCCAGGCTAGGGGGAGGCCGACCTCTCGCTTCTTGGGCAAGGTAGAGCCTCGCCGGTGGCCTCGCGAGGCTCGCTTGGTCACCGAGGCCACTAGCGAGGCTCGACCTTGCCCAGGCGGCGCGAGGTCGGCCTCACCATGGCTCGATGTCTCCGTGGGCCGGTGACACTCCGGCAAGGTTGCCGGCACTCGTCTGGCCGATCGCTGACGAAGAAGAAGAAGAAGAAGAAGAAGAGAGAGAAAATTTGTTTTTCGGAATTGTTCACGGGAACAAGAAACAATTTTTTTGTATTTTTTGTTTCTGTTCCAAATCTATCCCCGGAAAAAAAAATAGATTTTTTGTTTCTGAGTATAAAGGTTTTACCAAACGCGTTTCTGTTCTTTTTATATTTTCCAGAACAAAAGAACAGAAATTTTTGTTCCGAGGAACAGAAACAAAAATAAACAAACAGGGCCTTAACCTTCAAATTGAGTTGATGTTTTAATATATATAGTTCGTCTCGCTGTGGGACTGTGGGGCTGCTTATTCCATAAAATACTAATACCGAGGAAGTATACAATAAACCAGAGAAATTACTATCTAAGACAGTCTAATTCATGCCTTTGCAATCGATGTAGACAGCGAAATGCCCAGTTTATACGACATATATTATATGCGAGGACCGAGAGCCTGCGTGTCTTGGGTTTACTGGTTCACCATGGAGGCTTTTGCAGGGTTCATAAATAAGCCATGGGTGACGTGCGAGAGTTTGTTTCAGGCTTGGTGACATCCACCTGTATTTCTTTGTTTCCCCTTCTTCTTTTTAACTTTTTTCCCTTGCCTTTTCATTTCTAACTCCTATTTCCCCCATGTGTCTTTAAGAACAAACAAAAACTTTAGCAGAAATTGGAATCACTATCAGCATATGTCGGTGAACTCTGTCAGACACTTTCAGAATCTCTCATCTTTAAATTGGGAGAGCACTCAATAATGGACCTCAAAACGGGACCATTGAACAATTATTTGAATATTCACTGTTCTTGTGCCTTCTCTCGGTGGGCTGTTTCCCCCATGAATTTACCAAAGTATCCGGCCCCTTGAGAAAGCAAAAATGATATTTAGATAAAAACCCTCATCCCCACTTCTATTTAAGTGAACCAGAGGTGTTTTATCTGCACCCACAGCTCCTTATACCCCTCTCTCTCTCTCTCTCTCCAGAAAAACTGAAACTTTCTTGCTGCATTCCATCACTCTGCTCGGAGAAAGCCCTTTAGACCATTTGAGGTCCTCTTCATTTCCTTCTGGGGATTACTCTGGAACGAAGCCTGTCTCAAAAGAAAGAACAGAGGAACGCTCTTTGTCGAGCTCTTCCAATTAAAACACCTACCCCTCTCTCTCTCTCCCTCCCTCGGCTGCTTCTGTTTGTCAGATCTGTTTTAAAACCCCAACTCCTTCCTCCTTTTCCTTTCTTTTCAATAACTGTGTCCCGCTTTGTTCCATTTGAGTGAGTAAAGAAGAGTTCTTGAAGATCCAGGTACGCATTTTGTCCCTTCTGAGTTAGCTCATTGGCAGTTCCCCCTGTACTTTGCCTTGTTTTTAGCTCAAGAGTCATATATGATAGTCATCGGGACTTCTTTTTTCGGTCTAAGTCATTGGGACTTAAACCCCATTTGGTTTAACTTTTCCAAGAGCCCTTGAGAAAATATTTTACGTTTAGTAAATATTTTTGAAAGCTCATTAATCAAATATCAACATCCACAAACTGAAAATCCAATGCAGGTCTCAACTTACTTTGAGCATTCAACATTTTGGAGATGCAAGTTCACTGTTCATCTTCTTCCCCATTCGTCTTCATCTTCCCTACCTGAGAGTTGGGCTTCTCTGGTAGCCGCCACCGCTGCATGTGAGTCACGCATCCCCAATGATCCCTCCTTGGGGTAGTGCGACCCGCGATCCAGGCAGCATCGCTTGTGAACCAGGCAACGCCGCCTAAGATCGCAGGCTCAGGTCGCTAGTTTTGGCCTCTGCAACCTTAGATGACGGCGTCGCGTAAGATCGCTACCTCACGCGGCTAGATCTGACTGTCCAGCAGTTGATCAGCTCTAGCCGTCGGATTTGATTTTTAAATAAAAAAAATAGTAAAAGTCCATGACAGCCAAACGATATTTATACTAAAGTTACTTTTAATACTATTTAAAATTATAATTTATTAAACAGTGTAACGTTTCAAAAAATCCATTTACCTTAAAAGTATACGCATTCTACCGAGAGCATTTTCTCAAAATCGAACCAAAAGGCCCTTAGTGTTCTCCAACTTGTGTGTGCGCTCTGTTTTGCCCTGTGAACTAATCTCTCTTTCCGTGCTTGGTAATGACTTTTCGGAATGAAACTTCGCATAGGAAGCTTCGTTTCATTCGTTTTTTCGATTGTCATTTTTTTGTTGGAGAGAGAGGAATTGTTCTTTACACCTGTTTTTGTTCTCTGGGTTTGCTTGCGCGTGCAGCTGTAAGCAGAAAGTGAAGAAAATCTTGCAGAAAATCGACGGTATTACTTCCTTTTCAGTTTTTGTCCTCTTTATGTTATCTTGTTTTATTCTCCAAACCTCTCCCTCTCTCTCTCTCTCTCTCTCTGTGGATTTTAGTTAGATTTATAAAATAATAAATAAAAGTAGTTCTTCCCGTGACATTTTAGAATTTCTCAGTTCAAGTATTCTTATCACCTTCAATTAAAAAAATTTCTTGGTTTGTTTTTCTTTTGTTTCTTTTCTTTTGGGTTGGTGTGTTCGGGGTTTCCCCGTCGAAATGGATGCAGAACAGGGCGAAGTAACGCTTCAGGAACGTAGACCCAGCTCTACTCATCGAGAAGCACAATAAATCAGGCAATCACGCAGAGCTTTGGGGTGCTCAGAAGTCCAACAACAAGAAGAACCTCAACAACCAGCGTATGGGTGGTCAGAACCAGCAGCTCCAGCAGGCGAAGGAGTTCCATGATTTCCTGGAGCTCCTGCTGCAGCTCCAGCAGTGCCAAGATTTCCTGCCGCAGCTCCAGCGGTCGAAAGAGTACCAAGATCTCAAACTGTGGCTCCAGCAGACGAAAGAGGACCAAGATTTCACGCAGACGAAAGTGTTCCGAGATCTCAAGCTGCAGCACCAATTCAAGGACCCGGGTCCGAGCCTGAACCAGAAAGGAGGAGCGAAAGTCACCCTGACTGAGGATGAGGACCAGCAGCAGCTTCAACAGCTGAACCAGCACATGAAAGCGTTCCAAGATCATCGGGACTTTTCGGTACCAAATTACGACTTCTTTTATTTTTTGGTCGAAGTTTTTGGGACTTAATGTGTTACAATTTGGGTGTGTGCTCTGTTTTTCCCTGTGAACTAATCTCTTTTTCCAGGCTTGGTAATGACATTTCGGAATGAAACTCCGCATAGGAAGCTTCGTTTCATTCGTTTTTTTCCTTCTGTTATTCTTGTATTGGAGTGAGAGAAATTGTTCTTTACACCTGTTTTTGTTGTCTGGGTTTGATTGTGCATGCAGACTTGTGTTCTAAATGTGAACATACACCGTGATGGCTGTAAGCAGAAAGTGAAGAAAATCTTGCAGAAAATTGAGGGTATTACTCCTTTTTCAGTTCCAGTCCTCTTTATTTAATCTTTTTTTTTTTCGAGCCTCTCTCTCTCTCTGGATTTTAGTTAGATTTATTAAAAAAAAAAAAATAGTAGTTTCTTCCCGTGATATTTTAGAAATTCTCAGTTCAAGTATACTTATCACATTCAATTATAAAAAATTGCTTGGTTGATTTTTCCCCTTGTTTCTTTTCTTTTGGGTTGGTGTGTTACAGGGGTGTACACCATCAAAATAGATGCAGAACAGGGCAAAGTGACCGTTTCAGGTAACGTAGACCCAGCTCTACTCATCAAGAAGCTCAATAAATCAGGCAAACATGCAGAGCTTTGGGGTGCTCAGAAGTCCAACAACAACCTCAACAACCAGTTCAAGAACATGCAAATTGATAATGCCAAAGGTGGAAACAAGGGCCAAAAGGGCGGTGGCAGTGGAGGCGGAGGCGATGGAAACAACCAGCCTAAGGGTGGTCAGAACCTCCCGAGCCAGCAGCAGCTTCCACAGCCGACCCGGCAGCATCTCCAGCAGCTCCAGCAGCTCCAGCAGCTTCAGCAGATGAAATCGTTCCAAGATCATAAGCTGCCCCAATTCAAGGACCTCAAGATGCCCTTCAAGGACCCGGGTCCAAACCTAAACCAGAAAGGAGGAGTGAAATTCATTCTGCCTGAGGATGAGGAATTCACTGATGAAGAGTCTGATGACAATGATGAAGATGATGATTCTATGGATGATGAGGAGTCTGATGATGTCTATGATGAAGATGATGATTCTGTGGATGATGAGGAGTTTGATGATGTCTATGATGATGCCCACCACCAAGCGCCCAACAAGACGAAGCCAATGATGGGCAATGGCCAGATGCCCAACATGATGATGCTAAATGAGATGATGAATGGGAATCATGCCCAGCAGCTCTTGAATGCTCAAAAGGGTGGGGGAAATGTTGGAGGTAGTGCTGGTAATAATGGCAAGAAAGGTGGCGGTGGTGGAGGTGCGCCTATTCAGAACCATGATGGCAAAAATGGGAACGGTGGGAAAAAAGGCGGAGGAGGAAATAATCAAAGCCAAGGTGGCGGTGGTGGTAAAAATGGTGGCAAGAACGGGGGTAATGCCAAAAATGGTAAGAACCTCCCGAACCAGCAGCAGCTTCAGCAGCTCCAGCAGATGAAAGCGTTCCAAGATCTCAAGCTGCCCCAGTTCAAGGACCTCAAGATGCTCTCCAAGGACCCGGGTCCGATCCTGAACCAGAAAGGAGGAGGGAAATTCATTCTGCCTGAGGATGAGGAATTCACTGATCAAGAGTGGGATTATGATGAAGATGATGAATTTATGGATGATGAGGATTTTGATGATTATGATGATGCCTACCACCAAGCACCCAACAAGACGAAGCCAATGATGGGCAATGGCCAGATGCCCAACATGATGATGCTAAATGAGATGATGAATAGGAATCATGCCCAGCAGCTCTTGAATGCTCAAAAGGGTGGGGGAAATGTTGGAGGTAGTGCTGGTAATTATGGCAAGAAAGGTGGCGGTGGCGGAGGTGCGCCTATTCAGAACAATGATGGAAAAAATGGGAACGGTGGGAAAAAAGGCGGAGGAGGAAATAATCAAAGCCAAGGTGGCGGTGGTGGTAAAAATGGTGGCAAGAACGGGGGTGATGCCAAAAATGGTAACCATGGCAGTAACCCTAACAACAAGAATGGCAGCAGCGGCGGTCCCAGTGGCAACATCAATGGGAACGGCTGCAAAAAGGGTGGAGGAATGGAAAATGGGTTCCTCCACATGGGTGGTGGTGCTAATGGAAGTGGTGGGCAGATGGGTGGTATGAAGATTCCAATGGGTCGTATGGGCAGCATGCCAACAGGGCAAATGAGCAAATTCCCAGCTGTCCCAGGCCTCCCAGATGCCTCCCTGGGCGGCGGCGGAAGAGTGGGCGGAGCGGATGGCTACTTCCCTGGGGCCAGGGCGGAAGCCATGCCTGGAAATCCTTACCAGCAGCAGCAGCAGCAGCAGCAAGCCTCTCTGATGAATCAGCAGAGGACAATGGGCAATGCGAGGTTCCAGCCCACGACGTACGCCTGGCCGCCGACAGCTATCAACTGCCCGCAGCCGTACCCTTACCCGTACCCATACCCCCCGCTGCCGCCCCGTACCCGTACCCGTACCCATACCCCCCTGCTGCCGCCCCGTACCCATACCCCCCCGCTGCCGCCCCAGGAGGAGTGGTACCCCAACTTCAGTGATGAGAACCCATCAAGTTGCAATGTGCCGTGAGAGACTCTGCTGCTTATAGAAAGAGTTGGTGCTGTTGAAAGGGGGGTATTTTGGTTTTTTCCTAACTGTGTGTGGTGGTTGTGATGGTGGCTGTCTCAGCCACAGCGGCTGAGGAACTGGAAATCTCATGTTATATCGTACTTGCCAATGGTTTTTTTTTTTTTCCTTCTAGTAAAATTTTAGTGCCCTCTCTTTTCCCCTTCCCTCATATTCTCAGCCAAAAGATGTAGGGTTATTAAATTCCTGTAATAGGGTTAGTCACCATAAGATAAAAAGGCAATGTATCCATTAGGGAGGGAGGTACTCTCGAGAAATATGTATGGAGGGTGGTGGGGTCAGTGGGGCCACTCTTCCTCTCTTCTTTGCTTTTTAATCTATGAGATGTTCATATGTGTTTATATATGCTGGAGACATACTAAATCGCATCAGATCTTTTGCTCAAAATCATCTGGAAACCAAAATGAAATTGCCCTTGCACTTGCGCCCGCATCTGCACTCGGCTACCGCCACTACTTCCACTCCTAAGAAAAAAAAACCCAAAAGAAAGAACAAACGAGGAGGAGACGAGATTGCAGATGGATGTATGGATGTTGGGCGGTGGGGCGGTGGGGCTCACTCTCTCATCAGTCGCAGCTAAAAAGTGGGGTGGTGGGACCCGCTCTCCTCTGCGGTCTTTTTGCAAAGATCAAAGAAACCAAAGAGTCACGAGGCGTTGTTATTGGGGACGCTGTTCACGTACGCTTTAGTGAAAGTGAAAGACGCTGAGGCAGCGATGCTGGTCGGAAGGGAGACAGAGAGGGAGAGAGAGAGAAGGCCGGGCCCCACTCTTCCCCCGGGGGGTTGGGGAGTGGTTTGGTTTGGCTCGTGTATACGACAAGGACAAGCTAACAGCTTTATTTTCGAAAATCTAACGGCGTTGCCACTGGACACGAATTCCGGTAAGCGTCTGGTCTAATCACCGGAAAGAGCATCAGAATGTGCAAGTGTTACAGACATGGAGAAATAGAGAGAGAGAGAGAGAGAAACAGGGATAGGCCAATCCAATTCCAAAGCTACAGCCATATATGAATGAATGAATGAATGAATGAATATGATCACAAAGCTCAAACGGGTCTCGTCGTGCGCTGCTGCTGCTGTTGGGTTCTGGATGTTGTCAGATCATCATGATCATCAGCGGGGGTAAGCAGCAGCAGCACAAAAGAAAAGAGAAGAAAAAAGCGGTCGTAAAACACTTTGAAAATGGAGAGGAAGATTCAACGAGATAAGAGAAAGAAAGAAATCTCAAATCCGATCTATCAGTAACGAGAAATGCGTGGTCTATCAAAAAATAAAATAAATGAAAAAGAGTGTACAGACAAAAATATTTTATTTATCAAACAGCGAAAAATACTTTTCATTTTATTTTCAGATTTTACCTGAATATCACAAAATAATTATATTTTTTCTAAAAAATGACTTACTCTAAATTTCTTAGAAACGCCACATTTTCTACGAAACGAACTAGTCTTACACTAAATTTAATATCTATCGTGCCTTTAACACGTGTGTTTTTCAACCTTTCTTTTTTCTCATCTCCATGTCTATTTCTTTTCTTTTCTTTTTCCTTAAAGCTTAATCCTTAGGGTGCTACTGTCACAACATGAGGATTGGACTGAAGGGAAAATATAGTAAAAGAGACTGCTCATGAACTCTATGCACCAAAACCTTGAATATTATTCACCAAACACCTTGAAGTCCCGCTTCAATTTCATGATACTATTCGCTAATAAAGGCCCACCTTCAAATTGCCGGTACTTGAATCCTACTCTTAAGGGTATGGCGACCCATGTGAATTGGATCCGATCATCACGAGTCTTGTATTGAGCATAAGAAAAGACTTTGTGATGTCATCCATAAGTAAGAGTACACTCTGCCAGTGAATATCATTTCAAAATGCTAGATCATCAAAAGTCAAATGTATCTTTGCTAGGTCCGCATAATGGATTTTCACTTATTTAAAGCAATTAGCCCTATAATTAATCACATGATGTCCCTGCACTTATTCCAAAATGCGAGAGTGACTACCTCGTTTTCTGTTTTGTCTTTCCCACCTCTCTCACCACTCGAGTATTCCCAGCACTCTTAAGTCAAAAGCACTAAGGCCGGTTGAGGCGGCTTTAACCATTCGCACTTCTTTCCAAGGCACTTTTGATATTTAAAAGATTACTGTACCTTACGTCGTTATCATCGATGACATAGGAAAATTTCATAAGCAAGAAACTAATCCACAAGTCCTCGCCAAGGACATCGATAATTCACACAATAATGCTCCCTAATTTCTTTCTTAATCGAAAGGTCCTCGCACCGGCCATCCCATGAACGTTGTGAAAATAAAGTCGAAATCGAAAAAATCCTCACCACTCTCCAAAAATCACAACAAAAGCCGCCGACGACGGTGAGGCAACGCCGTTACATGGACGTTTGTCATCATGATCTATCGTGTCTCGTCGGCTCTCGTGCTTGAATGGTGCTGAATTTGAAAGGAGAAAGGGCTTGCCTTTTGTACCATCGGATGATTAAAAGGAATCTCTCGCCATCAATTACGTGGCCATAATCCCCCCTTTGCTCAGTGCTCGCCACCTCACGAGATTGCTATGCCCCGCCTCCGCTATAGCCATGTCGAATTTACCATATTGCCCAAAGGATAATTGAGATTTGTGCTTTCCCCTCTAAAAATGATTAAGCATCTTTTGAGTTTTTTTTTCCCCTCTCTAAACGGTTCAATTTTCGATGACTATAATAAGAGTCTAAATCCTATATCTCAAAATTTGTAAAAAAGGAAATCAATACTGAAGTAAGAGAAATTGGTACAAAAAACCGTGGATACACTTCTAGATAATTGCTTTTAAAAAATTTTATACATCTAATCTAAAAGAAAAGTTAAATTTCAAACATTACAAGAAAAATAGATGTGCTCAAGAGCCTGGCAATCCATTTGATTCGACTAGTCCCGATTTGACACGAGGACAGATTTGGGCAAGCTTCAAGAAAGCATTCTCTTATTGGGCTAGACTTGCCTCGCTAGGCTCACTAAGCCTAATTAATTTTGTGTAATTTATCGCCGTACTCAAATTATTCTGTTTGATGATGGAGACAAGATACTTTAGTCAAATTGAAAAAAAAATTCTGAAATGTTTATATTACTTAATTAATCATATATTAGGTTTGCCCCAAAGTTTAAGGGAAAAAGTAGATTTAATTTGTGCCAAGATTTAAGGGGAAAAGCTAGATTGTTTTTCCTAGTACCTTTTGAGCTCTTTAAAAACTCAGCTAATCACCATAAAAAGCATCTTGTCCTCAAATTTCTTTGAAGTAACACTCATGGCGCATTCGTTTGAGTGAATGAATTTTTAGTGAATTTGTTTTCTAAACTTTCATGTATTTGGTTTGTTGAAAATAATCCATCAACTAAAAATTATTTACGATAAAAAAATGTGTGTTTAAAGTTATGGATTGAGAATGTTGGCTTGCTACATAATTAGAATCATGACATAAATTAATGAATAGGTGGAAAGTTATCAAAATTGAGATATAACAAGATGGATTGAAGTTCCCCGCCTATACTAATTAAGAATGATGCAGTCGGCTCTGTGGCAATGTATTTACATTAACAATAGTTTCGCCTGTCACTTCTTGTACATGCAATTTTTATCATATGATCACGTTGGGCTCCCACCAAAGACATCTTGTAAAATCAAAAGTAAACAACGAATAAATGAAGCCTCTTTTTCACTAGTAAATGGGTGAGAAGAGGCGACCAATACTAGCAATCCCTCCGAACGATATCATGAGGTCCCCCATGCATTACCAAATATTCGATTCGAAGGAAATTAAACCACATCACTAGCGACTCCAAGATCCGAAATTAGCAAGATCGTCACCATAATCCCTTGCAAGCTAGGATGTCTTTTTGCACGAGTTATGCTTCAACTATATAACGTAGCATGAGACATTTAGAGGTTCGCTCACCACATATATATCTGTGTGTGTGTTTGGGTGTGTTAAAATGTATATATCTATTGTGAAACAATGCAAATGTTAACAAATCTTGCAATTACATCTCAAATGCGAGAAGTTGAAATTACCAAAGATTCCATAAAGCACATTAGCACATTAAAAATATACATGTTACCATCTAAGCGTCTATACCTACTTGATGATAAAAGCCACCCCACCCAAAAGGAATCTACTATTAATCAAGGAGTGGCAAAATTACAATCAATCACCCATGCGTTTCTCGAAAACCCAATACAAAAACTTTCACGCCCCAATCCTCTGAGCGCGTGTCCACCCTCGATGGTCGATTAAATTGCGACGTCCCAAAACGCATCACCGACCCATTCCTTTTAATGCGCATACGGAAGTGTATAAACTAATCTCCGAACAAAACATACATGGGATAGAAAAGCAAGACAACAAATTTCAAATCAACCCATTATTAAAAATCACAATATGGTTTACAAACATTGGCCAACTCTAGGGTCTAAATACATGAGATTTATCTCCAAGAAAAACTTCTAAGCTACCCATACTCCTGATCCTTCCACCTCAAGCTCCGGGTTCTTCGCCCTAGGGACTTGAAAAGTTGAGCCCACGACGAGGTGAGATAACGTTTAGCAAGTCACCCCTTAAACTCCGACTAGGAAGGAAATACACCCCAAGGGCTACTTAAACACAAGCGCAGATCATAGGACTTACTTTTACCTCAGATCTTTCCTACAAGTCAATACAATTCATATAATCATCCAATCATTTCAATCCAATTCAACCATCAATCAATTAACTCATTCGACTCCATACCATCGATACCATCCATAAACTCTATCGATTCAACACTGCTCACCTAAGCTGAAATAGATGGTCTAGCTCACCAAAGCTAATAGGTATATTCATATATCAATGCTCACCAAATCTAATGTCTAAATTGCTCACCGAAGCTACTAGATAATATTTGTTCACCAAAGCTGCTAGATAGTTATAATGCTTGCCGAAGCTAATATTTATAGTGCTCATCGAAGCTGCTAAAATATTAATGCTCACCGAAGCTGTTATAGATCTATATTGCTCACCTAAGCTGATCAATGCTCACCTAAGCTAAACTACAATAAATTACTCCTAGCCAAGGATCTTGTGCTTTGCACATCAATTCCTCAATTAAATACCCAACTTGGCCTACTTTCATCATGTTAAAATGTATCCGATAAAAATAATCGTGTGTGGATACACAGTCGGCCTAAGCAAAAAATATAAATATCTTTATTTTAGAAAATCACACTATTTATACGGTGTCTGAAAACATTTTTGGTGTTGTAAACACGACGCCCCAGTAATTTCTAATTAATTACTGAAATTATTAAATTTTTGGATAATTTCCTAAAATTACAAACAACACTCAATTTGCACAAACTAACATTCAATTAAATAAACCAAGTATACCATTGCAATCAGCATAAAATTCTGGTCACCGGCTATCCAGGTATAATTTCTGGAAAATAATAATTAATTAAATAATTACGGAAATTAATTAAATAAATACCAATAAATGCCAAAAATACATACCTAGGTCGGAAATGCTAAATTAAATACCGAAACAGGCCCGGAAAATTTCCAAACCCGTTTAAATAAATACTAGAGCTTATCTAATTGCTAATTGCACTATTCTAACCACCTAATATGCAATATTGATTAACTAAATTGCTAATCTATTCTAATTATCTACATAATCCCTAATTAACATAAATTAATCAACCCTTAAATGTCATTAGCTCCCTAAGTGAGGATTAGTGAGTAAACTCACAAGATTAACGTGAAAATCGGTTCACGGCAACGGCAGCCGATAAACTCCAAAGTGACAGCACCAATGAGGGCCCAGACCAGGCCGAAATCGGCCCCGCGAAGCCCACGGTTGAGCTATTTTTATGCTCCCGCGCTATTGGCCTTGTTGTTTCGATGGAGAGGGGCCTTCACACGGCTGAATGGAGCGGGTCGAGAGGGAAATGGGCGAGAGATCGAGGAACGGTGGCTGATGGGCTCGGCGAGCTGGAGCTGCTGGAGGTCGAAGTTCGAAAAGATGCGAGCTGCAGCGGGGCTACATACGAGAGGGGATGGAGCTCGCGGACGTGGAGCTGTGGGTTCAACGTCAGGGAAAACGTTGCTGGGTTGACCAGTGGAACGGAGCGTGAGTTGGTGGAGTGTGCTGGCGTGAGTGGATTCGGGCATGGTAGCTCAAGAGAAAAAAATCAGTGGGGTTCGGTGGGGCAAAGAACACGTGGGGAAACTGAAAGTGAAGGAGAAGCAGCCAGAGGGGAAGGGGTGTCGACGAAGCTGCGTGGGCCAGAGAGAGAGAGATGTCGGCCACAAAAGGAAGAGACGTTCGACAATCGAGAAAGGGGAGAGAGAGAAATGTGTCGACAAAGGGAGGGGGAAGGGATAAGAGAGAGGGTCAACAGTCAAAGAAAGAAAAGGAAAATGAAGACTAGTGCAGGGGTTGTCGGACGGAGGGAGAAGACGCGCGAAAGAGAGAGAATCGTGCGCGAGATGGAGAGGAGAGAGAGAGACGCGCAAACGGAAAAGGGGGTTTTAAGTCCACATAAATAACTTGAACAAGAATTTAATCAACCATATCTTTAGCTCACCTTTAAACAACATGATCAATTGGTCATCCAAGGCCAAATTTCACACCAACTTGCACCAATTGAAGTCCAATTAAAGATCAAAATGCAATTACCCCCCCCAAAGCTTACGAATTTCTCTCAATTTCCAATTCTATTTCCTTTTTCTCCGAAATCCGATTTCTTAACGATCCTCTCCAATTGATGTCCAATTTTGTTTAAGAAAAAGCCCACACAATTTCCTTTCACCAAGTAGCTCACACCGGAGGACAAAAATCCTTTCGAATTAGCCTTTCTAAATTTCCATTAGTTTTTCGAATCATCCGAATTAATTTTCCGTTAAAATCCCAAACTCACTGAAAATTCCTCGAAAGATGAGTTGACATCCCTAAAATAAATCGTGACATGACAGAAGTTTCAATTTCTGAAATCGGGTTCAAATTCACGATTAATTTCAATTTGGTGCGATTTTAGTGTGACCTAGCCAACCAATAGCTTTTAAAAATTTTAGCGCAATTAACCCATGATCGATTTTCTTCGAGCCACAATGAACCTTTTCGACACATTGGCGACTCTCGATGGTCGTAAAAATCTTGAAGTTTCAAATACAAACACATGGTACCAAAACGATAGAAAAATTAGTCTGGTGCCGATCGCCGAGAATTTTGCAATTTGGTGGAATCACCCACATTTAGCCATGCATCTCAGTCAAACCAACCTATCTTTGATCTCTAATCGATCTTTACTGTGCCGTAATGATATTTGCATAGATGAGCACGGTCGAGCAGTCGATTCCTGGTCGAATTCTCAAGTATATTGCGTTAAAATTCCTTAACAATTTCACCTAATAGGCTTGTTATCTCATGAGTGGCCATCTAAAAGAAAAGCACTATAGTCGCGTTGATGAAAGGCCTAATTTATCCAATCGAAATCATAACTGAATTTTCAGAATGTCATAGAAACCCTCACAAGTCACAAGTTCTCATGTTACTAATCACTAAGTTTTGATCGAAAACCTAAGAGAAAGCCTCACAAAATCCATGTTTGTATTATAAACAAAATAGCCCAAAATAAGACTTGGAAAACGTGTTACCTAATGTGGATCACGATAACCGGGTGCTTACTCGATTCCTTTGTCTTTGTGTTGGGTCAAGCAAGCATCCATGCAACCCAAAGATATTTCAGACTATTCATTTTTCTTTTTGAGCAATCTGTAGATGGTGCCATCTTAAGATACTTGTAATGTCTGCTTATGCCAGAATAGGTAATGCTTGTGAAGCTCTTTAGGAGGGTTTTTAATACCCAAACTTTCATATCCCAAATCAACTTTAGACATCTTAACTCGTGCTTTGATATCAACAGTTGTGAACCAATGGGGAAACTAATGAATTTGGCAATGAAATATCAAACGCGAAAGGACGTAAGAGAAATTTAGAAGGACGAAAAAAGGACACGAGAGTTTTACGTACTTTGTTTCAAATGTAGGGAACTACTCCATGAGAAGAATCAAAATCAAAGATTCTACCATCAATTAGAGAGTTACAATCAATCGCTCATGAGTTTTGTTGCCCAATTACACAAATCTCCACAAGCGTTCGTGTTTCTCTTGCAAAGTTTCGTTAGAAAATCTAAAGAGAAAGCCTCACGAAACTGTGTTCATGTTCTAAACAATATAGTTCAAAGTAAGACATTGAAGTGCGTGTTTCCAGGTAGGATCGCAACATTCGGGCGCTCGCCTGATGGCCAATGCGGAACGGCAATTCTAAGCCAGTTCTGGGCTCCCGGCCTTGTGTGGCCGAGGTGGCTGGGAGCCCGCTCCACGCACAGTAGCTACAAACCCCAATACTTCCAAGCACGACTCCAAACTATCTCAATCTCCAAACCTCAACTCAAAATTCGATTTGGCAAGAACTTGACGCATAAACTCAACAATATCTACCCTTACAATAGTAATAGCGAAAAAAATGTGGAAAGATTGCGATTTTCTAGCTAACGTTCTCACCATCTGCCTCCACACTAATTTGTCTAATTAATATATTAAATTTTCTTTTTGAGATTTGAGACCTATTCACAAATAGCAAATACAAATTAAAAAGGTTTCGCTAAATATATTTTTGTGCCAATGCGACGATATTCCAAGGGAATGTTTTTGAACGGTGGCGGATTCATAACGGACATGGCAAAGAGCTATCATGATGTACTTTCATAGAATTTTATTCAACACATGGGAGTTTAGACCTTAGAGGCTATGATTAGATGTGTCAAAATGGGTCTTAGACTCATATATAACCCATTTATATCATAAATGAGTTATATATGGGTCACTTAGTTTTTAAAGAGATTAGTTAAATGGGTTTAAAAATTGAAGGCCTAAGATAAATAGATCTTAAATGAGTTGGATTTAAAACCCATTTCCAACCCAAGCCCTACACTCTCTCTTACCCTCTTTAACTTTATTAGGGAAAATCTCAAATAATGATATGAAGTGGAGCCATTTTCTTAAAAAAAAAAACCTAAAGTAGACACTTTCTCAAATAAGGACTCAGAGTGACTAACTTCCTCTTAATTAAGGACCTGAACTTCTAATTTTATTCATAGCTAGGGGTACTTTTGTCCAAGAACATTGTTGTTTATTTATTGTCTCTCTTTCTTCTTTCTTCATCTTTCTCACTCTCTACATCACCTCCATTATCAGCCCCTCCATCGCTCTCTATGTCATCTCGTTGTATGACCAAGATTGGGTTTTCTTTAACATGAGCCATTACAACATAGTCTAACTCGTTGAGAATTTTATATTTCACTCCTTAAAATGGTTTGTAGACAATTACACGAAGCTGAAATGAGCTTTCAAAAATAAACACTTTTTATTCCAACATTCATCGCAAATTCTGATCTCAAAGCCATAATATGAATATGCTTTTGCTAATATTCAACTTCTTATCCAACTCCCAAGCTATGCAACTAATCCCTTTGGCGACATATTTCTCTCACCTCGAGAGTGAATCAAACTCCATTTTTTCCGAGCCTTCCGCTAACCCAACAATTGCAATTTTTTGTGCTGTTTTCGATCTTGCTTGCCAACAATAGAGTAGCAATATCCAAGCATCACTAGATCATCTTGTTTGACTAACTTATGCCTCTATTCAATTAACACTTGGTGATCAACAATTTCACGCCAAAGAACAATTTTTTGCAATTGGCAACTATTTCAACCTCGGCAAAAGTTTGCCTCATCAATTTCAAATTTGGGTTTGCCTCTTTTGAGTAAATTTGATCCCCCTTCCCCTTTGCAATGCCAATGGCTCCTTTCAATAATCCCTAGTCTGGAGACACCCACTCACACTCTTGCCATTTTCATTGACACGGCTCCTCTTTTCAATCGATACCCCATCTTGAGATTGATCATTAGTGGTATTTGACATCATTAATTGTAGAAACTGTTGTACTTCGTTGCCCCATTGCCGCCATTAACAAGTCCTATTCGAGCTCTCAACCTCATTGACCGCTAGCCCTAATAGAAAATCCAACATTGTCGCCGTCAGATGGAGGTCAATCCAAGCCTTAGGCTGAGCACATGCGAGCCGAGATTTGACGCATCTTGAGGAACTGAGGATTTTAGCATCCGAGAAGGTGGCCGGTAGCAAATAACTCCAATCCGACTTCTTGTCACTAGGACCAACTACGTGATGACATGAAGCTCACGAGGTCACTAGTAAGGGCCCTGATTGGTGTTGAAGAAGGAGGCAATGTAGAGCAAAGGAGGAGGTGTGAGGAAGATGAAGAAAGAAAAAAAAATTAAAGAAAAAATGTTCTTGGACAAAACTACCCCAAGTTGTAAATAAGATTCGAAGTTTGGGTCTTTATTTGAGACAAAATTAGCCATTCTAGGTCTTTTTTGATATAGTGTTCACTTTGGGTTCTTTTTTGAGAAAATAAAGTCACTTCATACCCTTATTTGAGATTTCCCTTGAAATTATAATTATTTTTTATATTTATTTTTCTTTTCTTTTCTTTTTTTCTTTTTCTTTTTTTCTTTTTCTTTTTTCTTTCCTTTTTTTTTTTTCCCATTTTTCCTCCTTCCTTAGCCGGTGGTCGGCATGGTGACCGCTCACCATCAGCCAAGAGAGGCGGAGGCCTTGCCGATGTCTAACAAGGCTCGAACCTCACCCATCGGGCAGAATCAAGCTCGTTGGCAGCTCGAGTAGAACCTCACCAATCTAGCGAGGTGGAGGCCTCGAGTCGAGCCTTGCCGACACCAGACCTCACCCAGCCTGCCTAACGCCAACAAGGCCTTTGCCTCACCAAATCCTATGAGCTCGAGAGCCTTACTGAGCTGGCGCCAAGGCCTTCGCCTCACCAAATCCTATGAGCTCAAGCTCACCTAAGCCGTGACCGTCGTCGTGAATGGTGGCTGGTTAAAAAAGAAGAAAAAGAAAAATAATTAAAAATTATGTTTTTACAAGAGTAAAGATAAAAATAATTAAAATTTTGATTTTAAAATAAAAAATAATTGAAAACTCAATTTTTAAAAAAATTAAAAATATATATAAATTGTGCATTAAATTTATATTACATGAAAGTATTTTAGCAATACTATTTTTTTTAAAAAATATATCATAAGAAATAAGTTTTTTTAAGGTTTAGTTAAATAGGTTGGGTATGGGTTGGGTATAGGTTGGGTATGAGTTGGGTATGGGTAAGAAATTTTGCACTATAATAAATGGATCATAAACAAGTTAAATGGGTCGATTTGGGTCCAATCATTTATGACCCGACTCAAATCCAACCCGAACCCACCCGTTTAACAAATCTAGCTATGATGCACCATCCACTTTCATAGGTTTGCACGAATTCCTTTGTTTTTTTTTTTCTTTTTTTCTTTAAGATCAAAGAAGAAAATTGCATGTCATGAGAAACAGGAAGAATAGCCTCACGTAAATATCTCTAATGTACATAATTAGTGCTATGTGTTTCAATTTAGTGAATTATGTCCCTAGAAAGGAGTAAAATATGGATTTAACTTTTGCTTTTTGCAGCGCTATTTTTCTTTAAGAACTTGGAAATCGGACTTTCATTAAGGGTCAAATTTTTTCTTTAAGAACTTGGAAATCGAACTTTCATTAAGGGTCATATTAGATTTGTACTAGCAAGGTTGGGTCGAGTTTAAATTGGGTAAAAAATGATCCAACCTAAATAAACCTATATTTATACAATGCAAACCAAGTGACTCATACTCAACTCATACCCAACCTAACCTATATTATTAAAAACACATTTATATTCAACTCAATTTACAAAAATCATATCCAAAATAAGGCGAGAGTGCAAAATTGAGTAAGCGCAAAATCCAATAAAGGAAAGAGAATAAGAAGACGTAGAGGTGGGTAGTGTCTATATAAGTTGTAGACCCATTTAATATCCATATCATATTTAAATTCATTTATGATTTATTTTCTAAATATAACTAAGGTATATTACAACCCAATCCATTAATAAATGGGTCTATGACTAACTTTACGGGTTCAGGTCAAATTAAAAAAAAATGTATATTCTTTTAAAGACATCAATGTTCATTCTTCATAATTTGCTGAAACGTAAAATGAAATTGTCACACCAAACACACTTCTCGATAAGTTGGTCTCTTGAAAATGGGGCTCTTGTTTATCACTCATATTTCATTTCTCCGTTTACCACCCGTAGAAAGAGCTTGTGCTCCCGGCGACTTACATATCAAAAAAACTTGTTAGTAGTGTGATTTATAAGATTAATTTAGAAAGAAATACGTCAGACTTGTCACCAATTCCCGAATATGAATCACTTGTTTAAATTATAGTTTAGTGTCTTTGAAGCTTAAGCCTAAAGACTCCTAGAGGGCATTAGCCGCTGAAGATAGAGCAAGGTAGAACCCAAGCGTAAATTATCCTACTCGATTAGGTATAGTATGTGGGGAGCCTACAAAAAATCCAAGTTGAATCATCAGTCTAGTCTAGTTGAATTCAAACGTACTAACGCTTAGATGGCTATGGCAAAACGTGTTTAATTTGAGCGAAGCTTAGAGTTGTAACAAGTTGAAAGCCGTTTGGTCAAATTTCTTTTTGAAAGTACATTTGGCTGAACTTCTAAGTCACTACAACTATAAAATTACAGTCTTATCTAGGTGAGAATCTGGGATAAGTTAGTATATTTCCACATTTTTCAATAATTGTCTACATTACCCTATTCCAGATTGCATTGATTTATAAAGGCAAATTAGCTAGAATCACATTGTTGATTACACTTAACTTTCCTTTGGAGATGGGGAATGGAGATCTTCCCAAGTACTTGATCCAATTTTAGCCGTTGCCATCACAACACACATCTTAAAAAGAGTAAATGACTTCAATGCGATTATGATGTTATGTGTCGTCATTGTGGGAAAGATCGACTAGCCCACTCATGACTAGCCAACTCCCTAGACCATTGGGGAGGCATGTAGCTTCCATGGGCCTGCAACATTCTATCGACTCTTTATCTGAAATTTTAGTACCATTATGGGCTCGATCACTAAGTGCTTGAAGAAAAGAAAGTTTCATTGGGGTGATTAAACGGAAGCCAGTTTTACTCTCATCAAAGAAAAACTTTCCACGGCACCAATACCAATGTTGCCAGATTTTGAAAAGGTATTTGAATCGGACTGTGATGCTTTTGGCATAGGGATTGGTGTTGTTCTTTCCTAAGAAGGTAAGCCTATCACTTATTTATAGTGAGAAACTTAATAATATCCGCAAGTGATGGTCTACTTATGAGTAGGAGTACTTTGCTATAGTACAAGTCTTTATTCATTGGTAGCCTTATCATTATCAAGATGAGTTTGTCCTTAGCACTAACCATCAAGCACTAAAGGAGACTTGGATCCCTAAAGTGCTAAAACTTAACACAATGGGACATTTAAGTGTCAAAAATTAGGAAAGTGACACTTAAGTACCAAAGTTAGAACAAAATGAATTAGTTAAGTACTAATGACAAGAAAATTTGACTAAAATGCTAAAGTGGTGATTTTTCGATGAGACAAGTGCAAAACAATGTTGTTTTGTTATTAACATGGGTAGATAATTAATATAGATACTAATTAAATTAATTTTAAAACTAAATCAAAAAAAAAAAAAAAAAAAAAGGAAGATGAAGATTGTAGGTGGCAAGGACTTAGCCCTTGTCACCTGCAATCTCCATTTTTTAGATTTTAGTTTTAAATCTAGTTTAATTAATAAATATTTATATTTATTTTATTTTAATTATTAAAAAAAAAAAAAGAGAGGAGGAGGAGGCAAAAGGCATGGGTTAAGCCTTCGTCGCTGCCTTTCCATCATTGCTGGGAAGGGCCGGCGACGGTGGGGGATGTGTTGGCCAAAGCTCGATTACCCTGGCCGACCAACAATGAGGGCTTGCAAGCCCTCACCCAGATTTGGGGCGAGGGTCGCGGCCTCCCCTAGATTCAACAAGGGTTGCCAACCCTTGCCCAGCTTGGCCAAGCGCTTCCGCTAGCCCTAGCGAGTCACCCTAGCTAGCAACGGCCCTTGGCTCGGCTAGGTGAGGGCTGGTGTTGCTCTTTGGATCTAGGGAAGAGGGACGACCCTTGCCCCAAATCTAGGCAAGGGCTCGCAGGCTCTCGTTGACGGTTGGCCAGCCAAGGCTCGGCGACCCAAGTCAACCCTCCCCCACCATTGCGTTAACCCTTCCTAGCGATAGCAAGGAGACAAGGATAAGGGCTTAGCTCTAGCTATTTTGCAACTAATTTTTTTTTTAAATTTTTGGTTTTAAATTTAATTTAATTAATATTTATATTAAAATTTAAATCCGCGCCAAAATGACATCGTTTTAGCATTTCTTTGCTAAGTCAACTCTTCCGACAAGCTATGTAGGCAAGCAATATTAATAAAAAAAAAATTGCTATGTAGGATTTCTAGTCAGTTTGCTAGACTTAGCATTCAAGTGTCCTATTTTCAAAAAAAAAAAAAAAAAATTGTACTTAAGTATCACTTTTGTAACTTTTGACACTTAAGTATCCCTTGATTCTAAGTTTTGACACTTGGAAGCTGCTCTTTTGCTAGCACTCAAGTATATCAAGAGTTAAAGGCATCTAAATCGAATGCATCGATGTTGCGTCTCCTTTTAGAGCAATTCAACTTTGTGATTCAACACAAGGCAAGCCACTTGAACAAAGTCACCGATGCACTTAGTCATCGCTCTAAACACTAGTCACCATGCACATCGACGTTCTGGGCTTTGACTACCTCTATGCCCTTTATGCCAATAATGAAGACTTTCATGACCTTTGGGAGAAGTAATCTATGGTAGGCTCTCATGGCAACATGATCATTTAGGACAAATTCTTGTTCTTTGGCAATAGGTTATGCATTCCTCGCAGTTCTTTGTGGGAACAACTTATTCAAGAGCTTCATGGTGGCTCCCTCGGTGGACATTTTGGGTGAAACAAAACTGTTGCCTTAGTTGAATAATGATATTATAGGCCTCAATTGAAGCGGAATGTTGGATGATTTGTGAAAAAGTGCTACATCTATCATACTGCTAAAGGCCACTCTTAGAACGCTAGTTTTTACACCCCTCTACTTATTCCTTCTAGACCTTGGGTGGACATTTCAATGGATTTCATGTTGGGGCTTCCCCGAACCCAACAAGTATGGATTCTATTTTTGTGGTAGTGGATGGGTTCACCAAAATGGTGCACTTCATTCCTTGCAAAAAGACTTCTGATGCTTCCCATGTTACAATTTTATTCTTTTGAGAAGTAGTCCGCCCGCATGGTGTACCCAAAACTATCACCTACCACAACACTAAGTTCCTTAGTCATTTTTTGAGGATCTTGTGGCACTTATTTGAGACGGATTTGTAGTGTAGCAACTCCTTTCATCCCCAGACTAATGGTCAAGTTGAAGTTGTCAATTGTACAATGGAGGATATCATTTGGTGCATTTATAGTGACATGCCAAGGCAATGGGACTGATATCCTTACTCCTACTGAGTTTGCGTTCAACAACATCGTCAACCACTCCATAGGCAAATCTCCATTTGAGGTCATCTACGGGCGATCACCTCAACATACATTGGACCTTGTGCCATTGCTCAAAGTCCCAAGATATAGTGTTGAGCTAAGAACTTAGTAACAAAATTACAAGAGATGCAAAAGGGTGTAAAGCAACAAGTGGAAGCTTCCACCATTGTCTACAAAGCTGTTGTAGATAAACACCGTTGCTTCAAAGTATTTGCTGAGGGTGGCAAAATGATGGTCTACCTCCGCAAGGTTCACTTTCCTATCGGTGCATATAACAAGCTGAAGCACAAGAAAGTTGGCCCCTATCAAATCGTGAAGAAAATCAATGACAATGCCTATCTTGTTGATCTTCCTATTGACCTCAACATCTCCCCGACATTGAATGTAGCAATCCTATTTGAGTATCATTATCCAAATACTCCCATTTATCCTGACAATAACTCAAGGTTGAGTTCTTCTAAAGTGGAGGAGACTGATGTAGAACAACAAGTAAATGCTTATATGGAAACATTATAGCGTCACAAGAGCGGGCGGTCCCACAAATTTAAGAGGATTGCAAGATCTTTGAAGTTACAAATGAGTTATGATGTTTGATGTCAAATTCACATGTTTTCCTTGATTTCTGAAATGTTAAAGATTTTTATGTGTTTTGCAAATTTTCTATTAGTGTTTTGAAAATTTTTCCCTTTATCAATATCTTTTCCTTGATTTTGTTATTTGATTTCAGTTATTTGATTATTTCCTAATTGGCGACCTCTCTATACATAGGCACCTAACATATTATAATCTACACTTCATTATTTGAATAACATTATCTTTTGGAATCCCTTTCCAAGCATTTCTTCCTTTGCGTCACTCACCCTTACATCATCAAATTGTAAGGATTCAAATTTGAGTTGTGCTAGAGAAATCCCATATTGACTAATTTGGTATGATGTAGAGTGGTTAATATTTCATTGGATTAAGTTTTTGAGTGAATGTAAGTCCAACTTGACATGTTGACGAGCTTGGATTTGAGCTTCTTCTTGCAATTTCACTAGATGAAAATATTGGATTTCTTTTGCACACTCTCAACAAATGATATCAATGTCGATGGTAAATTGGTTGCTTACTCCTAATGTGTATTGATGTTCGCTAAATATCTCAAAGAAGGAATCTAGTGACAAAATCGATTTTCGGGTGGGTAGCGTTGTTGTCGCCCACTCCTAATGTGTATTGATGTTCAATGAATATCTTAAGGAAGGAATCTGGTGATCAATTCGGTTTCCGGGCAAGTGAGCATTGTCATGTATTAATGTGGGCACAATGGCAAACTTCATGGTTTAGTCTAAAGAAAGAGACCAGAGTTAGTGTTTGGCATTAGAGATTCAAGTTGAGATAAGTTCTTGTAGAAGGATACCTAAATTAAGGAGAGCAAACTTAATACCAAAGCTTATATGTGAGGGAGAGATTGTTAGGATAGATGGATGGGTTGTATTAGAGAAATCCCATATGGATAATTGATTTGATGCATAACAGTCCATATATCTTGATTGACTCATAACTCATGTTTTTGAGTGAAAATGAGTATAACCGGATATGTTGACAAGCTCAAACTTAGACTTCCTCTTGACAAACTCTCCAGATAAAAATATTTGACTTTTGTTGTACACTTTCAATACAAATATCAAAGAGCAATCAAGTTATCAGGGATCAACGGTTATCTATTATTCAAGTAAAATATTTGATTCCCTCCAAGTAGAAATCAAATAACTCGTTCCTATGCAGAAGATATTTCTTGGGATTAATCTCTTCAATAATGTAATAACTTCTAGACCATAAGGTTGATAGGATATCTCAAGGGATTGGGTCTTGGGTGTGGAAGCCTGATCCTAAGCTCGTTTGTCAAAGACCTAGGGACTGATGCAGGGGGCTCGAGCCCATCCTCAAGAGACCCAAGCCTGGGCTCAGCCTTGGGGGACCCAAGCATGGGCCGACATTCAAGCTAGGAAAGCCAAGAATCCAAGCCCTCCATCAAGGTCTCGGGTGAGGGCATGGGTGCAAAAGGGACTCAACCACAAGCGATGGGGTACAAAGCCTGGGCGTTGGGGACCCAACCTCGGCCTCGAGGATCCAATCACCTATTCCAGGGCAAGGAGCCAGTGTCCCTAGCTTGGCCAGCCAGGGGACCCGGGGCTAAGCATTGGAGTTCTTGGTTTGCCCAACTAAAGGACTTGGGGCTAAGGTCCAATCATAAGTTGAAACATGCTCTAGTTCTTAAAAATGAAGCTATTTTCCATTGATTTATTCTCTTTAGCGATCTAAATACGGGAAAATGATAAAAGAAATTGATCGTAATTTTTTTGCAAAACAAACAAATCCAAAATAACTTGTGTGCGTAATTCTGATTTCATGACAATTTATCTGATTTAATAAGAGAGTTGATGTTCCCTCAGTTTTCTTCTTCTGATTCATTGTTTGAAATTGAAACGAAGATGGTGCCCGATGTCCTTTGGAAAGAGCTCCATCGCTACATCATTCATAGGACATGTTCTTTATTAATGTCAAAACACCAGGCGACCTTATCATCTTCAGATCGACGGCTCAAAGATGGGAGCAACTGGAGTTCCGAAGGAGAAGCGAGTTGCTGAACCCGAATGTCGACGACCCCACGTCGAACTCCAATAGATTGTCCTCCATCTGGTGACCCCCGATCTCGATTCCCCCCCACGATCCTCCGTCCAGAAACCCCAGGCACATCACGTCCTTGCTCACCCTCACCATCGAGTTCGCCCCTTCGATTCTCCACTGTGCGTCGCCCCGGAGCACCAGCACGATCGCGGGCACGTCCGGGCCGGCCACCCCACTCCTCACTGTCCTCGCATCAAAGCAAGCCCCGAACGGGGCGACCGGGGTCGCCTTTCTTGATCTTCCTTTCCGTCGCCTTCTTCGTGAATTCCTCCACCAGAGGATTGAAGATGGCCGAGTGAAGGAACGTGTACGGAGCACGAGAGTACGGAGTAAGAGTGCCGAATTTAGTCCCCCGGCCGCCGTCCTTGTCGATCGCGAGGATCGAGGAGTTGAAGGTGATCGGAGCGGAGTCGATTTTGATGGCGGTTACGTCGATGAAGTACTCATCGCCTTCGTTGGAGACGGCGGCGATGCTGCTGGGTCTGACGAGGAGCCGAGTGCGGAAGAGCGACTTCGCGAGGTCGTGCTTGATCGGAGGCCGCATGTATGGACCGCCGCCGACATAGAGGTCTCCACGGCGGGATCTGGAGGAGGAGGAAGGGAGGCAGAGAGCGAATACGCGGGGGAGGTTGAGCTGCGTGGAGAGCCCGGTGGGGAGTGAGCTGGGGTTGCTCGCGAGGGCGACCATGCCTTTGGCGGAGTTCGCGAGTCCCGTCGTCCAGTACGAGTCCACGCAAGAGAGTAAATTGTTGCTAGAAGAAGGAAAAAAATTTATTATTATTATTTTCCTCTGAATTATTTTTATCAGTTCTTTTTTTTTTAAGTCCTGCGCTTCGGCTCGAATTAGTCCACTTGTTTATACGAGTTGTCACCTCGCATGTTAAGTAGTAAATATATGTTTGATTGAGTTAGAACGAATTAATATGTATTAAAAATTCTCATATCGCACGCCTGAATAAATTATCGGTCCTAGTGGGACGATGAAGTTTGGTAGAAATGGCACCATTTTTTGCCCTCTTATTTCTGTGTTTTCTTACACTTTTCTCTTGAAAAAGTATTTAAAAAGTCTCAAAACTATTGCACAAGTACTAACTCAATCATAAACCATTTCACATTAGTACTAAATCAGTCATCTAACTAATTTAGATCGAAAATTGTTGATATGAATGCCGATTATCCCATGTGATACGACTAACGCTAACATAGATATGCCAAAGCGAGGATTAACCTCACCTCACCAAATCTAGTAAGGGGGCCTCGTCGATGCGCGCCCTAGCCTTGGTACAACCCAACGAGGCCAGTCCATGTCGACTATGGCATGTGGTGACCAACCATAGGCAAAAAGAAAAGTAAAGGATAAAACAAAAAATTATTTAAAAATGTCAACATCAATGCTTGCCTTGTTATATAATATGTTCGACGTTCACGTCAGCAATTTCTACTTTACTTAATCAGATAGACTGAATTGGTACTAATATAAAAAATTTAGGATCAAATTGGTCTAATTGAAATATTTATGCCTAAACTGAATAATGCAATATGTTTAGTATTTCTTTGGCACTTTTCCTTCTTTTTCTTCTATCGTTGTTAAACACGAGGTGAAAAGTGGCTGTGTTTATGTTGAACCATGGGATGTACTTTGCTTTTATTACCAAAAAAAAAAAAAACCAGGACGTCCTCGCCCAGTCCGGAGGACGTTATTTATGCTCTTACTTCATTTCCAACGAAAATACTTTTAATTCTATTAAAAATCAATATGATCATCTCTCTCTCTCTCTCTCTCTCTCTCTCTCTCTCTCTCTCTCTCTCTCTCTATATATATATATATATATATCAAAGAATCAGTCCCATCGCCGTTAAGCTTACCAAAATGTCGATTGATCTTAGTGAATGACATGTCAAAAGGTTCCTCCTCGAGCATGCAGTATTCACTACTCCTCTCTCCTTTGAAGAAGAAAAGGTAAAAGAAAGAAGCTATCCGACTTACAAATTTGCTCCGGACGTGTGCTTGATCCTTTTCGTGGAGTGCAAGACCAGGACGTCCTCGCCGAGTCCGGAGGACGTCATCTCCTCCACGAACGGGGTCGCCACGTAGATAAGGCACGAGTCGTTGGTGCAGCTGGGCCTGGCAGGGGCTGAAGTAGAAGGTGCAGCCCCCTCCGCCGGTGGCCTCGCACCTAGAGGACTCACAAGGGATGGGGTGATATGAGGAGGACTCATAGCCATCGCAGTCGAGCCACGTGAACCGGCCCACGAGGTCGAGGACCGCGTTCATGGACGTGGGGGGAGTCCCGACCTGGAGGGTGGTGTAGTACTGGTTGGTGGAGGCATCTTTCTTGATGGGGAATACGACCGGAGCTGGTTTGGCCGTGGCCGTGGCCGAGGAGGCTAAGATGAAGCCGAAGAAGAGAAAGAGGGGAACGAGAGGAGGTGATGACATTGTCGGAGAGGGTGGCTGAGGAGAGGAGCGAGAGGACTGTGAGCTCAAATGATCTCGCGTTCGCCTTTTTAAAGCAGGCCGACTCTATCTCCTTCTCGACTGTTTTTGCAACGTTTAATTGCATGGATGCTCCACTGGGTAGCCAGAAAGATAAAAATAAAGAAAGACTTATGATCATGTGATTAGCTAAGGTCAATTATAATATTTGACCATTCTTCCATCGCACTAAACCTTGAGCTGTTGAGCATGGATTTCCTGAAATGCTGCCATCGTCCCCAGAAACATCGGCGTGCGATGCACAGAACGAACGTAATTACCCTTCACTTTCGCGATGTTCATCATCCATGTGGCTAATGACTGAGGCGTCGATGGCTCTTGGGCAGGGAGTCTGAACTTGAAGCTTCCAAAGCCGTGAGCTCCATCCATCCCTTCTCTTGTCCACCTTTACCTCGAGATATTGTCGGCGCCTTCTTTAATACCATGAACCGTTCGAAGCTAGGGTTTCGGATTTCTCGAGGCTTGACATGTTGTGGCTCTTTTGCCCGTTTCCATGCAGCGTTCGGTTGCTCGAGCACATCTGCACATTGGTTGTTGGGCTTTCAGTTGCTTGAGCCTGCCGTGTCTGGATGCTCAAACCTGTCTTAGGACTGCACCCGCGGAGGGGTGTCCAAAGGAGAAAAGCTTGCCGCTATGAGAGGAGACGGTAATGGCCATCTCAGCAGCACAGTTTTGCTAAAACATGTTGTTCGACGTTTAAGTTTGTTAACACCCAAAATATGACTAATCTAGCGCAAGCACGTGACCATCACATAACTCTGATATGGACGGTCATGTGCATACCATGTGGGTATTAATATAAGTGTACTAACTTATCGATGAGTAGGGGATCAATATTTATTGATTAACGGTGAGACCCATTGACGCTACCTATTCAGTTGTCGAAATGTACCAACGAATCACATATAGTTCTAATATGAACATTAGCAATATTTATTAAAAGAATGTCAACAAACTACTTTGAAATTTAAGATTTATGAGACCAAAGGTGCACTGTTTTTTGAGGAAAACAGTTACCATTCAAAAACCAAGCCATCCGATGAATCAAGTGAGACTAGAGGCACAATTTTGAAGGGAACAGTTATTGTTTGAAGACCAAGTCATCCAATGGGTAGGTTGAAGTCAAAGACACCTTTTTTTTTTGGAGAAAAGGTAGTTACTACCTAGAAGAGAGATCGTGAAGTATACATTGATTACAAAGGGCCACGTCATGGAGCAATTTGTACACGTGAAATTTAGAAACATGGAGATAACTAGCAAGAGTTACTTGGGAGATCGTAACCGCTAGGAATAATAAAAAAACAATTACTATTAACCATTATAAATACTATCATTTGCCCACAAGGGAGGACCCATACAAATCAAAACAAAATGTTATCTTTCAATTATTATTATTTTTATAATACTTTAAATTTTCGTAACTATAGCTTTCCGATTCACGTCGCCAATTACATTTGGGCATGTATCTTTATCTTGGTGCTGCATCATCAATCAAATTCTATTATTTACTTTTAAGTTCTCAAGTTGTGTCGTCAATTAAATTTCAGCATAATTTGCTTGCATCCCATTATGTCATCGAGTCTGTAATTTATGGATCATACCGTCAATTAAATTCCGGCTTAGTTTAAAATTGCAGAGCACTATTCCAATTGAAAAAATTGAGTTTCTTTCATATAAGATATCCTCTGTCTGAAGTTAGCACAAAAATTTTATTTCCTTAAATAAAAGCCGGAAAAGTAAAAGATATTTCATTGCTGGATCAATTCCTGCTAAACAAAGTTTGAGGGAACTTTCTGTGAAACAAAACGTTTTTCAGACATAATTGTCTGCATAGGAGGGAATTGGGTCGCACGTGAATTCCCCATCGCCTTAAGTCTTCGACTGGATGATTTTCTGCTAGGAATCGTGGAAACAGCTTGATGGGCTTGGACCATGAGATCTCTTCGAGGTCATTATGAAAGACTCGGCCTCGTACTTGGACCGACCCATCATGGTCCAATGCCTCTAGAGCTGAACGATCGTAGGATCACGCGCCCGGACGAGATGCCCATTTTCACCAAGACGTTGACATGTGTGCTCTTGCGGCCCGTATCTGGAGCCAATCTGAAACCCACTTCCATTATTTTTTTGCACTTACTACTGTACTCGAACTTTGCGTATTCACAATGGCACCGGCATTCATCTGTGACGCCCCATGAAAAGGGCATTGAATTTGCTGGTACAATACAATGGTCTTGGTGGGGCGCCAAGAATGGAGACCGACAAGACAAGAACGCACAAGCGAGTTATCTTTCTCGAACAAGGTTCTCGTGATTCACCTTAGGTGGGATATAGATAGGTAGGTGCAGCTTAAGCGCATGTTTTGTATGGTCTGGGTATATACCGTTATGGTTAAAACTTCTCTTTGCTTCTACGCGTATACTTTTGGTGAATTTGTCAATCTCTAAATCGAAAGGAGATGAACGACTGGGGACTCAACACTACATCTGAATGGTGCAAGAATTTGGATGTAGAAAAACAGCCTAAAATGGACAGACCAATCTTGTGTCCAAGAACCGTCGAGCTGTTGGTGTTGAGAAAATCTCTTAATATGTTTTGAAGTTGACACTCGCCGGATTATGAGAGCCATCCAGAACGCTGATTAAAATGGACAGACCAATCTTGAAGAACCGTCGAGCTGTTGGTGTTGAGCCACACTCCAGATTATGACGCTGATCTCTTGTTGTAAGATCAGCGTTTTGGTTGGGTGGAAGGGATCTCTCTTGATGATGATGTTAGGCGGCATTTAGAACCAGCATTGAAGTGAATGAATTAGAAAGAACGAAGAAGTAAGGAAATGAGACGACTCTTTTAACCATAGGTATTCTTTCAGGAGCAGTATGGGCTAATGAGGCATGGGGGTCATATTGGAATTGGGACTATGACAATTTTGATAAATGCAAGAATTGTTCATGTTTCAAGTAATATCGTATTTAAATGACCTTTGAAATGATAAGTGAAGAGACTCTAGTTGAATGGAAGAACCTTTGGGAAGTTCATATAGACTTGGAAATATCAAGATTTTAAGTCTATAGAATCTTGTTAAAGTATCTTGAGAAGAACAATTGAATATAATCGGGAAGCCAATAACAACCGGTGTTGGATATTAGTAGAAGCTTGTGTAAGTTGGATATCAAAAGCATACTGCATGGATAACAACAGTATACTAAGTGGATATCAGCATAATACTGCAAAAGCTAAATTCAAGCAAAAGCCTTGCTAAAGTCAGATATCATCAAACAACGAAAGAATTAGATATAACTTGTGACCTAAGTAGTACCGACACACACACACGACACGCTGACACGTCGTTTGTAAAAAAACTGAGAATTCCGACACGTTGGGACACGTTGTATATTAAATATATATTTTTATATATACATAATAAATTATCATTTTTATGATTATTCAATCAAATTAATTTGTATCAAATTCATAAATAAATAAATAAATAAAAAAGCCTAGAATGAATATACACTAAAAACATTAATCCGTCATTTATTAATATTATTCATTATTTCAATTTAATAAATTCAACTCTATTTCAATAATTCATAAAACTTGGAGAAAAAACAAGCGATCCATATTATGGACTCGCATGTTAGATATAATGGAGGAGGAGAAAAAAAAACTTAAGGGGTAAATTGTGTATCACGGGAAGTGGTAGTCAAGAAGAGAAGAGAATACTAGCTTTTTCTTCTTTCTCCATTTATTATTATTATTATTATTATTATTATTATTATTATTATTATTATTATTATTATTATTATTATTATCATTATTATATATATTGACCTCTCATTTATTGAATTTTTAAAATTGACCTCGATATCGAAATCACGTGTTGAAAACTCGTATGTTAGAATTTCAACTCAAGTGTTAGAGAGTGTAGAGAAAATTGACCAGATGTCGGATTTTCGACACGTGTTGACCGAGTGTCCGAGAGTGTCGGACACGTGTCAAAGTATCCGACACGACACGAAAGCTCTTGGAGAGTATCGGTGCTTCATAGCTTGTGACTATGAATATAAGCAGAACTCCTATACTATCTGCAACAATAACTTTGGCATGTGCTTCAAGATTATTATTTTGGGATATTTTATCTCACATTAGAAGTTAGTGATCTAGTATGAATTCCGAATTTAGAAGATTTTGATTGACCAAGATTATCTATGCAATATATTCAATCACGCGAGATTCTAATAGATTGACCTCAATAGTTACTCTAATCTACTTGAAAATTGTTCAATGATTAGATTGGAGATTGATGATATTGAAGATTGTCCAACAAAAAGTTTGGATGATGAGTATAAAAGAAGACTAAGGCACTGAAGTGCGATATAAGTCAAGAGTTCATAATTGCATACTTTCCTATTGTCTTTGGTGACCTTTGTACTATAATCTTTTGAGAAGTGTTAGTAGTGCAATAGTTTGTACTTAGTTGTGAGATAGTGAGATCTATCTGCTTGGATATAAGCAGTACCAACTTCAAGGAGAAGGTCTTGAATACAAGCAGCACTTAATACTATAACCTCTCAATGATTTCCAGCTAATAGACCGTTAATATAGGAGAGTGGATTGACTCGTATCAAGCTGAACCACTCAGAGCTCTAAATGCATTGTTCTCTATGTTCAAGTAATAGAAACATTGCATCTATCAACACTGTTTTTTCCAGTCATGCTTATTTCTAACTTGGCACCTTCAATTCCACAATATTTTGTCAAGTTCATCGAAAACACATATCCACCCACTCTAGGTGTTACTGTTAGTCTACATTAGTTGGACGTTAGTTGCACGAAATTATAGCTCCAGGATGTTTGATCTTTGGTTCCCAACAGCTTTTCAGATCTTTCATGTGCTCCTTTTTTATTAAAAGTAAACTAGTGAGAATGACAATCGAGTACTACTAAATTGACCGACTTTTATGTTTCATCTTGTCTTGTTCTACAGTCAGGGAGAAAAGGAGGTGAGATCACGGGATTCATGACGATGGATCTCGCTCCGTCAAACCTGACTCTGCAGGTCGATGCCTGCTTGAGCCCAATAGAAACTCTTCCGAGACACGAACCTTCGACTCCCCGACTCCCGACATTGGAGTTCTCGATCAATTTCGAACCATCAAGCCACCCGTTTCGAGGACCGCTCTTCGCACTCCGTGAATTTTCCACGAGTTGCGCGGCGAACTAGCTTGGATCTGTTAAACAGACTCCGCTTGTCTATTCTTCTCGTAGTCTCACGTGCCTTGCCGTTGGGTTGATGGATTTGTTTCCAATTTCTGACCTACGGATCACCAGAGACTCGTAGTTAAGTCGACCATGGCCATGATTGAGGATGGTGGTGGACCAAAGGGGGGGCCGGTGCTTATGTGTGGCATGGGAATCGGTCGTGTCAATAGGGACATCCGGATTTACTTGCATGTCTAGAACAACCGTTCTTTGAATCCCGATGCATCGAGACAATGGTCAGGAGCTTCTCAGCCAACCAAATGTCCAGTTGTCCTATCTCGTAGGCCAACAAAAGGACCATAGTCTTATCAACCCTTTTCCTTCTTGTTGGTGGAGGAAAGGGTTTGATATCCATTGAAACTTGCACGTTCGATGGATTCTAGAGGAAAATGGAGAAAGTTTCGAGTTAGTTCAACAAGGATATATAAGCAACAACGCACGAAACGACCAGACAAAGATGAATGCGAGGAGATTTGGTCGAAGATATGATACAATGTCGAGGAATTCGACCTAAAAAGTTGAAATTGTAAGATGGCTGAGAGAATTAGTATGCGAATACAGCAACTGGAACATGCTGATGGTCTATTGAGAGAAACTCAAAGTAGACGTGATGTCCGATGACTTGTCCCTTGCCGTTCTCTTTGGGAGTCCTTGTGAAGTCCATATCTATTCGTTTTGTTTTCGGTATAGTTCGATTCAACGATGCAAAAGAGATGTGAGCCTTTTTAATTCATCCTGGGTACAACTTGAATGACGCAAGATAAAGTCTTCCATAGTGATCTTCAACCTCTTGTTTTCCATTTGAGCAAATGAAAACAAGGGCCTAAGACATGCACAAGATATCCACACACACCATCACATAATCCAATCAAATCGGCCGAATTTGGGGCACTTGAGACATGCACTAATCTCCAATCATGCAATTAATAACCATCCTCCTTAGTCCACGACTCTTGGATAAACGGCAAGAAGCTCAAAAGTCGTCCCGTTCCGATTGTCTTCTCCATTTCAAAAATTGAAAAAGCGACAAGTAATATAGGTCGTCAATTAGTAACTTCTTTTTTTTGGGTGATTACAAGATTACGTGTGGATGGCTCGATTCTAATTAAAAAAATTAGGTTGGAATCGTTTAGTTTCTTGATTAGCGGTGACTTTGCTTTATCTCCTGCCGATCGATTTCTATACTTACTAACCACGACGCGTTCGAAAGCAGCTTGTTGACGTTTCGTTATTGGGCGGAGCGCGGATAGCGGACGAAGCACGGTCACGTCATATTGGGTGCGCACCGATTCCAATTTTTCTAATGGTTAAACGATGAGTGATGCTCTGATCAATCGAGGACATACATATTGACTCGGTCAATCTCTGCCTTTGATAATATAATAATCGTCATCTGCTAATCAACACGTAGCAAACATTAGAAACACGCGACAATTAGCCCATCATCCTTCCGAATGATTAAGATCGAATTGGGTGATCGCCTTTATTAGAAAATTCACCCCAAAAAAGTTTCAACTTATCTAAGCTAACAAGGACTGCACATGTGAGACTCTAATGTCATGTTAGAAAATCCCATCTAAGAACTTGAATTTACGCGTGAAAAGAAACTGCAAATTTGTCGGAATCGATGTGAGTTCCTTTTACAACCTTACAAGTTCGAAACCCAGGAAAAATCCACCTTCTTTTCAGGTTAGGTTGGAGCCCACCCTTAAAAATTATGACCAAGGAAAGAAAAGTAGAGAACATGTGGTGGTGCTAAATGACTTTGAAAGCTCGAGGGATGAAAAATATCCAATTGGGAAACTTCATGGCAGCCATGAAAGATTGGCATATGGTTTGAATCGATTGAACGATATGATGGAACATTTCCTTTACGAGGGTTCAATTCATGGGCCATGGGGGTGATGAATCTATGAATGTGCCAGTGGGATTGAAATTATACAGTGGGCCTAACTATGGTCAATGTAAAGAAAGAGCAAATAAGAAATGATGTGATGGTCACATTGCCCTACACAAAAGAAAGTAACGTGTATGGACAAATGTCATAGTCCTTTGGATAAAATAAATGGTGCCAAAATTTCCCTCCATTGGATAACAATGGATGTCCCTTTCGCTGTGCCCCTCTTTTTTCTCTCCTTTGGCTTGGATTTTCGAATCTTGCCGCACGATTTGCATCCGGTCCCAATTGATCCAAGGGTCGTCGTCCCACTGTGGATTCTTTGGATGATGGTAGAAAAGCGAAATGGACACGCATGATGCGGCCGACACGATTCGCGCGAAGTCTGATTTGCAATTAGATTGGCAGGCGTGTAAATCTTACATGGCTTGATACTGACTTTGGAAGATCGCATATAGAAAATCAGATATACACGGGAGGCCAAGTGCATCAGTAGAGTTAGAAACCGAGAAAATGGGGGACTAATTTACGTTGTAATTCTCAATCAAATTCGTTGAATTTTTATTGAATTTTGCAATCGGATCACTTGATTTTGATTTCAATAATCAAGTATGGTTAGACTTCGCAATAGATGCACTATGACCAGAATTTAAAGTTTTTTTTTTTTGTCAAAAAGAAATTTTCATTCATTACCAAACTGATACATGAAAGGGAATCTCAAAAGTCACAATAACAAAGTAAATCATAAAGCTCCAAAATAAACAAAAAATTAGAAATCAAGGCATTTCATCATAGCATGGTTGATAGAAATCATCACAAGCTTGTCCTTCAAGAAAATATCTATAATTGGATCTAAGCAAAAAGATCGGCGGCCAGTCATTGAATCATACAACACCATCGGTGATAATCTCACATCAAGATCTTCATATGTAATTATGGCTTTGCCTTTTGGCAATGTGCGCCTAGGTTCAACGTCCTCAATACCATCACCATACGAAAACAATATGAATATGTTAAAAATTTCGAGATCTAACACTTGTGAGAGCGAGCCCTGTAGTCAATGCGAAGTGCCAAGACTTTGAATGAAAATACGTTGAACGAGCACAGAGTTCATACCAAAACTACTGTGAACACTATTGAAATTAGAGGTGGCGCACTTATTTATTAAAACTCCAAAATCTAGAATTAGATTGGAGAGAAATGCTCCCAAATATAAGATCGAGAGAGCGAAGCTCCCAGATCTAAAATTAGATTGGGAGAATTAGAAAAGAAACGAAAGGAAATAAAAGAAAAAGGAAGTGGGAGGGGAGGGAGAGATTTAGATAAAATCCGTCCCCTTCAGATGAGGAAGAGAAGAAGAAAAGTTTTACAACGGGAAAGACCGGAATTTAAAGGTTTGCATCTCCTAAAAAAATCGGGAGAATTCAATGGATTTTTTCGCCTTCTTATTGGACAACAAATCGAATAAAAGAACGGAAAAAGTTACCAAAAATCTCAAACTATTCTCACTGTAACATACACACACACACATCTGATTTTTTTTTATAACATCAAAAACTTCAAATTATGCTATTTATCTTAAACTTTTTATTGTGACATTACAAATTCCAAATTTATATTCGTGTGACACAAGAAAAAAATTCCAAATAATAGCCTAAAGTGCCGTTATTTTTTGAAATAAGAACTTGAAGTGAATATTATTTCAAAAAAAAATCCGAAGTATCCTCATTTTCTTAAATAAGGACCTGAAGTGGTTTTTCTTTCAAATAAGAACTTAAAGTAATTATATCAATTTTAAAATTAGGGCAATTTTGTCTTTCAAAATTCTTCATTTATTATGTTTTTTTCTTTACAAACTAAAAAAAAAAGACACACTGGAGGGAGACTCCCATTTGTGGCCGGCAACCCTCGCCAACTAGAGGCGAGGGCTAGTAGTCCTCGCCAAAGATGGGAGAGGGTAGCAACCCTCTCCCTGATCTAGGCAAGGATCGTTGGCCATCGCATAGGTCTAGCAGCCCTCGCATAGACCAAGGTTTGGCGGGTGGCCCTCGCCCAAATTTGGGAGAGGGTTGCTGCCCTCTCCTTGCTGGTGACCCACTGACGATGGGGCGGTAGCCACAAATAGGGAACCCTCCTGCCCTTATTTTTATCTTTTAAAAAAAAATCTTTTTAAAATTTTTAATCTAATTTAATTTAAATTTAAATTTTATTTGAACAAAAATATCCTTGGTCTGCAGGAATTTTTTGTCAGTTGGCAAGGCTAAGCCCTTATTTGAAAAAGTCATAATTACTTCAAACCCTTCTTTAAGATTGATATGATCATTTCAAACCATAATTTAAAATAAGATTTATTTTAAGCCTTCATCTAGATAACAATAGCACTTTGAACCTTTATTTGGAGTTTTCGCGTGACACAATCACCCCCTTCAAATGATATTTTATCCAAAACAGCGTCATTTTTATTTCATTTAAGCAACATGGTGCCATGTCAACACTAATTCCTTATGATCCATGTAAATTGATTTTTAACGATACTCATTGATGTAATTTTGACGGAGAATGAATTTGTCACACAAGCTTAAAGTATGTCATAATGTATATAGTTTTGGGTTTTTGGCAGTTGTAATTAAAAAGGGAAAAAAAAAAAAAAGAAGCGAAGATTCCACCAAACGCAAAATTGGGCCGGGTACATCCTACCTAAGCTCAGGAATCCTGGAATAATTAAGGTTTTAACAAATCGACGGCTTGGAACGACCGATGATTCCTGAAACCGTGGGCCAGAAAGCAAACCGTGGGCGTCGCTGTCTCGTGAGCTCTTATCCAAAATGAATCGTGACACGTCAATTGTCATTAATTTAAATTATACGAATGACTTTGGCCCTTCGCTTTCCTATCTAATTGCAAGACTTCTTTGTCCCTTTATTATAGGTAGGACTTTTTGGCAAACAAGCCCTATTCAAGGAATTCCCTACTCTTGCTTTCACATTTTCTTAAATATTTTCATAAAAAGAAAAAATAATTCAATCTTACGTAATGCAATCCAAGAATTCTTCGAGGCTTACATGTATCATAAAAAAAGTAAGCGATCAAAATAAATCGGTGGCCCTTTGATTCTTACTCAAACTTTTCTTCCCAAATGAGTGGAATCACGGATTATGACATTGCGGGATCCCATCTCAAGGCAAATTTCCCATCTATTTCTTCTCTCTTGAGTCTTTTAATGACCTATTCAGGTGCAATTCTCTCTTTTTTTATTGTAGGTAGGATTTTTTTGGTAATCAATTCCTATTCAAGGATTTTCCTTCTCTCACCTTCATCTTTTCTTAAGTATTATCATAATAAGAATAAATAATTTGATCTCACGCGATGCAACATGAAAATGACATCTTCACGGACAACTTTTCCAAGTGGCTTACATGTATTATCAAAATAATTAAGCGATCATAATAGAAAAATAGAAGAACCAATTTTATTACAATTCGTTATAAATAAATTGATTCAAATCTTTGTTATTTTATCGCAATTTTATGTTCATTTCAACTAAATCTTTATTCCCGACCAAAAAAAAAAAAAAAAAACTAAATCTTTATTCGGTGTCTTTTCTCTCAACACGTCTCTTTTTTCTTTTTTTTTTTTTTTTTTTTTTGCAATTTATTTCTTCTATCGTTTCCGTGCGTACTCTGTTTCTATTATTCATTAAAAAAAAAAGAATATATAAATCGCATCAAAACCGCAATTTGATTAGACAGGCGAGTTGATTCCTTTACACGTCAAATTCTTATCAAATTAAGTGGGAAAATTAACAGTTACCTAAGTGTAATTTTCCAAAAGAATATTTTATAAGTCGGACCATGTCATGTGGCCTCCACATCGCAGAGACAGATTTCGTTGTCCTATTTTAAATTGACGTTCACTGGAATGACCGGAACCAACATTATATTGTATTATGCTTATATTATATTACATTATATTACATATACGTTTTCCTTTTTTGGGTTTTCCCCTCGTGAAAGGGTCTTCATTTCTCTCTCGCCCTTTTCTCGGATTGATAAGAATCTTCCTAGATTCCTAATTTTGTATCTTAGCTTTTAACAACAAAATTAACACTATAATATATGTAATATCATATGAAGCCCAACATGAAGAATCCCACAGCCTGTTTGTCCCCCGAAATCAGATATTGCCAAATCTTTTCAATAGTACAATTCTTCAGGGAGAATAATTTTCAGATGCTTAGTCCTTTATTTAAGGTCCAAGTTGCTCTCAGAACCTAGGAAATTCAGGTACGCCAGTGGTTTTTGGTTATAAGAGGACCTGTCTATGGAAGGACGACTAGTAGCTAAGATTAATTAGTTAATTAATTAATTGTCATATAGAAGACAAACACATGCATAAACCTTGTATCGATCTTTTAATTAGCTAGTGAATTATTTCTGAAGGCCTAAGAGAGAATTAAATGAACATCAATAAGAGACGAGTCCTGTAGACCACTTTGGGATCTTTAATTGCCCATGGGTTTGGCTTGAAAAGTGTAATTAGTTGGTAAACCTAATTTGGATGTCGCTCATTGCCTTGCACATCAGCATCTAAAACAAGTTTCTCGGCAGTCTTCCCGACTTCAACCTTGGCAACACGTAAAAGTGTTTGGGAAATATGATCATAGTTTTGTTCGGGAAACAGCGCACCAAATGAAAGGAATAGATAGAGGAAACAAGTACTCAAAAGTAAAAGTGGAAAGTGGTTCAACCATTAGCTCGTAGCTATCGACAAAAGAGGATTCGAAATTCGCCATGTCGAATTTGGAGCTCGCAAGACCGAGAAAGAGATTCTCTCTCAAAACCCTAGGAGGAATTTCAAGATTGAGTTACATTAATAAAACAAGTTGTGAATGTAACCATTTTAGACCACTGATCTAATAATGTAACAATTTCAAGATTGTAAACAAGTTGTGTTAGACAATTCATTTTACCAAAAAGTATAAACCGTTAGGAAACGGGCTCATAATGTACTTATAGTATATGATTTAATATAAGTGAATAGCTGAGATGTTCACCTTCCACTAGTCTATGGAGATTAAAAAATAAAATAAACTCTCAATCTCGGTCACCCTAAAAAATAAAAAATCACAAATTGGGCTTGAGAATAAGGAATTCACTTAACAGTGAACCATAGTTCTAAATTGACCTTTCGGCTAGACTCAATGCTTAGAGCTCATAAAAGAAAGATTAGGACCTTTACTTGCTTTTGTATGGGTTTTAACCTGTGCATGATATTAACTTCGCAACGACTCAATTGATAGCTTTTTTTTTTTATATCTTTTTTTATTGTTTGTCTTACTTTAACTATTTCCTCTCTCCTAATTTAGACTTTTACTCTATTTCTTTGTCAAGCGTGGGAATAAAAATCCACGCCTAAAACCAAATATTCCAACCTCACCCAATTTTCTTGCTGGTAGACCGCGTGTCTTGTTGGTAGCTTTTTATAGCCTTAGTAAGTAATTACTTAAAAATACATTTGGTCGGATTTTCCGTATATATATATATATATATATATATAATTGCAGGAAATGTTCAAAGTTCACTTTAGCAAGTGGCACAAAAAGCTTCGTGAACAGTCTGCTTATTATCATTATCTAAAAGGAAAAATCAGAAAAGGCTAAACGAGAGAGAATCAAACTTGACTACTGAATGGGACCTTATCTTAAAATCTGTCACGGATCGAATTTCCAAATCTCACTCCTTGCGTGGCTGCGCAGAGTAAAGAAATCACGGTAACAGAAAACCGATGCTACCCAAAAAAAAAAAAAAAAAAAGACTACTTCCGTAGAAGTAAAGTTACCACGCTTCTCGGTATTTGAACAACTTCTAACAGAAGATAAACGGGAAAAATAAGGGATTTACTCTTCTTTTTTTTAAAAAAAAAAAAAATTGTGGATAGGCTAACTATACTCACTTAGTTAAAAGGAATTTAAAAAAAAAAAATCAGATGATTTTTCAGCTCTAGAACAGAACTAAAAATGTTCAAATTTCACCGATTGCGTTCAAATTGCTCTCATACCCCTAAATTACAAGAAAAAAGATGGAATCAAATTAGCTTGAAAAAGTGTCGATGACTCATTGGAAACTAAGTTGGAAGAAGTTAAAAGCAATATCATGCTATCTACATATGAAAAACATATTGCATATCATAAAATTTATGTACATAATGAATCAAGAACTTTTATTAGGCCTACGGCTGGTTTAGAAAATTATTTACACACTAGTCATTAGATCAGATGGCGGGCACATGAAAAAGTGATATTTAAATTAAATAATAAGGAATATTCGCTTAAATTTATAATTCATGAGAAGTCTATAGGATGAGATGATGGTGTCATCAGATCAATATAGTGGTTGTTATTTAGTTTTGTGCACTTGTTATTTAACTTAGGGATAAGCATATCGAAAGTCCTAAAACTTATTACGAAAGGGCGATCGAGTCTTAAAATTTACAAAAAGCACAATAGAGTTCTAAAACTTGTCAAATTTGTACAATTGCATTTTTCTATTAACTCTATCCAACTTGATTAGTAAAAAATGCTGACATGACTTTTTAAATGTTTTTATATTCTTTTGTAGCAATGACGTGATTAAAACTGCTCCCACCAATAGAGGCCCTCGCTTGCAATCGGCAAGGTTGCCAACCATTGGTTGGCGCCTAACGACCCTTGCCGACCATCCCCTACCATCACTAACCCTTCCTATCGATGGTGGCGTAGTGGCAATGGCAGGCGACGAGGGCTGCAATCACTACATGGTTTCTCTTTTTATTTTATTTTTTTTAATTAATCTTATTTTAATTTAATTTAAATAAAATTTGTATTAAAAATCAGTTTTGGAAAAAAAAAAAAAAAACATCGTTTTAGCCTTATGTTTTATGTCATCACCATGTATGAGAGAGAAAATGTTTTTAAAAAAAAAAGCCACGTCAGCATTCTCTTTTATTAAGTTAGTCGGAATAAACGAAAGGATTCAATTGCACAAATTTGATAAATTTTATGACTCGATTACACTTTATGCAAGTTGTAAAACTTAATTGCACTTCCGCGACATATTTTTAAACTTTCAATACACTTATCCCTTTATTTCATAACAGGTATGGACCTTTTCATGAAATTTTTTCATGAGAAGTTCGAGGACAGATGTTGTTTTTACGTTAGCTTTACGAGGTAGGGCAATAAGATTCAACACTTACAGAACGCATTTTTTTTTCTCCAAATACATGATCGGAACCGGATTTCTAAATGACTCGAAAGACGAAAGGTATGTGGCATCCTTGCGTCATTTGGGAATGGAATAATTAAAAAGAGTCTCCTCACAGCAAGATTCGTGGTGTCTATCCTTTACTTACTTCGCACGAATGAGATCGAATTTCAACAAGGTACTATCTAAAAGAATCGCCCTTTCATGATCCATGGTAGGTGGGGGACTCCATAGTGTCGAAATTGAAATGTTGGTGGTAGATGGTGACTTTCATAGTGTTACCAAATGTCACCAATCGAACTTCTTACTTGATTTTATTAAATTTTCTTTCAAGTATAGACAATCTCCGTGTGAAAAAATAATTAAAAAATGGAACGAGCTCCACACGATTTTTTTTTTTTTTTGCAAAAATTCCATAGTTAATTTTTCAACGCCGAAGTGTAAAATATTCTAACAAGTTGGGGAGATAAGTGTCGAGTAAAAGTTAAGTCTCCCGGACAAGAAGGTTTATTGCAGATGAGAAAGGATCCTCTACCCCATTTCATGGCTTGAAAAATTTCAACGGTTGATGCATCGGGCTTAAATTTCACAATCACCTTTATTTACATTGACTAATAACTTGAATTGAGGGGACACTAAATAGGAGCACTAATTGGATGCGCGATTCTAGATTCCGTACAAGTTTCACTTGGACCCTAAAACAAACTCATTAGAATAGGTTTATTATTTTTTGGAACCTGTAACTTATATTGTTGTAGGTTCCAAGTTTGGTCCCAAGGTCTATCTCTATTCTACTTTTATTATTAATTGAAAAATTATAGTGGCGTATCACTTTAACAACCACATTTATAGTTACAATTCATTTATCATAACTTATATTTAGACACACGAAAAATATGAAATATTAACAAAGTAAAAGTCTTATTCATAAAATGGAAACTCAGATTAGACACTTATTATTGAATACCATGGAATACCATAAGATCTTGCAAAAATATTGACCAAGAAAAACACAAAAACTTATTCTGGGTTAGTGAAACCTAAAACTTGGAACCTACCAATTGAAACAATTTCCCCAATTACATACTTTAGAACCCAGAACATGACAAATTATTACTTGTCTAGTTCTTAGGTTGCAGGTTATACCCTAAGACTATGCTCACCGCTAGGCATCAATACAGGTAGAGTATCTTATATCATAACAAATATTGCCCCAAACACACGCCACATTTGTCCTCCACCATACTCACTGGCTTATAATCCCTTAATTGTTCCGATCACTAGTCAGTCCCCTCCGTCACTTGTTAGTGCTCTCAGTAACATAGATATCCATTATGACGGTTTACTTACAAAACACTTTGGATCGAGGCGAAGCTGCTATTCCAAATCACCATGCGTGATGCTCATTTAGCCAAAGAACAAGTAGCATTCTTTAGGGAAAATTATCATGTGTTATAACTAAGATAGAAAAGATCGGCATTCTTTTTTTCGTCGGTTACTTTGATTAAAAATATCAGGATACATGTGCTTTTTTCATGAAATTTTGAAGTCTTAAAACTTATAAATAATGCAATCAAATTATAAAAATCATTTAAACAATGCAATCAAAACTTTACGTTAACTCTCCATACCCCGTTCTCATTCCTTTCGGTCCAGCAGCATTGCTCAACATTCAAATGGTAACTTTAGAAGTATACAAATTACTATAAACAAATGAACTAGAAATGTTTTTTTTTTTTTGAAATCACAACAACCAAAAAGGAGAAAAAGATAACATAAGATGATAAAAAGAGAGAGAGCATACACCACAGCGGACAAGGCGAGTCAAAGAGTCGAGTGCGCGGGTCCAGACGGGTTGCACCGTGGAACCGGCGCACCGGATCCCCGTCCCCCCCGGGCCGGGTGGCAACAACATCGTAATAATGCCACCCCGCCCGCGCATAAAGACAAGGCAACTTGCGTGGGCCCCGCCATCGAAACTCCCCATCCACGTCCACATCTGCCTCCCCAGAATTATCGCCCTCCGCTCCACATGCCCCGTCCCCCAAAAAAAAAAAAAAAAAAAAAAAAATGTAAGAAATCATCGCCGCCGCGCCGAATTACCATCTTGCCCCTCCCCCTTCCTCGCCCTTTCTATAAAGCGCAGGCCTCCTCCTCCGCCTTTCTCCTCCATTCCTCCCCCATCTCCGTTCGCTGCGTTATTTGCGTCCGAAGTCTGGAGAGAGGGAGAGCTCCGATCGATCGGTCGGGCGGTCCGTTTAGTTCGAGTTAGTGTAGCGTAGAGCGAGCGAGAGAGAGAATGTTGGGAGTGTTCAGCAGCTCGATCATGTCGCCGCCGGACGAGCTGGTGGCGGCCGGCTGCCGGACGCCGTCGCCGAAGACGACGTCGGCGGAGCTCGTGCGGCGGTTCCTCCAGTCGAACGCCTCGGGCGTGTCGGTGCAGATCGGGGACCACGCGCAGCTGGCCTATACCCACCAGAACGAGTCCCTGCTGCAGCCCAGGTAAATAATCCCGCCACCAAAAAAAAAAACAAAAAACACCACGAGACGAAACGACCGGACCGGCAGCGCGTCGAGCGATGCGCGAGCTTGGCTTGAGACGACGATGGCGTCGGTCGAGTATGTTGAGATTAATCTCGCATCTCGACGTTAGCTATGCCGGTCAACGGAGAATCCTGCATGCTTTGGCTTAATTTCCATACGAGCGTAATTTGCACGTTCGATAATGGCTCTCAGGAGTCAAGATTTACTCAAATCTCGAAGGGAGATGCTGCTGTAATTCGAACACGACCATCGAAGCGACGTGGGATACGTCGCGTTCGGACCGAGCGGTTTAAAATGAACTAATATGATTTGCCAGAAACATCTTGGAGATATATTTACGCCGTTGAAATTCTGGGTTGTTCTTGTTTTCCCCCAGAGAATAGGAGACGAGCGCCAAAGAATTTTTGTGACAAACAATAAAGCAAAATATCAGGTGTAAATCTCGCTCGTTGATCTGTAATGTCCTCATGACGTCTGATTTTTTTGCCGTGATTTGCGAAGGAATTTCGGCTTGGGTTTGTGGTACCGGTTTGGTTTCAGGATGTCCATGGTGTAGGATCCTAGTTATAGCAGCCCCAGGAAAAAAGCTGATTTCGTTGTGACTCTGGCCGGCCGCGTCGTGAGCCGGTTGGTTAGATCTTTGACTGGTAGTTTGAGTAATAATTGTATAGCTCTGAGGTGAAGTGATGGAGAAAAAAAAAAAAAGTCTCCTGTAATCATCACTTTTGGAATCTTGAGAGCCTGGAAGAGACTTGGGCGGCTGAAATTTAGACGCAGTCAAATCATTGTAAAGATTTCCACTTGTTGAGTGGACTGTATCAATATGGTTTTGATCCCCCTCTTGAAGATTGGCTCTGTTCTGACGTAGTATTTGCTCTGTTGTGACTCGAATGGCAGGTCATTTGCGGTTAAAGATGAAATTTTTTGCTTGTTCGAGGGAGTACTGGACAACCTGGGCAGCCTCAGGCAACAATACGGGCTTGCCAAGTCCGCAAACGAGGTCGTCCTCGTCATCGAAGCGTATAAGGCGCTTCGCGACCGAGCTCCATACCCGCCCAACCACATGGTCGGCCACCTAAGCGGGAATTTCGCTTTCATCGTCTTCGACAAGTCCACCTCCACTCTGTTCGTGGCTTCTGTAAGATGTTCTGTTTGTCGAATTCTAGTGTTGGTTTAGGTAGGGTTGCTTTGAATTGTCGCTGACAGCTTGCTAATTGACAGGATCAATATGGCAAGGTTCCTCTCTATTGGGGAATCACTGCTGATGGGTATGTCGCATTTGCGAATGACGCGGAGCTGCTCAAAGGTTCTTGTGGCAAGTCACTTGCTTCATTTCCTCAAGGTAAAGTCTAGGAACTTTACGTATAAATATAGTCCTCAAATAGTCCGCAATTTTGTAAATCAATAAGAAATAGTCATGCTCTATACGAGTAGTTTGCGCATTTCTTTGTTTCGTGTTAAGGTGCTTCTCTTTGTTGATGGAATTATGATCGCGCAGGATGCTTCTTCTCCACAGCAGTTGGGGAAATAAGATGCTATGAGAATCCAAAGAATAAGATCACTGCAGTTCCTGCAAATGAAGAGGAGATCTGGGGAGCAACATTCAAGGTAAACTTATCTATAATAAGAAATTTTGACTTCTAAGAAATACTTATTAAGTCGGCCAGTGGAGCGACATTGGTGCAATAGTCTTGTCTATAATAAGAAATTTTGACTTCTAGGAAATACTTATTAAGTTGGCCAGTGGAGCGACATTGGTGCAATCGTCTTCCCGGCTACATATTAACCTGTATTAGTCACCATAAGATTGTCTTAATAGCCCTAAGGAAACCATACGTCCTGTTTTTCATCGACCACATTGAAATCGAAGCCTGGAAGCTGCCTCATTTCATCGTCTGCCCTTTGAAAAGGAGTCTGCTAGTAAATCTGTCATTCACTGACTACAGCTTTCTGGTGTGTGCTTTACTGGACCTGTCATTCACTGACTATAAGATGCTGGTGTGTGCTTAATGAGAATCATAGATGCTGCTTCTGAATAGCTTTGTGTTCCTGGAGCAGATGATTGCTTAGGCAGTAAGAGTAAATTTAGTTGCATCACATGGTGAATCCAAAACACAAATTCCCTCTTCATATCGACCGGGGGGGCCCAGCGGAATGTCCAACACGGTAGACCTACCTTAAATTTATTGGCGCTTGGGGGTGGTTGCATTTTAATCTGTTCCTTCACTAATTTTATGGATAATAACAAACATGTGGGACTGCTTTGAGTCCCAGGTTGGTTCACCTAACATTGATTTTCGATGGGCCAGTGTACCCATTTGTCCATAACAATCAGACTCAGAAAGCAGAAACCTGAGCTCCTCCACATAATACGAATCCTACACTCCACCGCACTGACATGTCAATTTGTGGGTGTTGAATTTCAGGTGGAAGGGCCAGCAGTTCTTGCAGCCACAGAATGAGATGAAGCTGGGTTATCTTGTGATGTTGATGTATGAAGATATGTAGCCATCTGAGGAAGGAGAGAGAGACATGTTCTCGTGTGGCTTTTGGTGGTTCATGGATCATAAGAGCCCAATGTAGATCCTACTGAGAGAGAGAGAGAGAGAGGGGTGTGGGGTTGTGGAGATGTGTGAACTAAGTGGTCAGTTGGAGGGACAACTGTTGTAATCCTCTGTAGCTTAGATTTGAGTTTTCCTCTTAAGCTGTTGCTCATTTGATTTTATCTTTTGACCAATGTACAGGTTACGGCTCTGCTGTCCCTTTGTGTCTAATAAAAGCTTTGGTTCAAAGTTCGTTTCTGTCATCTGCACTTCTTTTCTTTGCCTTCTTTTGTGCAGTTGCTTCGAGTGGATGATGATTAATATCCTTGGACGATTAGGTGAAGTCGAGGTATACTAGGTGGTTCTTTAATGAAGCAGCACTAATTTCTTTAAGTGAAAAATTAATAAATGAGGTCTGTACTAGCTCCTAATAAATGAGTATGGACCCCATTGACATTTTTGGCGAGCGCACTTAATGTCTTATGTCTTCTTCCATCCGCTAGATTGAAATTAATTTTTGATTTTGAACTATGGTTTAGCTCAAACTAGACGAACAAAACATATCCTGGGAAAATTTTGGAAATATGCAAAGAATTTTAAATTAAATGAGCTTTCTAAAATCTAATATGCATTTGGTAAATTAAGATTTGTACATTTGGTAAATTAAGATTTGTAAGTTGGAAGTACCTTTGAACAAAATAATATTTGAATAATTTTATATTTACAAAGGACTTTTATGAATTAAAAAAAAAAATAGTTGTCAGGCGAAGGGTTGACGACCGTTGGCGCCACTTGAAATCTATCGCCGGCTATCGACGTATTAGGTTGCAAGATCTCAGGCAGCTACCGGGACAACATCTTGTCCTCCTCTTCATCTTGACCATCTTCATCTTCTTCTCCACCATCTCAATCTCTCTTCTCTAGGATCATGAAGAAGTAGAAGCTCGGCGGTCTTGACGCCGGAGGGCTCCACCCTCTTTGACCTCTTGTCTAAGGAGATCGTCCTCCTGATCCTCCACTTCCTCGATCAGGACCTGCTCAATCGCAGGTCCTCCCTCGTGTGCTGCTCCTTCCACGCAGACGATACCGCCACCACAAGTTCCTCTGCCCCCTCCACATCGAGCACCTCCCCATCGGCCTCGCTCGCTATCCTAATGCTGCCACCTCAATGTGTCCCTCTACCCCCGCGTGACCGACGCCTCCCTTGCCGTCGTCGCCACCACCAGTGAGGACACCCCCTGCTCCCTTGCCCTTCGCGTCACCAATTCTTCATAGTCACTAGGCTGATTTGAGTTGCGGCGAACCTAGATCTGGGTCGCCACGACCCAGATCTGGGCTGCCACGACTCGCGGGGGTCGCTTGAGCTAGATCGGCAGCCCTTTGCTGTGGTCAAGTGATGACTAAGATCTGGGTCACTACGACTTGTAGGGGGTCATGCTACGCCACGATTCGAGGAGGTCCCTTGACTCTCCAGTGACGGTCGTCTGGGTCGTCGTGACCATGCCAATGTCTCTCTAGCTGTTGTTGGCCCCTCGTAGCCAGGTACAACCAAGCTAGTCACCATCAATGGAGAAGATAAACAGTGTCACATAACAATGGCAAAAAACGGAAAAACAAAAAGTTTGTGAGGACAATTTCGAAAAAAAAAAAAGGATTGCACGGTATTGGCATGGGCATGCCGAGCTGAAAGCTCAAGACAGCCTAGGACCTACCTTAAGTTTTTAGCCTTCTAAATGCCCACTTTTCTCCAATGGGGTTTGCAAATTTTTGCCAAACACCCTATATTTTGCCCAAGGGAAAAGTCCATTCCAAATGGTAAATTTTGGGGAAAATTTTCGGAAAAATGTAAATGACTTTAAATTAAAGGAGTTTTCTAAAATCTAATTTGCATTTGATAAATTATAATTTGTAGATCAATTAGGAAGTACCATTGAGCAAAATAGTATTTGGAAAATTTTATATTTATAAAAGATTTTTGTGATTAAAAAAAAAGAGAAAAAAAAATAGTTGATTGGTGAAGGAGAGGCGGGGGCGATGGACGTATCAAGTTGCAAGATCTCAGGCAGCCGCCGGGACAACATCTTGTCCTCCTCTTCATCTTAACCACCATCATCTTCTCCTCCATCTTCTTCTCCACCATCTCAATCTCTCTTCTCTAGGACCATGAAGAAGCAGAAGCCCGGCAGTCTCGACGCCGAAGGGCTCCGCCCTCTTCGACCTCTTGTTCGAGGGGATCATCCTCCTAATCCTCGACTTCCTCAATTGGGACCTGCTCGACCACAAGTCCACCCTCGTCCGTTGCTCCTTCCACACTGACGAGTCCCGCCATCGCAAGTTCCTCCGCCCCCTCCGCAACGAGCACCTCCCCATCACCCTCGCTCGCTAGCCCAATGCTGCCACCTCGACTTGTCCCTCTGCCGCCGCATCACCAATGCCTCCCTCGCTGTCGTCACCGTTGCCCGTGAGGACGCCCTCTGCTCCCTCACCCTCCGCATCACCGATTCTTCACCATCGCCAAGCTTATCTGAGTGGTGGCGAACCCAGATCTGGGTTGCCACAACTTGCGGGGGGTCGTGCGACCTAGATCGGCGGCCCCTCGCCGTGGTCGCGCGACAACTCTGATTTGGGTTGCCGCAACTCGCAAGGGATTGCGTGACGCCGCAATTCGCAAAGGTCGCTTGACTCTCCGGCGATAGTTGCCTGGGTCGTCGTGACCACACCAGCGTCTCTCTAGCCGTCACAGCCCCTCACAGCCAGGTACAACCAGGCCAGCCACCCTCAATGGAGAAGATGAACAGTGTCACATAACAATGGCAAAAACGGAAAAACAAAAAGTTTGTGAGGACAATTTTGGGAAAGAAAAAGGATTGCACGCGTGGGCATGCCAAGAAAGTTGAAAATGCAAAGCAACCTAAGACATGCTTTGGGCTTTCAATCTTCTAAATGCCCACTTTTCTCTAATGGGGTTTGTAAATGTTTGCTAAACACCCAATATTTGGCCCAATGGACTTTGGGTCCAAAGTCCCTTCTAAATGATACTCCCAAACGCACCATCAATTATAAATACATGAGCCACCGTAAATAAAGCTTTTTAAACATTCTATATAGCTTATGTGATTCAAAAGATGAGACTATCGATAAAACGCTTCTACATTGCGAATTTGACTGAGGAAGACGACATAAATATAGTTACTTCTTTCAACATGGTTAAAAAGGAAGAGTGGGTTATTTCGGCCGGTTAATTGAAAAAAAAAAAATGAGTGTCTTAGCAAATGAGGATAGAAAATAGCACTGCCTCATACATTATAGTTTCGTATAAAAATGAAAAAGTGTGAATTACATATCAATAATAAATTATGCGGGACATGAATTTTCTTTTGCATTTAAATGTCACGGTTTTGAAGAAGATGAATGTGCGGTAATGAATTTTACTCCAAACTAGTCATTTTGCGATTTTTCTTCCACTTAATTTACATATTTTCATGCAAGAAAAGAAATTAATCTTAGTTATTTTACGAGTCAATTAGGTTCACGACTCATAAATTTGAGATTTCGATTGGCGATGCACATCTCGATTTTAAAACTATAGTCAAAACACTCGAGACGAGAACGTGCTTTTACCGTATGTTTTGGGCTTTGGAACACATAGAGCATTTTCGTCCTCATTATTTAAAGTGAAAGGAGGCCCATCAAGTTTTCTAGGCAATACAAAACCTACTCGAGCCCACGTTTTGTTCGCTCAACGCACTAGCACGGCGAAGATGCCGCTTCATCCGGCGATCCGGGTTAAACTCCGAATCCCCGGTTCATTGCCTTTTTTCCCCCCACCAAACCATATGAAGAACCGGTCCCTAGTTTTTTCTTTTTTTGGTCAGTTCTACGCTAATCCCACTCTAACACTCACTCTCAGACTTTTGCCACGCCTCCTTGCAGAGCGTGGGAGTCAAAACCCACTCCTAAATGAAATCGTCCCCACCCCAATTCCCCTTGAAAAGATGGGGATTTGAACCCCTAACCTCCCTCTTCCAATAAGGAAGGGTGGCCACTGGGGCGAACCAGTCCCTAGTTTAATAGGTCGAATTCATGGGATTCGGTCCGGGATTCAAAACTCCAATCGACAGATGATTTATCGAGGAGGTTTCGACATTGCTATCTCGAGTAAGAAATCTTAGTGAGACGAGTCTTTGAGGGTGTGCATGATAACCATTATATTTCACTTTTAATTTATTTTTCTTGGTTAATTTTATAGCCTAGATATAGGTTTGTACCGGAAATAAAAAGTAGGAATTTTCGACTCATTCATATCCAAAACAAAGATAGAAATGAAATTTCTTCTCATTGCTCGCTCTCTACGCCTGTTGATGTACAATTTCTACAGTGACGCTTTCGATTCAACTGCTTAAGGATTATTTCCTCTCACGAAAGAGTGGAGTACAATGAATGAAAAAGAGCATGGAAAGGAGATACTGGAGAAGGCCTGAAGCCTGTCTTAATTGGAAAGTCCAAGATTGCCGCTCAGTCCTTCTGGGCCCAAAAAGAAAATCCCAGTCCAAAAAGGTCGGCCCAAAACGGCCCACGCACGATCCGGCCCAGCCCAACAAAATCTTCTCACCAAACCAACTCTTCCGTCAACGATGACCTGGCCGCTACGGAAGGGGCCACGGGTCGAGGTCGCGACGTCACGTCCCCACGACGGCGGAAGCCGCCCGACGAATCACGCGCCGAGGGGCCGAATTGAAAAACACGAAGGAGGGATCCCGGAGGGCAATATCGTCACGACGGGTCGGGGTGGGGGAGATCAAAACGCAGGAGCGTTTTTTAATTTAGGGTGGGAGGACGAACCGGAGAGGCGCTTTCCTCCCGGGACTCGCCGCGAAAGTCTCCAAAGAAGAAATATATATAAAAAGAAAAGAAAGGCAGAAAATTGGAAACTTTAGGAGAAGAATTCACTCATCTTCCACTTCCTCTCTCTCTTTCTCTTTCTCTTTCTCTCTCTTTCTGTGTCTCTGCTGCTGGGATTCTCTTTTTGGGTGGGATTCCTCGCAGGAAAGGAGGTTCGATTTTAGTGGGCGAGCATGTCAAATTATCGTTTTCTCTTTTACCTACTTTTTCTCTCTTCTTGCTTGCTTGCTTCCCTTCTTTTTTATTTTATTTTATTTTTCTCTGTTTTTCTCCCCAGCTTTTCTGGTGTTGTCGTTCTTGCCCCTCCCCGCTTCACTGGGTATTTAACGTTTTCTTGTTTTCGCCCGATGTGGCAGAGAGAGAGAGAGAGAGAGAAAGACACCCGGGTCTTGACTTCGATCGCGTGTTTTCCTGATTGACAGGATTTGGAGCCGGCTCCGTGGGGACGCTGAAGCGAAGGTGAGGAAGAAGGAAGCAGCAGCAGCAGCAGCAGCAGAAGCAGACCAGGTGCAGGCTCTGTGCTTTTTTGACTTCTTTAGAGTGTTTTTCTTGTCTGTGTGGTTCTGGGGAAGGAGGGTTTTTGTTTCCCCCCTCTTTGCATGCATGCGTTTCGGTGGTTTATGTGCTGCTGGGTGTGTTTCGGGAGGACCCAGTTTAGGTTGGGCTGCTTGTTGTGTATCTGATGAATCTTAGAGCGTTAATTGGATCAGTTGTGTAGGTCTTTTTAGAAATTTTCTGAGTGGGAAACTCTTTTCCAAGTGGGAGTTCGATTATGCCGGAGTATCGGTAGCATGGGGAGCATGGCTTGATATGGGGCCATGTGATTGCTGATCGGCTTTACCAGATTTGGCCTGATAAGAGGGGGAAAATTTGGCACTGCAATTTTACTTGTGCGGTCGTGATTGATTGTGCCGATTCTATGATTTACCTTTTTAAGAAGCTGCAGACTTTTGTCCTAATCCTTGCAAATATATACTCAGAGATGGTGGATCAACCTTGTAGAGTTAGAGATCACTTTTGGGATAGGTTTATTTGGTTTATCGTTGTTATGGTATGTACGAGAAGTTTAGCTTTGATAAGTATCTCTGTGCTTGATTGTATATATATTTTATTTTGAAGATGTTGTTTGAGCTGTAAATCATCAAACTTTTGTGCTGGATTGTATGTATGTGTTCTATTGAGGTTGGAGTTTTAAGTCCTAAAACGTCAACCTTTTGTTGTGAAAGTTTTTTCGTTTCCTAGCTTCAGTGAATAGACTAGATAGTTGCTTGGATTAAGGGATTAGCACTTCTTGTGGCATGGAGTGCTTGATAAAATAGGGAGGTGTGTGTATGTGTTAAGTAGGACTCCAATGTGACAGACTGAGTTGTCTCTTTTGTGATAATCGATTGACCGTCTGCTGCTATGCTGATATGTCAGACCATTGTCCGTAACAGAAACCCGTAATGGAATACATGTACATAATCCACTTGCTGATACCCTTAGGGTAAACTGAGGAGCTGCTGAGAGGGGATTGCCTAGCTGTTTTTCTGTTTTTCAGTGACCCATTTAGTTTCTGTGCTTTGACTACTTGAAATCACATCTAGTTGGTAATTTAGATGTGATAAGATGGGTGGCCCGCATAGGAGTATCACTCTTGGGAAGTTTAGTGCTTTTGACACAGTCCAGACAAGGCTTTCACATGTAGAAATTTTGTCTTTTGTACTTGTAGTTGAGTGGGAATACTTGTGAAAGCCAAAACCTGTGGCTAGCCTTAAGGCCTTAAGACACTTATCCTCTTTTGTTTGAGGGTTTTTATGTGCTGGTCTCATTGAGATGCAAAGTTTGGCATGCATTATCTGAGACCATTTACTTTATGTGCTTGCATCCAAAGAATTATGCAAAAGATTCTGCTTGCTTCTTGTTGTTGTGTTGGCACCCATACAGAGTTTGCTTCGTGCTTGCTTTAGCAACTGGACAGCTACAGTCTCATTCTTTATAGCATTTGGCTCTTTCAGGTTGAGTAGGAATCACTTTAACCGTTGGAGAACAGTGCACAATGTGTTTAATATCTTGTAACTCCCATGCAAAGTTTGTTAGGATGTCAAAAGTTAAAAATTCTGACCCTTATATGGGATAAGTGTAAAGAAGAAAAGCAATAAAGAGCTGGAAAAGGGGTGATGAGAAATTGAATATGATACCTCTGGCTATGGTGAGTGTATAACCCTTTTTTCTTTTTGAAAGTTGAAACTAATAAAGTTGGACGTCATATAAAAGTAATACTAGCCCTCTTCACCTGTGGGTAGAATCATAAATTGTGGTTACAGAAAGCATGCTGTGTGGTGGAATTCATACGTTTTTGTCATGTAGTATTCTCACGTGGTATCACTAGGAGCATTTATACTAGTTGCTATTTTTAACATTAGAAGAACTTGATACCATGTCATGCAAATTTAAGTATTTGTTGAGCATTGTTACTATCTTGGTATGCCTCGTGGTATTTCCATTGAAAAGGGGTGATGAGAAATTGAATATGATACCTCTGGCTATGGTGAGTGTATAACCCTTTTTCTTTTTGAAAGTTAAAACTAATAAAGTTGGACGTAATATAAAAGTAATACTAGCCCTCTTCACCTGTGGTAGAATTGTAAATTATGGTTACAGAAAACATGCCGTGTGGTGGAATTCGTACGTTTTTGTCATGTAGTATTCTCACGTGGTATCACTAGGAGCATTTATACTAGTTGCTATTTTTAACATTAGAAGAACTTGACACCATGTCATGCAAATTTAAGTATTTGTTGAGCATTGTTACTATCTTGGTATGCCTTGTGGTATTTCCATTGGATGATATAATCTCCTTCTTCTTCTTTTTCTTCTTCATTTAACGAATATGTTGTTAAGATATTCATTTAATGCCTAAGTGTGACTTTTTGTCAATGTAGTACCTTCGAGTTTTGCTGGTCTGGATCTCTATATCATTTGGTGTCTTTTGTCAGACAAAAGAATCTTGATATTTTCTTCAGTAGTCCTGCCTTTGATAGTATTGGCGATCCTATGCATGTTAAAAAAATCATGTCTTCTTGATGTGTTTGCGTTGCAGTAAAAGCTCTTCAATACAGAGTCTCTTCCTTCTGCTCTGGCATGGATCAGCAGGGGAATGGGCAGACCCCAGCCATAGGGGTTAGCAGTAGTGCTCAGATGTCATATGGTTTGAGCCCATATCAACCAAATCAAATGGCAGGCGGGGCTCCTCCTGGATCTGCTGGACAAATGCAACCTCCTCAGCCTGCTTCTTCAGCACAACTTGCGCAGCATCAGCTTGCATATCAGCACATCCACCAGCAACAGCAGCAACAACTACAGCAGCAGCTTCAGAACTTCTGGACCAATCAGTATCAGGAAATTGAGCAGACCACTGACTTCAAGAACCACAGCCTGCCGTTAGCTCGAATCAAGAAGATCATGAAAGCTGATGAGGACGTGAGGATGATATCTGCTGAAGCTCCAGTCATATTTGCCAGGGCTTGTGAGATGTTCATTCTGGAGCTGACCCTCCGCTCCTGGAATCACACGGAGGAGAACAAGAGGAGGACCCTCCAGAAGAATGACATTGCGGCAGCAATCACGAGGACCGATATTTTTGATTTCTTGGTTGATATCGTGCCCAGAGAGGATTTGAGAGATGAAGTACTTGCATCGATCCCGAGGGCAGGAGGTCTTTCTGTGGGTCCTCCGGCCGAAGGCGTTCCTTACTACTATGTGCCATCTCAGCATGGTCCACAAATGGGTGTTCCTGGAGTCATTGCTAGTAGGCCTGTGACGGATCAGTCTCTGTACAGCCAACAGCCTCACCCTTACATGGCTCCTCCAATGTGGCCACAGCAACAGCCGCAACAACAGCAGCCGCCTGCAGATTCTTGAGCAAGGACGTGGGCAAGTTTGTGAGTCGATCATCAGGTTGAAGGTTGAAGCGTAGGAGCTTCTTGTGTTGCGTAAGGGAGACCGCGGTGGGTCTTGAGTGGCCTGGCTGTTGTGTGTATATTATTAATGCCCTATCATTAGCTTCTTTTCTTGGGTTGTAGTAGTATGTGTATAGTTAATGTAACTTAGTTTGCCGAATTCCTTGCCGCTTTCTTTCCCTTTGATGACATCTAATCCTGCTTTTTTCCCCCCTGCAAAATCTTGACTTGGTTTTGGCCAAATGATTTGCTTTTTTATTTGGCCCTCTCTCTCTCTCTCTCTCTCTCTCTCTCATGCGAACATTGCAGGACCATGTAGAACCAGGTACCCCACTGGCCTGAGTTCTTCACGAGCGAAGTTTTGATAATGGTACGGGTATACCGTTCCTATGATCTTGTGCTCGTTTGCAGGTGACTGGTAGACAACTTCATTACGCTGAGCAGGGCACTGTCCTTGGGAAGCAGTCATTTTTGTGGCGCTACTCCGAACGGCTTCCCACAAAGTGTCGGTTATTGAAACGACAAACTCATCTCCATTGGCGACCACGGCACCACAAGGAATCATCTAACACGACAAACGGTCTCGTTCACCGAGTCTCAATCGGTGTAGAGATGATATGGAATCGAGTTGAGTTGATGTCATCGTGATTGGACTCAGCTCAAGCATTTAAGATTTGATTCTTAGTTGGGGTTTCGGTTTTTGGAAACTCTGCCTGAGCTCAATCTCAACTTTACCACCAAATACATCAAATCTAAATTCAGCTCAAAATATATGCTATGTTGACTAAGCTCAACCGAGACACACCCTCGAAATGTTTGCTTGTGTGTGTTAACAAACAGTGCATTCATTTGTTAAATAATTACACGATTCATGAATTTTGGATCAATGTACAATATGATAGGGGAAGTATACTAAAAGTACCGAAAGTTATATACGAACACTCATTTTTGTGCTAAAAGTTTTCGTTGGCTCACTTAAGTTCTAAATTGGAGAAAAAAACGATTACTTAAGTGCCATCGGTGAGAAATTCCAGTCAAATTGATTATGTGGCTTTTATAACTAAAAAAAGCAACAGTGTGATATATTTTTTTAAACGCTGTCCACATAGACGTCATAACCAATGTCAGTTTTTCGTCCTACATGGCGGGAACAAAAGAAATGACATCACATGGCCTTTGGCCAAAACGATGTCGCACAAGGTAGATCAAAATTGGGGCCTGGCGAGTTCTTGTTATTGCATATGAACTACCCTCCTCAATGGCTAATTGTCGCTCGCGAACGGTTTGCTGTCTCGTCAATCGCCCGCCATTGCTCACTCATTGTCACAATTTCGCTATCATCTGCCAATCATCTTCGTAATATCACTCACTCAAGTTTGTCATTTTCTTTCCCTTGCTCAATTAAGTGGAAAATTTAGGAATCCAACAATAAAATTAGGGCTCGGCTTGAAGGGAAAAAGGGGTTTTGGCAATAGAGAAGGAAACGTGAAATTGTGGTGGGACTTGATTTTGTTTAATCAATTCGGTGCTATCGTGGGGACTTAATTGATTAGATTAGTTTTGTTGGTTTTTTTTCCCCACAAAACGACAACGATAGAGCAAATTCTTTAATCAATTATTTGTGATTGTGGAGACCTCCATATGAAATTGTTATCTAATCTGCTATGTGGTTCCAAAAGCTAATGATTGTTTTTTTTCCTTGAGAATAGAGTCGGCATGGGGGAGAATCTTGTAGCCATCATTGTTTGCTATGATGAGGAATTTGTTATTGGCACCAAGAAGTAGGAATATGCTAATAGAAATGAAGGTACTATCTACTCGATTTTAGGAGGCTATCATATATTGATTTCGCGAGGGAATTAGTGTATTATTTATAATGCAAAGTGTAAAAATTGCATTACTGTGTTCATAAAAAGTGGGAAAGTAGTTGCAATCTAGCAATAAAAAGTTGGAAATCAACTAAAGGAGATGGAATTCAAGCGGAGATTGAGATCATTAGTTGCATCCATTAGGGACACCTTGTTTCCTTGGGGTTTTTTTTTTTTTTTTTTTTCGATATGTGTAACACAAGTCCTAAAACTTACAGGAAAGTGCACGATTGAGTCCTAAAACTTACAAAAAGTGCAATCGAGTCCTAAAACTTGTCAACTTGGTTCAATTCAGTCCTAAAGTTAACACCGTTAGATTTACTAACGGAAAATGCTGACGTGGCGCTCACGTGGCATTTTAAATGATTTTTATTATACACGTGGCTTTTAACATTATTTTTATTCATGTTTAAATTAGATTTAAAAACAGAAAAGGAAAAGCTAAATTTATTTTAAAAAACAAAACTGTGCAAAAAAAAAAAAAAAAAAGCACACAGGTGGTGCTTCCGACGCCGCCCATCGCCGGAGTGGCCGGCGACGGTCGCCGGCCCGGGGCGGGTGGCCGGCCCTCGCCGGCGAGGCCTCGCCGGCCCTGGGCGAGGGCCGCCACCCCGCCGGTCGGGTGAGGAAGCTCGGATCTGGCACGCCGCCCTCACGGGGGCCGGCGACCATCGCCCGCCCCGGGCGAGGCCTCGCCGCCCTCGCCTCGGGTCGGCCGATGCTCGCCCAGATCGGGCGTCCCCGACGCGGATCGGGTGGAGTCGTCGGTGGCGGGCGGGGCGACGACGGTAGTCCCGTCGTCGGGGGGCGGCGGTAGGGGACGTCGGGAACGGTAGCGGCCTAGCACCGCAAAGGGTCACGGCTGGTTTGCTGGGGACGACGGCACGGCTGGCGGCCAGTCCGGTGCGGCGGCACGGCGACGGAACCCCGCCCTCCGGAACCCACTCACTCGATCTAGACAAATAAGTCGGGGCACGGCGTCGGGAGTGCGACGGAGCTGAATCGAAACGCCCAGATTTGGGCGAGCATCGCCAACCCCAGGCGAGGACCGGCGAGGCCTCTCGCAGGGAGGGCGAGGGTCGCCGGCCCCCCGTGAGGGCCGGCGTGCCCAAATCAGGCGTCCTCGCTCGACCCGACGGGGGCCGGCGAGGCCTCGCCCGGCGAGGGCCGGCCACCCGCCCGTGTCGCCGGCCACTCCGGCGACCGTCGCCGGCCACTCCGGCGATGGGCGGCGGGCCGCGGCATGCGTAAATGCCCACCGGTGCCATTTTCTTTTTTTTTTAACAGTTTTGTTTTTTAAATAAATTTTAGTTTTTCATTTTAAGATTTTAAATCTAATTTTTTAAAATTTTGAATAAAAAATAATTTAAAAAGCCACGTGTATAATAAAAAAATCATTTATAATATGACGTCGCGCCACGTCGGCATTTTCCGTTAGTAAATCTAACGGTGTTAACTTTAGGACTGAATTGAACCAAATTGACAAGTTTTAGGACTCGATTGCACTTTTTGTAAGTTTTAGGACTCAATTGCACTTTCCTTGTAAGTTTTAGGACTTGTGTTGCACATATCCCTTTTTTTTTTAGTCAGTCCTACTTACTCTTACTCTCACTCTCACTCTCACTCTCAAACTTTTACCCTATTTCTTTAAAAGGCGTGGCAATTGAAACTCACACGTGAAATTAAATCGTCACCACCCCTACCCCATTAAGAAGATGGGGATTCGAGTTTCCCACATCTCCCTTTCATGTTGAAAGGATAGCCACTAGAGCAAACCCTAGCGGTTCTTGTTTCCTTGGTTGGTCACTACATTTCTAGCGCTCTAGCATATGAGTTTGTTCCAAATAGCATGTTAAAATCTCATTTGTATGGTATTAATCTTATTATAACCAGCTAACTTGATCTCCGCTGAGATACATAGGCATAGGTAATATAGGATGTTCGATTATCTTGGAGCAAAAAATATGATTGAGAACACTATAGTTATTATAATTGATAAATGTCATTTAAGGAAGGATCACCCGACTTTGGCTTGGCCTACGAGGATGAAAGTTGCATTTGGTTCTATAAGAGAGTTAGTGTATATGCATGAGAAATATAAGTATGTTTTTTTAAACCTTATTACTATAATAAGTTTTGTAGTTTATCTTTATCAGATTCACTTCTCAGGCAATCCCAAAATCGTTTACCGTGACATCAAGGCTTCTAATATTCTTCTAGAATTCAATTTTGATGCAAAGTTATTATATGCAATTGTTCAATAATCACACGATAATATTGATCATCTAGGTTGTTTATTAAATTCACTATCACATTATCTACATAGTTCCTTAAGTTACTGATTTACTTCATATCTTGAAAAGCAATTTGCATCTCTCCATTGTCCCTAGTAAAAGTCAAAAATAAGGGAAACAACAAAAGATCTTTGGGCTACAAAAGTTAATTTCTTTATGAAATCATTCTTGAAACAAAAATAATTGACTTTTCATCCTATAGCTATTTTTGGAGTCATGATGAACCTTTAATGCAGAATTTAAGTAATGGGATTTATCGTGACGCTATTTGGACGTAGATTATAAAAGTTGACATACTAATTCCATATTGCAGATTTAGGACTTGCAAAGTTTGTTTTTGATACAGATACTTATGTATCCACTCAAGTAATGAGATTTATCGGTCAAAGCTATTTATCATGCATACGGTTGTCTAATTTAATACCACTAATGGTTGAGTTCAATTATTTCCTCTCTCTGAGCATATATTTGTTATGTTATCTTTTGTTGATGTAAATCTACCAAATGCAGCTACTTAAATTCATAGTCTGCCTTAAACAGGAGGAAGCTCAAAGCTTATGCATATTCATTTGGGGTGTCCTTGTTAAAGCTAGTGACTTGAAGAAAAGTAGTGGATCCTTGTTGGCCCAAGGGCCACCATTGAATTTGTTCTATGGAAGGACACTCGAGGTAATGTATCCATAGGCGAAAGGGTTGTTTAGGTACGAAACGCTACCTTGGAATGAATTTCACTTCTCTAGTGAGTGAGTATATTAGGTCACTTTGAGTATGCCCATGAAATGGCCCAAATCTTTGAAGTGAGACACAAACCTTATGTAAAAAAGACCGACAAGCACTTAAAGATTCTTTTTGTTGATCTTAAATCGATTAAGTGATAAAAATGTCTCCACCAAAATCGTGTCCATTTAACGCACATCTGTTTAACAATGTGAAACAACAAAGGGTTTAAAGCCGTCTTGGAAGTTGAAAATATAACAAAACCAAAGAATGCTAGAATAAATGCCTAAGCGGATTGGGAACCAAGTTCGAAAATTTGTCAATAAAAAATAATAAAGGGCAAAGATTGGCATTACTTTTTAAAACCTTCACAATTTCGACCATATTGATTCCTAAAAAATTTGCTAAGGCGCTTGTAGATTTCGATCTTAACAATGGCTTAACTAATGTGTCAAAGGAGCGGATATCAGGGGGCTTCGTACTCCTCATAAGTTGGGGTTGATTCATATCGACTGAAGATGAATGTTGGAGTTGTATGATTATCAAGTCAGTATGGTACAAGTCCCAGCGCATTTCTAGAATTATACAACTCCAACATTCATCTTTGGTCAATATAAATCAACCCCAACCTATGAGGAGTAAGAAGCCGCCATTGATATCCACTCCTCTGACACATTAGTTGAGCCACTGTTAATGGATTTTTTAGGAGTCAATAGGGTCAAAATTGAGAAGGTTCTGAAAAGTAACGCAAATATTTGCCCTTTATCGTTTTTGATTGACCAATTTTCAAACCTTCCATGAGAATTAGGTTCCCAATCCACTAAGGTGTTTATCCTAGCTTTCTTCAATTTTATTATATTTCCAACTTGCATTATGGCTTTATACCTTTTGTTGGTTCACATAGTCAGACAAGTGTGCATCAAATAGAATTTTACCAACATGATTTTAGTAAAGACCTTTTTATCACTTAACTAATTTAGGATGAACAAAAAAGAAAATCTTCAAGCACTTATTGGTATTTTACACATGGTTTGTGTCTCGCCTCAAAGATTTAGGTCCCCCATGCACACACTCAAAGTGACCCAATATATTCACCCACTCGAGAATTTCATTCCAAGGTAGGACTACATACCTAAGCAACCCTTTCGCCTATGGATGTGTTACCCAAAGTCTTTCTATAGAACAAATCCAATGGTGACTAGGATGAGCCAAATCCTCTTAAGTGTGCTTTACCTGTGAAGTGTACAATCCTATCCTATTAGTAGGATTTTCTAGAAGGACTTCATATTACCCCATAAGAATAGACCAACAATACAGCAACCTTCAAGATTTGACATCCTGCAAGGAGATTTGGGGAAATGTCAAGTAGCTAAGTTGCAAGAGTAATTTGATCGCATAAAATTTGCTTGGAAGCAATGCCCACAATAAACCATCACACATCCTACAGGTTTGAAAGGGGATGAAGATCCACCATGTGATCGAAGAATATATACATCGCCCGAACAATCTGATTTGTAAGGTTGATGTCCTTGCATGTCCCTAAAGAACCCAACCACCCTTATGGCCAAGTGGAAGAGGGACAACCTATAGAAGGATTGGATGATCAAGTCAAGGCCACAAGTTTTGTTGCACTAGACAAGTGGCCTCGCCATGGATAGATGTACTCCAATTAGATTTAGGCCTAGTTTTCGAGGATGCTTTATGTTGACAATCTTTTTAGTTAAATTGAGATTTTTTGTAAAGACTCTATCTTGATACACCAAGATAGATTTTCCTGAAAAGTTCAAGATCCCTGATTTCGCTAAGTCTAATGGTATCGGTGATCCAAAAGTCCACATGAAGTACTACCCGAATAGGATGGGGCATTGCGCATAGAACCCCACTAGTGATCCAAACTTTTCAAGAGTGTTTATCTAACCAAGCCCTATAATAACACATGATGTTGAAACCAAAGAAGATGGAAAAATGAGAGGAGCTAGCAGAGGCATTTGTTCTGCAATATAAATACGATACCAAAACTGCCCTGACGCACAAAGTGCTAACGTGCACGAAAAAAAAAGAAAAAGGAATTGAGTCCTTCAAGTATTTCGCTCAAAGGTCGTGCGCCTTGGCTACGCAAGTCCGACCATTGTTGGATGATGCTAAGATGGTGGAACCGTTTCTTAATACCCTTCCTCAACAGAATGATTAGCTCCGATTGTGAAAACTTCACCGGATTGGTTGCCATAGGAGAAAGAATTGAAGTGGCCATGCATGAGGGCCTAATCGCCCAAGGATCGAGCTGTAAATTTGTCAATAAGAAGGACAAAGAAGTAGATATGGCATACATACAATCCCTAGCTGCATCGAAGCAATTCTTTAGTCCCCAAAATGCCGTCGCAAGGATGATATTAGGGTTATGAGTCTAGGAGATGAGTGCCAAGGCAATTTACACCGCTACCTAGGCCCCTCTCTAAATTATGGCCTATGCTATTGAGGAAAGGATTGGTAGCCAAGGAAATCCCTTGCGATAATCTTCCCAAATATCCTGGATTCAACTCGTCAAAGTCTTGTGTCATATAGGAGAGAAGGGGCACGACATGGACAATTTATGTGCTTACAAACAAAGTCCAAAATTGACTACTGGGGCAAATCCTAGTGGCCATCCTTTCAACATGGAAAGGAGAGATGGGGGATTCAAATCCTCACATTCTTAGAGAGGTTGGGATAGTGACGAATTAGTTTTCAAGTGTGAGTTTCGACTCCCACGCCCTGCTAGGAGCATGGCAAAAGTCTGAGAATAAGAGTTAGAATAGGAATAGAGTAAAACTGACCAAAAAAAAAAAAAACAAAGTCCAGTTGCTAATATGATCAACATGGGCATAATCCAAACTAAAGGAAGGGGCCGAGAGGATGAAATGATGATGGCTATAATCGATTTCTCTTTCATGAATTTCTCTTGTGAACTTGAGGGAGTCATGGGGTTAAAGAAGTAAGCATTATTGAAACATCGAATGGTGACACTATAGCTGAGGAGGAAGCTTTAGATATTGAGTTCAAGCTCAAAACTAAAAGAGCCAATGGCGATCATGAATTTATAAAGATGGCACAAGAGAGGGGATTAGTGGTAGACACACTCAATCAGCCAAGTGGGGGGTACTATCTCGTCAAATTCTCACCTCCAAATTTTATCATGGATTCTAAAAATACTGTTCCTAACAGATGGGGAGGCATAGGTTGCGTTTCTTTATGTTCTTTATTTCTATTTTTGAACAAAAATTTTGATTTTTTGTTCCCGGGAATAAAAAAAAAAAACGCGTTTTGTTTACGTTTTTGTTCCAAATCTGTTTTTTGTTCCCTGGAACAAAAAAAGAACATAAACAAAAAAAAAAAAAAGTCGTTTCTTGTTTCTGGAACAATTTTTAAGAACAAATTTTCTCTCTCCACTCTTTTCTTTTCTTCTTCTTTTTTCTTTGGCCAGTTGCCGGCCTCGGCTATGGTCGGCGACCGGCCGTCGAGGGCTGGCGACCTCGTCGAAGCGTCGCCGCCCCTAGTGAGGCTCGGCCTCGCCGGATCTGGGCGAGCCCGAGCTCGCTGAGCCTCAAGGCGCAACCGCCAGGTCGGGGGCCGGCGAGCCTCACCGTGGTTGGGCAAGGCCGCCGGTCCTCGTCGGCCGGTCGCCCGCCGCCCCATGGCCGAGGCCGGCGACCGGCCAAAAGAATAAAAAAAGAAAAAAAGAAAGAAAAAAAGGAAAAATATTAAAAAATTAAAAGAAACAAAAAAAGAACACAAATTTACCAAATGTGTTTACATTTCTTTTTTTTTCCCGAAACAAGTTTACCAAATGTGTTTTTCTAGTAAAAAATTGTTTCCCGGAACAAAAATAGTTTTTCTATTTCTATTGCCCGGAACAAAAAAAGAATAGAAACACAAACAAACGCACCCATAGACGACCAAGTTGAGCTCGAGGAAATTGTTGCCATGATGACACCAATAGTCATTGATTTATCCATTGAAGAAGACCGGTAGGACTTTGAGAGACACAAGCTTAAACACATAGATATTGATTTGGCCGCCAAGTAGTTTGCAAACTTAAGAGTTGGGAGAGGATGAGTTCGAACTAGTGCTAATTGAGCTGCCGCCCCATGCCAAAAAGCCTATCGCCAATTTCGATCCTAAGGCAGTCCCGAGCGATTACAAGACAAACAAAGTCAATGCTATTACCCGATCAAGTCGTTGTTATGCACCCGTAGAAGCTATAGGGGGAAAAACCATCACTTTTTTTACGATGATCAAATTGGTGAGATTGACATGGTAGAGCAGTTAAGAAAGATACCAACCCAAATCTCGCTTTGGAGTTGTTCAAGACATTTGAGAAACACAAAAATGTACTATAAAAGATTTAGAGACCATTAAAGACAAGCAGCTTGAGGAGTTCATTGGATCCATTTTCTTGAAGGACCAAATCTCATTCTCAGACAAAGATCTTTTGAAGGAAGGACATGATCATAACAAGGCTTCACTCATATCGGCCAAGTGTTGTGTTATGATGGCGGCTCGGATCTTAATTGATAAATGGTCTGCTCTAAATATTCGTCCATTGGCCACCCTTCGTAATCTCAAGATTGGTAAAAAGCAAATTAAACCATCCAAGTATACCGTTCAAGCCTTCGATGGTATAAAGAAAGAGACAATTGGAGAAGTTGAGCACGACCTTTTGATTGGTCTTGCCTCATTTTCGACAAAATTCCAAGTGTTAGATATCCCTAACGCTTTTAATTTTTTGTTGGGCCAACCTAGACCCATGCCACCAAAGCTATACCCTTTCATGTACCAAATGGTTAGGTTCGTCTTGGAGGGAAACTTATAATCGTACGTGCTAAAACCAATTTTAAGGTATTTCTAAACAAAGCCATATTGTATGTAGAGCCCAAAAGGAAGGAGAAATCTAGCTACCATACCTTCAAGTTTATCTTGACGGTCCATGTACCCGTGGGGACCACTGTTAAGAATCCGGAATGTGTAACCCTTCTATCATGTCAAGTAGAGTGTTACTGGAGTACAACAGGTTTAGGCTACCAAAAACATCTTATAGATAGAGGCCTTCTATCATGCTAGACTGGGATTGAGAGCGTATGCACAAGATATTACCTAACCCATTGAAGCCCTTCCTACCTAACCCATTGAAGCCCTTGGGAATCATAAAAGAGCAGGTTCAAGCTACCAAGAATATCTTGAGGATCAGGTAAAGTTTGAAGAGTTTGCTAGTCAAGACACGTACGGCAGTGGTAGAGGTCAAGGCTACCATGGAAGCTATATAAACAGAGGCAATCATGGAGGCTAAAGTATACGTGTGGGACTTATGGGCCAAAGTAACCGCGGGGGCCAAAGTATGCACAAGGGACGTATGGGCCAGCGTGATCTTGAGACTGAGATGCATGTGAAGGTTATATAGGTCAAATCAAATATGGAAGCTAAACTAATGCAACACAAAATCAACAAGGTTTATCCTGCCATCACTAGTGGATCTTTATCTGCCTTTGGAGAAAGTTGCCAAGTCACCTAAGCTATTGCAAGAAGAGAAAGAAGCCATTCTAGACATAGCAAACCTATTTAATGCCAACTATGTATGTGTCACCTCTAAGGATGACGAGGCAGAACCTTCTACAAGTTCCTTCCAATTTTTGAAGTAGGGATACTACTTACATGCTCAGTTTAGTTTTATGTCATTTCATTTATGTACCCCCTTGCATAGGAAGGTTTATTTAGCTGTTTTTGCTATTTCTGTTTAAAATCAAGGTCTTCGTCTGTAAGCCGTGGTTCAAGATCATGAACCCTATAAAACGGTCTTATCATGTTAATACAAATGCATCTATATTTTATTAAAAGCGTGAAAAAGTGTCCCACCAGTCTTATGATGACGCTTTGAGGTCTAGACTTCTCCACGACTCCTAGTCTTCAAAGTTTTTGGGATAAAGGAGTCCCGAGGATATGAGGACGATTTCCAGTTTGTGCTTTTCTAAGCAAACATTCAGAAAGCTTCTCAAAAAAAATGCATCATACATGGAATTCCTTAATTAATTTCACTAACCCCCTCATTTGCATCCCAAGCATATCATTCAGCAGAATCATAATAGGTACGTATGTGACTCGGAGTTGCATGATGATAATCCTTGTGAATCTGAAGAGGATGACGATGTCGAGAGAGATGTTGAAAGAGATTGGATCCGTCAAGGAGAATCGAAACATTTGACAGCTGAACAAACGATCACTATAAATCTAGGTGATGCAGAAAACATTAAGGAAACCAAAATCGGGGCAAGCCTTTCTGAGATCGAGGCAAAAAGGATGATTGAGCTTCTAAAAGAATATCAAGATGTATTTGCTTGGTCCTATGTGAATATGCCAAGGTTAGACCCGCAAATTGTGGAGCACGCTCTACCAACCCAAGTGTGCCGCCAAAAAGCAAAGACTTCGAAGAACAAAACTAGAACTTTCCTAGAAGATCAAAGAGAAAGTCATGAAGTTATTGAAAGTGGATTTCATCGTTGACTAGATTGCTAATATTGTACCTGATCATGAAGAAAGATGGACGAGTCAGAGCCTACATAGATTACTGAGATCTAAATGACGCAGACCCAAAGGATGATTTCCCATTACCCCATATAGATGTTTTGGCCAATAGCACCGCAGGATTTGAATTATTTTCCTTCATGGATGGGTACTCTAGATATAACCAAATCCAGATGAAAAGAAAAGATAAAGGCAAGATAAATTTCATTACACTATGGATACTTTTTGCTACAAGGTGATGTTGTTTGGTCTAAAAAATGCGAGAGCCTCATAGCAGAGAGCAACAGTCACCTTGTTCCCTAACATGATGCATGAGAAAAATAGAAGTATATGTTGATGACATGATCGCTAAATCAAGGCATGGAAAAGACCATGTTCGCATTTTAAAAAATTATTTGACCAACTCAGAAAGTTTAAATTGAGACTTAACCCCGCAAAATACATATTTGGGACAAAGTCTAAGAAGTTGTTGGGTTTCATGGTCAATAGCCGAGGCATCAAAATTGACCCCTCAAACCCCAAAGCCCCTTCCACTGTCAAGGAAGTTTGAAACCTTTTAGTCAAATTGAATTATGTTGCAAGAATCACTTCTCAATTGTCAGAAATGGCCAGACCATTTTTCAGACTTCTAAAGAAGAATGTTAAGATCGAGTGGGTTATCGAATGCCAAAAAGCCTTCGAAGAGATAAAGCAATTCCTTTTGTATCCACTAGTGCTAGTGCCTCCAGTTCAAAGCCTTTTAGTCAGATTGAATTATGTTGCAAGAATCATTTCTCAATTGTCGGAAACAACTAGACCGTTTTTTTGACTTCTAAAGAAGAATGTTAAGATCGAGTGGGATATCGAATGCCAAAAAGCCTTCGAAGAGATAAAGCAATTCCTTTTGTATCCACTAGTGCTAGTGCCTCCAGTCCCGGGAATATTGCCGGTCCTTTATCCGACCATCTATGAGAAGTCGCTAGGAGCTATGCTTGCCCAAAAAAGGCCAAGTGATCAAAGAGAATGTGCAATATTTTATCTCAGCAAAAAGTTCACCATTTCCAAAATAAATTACTCAGAAGTAGGGAAAACCTATGTAGTGTTTATTTGGGTATTTCACCAATTACATCAATACACCTTCCATCATCAAATCCTGCCTGTGACTAAGAACGATCCAATCAAATACTTGCTGGAGAAGCTAGCCCAGGTTGGAAAAACAGCCAAGTCCTCATTTATGAATTTGACATACAAAGTGTAACACAAAAGTCGGTCAAGGGGTGAGCCATAGTTGATATGTTGGCTAAAAGTTCCAAAGACACATAATTCCCCAACAAGGTGAACTTTTTGGACGAAAGGATTTTGACAATAGCAAATGAGAAGCGGACCATATATTTCCATGGTGCCGTGAACTTATCTGGATTTGGAAGTAGGGCAATCTTAATCTCCTCGGATAGTCAACATTATCCTATGGCTACCAAATTGGTGTTCCCTTACACTAATAATATTTCAGAATATGAAGCATGCATCCTTGGTTTGCAAATGGCCATCGACATGAAGGTTGGGAAACTGCAAGTGTATAGTGATAGAGGGATTGGATACTAAGCCATTGAAAATCAAAGTCCTTAAACGTCTGGCCCTTCCCAACAACGATGGGGAGGTAGTGGCGAGGGCTGAGCCCTCGCCTTCTACAATCTTTATCTCTCTCTCTCTCTCTCTCTCTCACACATATATATTTCCTAACTTTTGGCATTTAAGTGTCCCTCATGCCAAGTTTTGGCACTCTAGGAATCCAGGCTCCTCTTTTTTCCATCCTTTTATCTCTCTTTTTTTATTTCCAATTGTTCTCTCTGGACTCATGTAAGTCGTCTCCGTCCTCCTACCTAGAATTCAACACACTAAGCCCAAACCGCCCAAGACAAAAAAAAAAAAACTCATCCAACTATATACCCCCATCTAATGCTAAACCAAGAATTACACCATCATTCATCGACCATCATCATCAGCTACAAAAACATCGCTGTACGCCCACCACCGAACCACCACCAGATTCATCGGTCACCCCCACTCAGGCCATCATCCATCCTCATTCACTCCTAAAGTCACATTAATTCACACATACATGGCATTGTCAAAACAAGCAAATGACAAAAAAGGGCACGTCATAAGCAAACTGGTGTAGATGCACGCAATGGTCAACGCTCAGGTCGTGGGTACAGCATCATCCACTCAAGCCAACAAATGTCATTGGTTACCCCGAGAACATACAGGCACAGAGTAGAGAAAAGAAGGAATGAGAGGCGTTTGACAAATAGTTTCGAGGCATCAGCAATCGAGTCCAGTGACCCCAAAACAGACATCATGACATTAAAGGATAGTGATTAGTGTTCAAAACAGCCAATAATCAGAGACAAGTTCATGCGATTTTGGTGCAAGCAATTCGTCGAACATGTAGCGGGCGTCCGATCGAACGACTAAAACAAAAGATGTCCATCTCACTCCGATCCTGCTTTAAAGACGAAAACAAAAAACCCGGTTCCTCCTAGGCTACAATAGGGAATCAAAAAACGGGAGTGTTACCTTATCGAGGAAGCGGTTCTTAGGTGAAATCACAAGGCCGGCTGGTGCGAGGAGAATCTGGACCCGAGAGAACGCTCTTCGTGGCGGCCGAACTGAGAGCGACGAGAGATGAACCGGCGAAGGCGAAGCACGCGGAGACGTCGACGAAAGTGGATGAGCAATGGTGATCAAGTGAGGATCCAGCGAGAATGGGGGAGGAGGATTTTCTCTTCTTGTTTTAAAAAAAAAACTGCCTCCCTGATTACCCGGTTTCGTGGTGGATAAAGATGGCGTTTTTGTCCTATTTTCTCTTTCAAAAAAAAAAAAAAAAAAAAAAAAAAAACTCGAATGAATCGAAATTTCTTTGACCAGACGCGAGATCTCTAATTTTTATTGCCCCCGAATCAAATATCTAAGATAAGATAACAAACTAACGAAATAATAACAATTTATTTAATTTTTTTTCTTTTAAATTTTGAAATCTAAAGGCTTAAGTATGCACGCTTACGCTAAATTGACACTTATATGCAATTGAAACACTAAGGACACCCGGTTAAAATCTTTCAGTTGAGAAATGAGACTTGCCGTGATTAGAAATCCCAAATTTCGCATCTTCTGAACTTGATCATCGGTAAAATTCAAATGTCTAAGGTTGCGAAATCGCCAACCTATCTTCTATTTCATACAATATACAAGATGTCACACTTTCATTTTATTTTATTTTAAATAAAGAGCAAAATGTAATATCATCTTTTGTATCGCTTAACTTTACATGCACTTGCTATAAAAAGTCGGCGTAAGATAATTGTGAGGGATTTCAAGAACGTTCATACTATAATGAGTTATTCAAAGAAAATCCAACTCTTCGTGCTATTTCATCATATGGGATTATGACATAATTTTACGTGATTTCAGTATACGTTGATTACTACCGATGCTCAACATTGATAATAATTGCCATAGTGAAGCATCAATCATCGATGTCGAACAATGGAGTATAAGATTTTTAATAAACCTAATCTAGCTGGCCCAGAGAGATTATAATTAATTTGGTAGGTCTTGTCTAACTCTAACGGAAGTTATATCGAGTAAATTTATAAATCTTCTCTCTAGGCCTTTCCCGAAAAAGAAAGTTGGATGCATTTCAATGTCTTTGACCAGAAATAACGCACCCTTATTTATAATTCCGAAAATGTAATTTTGTCATCTCATTTAATATAAACAAAAATATCTGATCTGGGAATGCCCTATGTAATGATAAGTATAATTCTAAGCCATAAATTTGCCTTCTTAGTATTGGTTTTCTCGCGGCTTATTTAATTCTTTTAAAGAAATAATTCCAAAGAAGCCGACCAGCTAGGTTTTCAAGGCAGACAAATCAATCTATGCATATTTTTCAACACTGTGAAAGATATGCCAAAACTATAACAATTAAAAGGTACTGCTGACTATAATTTGGTCAATTAATTTTATTTCCAAAAGATATGAGCTTTTGAGGCTCCTCAACCGGGGCTTCTTTCTTTCCGACCAAAAAAAAAAAACGAGGCTTCTTTCCTCCCAGGCTGGTTGAGGAGCCTCTAGTAAGAGGGAGACAGGTGTTTTCATGTGTGAGGCTATCCGCAATAGTCTTCTAACAGAGCGCCCAATAGGATTGCATTCTTTATTTTAACATATCGGTGTTCGCACACCTTATATCCCAAAATTGTCACTAAATATTTTTCTTTCCACACAAGTAGGGATTACTAATTTTACACTAAAGAGAGTCTTGAATGTTGGCAAACTCTCACTTCAAATCATCCCCACCCTAGGTGCTCTCTAGAGGGTCATTGAATGTGTGGTAAATTACGATATTGCAAAGGCCAAAAAAGCACAATTTATTTATCATTTCCAATTCACCTTTCAACATGCAACAGGGGTCCAAAAGAAAATAGTGATGAAAAATTATAAAACAAATAGAGTAACAAATTTTTTTCATTATTTTCTCACAATACTACAATAATGTAGTTGATTATATAAGATATCCTTTCATTGTATAACAACAACATTTAGGAATTTTCTTATTATTATTGAGTCGCTATATTTAACATTGATGTTATAATATGACTAAAAGTTTCACCTTTATTATATTTAAAAGAGCAAGATACATATGAAATAGGATACAATTAATGAACAATTAATACTAAAATACACATTACAAAGTAAACTTAAATACAAATTCCCATTATAGAAAAATGAAAAATCACGTCCATGCAATGCTCGGATATGATGCTATATATGCTTAAATACATATGCTTTTCGCGGCCCCGCCGGCTTTGGATGAGGTAGCCCTTGCCCATATTTAGCGAGGACCAAGGGCTGTCCAAAATGACGAAATAATAATAAAATTTAAAAAAAAAGAAAAAAACGAAAGAAAAAAAAAAAGAACATTAAAAAAATTTAAAATTTTAAAAAAATATCAACATCATCACCGGACATATCATATAAGACAATCGGCACTCATTTAGCAATTACTAGTCTCAACTGGCCAAATAAACTGAATTGATACTAATATAAAAATATTTAAGATTAAATTAATCAAATTAAAATATTTTTGACTAAATTGGTATAATTTTTAAAGATTTTTTTGGGTACTTTTCCCTAAAGTTGGTACACGATATCGCAAATAAGGCCTTTGATGCATGACACATAAATCGGCCTAAGAAATCGATTGATGTAAGAAGATAATGTCAAGAAAGATAGCCAGGTTCTACAACTCAAGTAGTATCGTTTAATCATTACAAACCTCTTGGCGGATAAGTTTACACTATCCCTTTACGTTCTCATAGCCATATTTGAGGATGATTCTAGAAAGGCAATGCGTGAGGATCTTTTTGAAATTTTAATCTTTTAAAGGTAAAAGTAAGTGTCGAATCAATTGAAATGCAAAAGTGACGGCTACTTGGCCAATGCCAACAGCTAGCCAGTGTGGATCTAACCAAAGAAAGGTCATTGCTAGTCGAAAACATATATACATTTGTAACTTTGTGGTTGTTCATATTTCCTTGACAAAATGTCAAGACAATGTTTTTGCTTATTTAAAATTTAAAAAAAAAATAAATATCGTCTTACTTTACATACTTGATCTTAGTATATATAGCATTTCCTCATCCTTTTACTGCGATTCATCACAATAAATATGCATTCTATATTTTTGGCATGAGATGCTTAATGATATCTAAATGTCTCGATTTTTAATCTAAGTCATGCATATTCGAGCAAATTCCTATCAGGAAAAATCACAACAAATATTCGTCCTTCTTCCTCCATGAGCCCCGCATTCTCTTGACTGATACAGTGAATGGTTATCATCCCAGACCCAATCACCCTCGAACACATCATCAGAGCCATTCAACTTCAAGTTTGACCACACCAGACTCTCCATTCGGCCAGGGTACCCAAAGAACCCTCCTCCCACGACCCCGTCGTTACCATGATCCACGTAATGACCAAAGAAGAAGATGAAACAAACCGTCAAGAAAGAGAAGCCCAAGAGCCCCAGGGACAGGGCTACGAACTTGAAGTGCTTCAATCTCTCGTGGACTTAGAGAACCGGCGTCCTCTCGTGGCCTTGCTCCTGAAACGGCAGGGTCCTGAGGAGCATTTGCGAAGGGTGACGAAAAGGAGAGGCTCCTCTGGGGTCTGGGTGTTTGTGGGAACCGACTGAGAAAAGTTTTACAAAGAGGGAGGTGCTGGATTGGGTAGAGAACAGGAACGAAGTTTAATGCGGAAGCAAGACAGAGCATGCATCATCATGGCCTATAACGGTAAAGAAAGATGCCAGTTTTTGCATTAGTTTTTGGCTCCATCTCTTCCCTGTCTTCTTTGCTTGGTTGGTCAGTCATGTACCGCCGCTAGAGAGAGAGAGAGAGAGAGGGAAAGAAGAATGGGGTGCGAAGGAAGCAAAGAAGATTGCACGAGGAGGCGGATGATGAGGCGGATGATGATGGTGGTGATCATGAATGGGGTCAGTTCTCCCTCCCTGTTTTCAGTTTAACTTTTCAGGAGAAGTCGAGTTTCGTAATGGAGCAGTAACGTGGAGTTGGATTCAGATGCAGTTTCCTTCTCTCGTCCTTCCGATAACGGGAGCGTCGGGTCCAGAAATGGTAAACGTGGATTTTTGCAGGGGCGGGTTGGACCGGGTTGACTCCGAGTCAACGCCCCGGACGTGGCTTACCCGGTCAGAGTCAACGGGGGAAATTTGTCCCATGGTTTGGATTAGACCCTCCCCTTCTTGTTTTTTATACCCTCCTTTCCTTTTGTAGGACTATTAAGAGATCTGAAATTTTTTTTTTCTATTAACAAAAAATTGAGAGATCTAAATGATGGTTGATAAAAATAATTTAGAATTTGTATAAGATGAGCACTCTGAAAATACACAAAAAGAAAAAATTGAGAAGTTATTCAAACGTTTTGTTTGTACGGGCATATCACTCCACAAAACTATATTTCAAACTCTTTCCCCCGAGGTTTTTTGTTAGAAGCTCAATGCTTAACACTGTATAGCTGGGTATGCCTTCTCCTCATCGTAGAGTCATTTTTAATACGCATCTGCGTAGAAATAAAACGATATTTTGGTAATCCTAAATAATCGAAGAATTTTCCCAATATGCAAATTAGACCAAAAGGAGAATCGATGACGTAACTCCTGTTATCTCATAATTAATTATTCCCATGATGGATTAAAATATTAATAAAATTTCTAAATTCTATTGGGTGTATGTTTTATGACTGTATAAATGTAGATATGTTATCGAGTATGATTATATTTTTAGGGGTAACTAAGAAAAAAAATCCTAAATTTATTACACTTAATATCAGTTCAGCCTTAAACATTTTAATTTAGTCAATTTAATCCTTAACTTTTTGAAAATTTGCCAATTTAGTTCATCTAGCTAATTTTGGTTAGAAACTGATTATGTGAATGTAAACACTGAGTGTCCTATGTTGCACAACTGACACCGATGTGAAAATTTTTATCATTTTTCTTTTTATTATTATTAAGGGCCAACGGAAGGTTGCAAACCACCGATTGAGCCCTGACAACCTTCGCCAACCACTAGGCAAGGGCTAGGGCTTGTAAGCTCTCAACTAGTAGTTGGCGGCCTAGGTCACTATTAACAATAAAGACAAAAGAATTCAAAACAATGTTTACCATGCCACATAGGGCAACAGACATTCAAGTTATCAATTTCTGGCCAAAATTGATTGGATTGATTATATTAGCAAATCATCATAAAATTTTAGAATTAAATTAGTTAAATTGAAATATTTATGATTGAATTGACATAAGTATAATAAGTTTAGAATTTTTTTGGTAAATTTTCCTCTTTTTTTAACTTTGCTTTAAGTTCTGTTTTCATATTTTATAAAATTCACAACTCATTTTTTTATGTTTTCATCGCATCATATGGCAATATCCATTTAAAAAATCCACACCACGTTTGCTTTCAATTATTCCTTGCACAATTACATTCAATAATTACATCTAAATCATCCAGTGTTGATTACACATGTTTTATAACATTCAAATATAATATTTTTGAACATTAGTAGAATTGTTTTATTTTTATAGCTATAAAGCGGGCCACCGTCTAAGCAGCATATAGTTCGGTCCCGGAACATGTTATCCTTGGTTCTCTTTATTCACGCATTTACTGGCTTAGGAAGGACAGACAATAATTAAAAAAAAAAAAAAGAATTGAATTACAAGATTCGTGTGTCTTGGGCCCACAGACAAGAGAGAGACGAGGTGAGTATAGTTACACAAGTCTGACAATTAACTTGTCGAAGTAACGCCATAAATAGTGCCAAATAAAGATTGGTCATCAATAATTATTTGAAGAAATTATTGTGGATTGTGTCATGTCGCATGGGATTTATTTCATGAACACGAGATGCTCGATATGGAGTGGCAGGTAAATGATACAGTCCTTGGATTATCTAGTTCATGGATTGAATTAAACATACACCAAAAGTTTATGGGCCGAATTAAACAAATTAAAACTTCATGAATTACATTACACATGAGATTAAAATTCAGCGATTATATTGAATAAATTAAAAATTTATAAATCACATTAGGCATTGAGCCAAAATTTAACTAACAATTGTATCATTTTCCATTTATTTTTAGTCGGGGACCACGTCACATCCTAAATTATTTGCATGAGTCCTCTCTACCTAAATCCTCTACACTTGAGAGAAAGAGAGATAGGACACGACGAAGATGAACGCAATGAGGTCGGGGCTAGTTGTGATCGAAGCATTGGCAATTGGATTCCTTACTCTGCAACTAGGTCACAAGCCATTCCTCAAGAAAGCCCAGGTTGCCATGGTTGACACTTCTCCTCCTTCTCCACAAGATCGCACTACCCTTTGCAACAAGTAGAGTCCAATAGCTAGTCACCTTCTGTCTTGATGTTGAATGTTTAGCAAAGAACTGCACCAACTATGTATTGGTGTAGAGTTAACGCCAGTGCGTCGTGTGGGTGGTGGTGCAAGCACAAGATATGCTAGTTATGTACTGGTGCAAGCCAAGTGAAACATAAAATTTGAAACTAGTATGTCCATTTTTAAAACTTATATAACACAAGTGATCACTTTTAACCACGACTAGCATTTAAGTTATCATTTTTAGGAAAAAAAAAAAAAAAACTTAACACCTTAACTATCACTATTTACAACTTATGACATTAAAATAATCCCTCGTGAATTTGTCACCACTCATTAATTTGGCAATGGTTTACATCAATAGTTGCGACAAACTAGTAAATTATTACCAAGCAAAAAATGCAGCAAACTATTACTCTAAAGTAAAACAAGCATCCGAAACAAAAACTAAGCAAACTAACATTCATAAAACACAACTAAGCAAGAAAACTTTTAAGTATTCATAACCAATGAATTCCAACATTCCATTTCCATCATAGATTGCAACAAACCTTTAGTTCCATTAAAAAATTGTAGCAAACTGACAACACAACAATACCTACAAATAACCCAATACAAGTGCATATTTCATTAATCTTTGATCATGATAAACATATAAACTTCTTCTCATTACTCACTTCACATTTGACCATAAAATAAGCTATACAAGATAACAATAACACAATCAACACTTAATGGTCAGAGATGTTAAAGTCTTTATTTAAGCTTACATTGAGTTGACATTCCTCACCTCATCCATTAATGTAGGTGGAGGTTGATGTTGTCATTCAAGTAGCTCCAATATCACATTTGTTGCTTGACGTCGACCCATTTGAAATAATTACACTTCAAGCATTTTCTATATCTAGCGCATTTGTGGAATCTTCCCTCGAAATTTAATTGAGTATAGGATGTTTTTCTTAGACGCGATAACTTGCAATAAGACATCATCTAATTTGCTTTGTTGGAATGAACATGAGCTGTTGCTAAAGCTCTTGTGCTCTTGAGCCAGTAATTTTGGAGACAGATTCGAAATAGGTGTTCAAATTGGTCGGTTAGGGTTTCAATTTGGGTTTTTCTTTCAATTTAGGAATTTAAGGTTTTTATTTGGTGAACTCTGCCAAATGACATCGTTTTATTTGTTCACATGTTGATTGGACCCTTCAGCGACCCACATTGATTTCAGAAATTAATAAAAATAATTAGATTGAGGTTGGCATTGAAAAGATTATTTTTCCAAAAAAAAATTATACTTAATTGATCCAAAAGAAATTTTTGGCATCAAAGTGAGTAACATTTGGAACTTTTAGTTTCATTTTGCCACAATGTGATTCATAAACTTTTGATTTGTTTAATGTAATTCATGAACTTTAATCCAATGTGCAATATCATTTTATGATAATTTAATTTGTTTAATATGATCATTAAACTTTTGATAAATGTTTAATCTAATCCTTAAATATTATATACATGAATTTAATCTAGTCTCGAGATTATTTAGTTCATGGATTAACCTAAACATGAACCAAGAGTTTGGGGATCAAATTAAATAAATTAAAAATTTAAGAATGACATTGCATATAAGATTAAAATTCATGAGGTACATTAAATAAATTAAATATTTATGGATCACATTAAGCATTAAATCAAAATTCAGGGATAGGGTGTCTCGTGCCCCTTTTGTTCTTGGGCAGGGAACGACGTCAAAGCGACCTTGAGTTACACCGCGTGTTAGTCCTCGTTGCCCGATTCCTCTGCGCTCGCGAGAGAGAGAGAGAGCGAGGGGAGGGCGGGAGAGAGAGATGTGGGACAGGACGAAGATGAACGCGATGAGGTCGGGGCTAGTCGTGATCGGGGCGTTGGCGTTCGGATACCTCACTCTGCAACTGGGTTTCAAGCCATTCCTCGAGAAAGCCCAGGTCGCCGCCGCCGCCGAGGCTTCTCCCTCTTCTCCGCAAGATCCCGCTGCTCTTCGCGACGAGTAGAGTCCTGTAGCAAGAAAGACCGGTTCTTGCCGTTGAATCTCCCGAAGTCGAGCTTTTATCGCACGGTAGTTCGATTCTTAATTGCTTGGTTCATGTGGAGTTCTGGAGGTTTCTTCGTGAGTTGGATGAGACGATTGTAAGATGACGAAAGAAGTCTCACGTTTTATGGCTGAACGATTATCCGCGAATCTTGGTGACAGCTTCGGCTGCAACTTTTCGCTGGGTGAAGTGGGAAAGTTTATCTTCTCGGAAAAGACGGTTCTTTTCTGTCCAATTGGTATTCATTTTTCATTTGACACACTGGTATGAACTGTGGCATTGTTTAGTCGTGCCATTCCATGGAAAATTGCGTATATCTTTAGTAGTACTTGATTTCATTTGCTGTTTTGCTGACTGTCTTTGACTTCAATAGTCGCGATTCCACTTTCCTTGTAATGATGCTCGTCGGAGTTTCTCGAGGGGTTTGGTATGGAAATTTGAGCTTCGAAAAGAGGCGATAAACAAGTATATGTTCAGTTCTTTAAGACTGCCGTATATCGCCATCGCCTTCGCTGATGTGTGATAGATTGGCAAACTGTGATCGGGTTATACCTTCTGTTGGGGGTCTCTTAGCTTCATATCAGTGAAAAAAAATGAAGCTTGCAGTGACCCTTTTTTGGTAATTCATTTCTGCTCCTCGTATAGTGGTTGTATGAGCAAATTGGCCGTCTTTCTTGACACGAGCAATCATTAAGTGGAGCAAAGCTCTACGTTGTTAGATTGAATTTATGGTTTTCCATTAGAAATCTTGTGTTTGGAGGGAGGGCATGCGGAAGTTGTGCTTAGGAAGTTGGTTTTAACCGGCCGATGAGGCATTTTGTGCTGAGAAGTAATACATCTGATCATTACGCCCTTAATTTTTTATTTTTTTGCTTAAGGTAGAGTTTCTTTGCTTGTGAGGGGCTGCTTTTGTATTGATGAAGTTTGTCTTGTAGATCCATCAGTAAGGATATGATGGTTCTGTGATCAGACACTGGAGGCTTGTTTAATGATTTGCTTTGCTTGTACATTCATGTCTTTTGTGTAAATGCTCTTTGCTGTTAAATGATCTTCTGCCAGCTGCTTCTTTTGGTCTGGAAAGAAAGGGATATATTAAATGATATGCAAGCCAAAGTGTTTCAACTTTCAAATTTAACGTAGTCTAATGAAGTTTGAACTTCTTAGCACGGGACTGGGAAGGATGGTTTCTTTGCAAGTATAACTGCTGGACAAGTCTAGATGCAATTTTGCTCTCGAAGGAAGGTTTTGTGGCATGATGGTAGATGTAAATTAGTAGCTTAGTACACACGCCTTAATTTTTTGATTACATCTCTCTCCTAGGCTGTTCAAGACTAGAGATGTCCATGTTATGCTATCATGAAATTGCTGTCTGATTGGCAGGGTATCATCCAAAAGCATTTCTTGTTTTTACTTCCCTGAATGTGAGCAAATGGACCCCCTCCTCTCTTGTAGTCAAAATCCTGTGAAATGTGAGCTAATCAGATGTGTAAACTGATTGCTTGGGTCAAAGTACCAGATAGCCTGCTGTGATTTTCGTTCGTTAAAGTAGTGATACACATGTAAAGGCAGTTAAGCAGGCATTCTGATATACGCCATAAGGATTTTACATCATTTAATCGATTTTGCAAGTCTGTGATGAAAATCCGAGTCCTCTGTGTTCTGCATATTCATATTTTGTGTACTGCACCATCACACTCCATGAACCTTCCTACATTATTTGCAAATTCATGCGCGAGGATTGAATGCATGAAAAGGACATGAAATGGTGACAGAATACATATGTTGTTCTCCTGGTTTAAGTTGCCTCCCAATTTTTCTTGCCAAATGGTCCATTGAAGGAGAATCCCTCTTGTATCCAGCTCTTGCAGTATTTCAGCAACCTGATGTTACATCACGTCGCTGATATACATAAGTGATGGTATGTTGGCAATTTGGCATGGCAGGTCAATGAAATTAGCATTGTAGTTTCGACTTCTTCGTCTTCTTCATGGGCTGAGCCTTTGGTTTAGTCTTATCAACGTGATACGTCCGCCAGTTTGCTTAAGTTATCCTCAAGGAGGCTTGTCGTGTTACAACGCCAATCTTTCTCTTCCCTCTCCAGCTGTTTTTGGATAGTCTCATCTTATGTTAATTCACTTCACCTCATCTTTAAATCATGTGGGATTTGTATGCCTATAAATATGTTAGATTTAAGGCCGGATCAAACTGACCGGTTCAACTAGTTGGACCGGTAATGGGATTGCAAACCAATACACTTGATGAGATAAGGAAAGGTGGAAGTTTGATCTTTTCGTAAAATCATTCTCTGGCCGGCTATATTATGGTTGAAAATGTTTCATTTGTTTCCTACCACTCAATATTAACAATGCGTCACATTCATAAATTAGATTTAATTATCATATGACATGGCGTAAATCGCGTTGCAAGTGTTAGGATTTTCACTAGAGATGATTGCGCCAAGGTCCACGAAATTTTCGAATGCTTATTGATGGCCAATCTCCATGGGTCATCAAATCACTAACTATTTATAGTCTTAGTACAATGATTTACTGTCAACTTGAGTAAGTGCATTAAACTTCCTCGTCTCTCTCAAGACACATGTATCTTTTCATTTAATTCGTTTTTATTAATTATTTGCATCATAAGCCAATAAATGCGTGAATAATGAGAACCCATGATAGCATGTACCGGGACCGAACCATATGCTACGGTGGCCTACGCATTATGCTGGATAGCTGTAAAAGATAAAAGGATTCTAGCAATGTTCGAAAATATTATATTTGAATGTTATAAAACATATATACAATCAAAGCTGGATAATCTATATGTACTTATTGAGTGTGATTGTGCCGGGGATACTTGAAGCAAAGGTGGTGTGGATTTTTTTTTTAAGGCATGTTGCTGGATCGATGCAATGAAAATTTAGATTATGAGTTGTGACTTTTATAGTATATCAATACAAAACTTAAACGAAGGATAAAAAGAAAAAAGAATTACCAAAAAAGTCATGATCCTATTGTATTTGTACTAATTCAATATTAAAAATCTTTCAATTTGAACAATTTAATCCTGCACTTGTTAATGATTTGTCAATATAATTTATCTGAAATTGATGACGTGAACGGCAACAATGATGTGAAAACATTCATAATTTTGTTAATTCTTTTCTTTTTATTGTTAAGGGCAGCCGCAAACCCTCGCCTAGTGGCTAGCGAGGGTAGTTGGCGGCCTCTTGTTGGCCCTTAACAAAAAAAAAGTTAATAAAAAATCTAAAAAAATTTCACGTCAGTATTAGCTATGCTACGTAAAACTGTCAACATCAACGTCATCAATTTTCGGTTAAAATTGCCTGGATGAACTGAATTGTTAAATTTTCAAAAAATTTAAGACTAAATTAGCTTAATTAAAAGGTTTATGCTAAGTTTATGATCTTTTTTGGTAATTTTTTCCTAAAAAGGTATAATCGTACTCGACAGCATATCTACATCTATACTCTCATAAAACATACACCCAATAGAATTTGGAAAGTTCATAAATATTTTAACCCATCAAGGGAATAATTAATTAAGAAATAAGAAAAGTTACGTCATTGATTCTCCTTTTGCTCAAATATGCATAATGGGAAAATTCTTATGATGTTGAAACATCAGTCCATTTCCGTGCAGATTCGTATCGAAAACGACTCTCCCTTTGCTCAAATATGCATAATGGGAAAATTCCTATGACGTTGAAACATTAGTTCGTTTCCGTGCAGATTCATATCGAAAACGACTCTTGCGATAAGGAGAAGGCCTCTCTAGCTATATAGAGTGTTATGCGTCGAGCTTCTAAAAAAACCCTTGAGGGAAGAGGGTTTTTTTGTTTTTGGTCGAATTGAGGGAAGAGTTTGTAATATAGTTTTGTGGAGTGATATGCCCATACTAACAATGCGTTTGAATAACATCTTAATTTTTTTTTTATTTATTTGGTCTTTCCAGGGTACTCACCTTATACAAATTCTATTATAGTTTTGTCAACCATCATTTAGATCTCTCAAATTCTTTGTCGATAGAAAAAATATTCTAGATCTCTTCTTATTAGTCCAAAAAGGCGGAAGGAAAAAATACAAGAAGAAGAAGAGGGTGTAGTCCAAACCGTTGGACAAGTTTCCTCCGTTGACTCTGACCCGGTAAGCCACGTCCGGGGATTGACTCGGAGTCAACCAGCTCCAACCCGCCGCCCCTGCAAAAATCCACGTTCACCATTTCTGGACTTTTCCCGTTAGCGGAAGACAGAAGGAAACTGCTTCCGAATCCAACCCCACGTTACCGCTCCATTTATCAAACTCGACCTCCTCCTGAAAAGTTAAAACTGAAAACGAGGAGGGAGAACTGACCCCATTCATGATCACCGCCATCATCATCATCATCATCATCATCATCATCATCCTCATCCTCGTGCAATGCTTCTTTGCTTCCTTCACACCCCATTCCTCTCTCTCTCTCTCTCTCTAGCTGCAGGACGTAGCTGACCAGCCAAGCAAAGAAGAAAGCGAAGAGATGGAGCCGAAAAGTAATGGGGAAAATGGCGTCTTTCTTTACCGTTATAGGCCATGATGATGCATGCTCTGTCTTGCTTCCGCACCAAACTTCGCTCCTGCTCTCTACCCAATCCGGCGCTTCCCCTTTTCTTTTTTAAAATTCTGTCTGCCGGTTCCCGCAAAGCACCCGGAACCCGGAAGAGGCCATCCCTTTCTTTGTCACCCTTCGCAAATGCTCCTCAAGAGCCTCCCGTTTCAGGAACAGGGCCATGAGAGGACGACGTCGGTGGTCCTCCAGCTCCACAAGAGCTCGAAGCACTTCAAGTTCGTGGCCCAGTCCCTGGGGCTCTTGGGCTTCGCTTTCTTGACGGTCTGCTTCATCTTCTTCTTCGGTTATCACGTGGATCATGGTAACGACGGGGTCGGGGTGGGAGGGTTCTTCGGGTACCCTGGCCGGATGGAGAGTCTGGTGTGGTTGAACTTGAAGTTGAACGGCTCTGATGACGTCGAGAGGGTGGATTTTCTCGGGGAGGAGGGAGATGGGTGTGATGTGTTTGAGGGTGATTGGGTCTGGGATGATAACTATCCGCTGTATCAGTCGAGAGATTGCGGGTTTTTGGATCAGGGGTTCAGGTGCTCTGAGAATGGCCGTCCTGATCATTTCTATACTAAGTGGAGATGGCAACCCAGAGGGTGTAACTTGCCCAGGTTTGTGTTTGTGTGCAATTCATCCCCTTTTCTTTTCTGTTCATGGAGAATATGTGGGATTACAATGAAGCAAGTTCGGAACATCTATGTTGGGCTGGGGCTGGGATTGGTGAAAATAGCCTTACATCTACATGTCTAAATCTGTACATATACACAGTTTCATGATTGCTTGTTGGTTATTGGAAACACGGATAGAGCATTAGAAATCCAAAGGATTCCCCCTAGCTTTTTCTTAGAAGGTGGGTTATGGTAGCGAGGGCCTGAGGCACCTGCTAAGCATGCATTAGGAAAATTTCAAAATTTTCAAGGCACTGACTACATGTATCAAAAAAAGAATCCTTTTGTTGGTCAGTTGATCTGCCACATGCAATTTGTTTGGTCTTTCTGGCATTAGAAATAGGATCAGTCTGAATGGAGTTATTAGAGCTCTTTGCAAGTGACTAGCTGTTATTTGCAGCATGATCTGTTTCAGTGCTTAATGATTGCTTCAATGTGGCCATTGCTGCAATTCTGCAGTATTGATTGTTAGATGGTTCAATGTTGACTGTGCCCTTGTTTCGAAAATCTGGCTTTGCTTTATTGGCAAATGCAATTATTTTTCTATGAAGGCCTTTTCATGCAAAATTTAACAAATTCTAGCTCAGGATTGCTGCTGCCTGAAACTCTTCTGTTTTCACCTGGATGGATGACAGACTAATCTGCTGGTGATCTGATTTGGATTTGGGTGAATTAGTGTTGGCTACGTAGTTGCCAATTATTTTTTCCACCAACCTTATGTGTTCATTCTATATCATATTGAGCTTTTTGGACTATGACAGATTTGATGCAAGACTGATGCTTGAGAAGCTGCGTAACAAGCGGCTTGTTTTTGTCGGAGACTCTATTGGAAGAAACCAGTGGGAGTCTCTCTTATGCATGCTCTCTACTGGAGTCTCTGACAAAGACTCGATCTATGAAGTCAATGGCAGCCCAATCACAAAGCACAAAGGTTACTTGGTGTTTAAGTTTGGAGAGTTCAACTGCACAGTGGAGTACTATAGAGCTCCATTTCTGGTACTGCAGAGCCGTCCTCCTATTGGATCCCCTGAAGAGATTAAAACAACTCTGAAATTGGATCAGATGGACTGGACATCTATGAAGTGGAAGGATGCTGATGTCTTGGTCCTCAACACAGGGCACTGGTGGAATTACGAGAAGACCATCAGGGGGTAATGGCAATCCTTCTCATTTTTTCTTTGTAACTTGCTCTCTGGATTTTGCTTGTGGAGGAAGAAGAATAGAATATAAACCAGTTAGAGTAAAACTGTGAAGATCTGTACCTGTGTCAAAAAGCTTAGTAAATTTGATGGCATTTCCAGGTTTTGGAGCATCCTAGTAACATATCTGCACCCATTTAATTGAACGAAAGAAAGCAATCACACGCAAAACAAATATCCAAAGAGTACAGTATGATGTGAAATGGTCCTCACGTGTTGACACTGTAGATCTTTAGGTCTTTGGAAAAGCTCCCTGATGGCTGCATCTCCTTGCGGTAGTGTACTTACGTACTCATAGTCGACCCTATATTATGCCATGTTATGTATTTGCCAAGTTGAAATCGAGAAAAGAGTTAGTTCTTTATGGGAAATTGGGAATATTGTCTCAGCGATCTGCACTAATGTTTGTCTGATAGAACAAAAGTACATGTATAATGCGAAAAGGGGCTCTGTTCTTTCCAGTGATACTTCTCTAATATGAAATACCTGATATTTCCTTTTCAGCGGTTGTTATTTTCAAGATGGAGATGAGGTGAAGGTCGAAATGAGAGCAGAACATGCATATCAGAGAGCAATAGAGACTGTCCTGCACTGGATAAGAAATGAGCTGAATTCAAGCAAGACTCGGGTCTTCTTTCGGACATTTTCTCCGGTGCATTTCAGGTTTGCCTCATCTGTCATAATTTCCTGTTTTCCATCAGTTTTATAAACTATTCGACTAGCAGGAATAGCGCTATTATTGCCAGGAGAGTGGCTTTCATTCCTGCTCCCTGTGCTACTTTTGGGTTTGCAAAGTTTTATTACTGTTGGTGTACATAAGATCCTGTGATACACTGGAGTTCCTTCAAACGTTGATGCATTTTCCTACTAAGCTCTACGCAGTGTTGTCATAGCTGGCCTGTTATGCTGCCATGGATATGCATTCAACGTTTTTGCACATTTCACTGCATAACATTACAAAAAGTAGCATAGTTGTTTTCCCTTACTATTCAAAATTCCTCAACTACGGAGACCCACTGCTCATGATATTGAAAATGTGGCAGAGGCGGTGACTGGAGGAGTGGGAGCTGTCACTTGGAGACATTGCCCGAGCTGGGCTCCTCGCTCGTGCCATCAGATAACTGGCGGTACTACAAGAGCATCACCAACGCATTGGCACTTCACTCAAACGCTTCAGAGGCTATCAAAGTGAACATACTGAACATAACCCACATGACTTCGCAAAGGAAGGATGGGCACTCCTCCTTGTACTACATCGGCCCTCCCACAGGCCCCGCATCTATTCACCGGCAGGATTGCAGCCATTGGTGCCTGCCCGGAGTGCCAGACTCATGGAACGAGCTCCTCTATGCACTATACTTAAAGCATGAAAGTTCTCAATTGTCAAAGTCACTGGCACATGGGGCGCAAAAATGATGCAAGAACGCTCGAGTTGTGAGTTCACATGTAAATCAACCTCCCATAACAATTATCAAAGTGAGGCACCGATGATGGACTGCGATGACTGCTTCAAGAATCGAAAAGACAACAGCAGCGATGATCAAGTTCATGAAGGTTTAAGAGCAGGTGTACAGGTCTGTTGAGTCTATTCAGATGAAGGACATTTTTGTTAGAATCCTAGGATTAGCGATGGGGGGAACCAGAATTTACTTGTACAGGGTATACAAAGCGAAAAACCAAGCTCGCTTTTAGGGGCTGATCTAGGAAGCCCTAGCAAAAATTGGTTACGGGCTCTAGGGTGTTGTAGCAATCAGAGACATGAAATAGGCGATATTCATTTCACAAATTGTGACTAGGAACTTTGGTCAGTCCTCTTGACCTTGTATTCAAATAAGGACCACTTAGGTCTCAATGTATCAATAAGTTTACAGATGATCTGGTGTGCACATCAAATGCGAGGTCTCGTCCGACGATTAGTGTTTGAAGGGAGCCAGCTGCACAAGTGCTGCAAACTAGAGTCCTCGGTTATTTGGAAGAAAAAGAGGCTTATGTGTTACCCAAAGGGGCAAAATCAAAGAAAACATGAAGAGAAATAGAAAGGGTCACAGCTCACAAGTCAGGAGACTGACCCTGTTGGAAAACAAAAGCGATGAAGCAGTAAACACGAAGCATCCTTGCTAACAAGTATTGCAAAATCCCCGTCGATCAAATCCACTAGATATAGACATGATTAACGCTGTACTATTCCCTAATGTGTATTGTCATTTTCTCTGTGCAAGAAAACTAAACCTAATGCTGGAGGCAAGTGAAGGGTATGGACATTGACACTGTATAGAGTCAGTCTCCCTTAGGAATCAAGCCGTTCATGTGATTTTACTGTGTGTCACTTCATTTCCTTGGTACTTTCCAACTTCAAATACGCTAACAAAAGGCCAAACCACATAATCCTTCTCGATCCATGTTGATCTATGTCATTGTGTAATATCATGCTCGAACATCAATTTGTTTCGTACTCCTACAGATTTATATTACTATAGGTGTGCAAAACGGACTCATGAATTGTAACCCTAAGAGTGTCAGTTTGGTTTCCAATTCCTAAAAGTAGAACCGTTGTCCAGGCAATCCAATTCCCGGTTCTAAGGGGGAACAAGACTAGACCAGACCAATTACATATATATAATTTTTTTTTTTGAAGTTTTTCAAAAAATTAGTAAATATGGACTAAACACTTTTCATCTAGTGGTAGCACAAGTTGCAACACAATGACTATCTATTGGTCATTTCTTTCGTCAATATCTCAAATTTGTCACTTGATTCGTTGTGCACGGACACTCATTAATAGATTTGTTTTACAATAAAATGTATAGGTTTGGTCTCTTCCCCTTTCGGTTAGTGTACTTAGGTCGTTGTTTATAGATCTACTTTTTAATTTTTATTTATTGTGGAAGATATATGAGCACATAATTAGGGTCTTTTTACTTACATCTTTTTCTTAAAAAGTAGTGAGGAACACAATTCCAATTTTTAAACAGATGGCATCAAGTAATGGAAAGAAAAAGAAATCAATTTTATTAAAATCGAACTAGACTGGGAACCGATTATCCCTAAATGTCTTCTAATATCATGGAAATCCTATTTTCTCGGACGAATCCAATCAGATTAGCTAGCGTCAAACTTAAAATAGCAAAAACAAAAATGAAAAATAATTAATCGAGCTAGTCTCTTGAGTGAATATATATATATAATTTGCCTTGTGAAATTTAATAGGATTCAGTAACCTCATTATCTTCAATGGTTTAGATTAGGGGTGTGCATGGTCCGGACGGGTGGTTCCCAACCTAGAACCGGGAACCGCCCGTTAAGAACCAGTTCTGAAAAATTGAAACCAGGAACTGCCCACTAGTTACATGGATCTACCCGGGAACCGGACCACCGGTCCGGTCCAGTTCCTGGGTGGATCCATAGAATCGGTCCAACCTTCACGCCTTCCCATTTTCGCCCTCACTATTTCGTCGAGTTTAGACTAGGACTCGAAGGAAGATAAGTAGATTCGAAGGTAAAATCGAAGAGAAAGAGGGAGCTCGGGGATATTTTGAACCGAGAGAGACAAGATAGAGTAGGAGAGTAGTAAATTGAGACAAGATGGTGATTAAGCCCTAAATTTTAGATTTGTTAATTTCGAATTTTTTAATATTAAAAATTAATATATTATTATAATATAACCGATCGTGGTGGCCGGATTAGCTCATGGAACCGGGAACCGGACTAGTTCCCTTAAGAACCATCGGTTCCAGGTGGTTTTGGTCTAGTTTCGGGCAGTCCGAGCGGATCCCGATTTTTTTGCACACCCCTAGTCTAGATTGAGGGCCCGTTTGGTTCAGCTTTGGGGAAATGTCCTTGGGAGAATGCAAATACCTTTGAGATAAAGGGGTTTTCCGAAATGCTAGACTGTTTGGTAAACTAAAACTGAAAAGTCCTTTAGGGAAATGCAAAACTGTTTGGTAAACTTGTATTTGAAAAGCCCATTGGTGTGACCAAATTAAAGTGTTTTAGTTTTAGTATTTTAAAAATTGCAAAAAAAAAAAAAAACAATGGGTATATAACATTTACATTTTCATGTTGAGAGTAATGTAAAAAATACATATTAATAAATTTATTTAAAAATTATATCAAAAGAATTTGATTATAGATTAGATGCAAAGCTCAACTTTTGGCTAAGGATTTTTTTTAAGTTTGTTTTCAACTTTGAATAATTTTTTTAATTATTATAGTATTAATCATCTTCATTAATTAATGATCATTCTAGTATATTAATAAAAAGTTGGGCTATTGATTGTCAAAAGATAAAAATGATATAGCTAAAAAAAAAGGTGAACTTATTTGGTGAATGATAAAGCGACCGATTGTGGATGCTATTTTTTTTTTAGTAAGCATCGCATATAAAAAGGGAAGGACTCTCAACGGAAATAGATTGTTCTATAAGTGATGTTTCGTTGAATATTCACATATATCTTATGATATTTTGTTGGCAATCATTGCAGTTGGTAGATAGTATAAAAAATTAAGGGATATATTATGTCAACTCTGTGTTCATTAGTTAGTTTTGTGTTAACATCATTGATTTGACATCATATACATGTGTTGTATCGTGTCGTGTCAGTTCAATAATTTTCAAATCGTGTTTATGTCGAGTAAGTTGACACGATTAATTAATCATGTACGTACGACACAGACATGAATCGACACTCATAACTGTGACCTCTATTTCATGCTTACAAAGAAGAGCGAAGGAAGCATAATATCGATTGCTCCAAATTTTACCATGGGTAATCGGTAGGCCAAGATTATTGGCCGTGACATGAGACTTCTAAATTTTGGCAGTATATAAATTAATTAATTAATTAAAAACGAGAAAGACTTGAATTATTAAAAAGAAGAAGCAAATACATAGTTATGATTAGGGAAGAAGCAACGTAGAAGCAAGGGGGGAATAAAATAAAACAAAAAGAAAATAAAGAAAAAGAAGGGGAAAAAAATCCCAGAAAAATAGGCTCGAATTCCCCCTCGAGTCGATTTGGCTGTTCTGAGTCTTCTGACCACCCAAACCCTCACCAATGAACTATATCCTGCAATGATTATCAAAAGATTAACTAAGAACCATCTTTATGTTATATTGTTCTATAAAGCAATAGCTGAGATACACACACAATCAAAATGTAATGAAAACACATGCAACTACGGACATAAAATAAGCAGTATATATGCACCTCCCTAACTGTTGCCATAGGATTGTTGCTCCCATGGCCTGGTGGGAATCGGCCTGGCAATAGAATTTGCATTGACAGGAATAGTTCTATCAGTAGTCGAAACAATTTCACCGGGTCTTGCTGTTTCGAAAGCTTTCACTATATCACTAGTGCTTCCAGATGATGGCGGCTTAAATGGCGCAGGACCTGATGAACCCTCGGCTTTTTCCCACGGCTTAGGAGGTGGACCATTTGTTGCAGAAACAGGGAATGAATGTCACAAACTACTGCAAACAAACAAGGAGGATGGATAGTTGGGGTCGATTTTACATAGTGGCCTGACTTTGCACCATCTGCCTCAAGACTAATCACTCTAAGGGCAACACCCAACATGAGAATCCCTGTTCAATTATCACTACAAAACACAGATCATTCAAGCAGATAAAGAGTTAAAAGACACCAACCGACGATTGCCCTTAAAGATACACAAACGGCGAGACCCAATAGACGGAAAAAGCAGCTAAGCTCGTAAAGAAAAAAACCCAGAACGCAGAGTCCACACACAACGGAATTAAACCAAAAAAGATAGAAACTTCAATTACAGACTCCCACCAAATTCGGCTACGAGAATAAAGCCCCTCCTTTTTTAGCACGCAACCACAAAACTTAAAGCGAATGGGAACCCAAATCGGAGAAGACAGAGCACTTGATTCAGCCGGACGTCACCCATAATTGCATCAAGAACGGAAACGAATGAGCAAGAACGAAAGACAAGAAAGGAGCGAACCCAACGTGCCGTTACTGGAGTCCATGGCAGGATAGGATAGAGCTGAAGCCGTCGCCGTCGCCGTCGCAGGAAGCGAAGCCGTCGCCGTCACCGTCACCGTCGTAGGAAGCGGAGCCGTCGCCGATCCGCGAGAGGAGGACCTCCGAGTGGTGCTCGGATCGCTCGGATCGCTCGGATCGCTCGGATCTCGGATCTTGCTCGCTTGTGCGACGAACTTCGCCCCTTGATGGAGTGGTGCTCGGATTCAAATCGGGATGGAGTGGTGCGAGTTGCAGGGAGAGGAACGCTGCAAAGAGAGCTGGGTTGATGGAGAACGCTGCAGAGAGAGACGAGAAGAGAGCCAGTCGACGAAGAAAGAGAGGAAAACGTGGAAAGAGCTAGGGTTTTGTTTAGTATGGGTAAAAGTGGACTTTTAATGAAATTTTAAGGGTAAAATAGGCAATCAGGAAAAATTCATTAATTCCCTACACCAGCATGCCGAAAATGCTGAAATGCCCACTGCAGAGAGAGACGAGAAGAGAGCCAGTCGACGAAGAAAGAGAGGAAAACGTGGAAAGAGCTAGGGTTTTGTTTAGTATGGGTAAAAGTGAACTTTTAATGAAATTTTAAGGGTAAAATAGGCAATCGGAAAAATTCATTAATTCCCTACACCAACATGCCGAAAATGCTTTGAAATGCCCACCGCTTTGAACTTTCGGCGTTCAAGATTCCAGCGCAAATATTTTCAAGAACTTTCAAATCTTGGAACCAAACACCCTTATATTTTTTCCAATGAGCTTTAGGGGCTCAAAGTCCCTTGGGAAAGCTGAACCAAACACCCCTGAGTATAGAAGTGGGCCTGGGCCTCAACTAAGCACAGCTTCTCATGTCTCCATTTCTGAGATACGGAGAGCTCAGGCGCAGTGCAAAATCATGGCGCACTGCAAAATCGTGGCTCGTTGACGCCAGAAGCGTAAACCGAAAGCTAAGAGCATCGCCAAGGCTGGCTCGAATTCTTCAACTGCGTCCGCTGCTTCTGTACTCGAAAGAAAACGCCCTCCTCCTCCTACTTCTCCGCCATCTTCACCGGAAGGAAGCTCAGAGCTTCCCGTGGAATGGCGGGCTCGACCCTCCAGGCCAGCAGGTCGAGAGACCTCGACAAGCTCCTCCTCCGACCCGGCAATCTCGTCGAACCCAACTTCGAACCTGGGCCCGAGGTAAGGAGTCCTCGTCTTCCTTCGGTTGTAATTTGAACTGGGTTTTGTTTCTTTTGGCTGTCGATGCGGGTTTTGGAGCTGAACTCCTCGTGGGTTTTGGCAGCTGAGGGACGATCTTCGAGAATACGCGCGAGTTCTGGTGGTGGGAGCAGGTGGGTTGGGTTGCGAGCTGTTGAAGGACTTGGCTCTGTCGGGTTTCAAGAATCTGGACGTCATTGATATGGACCGAATCGAGGTCACTAATCTCAATCGCCAGTTCTTGTTCAGGTGTTTGAATTTTTATTTTTATTTTTAATTTACCCTTATAGGAATCGCCCTTGTGACATGGTCTGATTTGCTTTCGAATGGTGTTTTTTTAGCGTTTGAGATGCGAGTGAGTAGTGATTTGATCGTGATTCTTCTTTCTGGGAATGTTCATAGGCTTGAGGATGTCGGGAAGCCGAAGGCCGAAGTGGCAGCTAAGAGAGTCATGGAAAGAGTCAGTGGAGTGAATATCGTGCCACATTTCTGCAGGATTGAGGATAAGGAGCTCGATTTCTACAGCGATTTCAATATAATCGTCCTTGGTCTTGACTCGATCGAGGCACGGAGCTACATAAATGCCGTTGCTTGTAGCTTTCTAGGTGTGTATCCACGATCCCTCCAATTTATAAACGTTGAAATTGTGTTTTATCTGCCATTTCGGGATCAAATCTTTGGTTTATTATTCTTTATAGATTTACAGGGGTTGTGGTGTTATTGGATCAAGTTGACGCACGTGGATGGGTTTTTTGTATTTGAATGTTTTAGTACTGCTGCAGCATACTTGCTGTACAGTTTCCTTGATTTTAGTGCTTAAACGTTGGTATAGTCAGGCTTTTTGTGTATGCTTATTCGAAATTAGATAGGAAAAGATAGTACTCCGACTCAGTATCCAAATGTTTTGTCCAGTAGTAATTTGAGGAGGTTTGGAAAGCATAATAACTTCACATGCTTTAGCAAGAAATTCTTTTTGAAACTTTTATGCGACTTAATGCTAGTGGATACTTCCAAAAGGTTGATGGAACCCCAAGAATTCATGGTGGAGACTTTGAGAGATTTTTTTGAATATATATCGGTAACCATTGTAAGTAAGAGAGATCAGGCTGATTGCAAGTATATTCATATTGGTTTTACTTGTCAATTTAAGTTTCTTCTTTGGCTCAAAAGTCCAGCTTTAATTTCAATTTACTGCATATGGTCCTTATTGATCTTTAAACATCTAACAGTGGCTGCATTCTGACTAATAGCTAGTTTAGGCAATTAATGCTTTCTGATGAATACTGGAAGTAGGAGCTTTTGCCGACCTAGCTTACAATCTGATTGAGCTTCACTGTTGTTGAATGACATTACAGAATATGATTCTGATGACAATCCAAGGGAAGAAACGATGAAACCCATGGTGGATGGTGGGACGGAAGGTTTTAAGGGGCATGCAAGAGTTATAAAACCAGGGGTCACCCCATGCTTCGAGTGTACCATCTGGCTTTTCCCTCCACAAGTGAAATTTCCTCTCTGTACTCTCGCAGAAACCCCGAGAACTGCTGCTCATTGTATTGAATATGCACATCTAATAAAATGGGATGAGGTGATGAGCTAATTTTGTAAGCTGTCCAATTCGTTCATCATGTGATCTGTTACATTTAAGTACTGTATCTTATTTTGTCATTTGTGTTGGATTTTCACCTGTAGGTCCATAGTGGAAAGTCATTTGACCCTGATGATCCTGAACATATGCAGTGGGTTTATTCCGAGGTTACTACAGTTGCAATCAAATTGTTTGGTGATTTGTCCAGACATTAATTTCCTTTTTGGACTATTCATTTTTTTAAAACTTGATCTGCAGGCTGTCAAAAGAGCAGAGCTATTCGGAATTCCAGGAGTGACTTATTCCCTCACTCAGGTGCATTAGTTCTCCTATTGTTGTCAACTGCCTAGAGATTTTCCTTTTTTGCATGTTACTGAGCTTTACAATCTGCTTTGCTGTTGTCATTATGTTAAAAATCTTGAGGAAGCATTTTTCTTATAAGTAGGGAAAACAAACTTCTAAGTATTGTGAGTTAGATTCATGATTTTGTACTGGAGTTGTTCTCTACGTTTTGATTATTTGGTAAATGGTAGAGAATATTAAATTCCTCAGGTCATGCTGTAAACCCCACTCGATTTGTCGTCCTATTTTTAATGTCAACTTGTACAATTACGAGTAAACTTGTTTTGCTTCGTTTATCATGTGATTAATTCTAAGATTACTATTTCAAGATAAGCTCATTTTTATTGTTTCTATCCAGGGTGTTGTGAAAAATATTATACCAGCTATAGCTTCAACTAATGCAATCATATCAGCTGCTTGTGCTCTGGAAACCTTGAAGATTGCAACTGGATGCAGCAAAACTTTATCCAACTACTTAACGTGCGTCATACCTTGCCTTTTACAGTTCTCATGTGCTTTGTTGTGTAATTCTTTTTCGCTTCCAGCATATCTTGGATGTGGATAGCATCTTGTTCTTGTTTCAAGTATTAGGCAAAGTTCACCCTGCAGAACTTTGTAGGGTTCCTTTAATATTATATACTAGAAGTGACTGAAAGGCTTTCTTGTACTTCATCTTGGGCTGTTTTAAATTCCTGACAGTGTTTTCATTCTTTGAGAATATACCAAGTAGGGCTAACCAATTTGCTTCCTGTATTCTTCTCTTACTATCTAGTGTGACCCTTGGGCATATCTTTGAATATGGCCTTTTAGTTTATGGATAGTTTCATATGCCTAAACGGTGACTGTTGAAGCGGGCAGCCTGCATAATCTATTTGTTGTTGCTACACTAACAATCTTTCTATTCTTCATCAAAATTGATTCTTCAAAATACCCTCTGGTTATGGTCTCTCTGGAATCATTTTGCATTGCTCTGCTAGCTCCTTACAGTCATGCTTTCTTGATTGAGTATAAGGTGTTCTTGGTTAAATATCTGTTGTCAACTGTTCCAGATCTTATTTTGAATCTCTTTTTTTGTGTTTTCTAACATCCGTGTCTGTAGCTTCTTGGACAGATGTCTAGAAAAATGTACTCTTTCTAGCTTTCTTGGGTTCTTAAAATAACTTGCTGGCTTGGGGGTAGGTTTCGAGTAATTTTAGAAACAGCCTTCTGTCAGAGCGTTTGGCTGTGGGTGCAACATTTGGGTGCTAATATTTGGATTCTGTTATATTTTGTGTTTCTTTTCTCATTGGCTCTCAAGCCTCTTAGTGTGACCTCCATAGCTTATGTTCCAAGCTTTCCGTAAATTATCAGGTGACATGTTGCAACTCAATTAAAGGTTCTCAGTGCTGGAGTCATTAAACTTGAGGTTAAGGCTCCATTCGTTTCGTGAAAAATAATTTCCGGGAAAATGTTTTCTAGAATTTCCGATGTTCATTTCACGGAAAATGAATTTCTTGGGGAAAATGTTTTCCATGAAAGGAAAAAAGTCTTTTAAATCGGAGGAAAATATTTTCCATTTTTGAAAAGTGAAAAACGTTTTCCTCACTTAATTTCTCTTATCTCACACATCTACAAATCCTCATTCCTCCTCCTATTTCTTCTTCTTTTTTTTTTTTTAATCGAATTATTTTTTAAATTTCCTTTTCTTTTTTTAATTTGAATTATTTTTAATTTCATTTTTCTTTTCAATTTCTTTTCTTTTTTTCTCTTTTTCTTTTTCTTTTTTTTCTTTTCTTTTGTTTCTCATCTTCTTCTTTCTTGGCTAGTCGTTAGCCGTTGCTAGGCGAATCTCAAGCCTGTCGATCTCAAGCTTCTGCTCTGCACTCTTGCTTATCATTTTCTTTATTTACTCTACCCTACAGTTATACATTACTCAAGTAAAGGGCTCTACATGCTTTGCTTATTTTTTCTTTTGTTTATTAGAACACAAAAGACGCAAGGAGAACGGGCCACTCAATTGGAAGATTCTCATTAGAGCTGTACATGCTTTGCTTCTTTTTAAAATCCATACGAACATTTTTTTAGAGTAGATGAGCGTTTGACGACAATGAGGAAACAAAGATATGAAGAAAGTTTGCTCGGATTTAAAGGCAATTTCATATTTGATGGATTTATAGGTCGGTAAGTGATGCATGCCTAAGTGATGAAGTCTTAGAAAATATTTTTCTTACTGAACACCGGAAAATATTTTCCGTAATATTTTCAGGTTTTAACCAAACACTAGAAAATATTATCATTTTCTAGGAAAATGATCTCTGGGAAAATATTTTCTGGAAATGACTAATTTTCCGCGAAACAAATGGACCCTAAATGGAGTGCATCTCGGTCATAAACTTGTGATGCCGAATTGTTTACTTGCTATTTCTTAGACATGTATGAATATGCCAATTTTTTTTTTTTTTTGGAGATCTCTTAGTTTTACTTTTCTCTCCCAGCCTGTGTCATATCCTGCTTTTGTTACTGATCAGTACATCTGAAGATCAGTGCTTCAGTAGATGAATTTTCTAATGTGCTGTCTGTATCTATCCATCCTCTATGAGCGAAAACTTGCAAGTTCCACATGCTTTGTCTAGTTGCTAGCTTGCAAATGTGTGGTAATCCCAATTTTGTTCTTTTAAGTGGGCAAACTTTGAGCTGCAAGTTTATTTAATATTTTTGAATTTCAGATACAATGGTGTGGAAGGACTTCACATTAAAGTTACTGAGTTCGTGAGGGATAAGGATTGCCTTGTCTGTGGTCCTGGTGTTCTTATTGAGTTGGACATTTCATTGACCCTACAAAAGGTGCTTTCTTGTTCTTAAGCTCTGTTTATTACCCGCTACAAATTAACGGGAATGCTAGCTAGAGGTTTTTGTCCTGTATAGCTCTCTCCGTAACCTTCTTCACATGTTTCTAAGCACTTGGGTAGTTCTTGCAGTTATCTGATTACTTGTTATCTCTTTTCATCTTGTATGTCATCAGTTCATCAATATGCTCGAAGAGCACCCAAGGCTGCTTCTTTCAAAAGCAAGCGTCACGCACAGGGGGAAGAATCTATACATGCAGGCACCTCCGGTGCTGGAAGAGATGACTCGGTCAAACCTAGATCAGCCATTATTTGATTTAATGGGTAAAGTTCCAAGAGATGTTATCCATGTGACCGGCATGTTGCGCAAGGATGATAAGAAGGTGTCGAGTTTGATGAAATTGCGTGTTGCATTCAGGGGAGTTGATGGGGTTGTGGACATGGACATGGCCGGTGGAGCCTAGTTTCACCTTCCCAATGCTCAACCCTTTGTGACGGACCTAGGTGGAACCCAGTGGTGGGATATGATGCCGGAGCTCTGATCCCTCCCCATCCAAACCCTTGGGCCACCGTGCTATCATCAACTGGGAAGGCAGACAACCTAAGCGGACTGTGCAAATAGAAGATGTCGGTAGAGTTAGCTTGGTCGGCGTGATTTTGCGTATATCTTACATCTTGATTCCGGGAAAGAGCTAGAGCCGTTCAGTTTTACCTTTTGATGAACTGTATATTTTTTCAGGCGGACTTTTGGATTGAACTCTACCTACCATTCTATAGCACGGTTTCATGGAAGTGCAACTCCATTGAGAACCAACTTCATTGGTTCTTCTTCTTTGGTCCGTATTTGGAGTGTCACTTAGGGGAATTGGACCTCAAGCAAGAGAAATCGGAAGCTGTTTCCTGCTGCTTTATTCCGATGTAGGCTGTTGAACGGTGAATTATATGAATGTTTTTCCCATTAGCAACCTGATTAGTTACTATTTTTTTTTTTGGTCAGTACCTGATTAGTTACTATGAACGGCAGGAAACTTGGGCAGGTTCTCAAGAAAGCTACTTCAATTTTCAAAGATCTGTCTTGCGATAAAAGAATTAAAAAAAAAAGAAAAAAAGTGAGGAGTATTTATAGCTAAGAGGTTGAAATCAATTAAAGATGACCAATATAATCCGATCAAATTCCTAACATGGACCTCCTGAATTACGTGGGGGAGGAAATGTGCACAGGTTTGTAAAAGGGTGATCGTTGCTGGGGTGGTTGAGTTTTGAATCACGAACTTTGAACCTATCTTTATTAAAACCGGTTTCTAATTATTGGAATTGAAAATTGAACTGGATTCTTGGGATGGCATCGGCCTTTATTTTTTTGTTTCATCTTTTAAAATACTGTGCTGACATCTATGTGTTAGAATGCTTAACCTCATTAATTTGAGGCAATGTAAAAGTTCTCAATTAAGAGACTTTTAGAATTTTTTTTGAATCGGTTTGACTAGAGAAGCAGCGGTTAAAGTCAATTCAAAACCAATTCTTCCTAAGAATTAGGAACTGAATTGATCAAAGTCGGTTCTCAAATTCTTTACTCGGAATCAAATCAATCCCCGTGTGAAAAAGCTTGTAACCAGCTGAAGTAAAAGAAAAAAAATAGTGAAAAGTCTCTATTCATAAATCAAAGGGAAAATATCAAAGTGACAAATTTACCCTAAATTTATTTTTGTGACATAAAAAATTCCAAATTTTACAAATTGTGACATATTTACCACATCAATGGCATTTTTGTCTTATTTTTTCTATTTTTCCTTTTTTCTTTTTTTTTTTCTTCTCTCTTCCTTCTGCCAGAGTCCGGTAAGGGCCGCCCTCGCTGGTGCCGAGCGAGGGGGGCCCTAGGCTGGGTCAAGCGAGGGCCTAGCGAGGGGTGCACTCGCCTGACCTAGCTAGGGCCATCCTCGCCAGACGGTAGCTTCCCTTCATCGGCTCCACCATGGTCGGCAAAAGGAAGAGAGAAGAAGAAAAAAAAAAGAAAAAAAAAGAAAAAAATTAAAAAGTAAAATGATCAAAATGTTCTTAATTTATGATAAATGTGTCACGAAAAAAAATTGGGATAAATATATCATGATTGATAAAGTTCGGGATTTTTTATGTCACAAAAAAGAGTTTGAGGTGAATTTATTATTTTGGGCAAAGTCCGGGGATTTTGTGGTTTTTTCCCTAAATCAAATTACCATCAATTTTGCAAAAACAAAACATTGAAGCCTAATTCATTCAACACGTGTAGTTGACGGAATCATATCCACTTTCCAGTCGCAGCTCTCGTCCGAGGAGCGAGCTTCTTGCTCGTCAATGGCTTCTTCTTCTTCTTCGACAAAGCTCGTCTCTCCTTCCGTCCTTCGTCCCTCTTTCTTCTCCGCAACCCTGAACCCAAGTTCTCGGCTCCCGTCGCCGCTCGACCAAGTCAGTCTCCTCTCTCCACGTCCAGTCACGAGCCGCCGTGAGCCCTCGTCGGCTTCTCCCCCGCGGCGGACGAAGCCGAACCAGAATCAGCCCCTCCCACGCTCAGAAGAATTTGCGGCGGCCACGTGCCCGAGCATATCCTGCGCAGGCAAGTCTATATACCGTGTTCAAAGATTGTTACTTTAGAGCGAGAAGTGAGAGATGTTGTGATGCCGATGATGGGTTTTCGGAGCTATATGGAGAATTTATGTTTGGGCAGTTTTGCATGATGGAGGAAGTTCGGTACGTATTACCAACTGATGTTCAGAGGGAAGCATTGCCTGCCCTTTTCTCTGGGAGGGATTGCGTGCTTCATGCTCAGGTTGATCTCTTATTACCAGTGATTTCAGTTTCCTGTTAAGAACAAAACGAGAAAATGAGAACACTGGAAGTTGGCAGTAAATGCAATTAAGTCTGATGCGGGAGCCTTTTAATTTGTACAGTGCAGTCTTAAATCCTTTATTAAAATTTTAAAAGATTGCACCATCATCACGTGAGATTTTGTGAGATCAATACCTGATGGGAAATTTTGTGGACCCCTGCCAACTATTCTAAAGGTATTAAATGAAGGTGTGGTTTAATATCTAATTAATCTATCACATCAGTTTCCGGTTTCCTGGAAATTTTCCCACGTAGGCAATTTGGTAGAAAACGCCAATGGAAGAACTACTTTGCAACTTTTCAAAAGGGCTAAAGATTGCTCTGTACTAGGCAGTCATGAAGTATTCCGCTATATTGGTCAATTCACAGTTGTGTTTATTGAGTTATGAGGAGATGTTTGCGAAAAGAGTGGTCTATTATGTGTCTGATGTGATATGATCTATCCTGTTAATGTTCAGACTTCCAACTCAATTGGAATTACTTTTTGACTCTGCATATAAACTCAACTAGGGAAGAAAACGTAAAAGGATCCTGCATTGACATGGCCAGTGCACTCATGCTTTTGGCCCTCTAGACAGGTTCTGGGAAGACACTGACGTACCTTCTGAGGATATTTTCAGTTATGAACACCCAACGGTCTTCTGTACAAGCGTTAATAGTTGTCCCCACCCGAGAACTTGGTATTCAGGTAAGTTTCTGATTATGATATCTCATTCGATATTTTCCCTTTTTGTCTTCTGCTTCTCTTTCACTATTGTAACTCAGAAAGTGGTTGTTACATCTGCACAAAATGGTGTTGTGCTACGTTAAGAGTATAATGTCACGTCTTCTTCTTATTGTTATCCATTTATGACAAGGTAGCCAAAGTTGCTCGGCTGTTGGCTGCAAAGCCAATGAATCTTGAAATGGAGCAAGATAAATCATGTACTGTTATGGCTCTTCTAGATGGAGGTACATTGAAAAGACACAGGAGTTGGTTAAAGGTTCTCTCTCTCTCTCTCTCTCTCTCTCTCTCTCTCTGTGCACATGTGTGTGGTGTGCTTTCTGAGCATAAAATTACAGTTAAGCTAGCGCTGATAAACTACAAATAACTGTCATTACAACTTATATATAGAAACAATAATTCTCGAAACCCCATGTATAATTAGTTTACTTATTGATCTGAGGAAATGACTGGTATTCTCCTTATGTAGGAGAAGTTATGGAGAATCAATATTGAAATGCTTAGCTGGTACTACTTTTCTTCCCTCTCCTGGGTGACCTAAACACCATTAGCAGAGCAATCTTCCTATATACTTCAATGACATTTTTGTGATCGCTCTGTAAAATAGAAGGCTTTTGTGTTATGTGCTTTTTTCCTTTTCTTCACTATATATCATATGCCAGTATCCATTTGCTTGTGTATGTTTAATGATGCGAAATTGTTTTTTCCTGCAACTTACGCAAAACTGTTCTTCCACACATTAGATAACTCAGTTAAATACAGCTTCTATTAGTTCTTCCATTTTTGGGCAAAATAAGTTTGTCTCTTTGTCGATGCTCATGTGTCTGTTTAGTTGTCTACCTTTTCTTGACTGAATATTCGTGGTTGTCTTGCTCCTCTATTTTGTTATTCTGTCCACGCTCTTACAAGTACCCCTGTAACTAGATTTTTAGTTTTAGTGGAATTTCCTGCTTTTGAGATCATGAATCTTATATATGGATGTACTAAGAAGAGGAAAAGTCTAAAATTTTCTCGCTGGTGTTTTTAAACCTGAGAACAGAGGACCTGTCTGACCAGAAGCATGATAACACAAGCTGGCAATTATACGCCCACCCGAACCCCACACTTGTCCATTCAAGTGCCAACAAATATCAATTGCCTAATGTAGCTATGTCTTTGGGATGCTTCTCTAAAATTAAAGCATGCCGTTGATGGATTTCATGTGTCAACCTTCAATATGACCTCCTTGGCTTTTCCTTGTAACATTTTTAGGCAGAACCCCCAGCAATAGTAGTGGCAACCATCAGGAGCTCATGCCAGATGCTGGAGAAGCAAGTTTTTGAACTCGACACAGTGCAGATTCTAGTGATTGATGAGGTAAATAATTAGGAATAAGTTGAGTTCTTCTTTTCAGAGCAAGACCCGCTTGGCATCTTAGAGCTGATTCATTAACCCCATATTCTTGTTAAGATGCTAGATCACTTTCTCCTCCAGAAAAATCCCCAGGCATTCACTAGTGGGGCCAATTTTTTTTTATTGGTTTTAGAATTAAGAGTATATTTAAGGTGGGCGTTTATTGCCTCTTATATGCCTATAGGGATTAGAGTGACTGGTGCAGGGTCCTTTTTAAGAAAGGCTATTCAGTTAGCTTGTAGTGCCTTGATTGGTCTATTTTGTTGTGAGTATATTTCATTGGGTACTTTGTAATCACCATGTTAGTATGATTAAAAATGTGCGATTATCCCACTGGGGCCTCGGTATCTTGTTTTATACAGACGTGATTCTTCCTGAATATTGTAGGATGAAGAACTGACATTCTTACTTTGATGCTGCCTAGGTAGACTTCACGTTCAACTCTTCTAAGCAAGTCAGCTCTCTCCAGAAGCTGTTGACATTGTACTCATCATGCAACAACTGTTAAAATGTTTTTGCTAGTGCATCCATACCTCAGCATAAGCGATTTTTACATGATTGTATACAACAGAAGTGGACTAAGGTTGGTTTCATGAAGCTATAATTCTTGTGAATGTTCTGTTGGGGTTTACTCATGCACTTACTGATTTTATCTTAATATGACTTTGCCTGTTACAGGGTGATGCGGTTCACGTTCACGTCAATCCAATACAGCCTATGCCATCATGTCTAGATCATAGGTTTGTGGTGAGGACATTGAATGCGAGACTTGATCTACAGACTCTTTCATAGAAGTTATGCATATGTTCATTTAATGTTCATCTTCATAGTCCATGTACTCAATTGACGATCCTTGGCTTTTGACTTGCTTAACGCTTCTATCTGTTTCAGACATGTCATAGGAGTTGGAGACATCAGACCTTGCTACATTTAATACAGTGGGACAGCCCTGAATCTGGCATTATATTTGTTGGCGAGCAGGTATACTGCCTGATGCTCATCCTGCATCTCTTTTCCGTAGTTTATTCACATTTTTTGGTGCTGTACTTGTTATAAGCATGAGAGGAAGAAGTAGATTTTTATCTGGATAATTAAAAATGATGACGAAACATATCAACTGATGTATGATATGGCAGGCTCCGTCCCCAATTCATGTGGCAGTGATTAGTGGTCTTAGCTAAAAATGTCTAATGGGCTATCAGTTTTATATAATAAATGGACTGAAGAGAGTTTCATGCATTTATCAGTAAGGTCATCTGTCCATATGCAAGGGCATCAAATAAAACATATATGCAGTTCTTTACACGAGTGAAAGAAGTTTATGCTCTGATGACGTTTCTCTCGGTTGCTGAATGAAAATTGGTTTCCAAATATGGAGAATTTTTTACAACGTCCCGAAAGTTTTCCTGCACGGAGAGGGTTTTGGAATGTATTAAAGTGAATGCAGCTTTTATTTATATATTCTACAGAAGCTTGTAGCATTCATGAGCACACACATATCACATGAATACACCTTTTTAAACAACTGTCCGCAGGTCCACTAACCAATTCTATCTTTTGTGCGTTTAGTCTGAGAAGTCAAAAAAGGCTGGAAATGTACCACCAGCAACTCTTCTACTTGAATTCTTGAAGAATTCCTATGGAAGCTACTCTAATATTCTCCTTCTAGAAGAAGACATGAATTTCAATGCACGATCTGCTTTGCTCCTGGTAAGTGCTTTTCACTTTTTCCATCATGATGTTTCTTCCCTCACTTTGAGAATGCTCAGGGTTGAGAAATTTGGCATATTAAAGATATGCCCTTCAACTGTGTTCTTCCTATAATAAATTTGGAACGAGATGGATTTTACCCTTACTCTCTGCGGATCTGAGATGCTGGATTTTTTGTAGACAAGAGGAAGGACGCTGCAAAACCTTAACAGACCATTATTATTTGGTTGCACTAATCAGGATCAAAGAGATTATACCACTTAAGAAAATTATCTGGCTACAACTGTGTTTTCTTTAGGAAAACCATCTCTTTCTTTCTTCATAACCTTTATTAATGCCTAAAGTAGACCTTCTCAGGTTAAAATAGGCATATACTCCTCGTCATGCCAAACATGGGTGTACTAAGCACCTCCTAAGCAGTCCATTGGTGAAAATATGTATAGTCCAACTTCATATGTAATTCCTCTGTATTTGGACTACAGGAAGTGAGACAAAAAGAAGGCTATCTTTTTGTAGCAACTGATATCGCAGCCAGAGGTATTGACCTGCCGGAAACAACTCATATTTACAACTTTGATCTTCCAAGAAGTGCCATAGATTACCTTCATCGAGCTGGAAGGACAGGTAGGAAGCCATTTTCAGACAAGAAATGTGTTGTCACCAGCATTATAGCATCTGAAGAGAGGTTTGTGCTGAAGAGGTACGAGAATGAGCTGATGTTTGCCTGTGAAGAGCTCATCTTGTCACTTTGATCCTCATCTTGGCATTGTTTTGGACAGTGTTTTTTTTTTTTTTTTTTTTGCCTTTCAGCCTCATGTCTTGTACAGGAAACCTATGGTTACAGATATTATCTTAAGTTTTGATACGACTCAGAACTTATTTAGTGTTGAAAGCTTCTTGTTCATATTTGGTAAGGGTGGAGGCTACATTAGCAGAACTCCCTTATTCATCCGCATAAAAATTCCAATTCTTATAGCAAAGAATGAGAAACATCTGGTATATAATGTATAAGAGACTGATATTTGTGCTCTCTTGTCATTTCCGTAGTTGAAACAGACACTCTTGTCTCGGCTGAATTCGCAATTGATTTTTTGTATTCTGCCAATTGATTTTTTGTTACTAGTAATCTTTTTAGTAGTTTCGTCTCTTTTATTTTATTTGCTTTTGTTTGGACTACAAAGTCACGAATTGATCTCGAATGGGCTTGTTTCATTTTGATCGGATGTCCCAAATGGTGAATGGATAAATTGGGGCCTGTTTAGTAACTTACCAAATAGTGTTTGTTTTTATTCTTTTATTCTCGAGAGCAGATTTAGAACAGAAATGCATTTGGTAAAATTTTTGTTCTCGGGAATAAATTTCTATTTTTTTGTTCTTGGAAGTAGATTTGGAATAGAATCAAGAAAAAAAAAAGTTAATTCTTATTCCCGAGAACAATTCTAAAATTAAGAACCTATTTTCTCATTTTCTTTTCTTTTTTCTTGTTCTTCTTCCTTTTCTTCTTCTTCATTTGCTGCCACCATCGAGGTTGCCGTCCGCTGCCGGTCTAGCGAGCTTGTTAGAGGCTCACCAAGCCAGGGCGAGGTCCAGTGAGCTCGGCACAAGGGGTCGTCCCAGGCCCGGGAAATAATGGGCTGTGCCAATATTTGGGCTCTAGCCTGATGAATTGTGATCATAACCAGAGTGATAGGATTTAAGTGACGAACTTTCATAAAATTTAACTTTGAAAAGGAACTCTTTGCAGTACGGGAAAAGACAGGGCAAAGGAGCAATGATGAAAAATTTGTAGCCCCAACAAAGCATTGCCATGGTTTTTCCTTGAGGGTTCCCTAAGGAAATCTTTTGACTAAAATCTTGTCGACAACATGAAATGCACGCTAAAAAGTACCAGCGGGACTTCTTTTCCACGTTAGGATGCCCACCCACCATCTTTTTTTTTTTTTTTTTATTTGATGATCCAGGGAAGCCCCGTACATCACGGACGGCTGGAGTAAACCCTGGGGCAAATTGAAGGACCCACCACCCTAGTCACCGGGTAAGACGCAGGCGATTCCGCGTTGATTCGAACCCTCTCCCTTGAGCAAGGAGTTAGCAGGGTCCCCCATGATGGGGAAGAACCATCAACGGAGCGACCGAAGCGGGTGGTATGCCCACCCACCATCTTTTTCTTTGCTTTTTTGCTTTATTTCCTTTTCATCGTCACTTTTGCTTTTTCGCAGAATTTTCCTCGGACTCTCTCCTGCCAGTTTTGCCATGAACGACAAGTCGAGGTCCCCAAGAAATGGTTTTATGCTGTCATCAAACCGGTCCTGTGATAGAATCGACTATTTTGGATCAATAGGACCTAAGATACAAACTTTTTGGAGCAAGAATTGATTTGGCTTTGTAAAATTTATCAATATTAATATAATTATTTAAAAATTAAAAGAAAATAATTTGGAATAGAAATTTTGAGCGCGATCTACCAAATCCAATTTTATTCCGCGAATTGAAATTTTGGACAGTTACCAAACGACTTAAAATACTTAAAAATTGTTCTTGAGAACAAAATAAAAAAGAATCATTTTGATCAGAAATTATTCTCGAGAATAGAAGCGTTACCAAATACACCATTGGTCGCCATGTTATATTACGTGCTATATTAGGTTGCCGAGATGATATGTTTGGGGCTAGTATGAAGGGTTAAATGGACTTCATGGTTTTCATATCTGCAACAAATAGAAAGCACATCCCGCAAGCATCACAAGCTTGGGTGAATTCTCCCCTTTGCCAATACAATCAATCAAGTGTGAATTCCAGATCCTCTTTTTTGAACTTCTTTTGGGCTGATCTAGAGACAGCAGCATCTGGCTGGGTCACTCCCTCACTCGTCTCACCTGGACATATGAAATGTACATGATGTCTGCTGGTCTATGAGCAATTTCATGGTCACGTCTGGAATCCGAAACATCCACGATTTTGGGTCACGAAAAAAGTCGAACTTTCCGTGGCACAAAGTGAAAAGTGGATGGTCCGCGTTTGCTCACTTTTTCTGGGGTGGGTTGTAACTTCTATCGTGCGCTGGCCGCCTGTTTGGAGTCATTCTTAACAATTATCTTTGCACATTTCCAATGGACATTCACATTTCTGAAGAGGCAAAAGCCACTGAAAAATGGATAACCATCTTGTTTTTGGCTCCTTTGTTCCCACGCGATGCGCTTCGTTTATGTTGTCCTTCTTTATCAAATATCAACAGGTTCAGATTTATTATCATCATAAATACCTAAAATTTGACCTAAAGTTTGACCAAGACTGACCGAAATTATTACTTCGTCAAAAGTTCTACCAAAATGAACAATGGGGTAATAGTTCTACAACAATACCGAATTTATCTAAATCAAAACTTTTCAACACTGCAAATATATTACCTCTTTTAATCACGATCATATCTTGAAGTGTCAAGTATTTTTTGATTTGGTCCATCAGTTAAATCTACTAGACGGTTCAAGTTATAGAATTCCCAATGCTGGAAAAATCACAGTGATTAGATTTCTAATGGAGAAAGTATCATGATTTCTCATCACCATCTTTGTTCCGCCAAATTCATAGATATTTGTGATCTTGAAATATTTTCAAGGATCAAATGACATTTTCGGAAATTTAGGGTAGGGAACTTTTTGTGGGAGTAAAAATTTTGTCAATCGATATCAGACCAGAAAAGTTACATCCAGTCAAAATTTTATCAAATATGGGAAAAAAATAATTAATTACTAAATATATTTTTTAGAAAGAAAAGGGGAATTGGCAGCATTAAGAAACGGCCAAGTGAGACTACCACGAGGCATCTTAGGGGTGGCCCTACCCTAAAAGCTATGGAGCTAAAGGTCCCTCGGATCATGATTCGAGACCCCGCGCATTCCATGATTTTCCAAAAAAAACTTTGAAAATAACTATAATTAATTTCTCTAAGATATTTTCAGCTTTCAGAATCATCATCATATATGGCCAAAAGGACGAATATACCCCAATCCAAGTAGGTCAAACAATAACAGTCTCCGTCAATTTCAAAACTAAGCATGCATCATCTAATTACACATCATTAGCCAATTGCACATCCATATACACCTTACAGATTAAGATTCGTGCATATTTTCATAAAGCAAACACACATGGCATACAAAGTCATGCTAGGTTATAAATAATAAAGGAAGTTCCCCAATTACATCTACGATAAAAAATCAAAATCGCTTCAATAAATTTAGGAAATTAATGATATTTTCATTGGAAGGACTAAATTGAAAATTAAGGTGCCAAAAGGGTATCATGTGGAAAATAACTTCTTACTACACGTAATCGAAACAATGCTTTCACACTTACATCTACCTTTTTTTCCAATCAGGCTAGCTTTTTTGAGAAGGTTGGGGCCTTTTTTTTTTTTTTTGGAGCGAGGAAGGAATTGGGAGTTTTTGTGGAGTTAAAGAAGTCTACGGGGAAAAGAAATTAAATAAAAGCGAAGATAATCCCAAGCATTGACTTGTTGGATGCAGTATTTTTGTCTCCACGTCAGTGCTCCGTTTGTTTTAGTAAATATTTTATGATTAAAAAATATTTTTTATGAAAAAATTATTTAAGAAAAATTAAGTTTTTTTTTTGGTTATTTAGAAAAAGGATTTTGATCTTAGCAAAAGATAAAGTCATTTTCCATCGATTTAATCTCTTTGTTTTTAATTCATAAAAAATATTTTTCATAAATTGATTAATTTTTCATCATCAAAATTTTAAAAAATCGAAAAATAATTTTCCGCTAACAATTTTCAGTTCGCGGACCCTAGCAGACGTGTTGCAAGGGCTTTAGAAATATCTTCCCTAACGCTAGTTGGCAACCTCCACACGCTAAGGTCACTTACCCTTTGGTGTCCCTCTTTTTCTTGTTTGTTTCTTCGATTTTTCCTTTCGCTTTCCGACATGACCTCCCACGACGCTATTCTGTCTCATCATCAATTGGAGCTATTGGCTGTCCGAAGATAGGATGGATTGATCAGTGTGGAATTTTCCCCCTCGCTTTGGAGGATTCTTCATCCTAAAAAATAAATCACTTCCATTTCGGTGTCCCTCTTCTCTTTTCTCGTTTGTGTCTTCTTTTTTACTTTCGCTTTCCGACATGGCCTTCCACGACGCGGTTCTGTCTCATCATTGATTGGCGCTATTAGCTGTTCAAAGGTGGGATGGATTGATCAGAGAAATTTCCCCCCTTGCTTCAGTGGATTCTTCATCCTGAAAAATAAATTGGAAAGGCTGTATCTCTTTCTTCATGTTACGAGTCACATCACTACAGTCTATAGGAGCAACCACGTGATCGACCAAGTACTCCAATCTTATGAATAGTTGAATGGGTCTACCGATGTTGAAAGACATTTAAGTGATGATCGCACGCACGCAGCGCACCGGCATTTGGTATGTGAATGATGCACAAATGGTATCCATCCTTCGGATGCTTGCCACGATCCGACGTGATCTCTTGATAAACATAATTTCCACAGGACCTGCTCCCGAGCACCATTTAAACTATTTTCCCAGCGCTTCTGGTTTGACCAGAGGAGACCCACGCGGAGTGGAGAAATCCGGCAAGCTCAGCCCAGGGAAGGAAAAGGTTAAGAAATATGTACGGCGACATTCACCATTTCTATGTCCTAACGTAGTCAAGATAAGTGAAGGGCAGTTCGGTAAAATCAGAACTCCCGCAGTTTGGCAGTCGAGAAGAAGAGTACGGTTCTGAAAAGAACGAATTCTTTTTTGGTCCAAAAAAAGAACGAGTCGAATGAGAGCTTTAACCACATCGGTTGAGGCACGGCGCAGAAAGGGAGAGCACACGGAGAAGAAGTGAGATGGAGACGAAGAGGAAGAAGAAGAAATGCACAAAGGTCGAGGGAGTGAAAAAATGCGGGCAATGGGAAAAGCAAGGGATCAAATAAAATGGAAAGATTTTAATCATTAAAAATTTCAAATTGATATATTTATGATAAATTTATTTCTTATTAATTTCGATTTAATTATATTAATATTATAAAAAAATATAAATTAATATATTTGTAATAAACGGATGATAAGATTTTAAATCGATGTAAATTTGACCGTAAAATTTAATATTAACTTGGATCGGTAACGATGAGAACACTGTCAAAGGGGCGGGTCGGAAAGTGAGGAGAAGGAACAAACAGAAAAAGCAGAGGGGCGCGGTCCCCACATTTCAGAGCACCGTGAAAGGGCGTGTCGGAAGGTGAAAGAAAAAGAGAGAAAACAAACCAACGAAGGCGGACACCAAAGGGGCCCCACATCTGACTCTCCTGTGGCTACGATGGCAAGGGGCCCTGCACATCTGATGAAATGATAAAACATTGTGGAAGAGCGTGTCCGAACCATAAACCGGCCTTTTTCTGTATTTCCTTGAGAGGCATTCTGGTGTTCTTCGCCGTCGGACTCGGAGAAGATAAAACAGAGGGCAGAATCAGAGCAAAGAAGAAATGCATCCTCCCATTTTTGGGCACTCTTTCGCTGTGCTCGCGGCATTGATCCTCCTTTCCGGGCTCGCTTTCAATTTTCTCAACAGGAAAAGAGCCAGTGCACGAAGAAATGCAGAAGATACTGATGCCGGGGCGGCGGGATCGTCGGCCTCGCCGGTGGAAACCGATTCCGGCGCATCTAGTTCGTCGACCGCGCCGACTGGAGACCATTACGAGGTGTTCTTGAACTTTAGAGGTCCAGATACTCGAGAAGGTTTCACCAGTCACCTCTACGACAGGCTGGTCGCTGCCGGAATTGATGTTTTCTTGGACGATAACAAGCTCCGCCAAGGCGAGGGGATCGGCCCGGATCTCTTGGAAGCCATCAAAAACAGTAAGATCTTGATCCCCATTCTCTCCGTGAATTATTGTGCGAGCAAATGGTGTCTCGATGAACTGGTTCAAATAATGGAGTGCAAGAATAATGAGACAGGGCACATAGTGTTGCCTATATTCTACAAAGTGAATCCAAGGGACGTGCGGCATCAGAGCGGAAGTTTCGGAGGTGCATTTCTTAAGCGGGAGAGGCCTTTCAACCCAACGTCTTTGGAGAAATATAAGCAAGCACTCACTGCAGTCGGTAAATTGAAAGGATGGAAAGCCGATGGGTACTTCATTTTTCACCAAAAACTTTCTTTACTTTCTTTTAATTTGTGTGGGGGTTTACTGTTGTTCTGATTCCTACCTGCTTTCTTTTTTTCCTTTTTCCTTTTTATTGTTTTTAAATAAAAGGGTTGAGATCCTGCAATGCATGAGTTTTATAAGTTATCATTTTTAGGAATTACTTTAACGATAATGACCCACCTAATTATAAATTCTAATGTAATGATCTCATTCGCTTGAATAATATAAGCTTTTTTACATGAACTTTCACCCATATCCAAATGCCTTGTAACACTGTACCATTTTTTCTTTCATGTTTAAATTATAAGTTAAATTAGTCTTCATTATAGACTTTTCTAGTTGCATATTTATTTGAGACTAATATTTCTACTTATTGGTGCTTCCCATTCAAAGCTAATTGCATCATATACCGTGCATGTTGATAGCCAAAGCCATAATTCTTTATCTTCCCAAGCTACATTTATTAAATTATAAAGTCGTTAATGAGTTGCTTTTATAATCATTTTTACCGAAAGAAATATTTCATACGATGGTACATATAAAAAGGAAAATAGATTATCCTTATTATTTGTTTGTTTACATATCTTTCCAAATGCATTTCCGTATCTTCAACACATTGTTACCTCATACACCTGCATAAACTGAAGCATTGTCTTATTTTGAGGAAAGATAATTCTGGAAAAGTCATTTTTCTACTTGCAGTAAAATCAACATTGGATTAATTAGAATCATAGAACAAAGATACTCAAAAAGGAAAGTAAAGTACAACCTTTTATCATCCCTCGACATGATAAAGATCGATAAGAACATGAATTTAGAAAGACACTAAATTCACAACATGAGAGGAAACTTGCATCCATGCGATTATAAGGTTAACTCCCCGTAATTGTGTTTAGTTAGTTCACAATATGGCACTCAGCATGACTTTCCGGCTTGGTATTACAGGAACTAACTTCCTCTTGCATAAAAAGTTATTACCTATTTATTGATTGATGGCTGAACTCTCATACCAAGTTGGCTTATTGTATTTTCGCTTATTTCAAATGCTTAGAAAGTTTTCAAAGTCACATCCACGTCATCCTTAAAATTCTAAACAAACAACAATTTTAAAATTTGATTCAGATTGATACTATATAAAAAGTCAAGATTCATTAGCGGTACCTCAAGTTTCTTCCCGCTAAATAAATTGTCTTAGAATAATAATGGAATAGCCATGTGAAGCAACCGCCAGCAATAATCACTTTAATGTTAGCATTAAGATAATATATGGAGGTGGCAAAAACAATTCTTAGATATTTTTGTTATTATGTTGTCAATATATAAACAATATAAAATTGTTGTTGCCACGTACTTGAACTCTTGTCGCCTTTGACAGGAATGAAGCGGAATTAGTGAAATTGATTGTCCAAACAGTGTCAAACGAGCTGAAGAAAGACTATGATTTGCTTATTCCTGAGAATGTGGTCGGAATTGATAATCCTATGGAGAAGGTTATGAAAGGTGTAGCTAATAATTCTAATGTCACCCTATTTATTGGCATCTATGGAATGGGAGGCATTGGTAAGACGACTCTTGCTAACATTATCTTCAACAAGCTCTCTGATCAATTTGACTATCGTAGCTTCATTCTTGATATTAGGGAATCATGTAACCTTAAGGGCCTTGAGTCCTTGCAGAAGAAGCTAATCTTTGATATATTGGGAGAAGAAAACCAAGTTCCTAATAAGCATGAAGGGACTATGTTGCTCTCATCCAAGTTCAAGAAAAAGAAAGTACTCATTCTTCTTGATGATGTGGACCATTATGATCAGTTGAAGGCTTTGGCTGGACATCATAATTGGTTTTATTCAGGAAGTAGGATCCTTATTACCTCAAGAGACAGGAGTATTCTTAAAATTGCAGGGGTGGACTACGACCATAAACTTGAGGAATTGGATAAGAACCAATCTTTGATCTTGTTTAGTAAACATGCGTTTCGAACGAACTCTCCTCCAAGTGAATTCAAGGGCCTTGCTCGTGAAGTTGTATCCAAAACTGGGGGGCTTCCCTTGACTCTTGAGGTGATAGGCTCATTTTTGTCTACAATAGAGCCAACACAATGGGGTGGTACGATAGAAAAGTTAGGAGAAGTCCTCCATGAGGATGTGAAAAAAAGGTTAAAGATAAGTTATGATGCATTAGAATATCGTGAACAACAAATATTTTTGGATGTCGCTTGTTTTTTAATTGGGACTGATGGAAGAATTGCATCCTACATGTGGGATGCATGTGGCTATTATCCAAAGGTGGGAATTGCAAAATTGAGTTCTAGGTCATTAATAAAATTTGGAGATAATCATGAGCTCAGAATGCATGACCAATTAAGAGATCTTGGTAGGGAAATTGTTCGCGAGGAGAAGTGGGAAGAGCCTCAGTACCATAGCAGGTTGTGGGAATCCGAGAAAGTCCTAAAAGTGCTAAAGGAAAATAAGGTAACGGTTTCTCTTTTTTCGCTTTCTTAGTCCATGTTCTCTTGTCTGAGTGATGTTGGTCCTTTACTTTAGTGCTTGCCCTAGTGAGTAGAGAACCTGTTAATATTATTACCCTCGTCATTTCATTGAGGTGATTAGTGATTAGAAAGTAGGACATTGCTCTCTCTTGGTAAGTATTGCAGCTTGCCTAAGATTTTTCTTAAACAAATGTACATTACAAATATATCTCCAAGGATGAGGTACTTGTAAATTTATTAGATACCTGATAAAGGGGGTCTATATTGAAAAACTACCAAAATTTTAAGTGTGTTTGTTTCACGTAAAACTTAAGGTCTAGAAAATATTTTTAAAAACAGATTGGTTATATTGTTTAGAAAAATTAGTCAGCGAAAAATATTTTCATTATCAACAATGTCAACTATCTTCGTGGATGATGAAAATATTTTTCACTAATTCGTTTTTGAAAGCTGCACAAGTACTCATTTTTCGAGAAATATTTTTAAAATTTTGAGTTTCACAAACCAAACGCACCCCAATTCAGTTTTGTCTATCACACATGCAATAAATAACTTGATCATGTCACTGTAAACCATAACTAATTAGTAATTAGGATATAAAATAATAGACTTCGAATTTGATGCTAAGAAGTGGATATTGTCTTAAATAAAGGTCTCAAGTGGCCAATTTAGTCCCAAATAAGGGTATAACCTCATCAACTAGTCAAATCTTATCCACCTTCGGGGGCATTCTCATCCAAAAACATTTTTCATTATTTTTCTTCATCTTTCCTTTTCTTCATCTTTCTCGAGCCTCCTTCGCTCTGGTTGTGATGATCATAGCACTCACCACCACTGAAGACGTTGAATTCCTCCTGTCACCATCAACAGCCTCTTCATGGCACTTCCTCAACTCCTCCACCAACAGAGACGAGAACTTGACCATGTCAATTCCATCTCGAGACACCTTAACCTTACTCTTCTCCTTCTGTTCGAGGCCGTGGATTGCAAGAGGGAGTCTTTTGTAGGTATAGAGCTTAAATTTGTGGGGTTCCGGGAAATTGCAATTTTGTGCATGTCAAAGAGCTTAGAGGGAATGGGTGGATGTGGTGTTTGACTCTGGCTATGGTGATGTTGATAAGGGCTTGTTTTGGGAGCTTCTTGAGGGAACGTGTGGAAGGGTATATCGCAAAGTCACCGTGTGCCTAGGAGATCCCTGTAAACAACATAGAATTGTGACCTTTTTATAGTCGAGTGAACCGCATTATGAGATGCAAAGCCCTGATATGAGGCAATGCGAAAATTCTGTTGTTTCGATTTGTCTCTGCAAATGCTCTGGATTAGATTTCCTAGAGTCGTATGATTATCTCTTGTTCAAGCCAGAACAATCCAGAGCACAATCGCAACCACATTGAGTGTTTTGTAACACAAAGTAAAATCCATGCCGAGGTCCTTATTTGAGACTAAATTCACCATTACGTCTATTTCAGGTCTTCTTTTGAGAAAACAACTCCACTTTAAATCCTTATTTAAAATTTTCTTGAATTAGTATAATATGAGTGAACATGACGGCATTTGTATAACTTATTGTGATTTTGACTACTAATAATCCATCATATGGTTTGACTCAACTTGTTGCTCAAAAGACTAGCACCTATTTGCATTCTCAATATGCGAACTTGCATAATATCAATAGCCAATTCATGTATTAACAAATTCAAAGCCTATGTCTATTTATTATGTCTTTCATATTACATCAGAAATAAGCTAAACTAACCAAAAGAAAAATGAATATCCTGTATACTTTATATCTAAATAAACTGGTAAAATTAACTTTTACAATTGAAAAGGTGCATGTTTGACATAATTAATTCAGTATTTTTGCAGGATATACTTTCGCTTCGTTCAATTCAAGTTACTATCATAAGTCAAAATCAAAGTGCTTTCAGTAAAACTGATATAAGATCTTTAAAGTTTATTCCTACATTTAATCAAAATACCTAAAGTTACTTTCATTTATATTATCTAAAAATGCGATCAACTTTGATAAAACCCATGCGAAGTGAGAAGCATAGACAATACAACTTTACATAAATAGGAAAGAATGACATATAAATCATAATTGAAACCCATTCATAACTCACTCCATGGGTATTATTGAGTATACGACCAAATAAATAGAAATACAAAGTGTTGCAACTGAGAAAAATAACACAAAGCTTAAAAGAGCGTAAAAAGAAGTCTAGCCTTTTTGCATGCGGGCCAAAAATATTGTAACTTTTCATTCAGTGGACAAAATTGACACCCTTTACAAATTCTGCTTATTCTCACTTTAAATCGCCATGCGTTATTCTACACAGCTCAATGTGCGAACATACACGGTAAACCACAATAATCATGATCACTAATAGATTTTTATATTTCAAAATGCTAAAAATTTGGTACAAAGATTATTAAAAATAGAAAAACAACCTCGTTTTTTGTGTTTGTTGATATGGTTAGCTGTGTACGTCAGCATAGTGAACACAGCAAACCATGTGGGTATTTGTGGTGATTTAACGATGACAATGGACGACAATTGTAGCGGGTGTTAACTTTGTTCCACAGGTAGATGATTGGTTTTTTTTTTTTTTTTTTAATAATATACTTTTGAAAGGTTACGTAATATTTGCTCTAGATGTAAAAGGTTAGACATTCTTTTGGTACGATTGAAAGATTGTGCTACCTTTGTCTCAAGTACAAAAAGTTGGGATTGTTTTTGGGATTTGGCTGTAAGTATACTCATAATCTATGGATCGATTTTTGAAAGTGAAAAAGTTACACAGTTGAAAACAAAGAATTCTTGATGACAGATAGGATTTCTTGATATTTTTAGGGAAGCTTACGAGCGAAATGACTAATCTGAGTATGATTACTTCTTTTGGAGGTTGCTTCCTTTATTATTATTATTATTATTATTATTACTCTTAACTTGGATTCCTTTTAGGTGTTGAAATCTATTTCCTTCTCCACTAGTTACGTCATTCTCCTTTCAGTATCCATGAAATCTTGTACAACAATGTGAAGTACAATAGGAAATTTTCTTGTTCGGAGAAATTAAATTGTGGAAATCCCTGAATTTTCTCAACTTCGTATGCTTTAGTGATTTTTCTTGATGAAAGCTTGCTACAATGGTTCGCAAGAATAGCTATTCTGTTTATAGTTTGTTCTGATGAAGCAGTTATTCTTTCATTTGATTCAAAAATAGATTAGGTATTACTATTCTCTCAAAATCAGGAATATTTTTTCCTAGGGGGGCCAAGGAAAAGCTATTCCATGTAGCTAAGAATAGCTTCAATTTTCATATTTCAGCGATGACTTTGCACATTTAATGACTAATTATGTTGGAATAGACCAAAGTTGTTAGATCTATGATTATTATATTTAAATATTTCAATCATCTATAGTTATGATTTTTTTAGAATTAATCATATTGTAATCTATAATTAAGTCATGATTTACGCTAAAACAATATTATAGAGGATATAATACTTATAATTAGAAATTAATTGATTGATGATATTTAGTTATTAGTAATAATAAAATAAATTACACAGGATATTAGTATAACTACCATCACAAGTTCAGTTACTTATAATTATACATTACTCCAATGGGAAAAACAATAGTGAGTATATGTTAGTTTTTATTAATCGGGTAAGTAGCATACTCAAGTAACATATATGAAATTTATACAAAAGAAGAAGCGGAAAAGAAAAGGACTTCATAATGTGAAATCCTGTGCATTGAATGTACGTCCTAACTCCTAACTACTATAGTAATGCAGCTATATTAGCGGAAAGAAGAGGATTTGCAAGTTGTAAAGTTTTACCCTTTATGAGCCATTATACTAAAGAGTATTACTATACAAACTATTATACAAAATAAAACAAAACCAACAAAAGAGAACATTATAATTCTTTTGAAGATCCAAGTACGTATGGCCACATTTCAAAATCAAAGTTGATATGTCGATACTTTGCTAGTCTCTTAAGAACGTCTATGCATGTTATAGCAATATGAACAAATAATATTAGATTAGTTTTGTTGGATATAAATAGGATTAACGAACATTGATGATTACCTACAGGGAACAGAAAATATTAAGGCCATTTATTTTAACAAAGTTCACCATTCCCACTTTGATGAGCCATTCGAGAATTTTGAGGCTGAGCCATTCGAGAATTTTGAAGCTGAGCCATTCGAGAATTTTGAGGCTGAGCCATTCGAGAATTTTGAAGCTGAGCAATTCAAGAAGTTAACAGGTCTAAGGTTCGTTGATGTGAGTGGGGCATGTCTTAGAGGAGATTTTGAGAATTCAATGGGGGAGTTAAAATGGCTTTGATGGCGGGGTTGTCCCTCGACTTTTGAAGCAAACAATTTTCGCCTAACGGAATTAGTCGTACTCGATTTGTCTTTGAGCAAGATCTCAGATGAATGGCAAGGATGGAGTTCCATGGTAAGATTGAAGAACAAGTTTTCTTTTTCCGCATTCTATGGAATCATAATTGCTCTAGGCTAACCCTCGATTTTTATTGTTATGTTTTTTCCAGATGGCAGAGAAGTTAAAATTTCTTGACCTTACAAGTTGTCAATCCTTAAGAAGCACGGTCTTCCTCTCAGCTTTTAAGAATTTAGAGGTTCTAATACTCTGTGATTGTAGGAAATTAGAGCAAATTGACTCTTCTATCGGAGACATGAAGAACCTGGTACGCTTGAAGTTGGAGGAGTGTTATAGACTCAAGGTGCTGCCAGATAGCATAAGAGCTTTACAAAATCTAGAAATTCTGCATATTGGTGGTTCCCCTGGCAGGTTAGAATTAACCGATGGTATTTTTAGGATGAGAAAGCTCCGAGATTTAAAAGCTTCAAATGTCAAGTGTGGGGAAATAATGGACATTTCACAATTGAATCAGTTGAGGACATTATATATGGAGGATTGCTATAACATGTATGAAGTTCGAGGTCTTGACAAATTGATATATTTGGAAAGCTTGATCATCGTAGTGTGTGAATCGATTGAAAGGCTGGATCTTCCAAAATCTGAGAATTTGAAGACAGTACATGTTGAGAATTGCAAAAACATAGTCTAGATTCAAAGCCTCAATCGATTGGAGTCCTTGGAAGAATTAAAGATCAATCGTTGCCCTTCAATTAAAAGGCTAGACCTTGCAAAGTTTGAGGGTCTAAAGAACTTAGATATTTATTGCAGACACTTAGTTGAAATTCAAGGTCTCGATAGGCTGAAGTTCTTGGAAAATCTATCTATTGATGAGTGCAAAATTAAAAAGCTGGACCTTCCAAAGGGTTTGAAGGTACTATATTCTAGAAGTTTCTTTTTATTACGTGAAATTGAAGGCCTTGATAGGTTAGAGTTCTTGGAAAACCTAGAATTATATGGCAACCATTCAATTGAAAAGTTGGACCTTTCAAAATCCAGATATGTAAAGAGGTTAGGTTTTGGTAGTTGTGAAAGCTTAGATGAAATTCACCTCAATATGATGATGCTCTTGGAATCCCTTGGTATCTTGTGAGTTTCGATTGAAAGGTTGGACCTTTCAAAATCCAATGGTATGAGGATTTTACTTCTTCTAGGGTGCGAAAACTTAGTCAAAATTCAAGGCCTCAATAAGTTGAAGTTCTTGAGAGAGATGATAATCGGTGGGTGCAATGCAATTGAACAGCTGGACCTTTCAAACTCTAAGGGTTTGAAGTGTTTGAGAAAGATAGGAATCTCTTCATACGATGCAATTAAATGGCTAGACCTTTCAAAATCTGTGGGTTTGAAGTTCTCGAGAGAGATAGATATCAGTTTGTGCTATGCAATTGAACAGTTGGACCTTTCAAAATGTGAGGGTTTGAAGATATTAAAAGTTCACCGGTGCGAAAACTTAGTTGAAATTCAAGGCCTTGATAAATTGGAGTTATTGGAAGTGCTAAAAATTTGTGTGCACTTCCCTTGTAAGGTTACTGAATTTATGTTACTTTGACACCTTACAAAATTTGGTAATTGTTAACTGTGACAAGCTTCATGATATTCAGAACCTAGAGAGACTCACATCCTACGAGACTTTATAAATAAGGGATTGCAAGTTCTTAGCAAAATTACCAAACTTCTCAAATTTTCATAATTGACGGCATTTGTCCCTGTTAAATTGTGATGAACTTTAGGAGATCCTAGGACCTTTTTTTTTTGGACGAAAAGGAAATAACTATTAACGGAAAGGAATATTACATCTCGTTGCTAAAGCGTCCGAGAGAAGCAGATCAAAGAAAGAAGGGGGGAGAGTCGGCCCAATTAGACAATAAAGAGCCCTTTCTATGGGCTTTAGCGGCCCAGTCTATTGCAAAATTTGCTTCCCTTTTGCAAAACCTAATTCGAAGACGTGAGAAGCGACGGAGGAGTGCGGCGGCTTCAGCGAACAGGGTACGGATCTCCCATGGTGGCTCTTGCTGATCGTTTATGGATTCGACCAAGAGAAGACAATCCGATTCGATCTGGAGAGGCGTATCAGTTTTACCATGCTGCAGCAGATGGTGCAAAGTGACAATGAGTGCCTGGATCTTAGTCTGCAAGGCCGAAGAAGCAGCAACACTCCTGGTAAATCCTTTTAGCATTTTCCCAAATGGTCACGGCATATAAAAGCCATAGATCCTTTTGTGCTATCTTTGTGGAAAGCCCCATCAATATTTATCTTCAGGACGCCTAGATCAGGGGGGCTGCCAAATATTGCCTAGGTCGGAGTGATTGCATCCTAGTCCCGCCGAGAGATAGGTGGAGTTCTGAGCTATTTTCACTTGGGCGAGAGTAGCATCCACTACAAAGTTCGGATTTTGGCTTTGATGACAAAAAATGGACCTGTTTCGAGCCTTCCATATCTGCCAGAACACTGCGACAATAGTCTCCAGATCAGGTGAGGTCTTTTGCTGTTTAATTCGATCTGCAAGCCACTCTTCAATACGATGTATTTCTGTTGGTACAATCCGAAGGTGATTGCTAGGGTGAGACCAGATTCTATGTGTCCATGGGTAGAGTAGAAGAAGGTGTTCAATCGTCTCTGGAATTTGATTAGGGCATAGTGTGCATACCGGTTCTGTGCTGATTTGTCGATGAAAGAGATTGTCTTTGGCAGGCAGTGCATTGTGGCAAATGGACCAAAGAAAAATCCGAACTTTGGGCGCAAGTTTGAGCTTCCAAATTTTTTTCCAAAGGAGTTGGGGTATTTGATAGGAAGATGAGGCTTGATGGATGATCATTCTTGGTTATGCATTTCTGATTGAATGATATCTGCTTTTAACTGTATAGTGACCCTGAGTTATGGCTGTCCAAATCAGTCAGTCTGTTGCAAAGTTTGTTTTGACTGGAATTCTGAGTATATCTTGAGTTGTTTGAGCATCATAATAGCGATGTAGAATAGACACATTCCAGTTATTGGAATCCTTTTCCAGAAGGTCAACCACCAACACAAGTTCATCTCTTGTTGCTGGTTCGCCGAGTATTCCTCTGGGTAGCCAACAATCTTCACGAATCCTGATCTAAGTTCTATCGCCAATCGACCATTGAAGGTTTGGTAAGATCAAATCCCTTCTTGACAGTAGGCTTTGCCAACCCCAGGAAGGTCGGGCACCTTTGTCCGCACAACGGAAATCCTTAGAGGGGAAATAAAGACCTTTAAAAAATTTACTCCATAGAGAGGAAGGCTGTTGAATTAAGCGTCATGCCTGTTTACCAAGTATTGCTTTATTAAAAGCAATGAGATCTCGAAAACCTAGTCCTCCCTTTTCCTTTCTACTTTTTAGGACTTCCCATTGTTTCTAATGAATCCCTGACTTGCGACAATCATTCTGCCACCAGAAACGAGCAATCTTCTTTTCAATAGAGTTGCAAAGCGATATAGGAATTTTAAATATGGACATGGCATATTGAGGGATCACCTGCACAACGGTGTTAATCAGAATTTCCTTTATGATAGAACTAGTACGAGCACCTAAAGGGGGGTGAATAGGTGATTAAGATGATTTTATTAATCGTAACAGAATATATAGACTTTCTGCTGAATGATAGACTAAGAGATTTAAAACAATAATAGACGTATGAGGATGCAATGTAAAGTAAAAGGATTAGGGATAGAGAATCAAGACTCCAAGTTTATAGTGGTTCGGCTTAGATTAAGCCTTAGTCCACTCTCCCGCACGGACAGCCCACTGGCTGGATTTCACTAAGAATCAATAAGAGAATTTACAGTCTCATGCCATTGATTCCACAATGTAGAGACTCTACTACACTTCCTCAAGGTCTCACCAAAATTCAGTTTCTTTTTTTATTACAAGTATAGCTCGAAGAATAAGATCGCAAAAGAACAAAGAGATTCAGACTTTGAAATTCTTCTATCTAGCACTCTTGAACAACTTGAGCGTCTCCCTTAAATACTTCTTCATGCCTTCATTACCGTTGGCACATTCCAAAGAAGTTCTTCCAATCAACCCGTTGGACAAAATCAATTAGAGAGATCTCGAGCTCTTCAAGGAAAATGACGATAGCCCATCAGTCCTGCTCGCCCCATACAATCAGGATCTCGGTTTTCATAAGTAGAACCTTCCAAGTATAAATTGCGGATCTAGAGGATCTAGATTATTTGAATATGAATAAAAGAAACTTGAAATGCTAATTCCAGTCGTGAGATATTCCTTAACCATATGAATCAAAACCATACTTGAATTAATCATAATAGAACTTTAACTTCGTCGGTCTGGAAACTGTCCATGAGAGTAGATTTTGAAACTTGAGTTTAGAGGTCTTCAGACTTTGTCAATAGAGTCTGCAAGTCTTCAGACTAAACTGATGGAAACGTTTTGTCGACTTCAAAACACCTTAAGAAGATTTCTCTAACAATCTCTCCCTTTTTTATGGTGACAAAAATTTCCTGCAGATTTGGATACTATCGCCCTGCAATACAACATTTAAGCTAGCAAAGATATCTCATAACAGGTTAGGATAAAGATAATGACGAATCTGCATCCACATAAAACAAGTTAATACTGTACAGATATTTATCAATTATCTTTATCTAAATCAATAGCTTAAAGTACTGCAATAATAAGCAATCAATCCAAAGTTCAAGTCAGTCCAAAATCCAAACAAAAGATAAAGTCAAACACAACCTCATCAAAACATTGAAAATTATCCAAAGTATTCAAAAGTTGAAAAGATGAAAATCATGAAAATTTGCAACTTCTCCCCCTTTTTGTCAGCATAAAAAAGTGAAAAAGTTAAGATGCTCTGGGAATGCGAACGAGCTGAAAATCTCCCATTGACTTGACAGTGTCTTCCAGCTTCTTCAAATCCTCTTGCGGTTGTGCTAGAGCCGTTCCTTTTGCAATTGCCTGAATCTGAAGATGAATATTTCGAATTTGATCTTGCAAAGAGACAGACATGGCACGATTCTCATTCTGCAGAGTCTGAAATTCGCATCCTAATGCATAGACCTAGCCTTTAAGCTCCAAAAGAATTTCAAGCAATCTTCCAAAGTCTCCAGATTTATCAGTCTGTGTGCTTGCTTCAGCATGGTCTGATTGTGGAGTAAAGCCAGTTGATCGAACATCAGCAAGAAGATCAACATTTGGAGATGATGCCTCAAGGTCTTCTTCAGGAAATTAAGAGGCATAGACATCATTTGCACCAGCAGGAGAATGACTGACACTTGCACTTGTAAAAGTTAAAAGAGGAATACTTTCTCTAGGAACATCTCCCATTGTTTCAGTGCCTTCTGGTGGAGAGAAGTATTCTTCTTGCTGAGATACTTCTTCAGTGTCATGATGTTCTTGATCCTCCTTTTCTGCTGGAGAATCTCCACGACCTTCTTCTGCAATGTGTTCTTCTGTCTGCTTCTGTGTGTCTGCTCTTGTTGTGTCTTCTTCTTCTTCTTTCCTCAAAGATTCCTACTCCTGATTCCCTTTCTCAGTCTCTCCTCTGACTTGATATTCTTGTTCTGCTGACTCAGGTACAAGATGCTAGGAAACAAAAGTAGAGATAGGAATGTCGTCCTCATCATCTTCATCTTGTAAGATGATTGCTCTCCTTCTTTTGGTAGGATCAGTCATAGGATATTTTCCTTTTCTCTTCGCAGCAGCAGAGTCTTGTCTAGATTTGACAGGGGTTTTCTCCTTGAATCGCTCTAGCTTCTTGTTGAGTTCTTTCAGACACATCTTTGTAATCATTTTCAGCCCTATTACCATTTGATCAATGGTTCTCACACACAGAATCTTGGGAGGCTGAATATTCAGATGTCTGAATAAACGAGAGATGAGAGTAGAATAAGGAAGTTTGCCATTGTCCTTTGCCATGGACCTATACATGTGAAACATTATGGTGTGAGGCAAGGAAAACTTATGACTGATCTTGATGGCGTACATCAATTTTGCTTCAGAGTTTGAGACATCTGTCTTGGATGTTGACTTGGGTCTGAGACAGTTAATCACAATCTTATGAAGCAGAATGTTGGATGCACTCATCCTCAGATAAGAGAGTCGCCATTCCGCGATTCTATCTTTAGCAAGCTCCAAGGTTGCATGGCTAATGAACACAAAAATAGATTGGAAAGCTCCTCTTTCCACACCAATTATTTCACCAAGAATATCCACGTCAACCACATACTCCTTATCTCTCACACTGAATGAAAAACTGTTCGCATAAAAAAAACTAAGATTTGAATAGAAATATGCGGTCAGTTCAGAATTAGCAGTCTCTATCTCAGTACAGAATCGATCAAGTTGAAGTTTCTCAAACTTCTCTCTCAGATTGATGTTTAACAGATCAAGGAAATCAAAATCCACAGTTCTTGGGTTCATAACCCCACGCTTCAACAACTTGGAATAAACCTTTTTATGTTCCTCAAACCGAAATAATTCTTCCCTCTTTCCTCGAAGATTTGCAGCCACACCCATTCTTGGCTTAAAATGCACGAACATTTTTTCATCATCGTCTTTCCCTTCAGGCTGATTTACACTACCAAATCGTGGATCACTCGGAAAGTTAGCGAAAGGCTTTGCCGCCATTCCAACAGGAACAACACCCGAACGTTCCATCACACTTAAAAAATGAGTCTCATTCTTATATCCATTTTCTTTTAGAAACTCATCAATAAACGTCATTGCAGATCCCCCTTCTTTCAGAATAGAGTAAAACCTGTAAGTGAATGCGGGCTTAAGAGATCTTACTAGTTCTATATCCTCGATGATGTTTCCTTATGCTTGTTGAGGGTCACGATCATGTGATCTAGCAAGAGAGGAAGTGCACGGTTGAGAATGTTGACGCACCTGTCCACTCGGAGAGTCTCCTTCTTCGGTTAAATTAAAGTGCGTAGGCCCCTCACACAAACCTTGTGGTCCCCTGCTTGCAATTCTCGATGACTTTCTTTGATGCGACATTGTCATTGTCTTTGAGAGAATTTTCACACTCGAATCGCGAGAAAGGAGAGAGCTTTAAGAGTTAAACTTCGAAAGAAAGTTTCAGAGAGTGAAGATTTGTGCTCTAGGGTTTTTAGGTAAAAAAGTGAAGAGGAAGAAGAACTATATATAAGACAAACGATAAGGGGTATTTGAAACGTCACAAAAAGGAAAAAAGTAAAAATGCCTTTTCAAAAATAACTGTCTTTTTAAAATAGATAACCATCTTTTTCAAAAAGATAACTGCCTTATTAATATCAATTAGAGATTAACAAGCGGTCTTACCTTTTTGAGATGTCAGGTTAAATGATTAAAGGTACTATAATTGAAATAACTTACAGTCGTAACATTTGGTCTTCTGAGTCTAAACTTTTGAGTCTGATTCTTTTCAGATTTAGTTCCTGAGTCTGGGCTTCATCAGTCTTCAAGAGATAAAATATTGAGTCTTGAACGAATAGACTCAAATAAACTTTTCTCAAGCGGCTTTGTGAATATGTCTGCCAGTTGATTCTTTGAGTCGATAAACTTTATCAAGACTTCTCCATTTTGAACATGATCTCTAATAAAATGATGTCGAATCTCTATATGCTTTGCTCTTGAGTGAATAATTGGATTCTTTGTAAGATTGATTGCACTGGTATTGTCACATTTGATCTCGGTGCAAGAGTCTTCGATACCAAAGTCTCGTAGTTGTTGTTTTATCCAAACTATTTGAGAACAACAACTTCCAAGAGCTACATATTCTGCTTCAGCTATTGATAGAGTCACGGTACTTTGCTTTCTTGAAAACCAAGATACTGCCATGTTACTAAGTAATTGACAAGTGCCGAATGTGCTCTTTCTATCAACTCTGCAACCTGCAAGATCTGTGTCTGAATATCCAAGAAGAGTAAAGTCTCATTCTTTGGGATACCATAGACCAAGCTTAGCAGTAGTTGCAACATATTTGATGATACGTTTTGCAGCACTTAGATGAGATTCTTTAGGATCCGATTGAAACCTAGCATAAATGCAAACGCTAAATAATATGTCAGGTCTTGATGCAGTAAGATAAAGAAGTGAACCAATGATACTCCTGTATAGTTTCTGGTCGAATTTCTTTCCTCCTTCATCTTTGTCTAGCTTCGAAGAATTTGATATTGGTATGTCAGTCTTTTTGCAATTCTCCAATCCGAACAAGTTCTTTTGCATATTTTTCTTGATGATTAAAAATTCATTCTTTCAATTGTTTCACTTGTAAACCAAGGAAGAAGGATAGTTCACCCATCATGCTCATCTTGAATTCATCTTGCATAGACTTAGAAAATTTCTTACACAAAGTCTCATTAGATGATCCAAATATTATATCATCAACATAAATTTGAATAAATAAAAAGCTTTTACCTTCCATTTTAATGAATAATGTAGTATCTACCTTTACCAAAAAAAAAAAAAAAAAAATGTAGTATCTACCTTTCCTTTAATAAAACCACTTTGAATTAAAAAGTTACTTAACATTTCATACCAAGCTCGAGGAGCTTGTTTTAATCCATATAAGGCATTTTTCAGTCTGAACACTGAGTCTGGTTTATTTGAATCTTCAAATCCAGGAGGTTGTTCCACATAGACTTCTTCTTGGATAAATCTATTCAGGAATGCACTTTTGACGTCCATTTGGAATAACCTGAAATTCTTATAGCATGCAAAAGCAAGTAATAATCCAATTGCTTCTAACATTGCTACAAGAGCGTAAGTTTCGTCATAGTCTATCCCTTATTCTTGTGTGTTTCCTTTAGTCACGAGTCTTGCTTTGTTTCTTGTCACTTTGCCTTTTTCATTGACTTTGTTCCTGAAAACCCATTTAGCTCAAATAACAGACTTACATTTTGGTTTAGGAGTTAATTCCCAAACGTCGTTAATGCTAAATTGCCTGAGTTCTTCATGCATTGCTTCAATCCAGCTTTCGTTAGCTAAGGCTTCTTCTATATTTTTGGGTTCTATTTCAGAAATAAGCGCCACAGCACTAGACTCTTCTCGCATTTTGGATCTTGTGCGAATTCCCTCATTAACGTTTTCAATAATGAGTTCTTCAGGATGACTAGACTTGTGCTTCCAGTTACTGATCAGTCTGATAGGTTGTTGATCTTTTTCTTGAGTTGATTTTTAATCAACAACTTGTTGTACTGCTTCTGGAATTTGAACTGTTTCAAGAGAGGTAGACCTTGTGGAGTCAAGAGCAGGTTTTGATTCTTCAGTCTGATTTGGTTGAGTTTGTGGAGAGTCTTGAAATTTGACGTTCATTGATTCTTCCATAGTTTGAGTCTTCTTGTTGAATACTCTGTAGGCTTTGCTTGAAGTTGAGTACCCAAGAAAGAATCATTCATCCGATTTTTCTTCAAACTTACCAACTCGAACATTTGCATTTTTCAGGATAAAGCATTTACAACCAAATACTTGAAAATATGAAACAATTGGTTTCTTTCCTTTAAAAATTTTATGAGGAGTTTTTCAAGAATTGGCCTTAAAAATACTATGTTAATAATATAGCAAGCAATAAAAACAGCTTCAGCCAAAAAATGTGAAGAAATATTACTTTCAATTAGAAGAGTCATTGCCATTTGTAAAGATCTATTCTTCATTTCCACAACCCCATTTTGTTCTAGTGTATATGGAGAGGAGAATTTATGCTGAAAACCAGATTCATCACAAAATTTAGCAAAGTCTTGATTTTCAAACTCACCTCCATGGTCTGTACGAATACTTGAAATAGTGTGACCTTTTTCATTCTGCACTTTCTTAGTAAATTTTGAAAAATGTAAGAAAGTCTCAGACTTACTTGCAAGAAAGTAGACCCAAGTAAATCGTGAATAATCATCCACTATTACTAGGCAAAACCTTTTTCCACCAATGCTTTGAGTTCTCGTGGGTCCAAAAAGATCCATATGCAGAAGCTGCAATACACGATTAGTGGAAACTTTATTTATTGGTTTAAAAGAATTTCTAACCCGTTTTCCTAGTACGCATGGTGTGCATAGATCAGACTTTAGGTAATTGAGAATAGATAATCCTCGAATAAGCTTCTTGGAAGAGATTTTGGCAATTTGCTTCATGTTGATATAACCAAGTTTTTTGTGCCATAAATTAGCTTTATCTTGTACTGATATTAAGCATTGTGATCTTTCTTGATTCACATCCAGAAGATAGATATTCCCATGTCTATGTCCAGTAAAAGATTGAGAGAAGTCTTTACTGATTCCTGAGCATGTTCCTTCCTGGAAGTTGATCTTGAATCCAGTATCGCATAATTGGCTTATGCTTAGTAGATTGTAATTCAATCCTTCCACCAAGGAGACATTATTGATTGATAGACTTCCAATTTTTACTGTACCACGACCAATAATCCTTCATTTGTTGTTACCATCAAAAGGAACTTTCCCTCCATCTATCTGGACAAGTTTTATGAAGCAACCTGAATCTCCTGTCATATGTCTTGAGCAGCCACTAGCCAAATACCATTTGATCTTCCTTTTGATAGTGACCTGCAATTAAGAGAAAATTCAAGCTTTCTTTGGTACCCATATCATCTTGGGTCCAGTTGAGTTAGAACAATAAACAGTCTTTGCCAAATCCGTTTTAACAGGTCTCCAAACCAAAGGACATTTTTTCTCAAAATGTTATGAGCTTTGACACTTTGAACATTTGAGAGCATTTCGGCCAACAGGTTTTACAAAGACTTTCTGAAAATGATTTTTATAAACAACTTTTGTTGGTCTTTGTTTGATTCTTTCCTTCACCTTTGGAAAATCAATTAGTGGAATAGTTTTAGAAGTCATACCAAGACCTAATTTGTCAAAGTAGGGTCTTTGTATTGAGAGAATCTTATCCAATTTTTCGGAACCATTTGAAAACCTTTTTTGAGATATTTGAAATATCATTTTTCAAATGGGTATTTTCTTTGGAAACAGAGTCTGAGTTTTCTTTCAAAATAGTAAAGTTTTTGTCTAAATTTTCAAACTTTTCCTTCCAAGATTTCTCATGTTGCTTCAATGTAAAATTATCCCTTTTTTAATTCGGAGATCCTCTTAAGAGAGGTTTTAAGACTAAGACATAGTTCATCAATATATTTCGAGACTTTGACAGGAATTTTTAGATTACTTACCTCAAGCTCACTCAGTCCGAGTCTCAGATTCAGATCAAGGCTCGAGTCCGATTTTGCCATTAAACAAATGTTGGCATAATCATCATCACTTTCCTCACATTCAGTATCACTCCAAGTTTTTGCTTTGAGTGTCTTTCTGTATTTCTCAGCCTTTCCTTTCCTTTTCCTTAATAAAGGACAGTTGGGTCTGATGTGTCCATTTTTCTTACATTCAAAGCAAGTCACTTCTTTGTTGGAATCATCTTCCTCAGTTGATTTGTTCTGAAATCTTTGTGAGTTTTGTTTCTTCCAATTGAATTTTCTTCCATTTCTGTTCAGCTTTCTGAACCTTTTTATCATGAGTGCCAGTTCTTCATCATCTAGATCTTCTTCGGAGTCTGTAGCATCAGAATAGTCATTAGACTTTAAAGCAATAGACTTCTTACCTTTGAATCTTCTTCTTCGTTGGTGTGCTCCACTTCGTAAGACTGAAGAGTTCCAATCAATTCGTCTACAGAAAGTGGTGCAATCCTTTGTGTTTCCCTTATCGAAGTCTTTATATAATTCCAGTCCTTAGAGAGTCCACGCAGCAGTTTGTTGACCTTCATATGTCTTGAGGTTGGATGTCCTTGATATTCTAGACCATTCACAATTTTAGTAAAATGGCTAAACATGTCAGTTATTGATTCTCCTGATCTCATCTTGAAAACTTCATATTGTCCCAAAAGAATATTGATCATTGTCTCTTTCACTCGATCAGTTCCTTCATAGGTAATGCGTAGCCTATCCTGAGACTTCTTTTCTTTGTATCACAAGAGGATATTCTGTTATACTCAGTAAGAGATAAAGCACAATATAAAGAATAAATAGCTTTAGCATCAAGAGCTTGTCTCTTGGTTATTTCTTCTTGAGTCATCTCGATAGGAGCAGCAACTTCTTTTCCTCTCTCTAATACAGATGCAGCAGTAGGAATGATTCCTTTTTCTACTACATCCCATTCCAAGGGATCTTTCGATCTTAGGAATGCTTTCATTTTATTTTTCCATATGCTGTAGTATTTTCCATCAAAGTATGGAGGTCTGGTGTTGCTTTGACCTCCAACCAACCCTGTAGGCAACATACTAGCCATAGATCTTTAACTCAGACGTAAAAACACTTCTAATAAATGAGTACGCAGGTTTTGATACCAATTGATAGAATTAGTACGAGCACCTAGAGGGGGGTGAATAGGTGATTAAGATGATTTTATAAATCGTAACAGAATATATAGACTTTTTACTGAATGATAAACTAAGAGATTTAAAACAATAATAGACGTATGAGGATGCAATGTAAAGTAAAAGGATTATGGATATATAATCAAGACTCCAAGTTTATAGTGGTTCGGCTTAGACTAAGCCTACGTCCACTCTCTCGCACGGACAGCCCACTGGCTGGATTTCACTAAGAATCAATAAGAGAATTTACAGTCTCACGCCATTGATTCCACAGTGTAGAGACTCTACTACATTTCCTCAAGGTCTCACCAAAATTCAGTCTCTCTTTTGATTACAAGTATAGCTCGAAGAATAAGATCGCAAAAGAACAAAGAGATTCAGATTTTGAAATTCTTCTATCTAGTACTCTTGAACAACTTGAGCGTCTCCCTTAAATACTTCTTCATGCCTTCATTACCGTTGGCACCTTCCAAAGAAGTTCTTCCAATCAACCCGTTGGACAGAATCAATTAGAGAGATCTCGAGCTCTTCAAGGAAAATGACGATAGCCCATCAGTCCTGCTCACCCATACAATCAGGATCTCGGTTTTCATAAGTATAACATTCCAAGTATAAATTGTGGATCTAGAGGATCTAGATTATTCGAATACGAATAAAAGAAACTTGAAGTGCTAATTCCAGTCGTGAGATATTCCTTAACCATATGAATCAAAACCATATTTGAATTAATCAGAATAGAACTTTAACTTTGTTGGTCTGGAAACTGTCCATGAGAGTAGACTTTGAAACTTGAGTATGGAGGTCTTCAGACTTTGTCAATGGAATCTGCAAGTCTTCAGACTAGACTGATGGAAACGTTTTGTCGACTTCGAAACACTTTAAGAAGATTTCTCTAACACTTTCCACCCTTCGAAATAAGATTCTCTTTCCAGCCTTCCAGCTTGTTATTCACCCTGCCCAAAAGCCAGGCAAATGTCTCTTTTGGAACGTCCCCAATTTGAAGGAATTCCTAGGTATTTACCCGTTCTGTCAAGCACAAGGATTCTAACTTCCCTAGCCAGGTTTTCTTGAAGGCACCTAGGATAGTCCTTACTGAAGAAAACACTTGACTTATTCCTATTAATAGCCTGTCCCGTAGCTAAGCAATATTGGTTCAGTATGTTGGTGAGATTTTGACATTCCCTAATTGTTCCATCTAAGAAAAATATTGCATCATCGGCGAAAAACAAATGGGAAAGATTAGGGCACCACCTGTTTAGTTGGATACCCTTTAGGTTCCCCATATCAATGAGGGTTGATAAGACATTCACCAGTAGGATGAACAGATGAGGGGAAAGAGGGTCGCCCTATCGAAGGCCTCGTGTCGGGTGGAAGTACTCCAACTGCTCACCATTGAATTTTATGCTAATAGAAACTGTTGTGATACACTGCAAAACCCACTAAACCCAAGTAGGATGGAAACCTAACTTGAGGAGATAATCCTTCAAGAAATCCCATTCCACTCTGTCATATGCCTTTTGCATGTCCATTTTTAAGATCGCCGGAAAATTTCGTCTCAGTTTCCTAATCTTTATCTGATGGAGAACCTCTCGAACAACTATGATATTGTCCTAGATTTGACGCCCACACACAAAGGTTGCATAGGCTAATGGGGCGGTAATGATCCAAACTTTCGAGTAGTGGTATCTTAGGTATCAGAGAAACAATAGTCCTATTAAGAGCCGGGGGCATCATTCCTATTTGAAAGAAATTTTGTATCGAAAGAAAGATCTCATCCTATAATATATCCCAGTTGGATTGGTAAAACAGCCCATTCAAGCCATTTGGGCCCGGGGCTTTAGTAGTGCCCAACTGAAATGTTGCTATACGGACCTCCTCTTTAGTGACCATGGATGTTAGGATAGAATTTATACATGTTGTAACAATACTTGGGCATTGAGTAAGAATGGGATTATAGCCGCGATGGCCCACTGTTCTATAGAGGTTTAAATAGAAATCCAGCGTCATCACCTTCAAAGTTTTATCATCTCACACCCATCTCTAGTTGGCATCCAGCAGCATTCTTATTCTATTCATTTGTCTTCTCTGAATGGTAGTTGCATGGAAGACTTTGGTGTTTTTATCGTCCCATCTCTGCCAATTAATCCTTGATCTCATAGCCTAATACTGTTCCTTTTGCTACCAAAGTTTTTGGATCTCTGTCTTGAGTTTACTTGTCATTTTATCATGGTGTCCATGGGTTTGATTTGTGATTTGTTGTAGCTGCTATTGCAAAGCTGAAATTTGATTTTTTTGCCTTGGAGAACTTTGCATGACTCCAATGTGCAAGGGCTGAACTTACAATCTTTAATTTGTGTGGCAGGTCAGAATCAATGATTGTTGTTGAGTTCCAGGCGTTAGCAATGATCACCCTACAATCCGGATCTTGTAACCAGAATGCTTCGAAGATAAATGGCCTATGTCTTCTGACAAGTTGAGCTTCAGTGTTTAACAGTAAAGGATTATGATCCGAACCCACCGCTGGTAAAGCAAATACCTCAACTTCTGGGAAAGTGAGTCGCCAGTCCAAATTGCACAGTATCCTATCCAATCTCTCTTTCACAATTTCATCACCCGCTTGGTTATTCATTCAGGTAAATGCGCATCCCTTACTCTCCATGTCGATTAAAGAACAGTCATGTAATACTTCTCGGAAGGAATTCATTCGATGAAAGTCAGCTAACCTTTTTCCCACCTTCTCCTAGTGATAGGTTATTTCATTGAAATCGCCAGCACAAATCCATAGTGAAGAGTTGGAGTTGGCAATTTGTCGGAGAGCTATCCATAGCTGTTGTCGAAGTCGAAAAACCGTTGGTGCATGGATACAAGTCAAACGTATAAGTATGCCATTTCTTGAATCGGTACATATCATATCAATGAGATCCTGATTTGATTGAACCACATAGAGAGAAATGTGTGTTTGCCAAAACATGGCCATGCCCCCCCGCTAAGCCAATAGGATTAACCAAATGAGATTATGGGAATTTGAGCCATCGTTGTAGTTTAGTGAGCATATCCGATCGATTCTTGGTCTCCATCAAAAAAACTAGGTCGGGTCTTTCATTGGCCACGAGGGCCTTAAGGGCTTGAACTGTCAGGGAAGAGCCCAGACCCCGACAGTTCCAACTGAGGAGCTTCATTTTTCAGTTGGTGGCTTTTGAGGGCAAGCCACCTCAGCCCATTTGCAAGTCTCTTCAGCCAAGAAAACCGGTGTGTCCAATAGTTGGGTTTCATCTAAATCATCAGTAAGATGAATTAGTGACTCATATGGGTCATATCTCTTTATCTTCTTGGCAACCCCTGCTTTAGTCGATAGTCTTGTATGCTTCATCTTTTTGGGTGTTGGGACGCCCGTGGTCTGGTCTTGAATTCCTTTCAACTTAGCAGGTACAGCAATCAGGGCCCCCATGGAAGAGGTTGGTAGCATGAAACTAGTATGATGGCGTTGCGGGAGTTGTTCATCCTCTCTTTCAGTATGAGGTATTGCTGATAGCCGCATAGTTCCAGCTTGCTTCTCTTTGTTAATCATAAAAACATCCTGTATACCCTTCATTTTGGTTGTGGCAGGGGTCAGTTCACCTGTGGAGGAATGCCTTACTGTCTTACCATCATGACAATTTGGTATGGTTGGTCTGTTTATAACCCCAGCATCATTATCTTCAATAGGGGGAAGCGTCGGGGCCTTAATTGTCGAGGAGGGAGGGGTTTCTGGTATCACTTATTCGGTCTCTATAGATCTATCCTGATCTCTATAAAAGGTTAGCCAATATGGACCGTGTTCTTTAACTTCTACACGTAACCATTGACCAAATGCCATCTTTTCTTTGCATTCCATTTTTGCTTCAGTAAAAGGGATTTCCTGACAATACATAGCGTAATGGCCTAACCTATCACATGAATAGCAGAGATGTGGGAGTCGTTCGTATCGGAAATCTAGCCATATAGTTTTCCCATCAATACGAATTAAGTGCCTTGTTTTTAATGGTTCCCATAAGCTTTGCTTGCTCTGAAACTTGTGCCCTCCTTTGTGTCTAATTTGACTTCAAGTACTCTCCCAACACGTTTGACTGCTTTGCTCAGCATCTGTTCAAAGCACCATTCAAGTGGTAGACCGAATATTTGAACCCAAAATGTACAGGTGGAGAAATCATAACAATGTAAAGGCGTATTAAATAGCCATGGCTTTAGAATAACCAAGTGACTAGAGAATAATTACGGACCTCCCTCTAGGATCCTATGTTTTTCCTCTGATATTAAATTTAGCAACGTATATGCCAGCTTCGCGTTGGGAAATCTCTACCTGTTTTCTACACCATGCTTGTTTAAGAGTATTTTGTAATGTTGGGAAGTGAATTGAGGGGTTAAAGAGAATTTTACCAACTAAAATTAGCTTGCATTCCTCAATCTTCTCCAGTGGCGGCAGATCATCCCATACTTCAATTTCATGAGCAGAGCAGAGTCGGCCCAACCTGTTGCAGAGGGCGGCAAGGCGCGAATCTTCCTCCTGGTCCTTCGTGGCCATGAAATCATAAACCAGGGCAGGACATAGAGTGGTCAAGGTTGGGAGAGATGCTACATGCAATGAAACAGGACGCACTCAAGGGGTGAAAAGGGTTTGCGAAGAAGACGAAGGATGGGTAATGTCGGACTAGTGTGCCGGAAGGGCTAAGATGGTAAGAGACGAGGAGGGATGAAAGCGAAGCCTACCAGACCCTAGACCCAAGCCAGTAGGACCCAGAAAAATGGGAATCAGTCATGAATTGCTGAGGGTAAGGCGAGAAGATGTCCATTCTGAGGTGGCTTTATCCATTGTCACTGCTATCGATTGCGATGGAGTGAAGTCCAGACGAAACAGAGGGGGATTGTCAAAGTGAAAGAAAGCGAGATAAATGAAGCGGGGGATTTGGTGGGAAAAACTTCAATTTAGGGTTTGCTTGGGCAACTACCATGAAGGTAGACGATGGACTTGAGAAGTTGACATCCCTGCCATTTATCGTTATCTTGGGATGTTCGTCGATTGAGATCTTACCTGATTTTTCATCATGTACCAACTTGGTCAGTCTGATTGTGCAAAATTGTGTGAAACTGACTGAGCTTCAAGGGCTCGAGAAATTGCAGCAACTTGTGGAATTGGACATTTCTGGATGCAAGTCTCTCAAGACAGTACCAGAATTATCTAGAGGGCGGCTTTATCAAAATTACGAGCTAGAGCGACATGCGATGCAATTAGGAGCTAGGGATTGATTAATTGAGACATTATGACTCGGATGAGTTAGAATAGTTGAGATGATCTGCATTTCCTAAAAAAGGTACATAAAGCAGCTAAGCTACCTTTTTCCTTTGGAGATCTGTCATCCAATTTTCATTTGTATTTCCTGATTGCAACTTCTTTTGACTTTATCAACTTTTCATTAGTATTTCCTCGTTGACAGTGTTATTGTTTTCTTGTTTTAATTCAAGCAATCTAGGGGCGAGGTTCATGGAAATGGTCGAAAGGCCTTCTAGGTGCATCATTGTTTTTAGTCTTCTGATGCGAGGTGCTCTGCGTTCTTCATACAGTTTATGACTGCATATTTCTAACGTACGGTTAAGAGTGAATTTAGGACGACTTGGGATAAATTTGTCAAGCCATTGTGTTTCCCACATTTTATCTCGCAGAATGTCCACATTAGCTTATTAACGTAATCGTATCGGTGACAAAACACTAAATGCTACAACTGACTCTTCTCCTAGCGGGTTGGTTGTGAATAAACTAGCAAACAGGCCAGAAGCAAAACTATTGTGAATTGTTTAGAGCAATCGAGAAAATTGCAACTTATATTTTGCTAATTATAAAATCCATGTTCATCTGTTTTCAATCCGTGATATACCTAAAAGTCCAAGGTAATTAATAGATTAGTCCGAAGAATACTTCTTAATATTTGGATAGTTAGCAAAGTCATCTGTCCATTACCGGAACTTTTGAGTCAAGCAAATAATCAAGATAGCAGACATGAACGAGAATGTCTTTTGAAATAATCGATTGCACTGTATAATAATCCCTTATATTATGCATAATCTCTTATTTGTGCATTTACTTGGAGACGAAAAAACACTTGGTTAATGCGATTACAGCTCGTGTCCAATCCTGGACTCATAGATTCTTATCTTTCGCAAGACGACTCCAGCTAATCAGGTCGGTCCTCTATTCTATTCAAGTATATTGGGCAAGTGTTTTTTTCCTTCCCCTAGCGGTTTTAAATCATATTGAGAAAATCTTCCGCCAATTCCTATGGAAAGGTCCATTGTTGGGGGTGGGTGGAGCAAAAGTGTCTTGGAGTGATATATGTCTTCCTAAGGAAGAAGGAGGCCTAGGAATTCGTACTTTAAAGGAAAATAACATAGCCTCGATGGTGAAACATCTATGGATGCTCTTTGTTGATAAGGAATCACTTTGGTGCAAGTGGATTCATACCACCTTTTTAAACCGCGAAAATTTCTGGGTTGTGCCGTGCCCAAAGGTTTGTTCTTGGTCTTGGAAAAAGCTCCTTCGCCTTTGGGATCATTTTCAGCAACACTTTAGATGGATTATTGGTGATGGGAAGACAGCTTCATTCTGGTTTGATCCTTGGCATACCAATGGCCCGTTAAATCGGGTTTTTTCTAATCAAGACATTTATCATTCGGGCATCTCGCGGCAAGCTTCAGTGGCCGAAGGCTTCTCCACTCCTATGGGGTGGTATGTTATTAATATTTTAGTTGGCTGGTGGGATCCTCTCCCTGTGTTGTCCCGAGAAGAAGACTGCTTCACTTGGTTACATCATCCGTCCGAGCAATTTTCTACGGCGTCTGCGTGGGAGCTGCTGCGGCCTAAGGGTAACGTGGTTCCTTGGTCTCCGTTTATTTGGAGCACCTCACTTCCACCAAGATATCAGACTCATCTTTGGATTATTACTCGTAATCGGCTACCTACTCAGGTTTTACTTCTTTCTTATGGTAGACTTGTGACTGCGAATTGTCCCTTCGTGCGCGTAGACCTGATTCAGTAAATCATTTATTCTTCGCTTGCCATATTCCGGGTAGCCTTGCTTCTTTTTGGGCAGCTAAGTTTAATATTGTCTGGCAAAACAAGTCTTGGATGGATAATCTCGCTTGGGCATCGAAACGTTTTGCGGGCGATGGCTTCTATCACTCTTTGGCCAGGTTTAGCTTTGGTGCTCTTTGCTATATCATTTGGAAAGAGCGCAACAATATCATTTTTCGTAGCCAGGCGGTTTTTTTCCCGGTGATGAAGATGCATCTTCAAAAAGCTATTAAAGATAAAGCGATGTCTATGAAGCATATTGTGGATACTCCCAAGAATCGAAGGCTGCAACAGAGCTGGGATCTGAGTCCGTCTATTTTCGATTGATGGAGGGTTGTTAGCTTTGTGTTGTCTTTGTTTTTGGGCTTTTTTGTTTGGTTTTAGGTTCTTGGTTGCTTGGGTACCATGGCACCCTTTCACTCTTTTTGACTTTTGTCTCTTTGAGTGTTTGTTTTGTTGGTGCCAGGCCCCCCCTTGTATTCTTTTTGCAAAATCTATATAATTCTTATCTTTACCAAAAAAAAAAAAAAAAACACAGGAAGCATTCCCCACACTTTCTTGTAGAAACTTTCCTTTATCTTGTATGCCGTTTTAAAACTTTCTTGCATTCATTCAGATATATGAATAGCACATGATGAAATGAAAAGAATTATACAATCTACCACAAAAGCAAGCGACTTAAGTTGAATTCACTATGATGCGTATTAGTTGGATCGAAAGAGTTCAAAAGGGAAATTAATATTGAGTTTTACAAAGATCTGTGAACTTTGGTGTAATATCAGTAGTTCGCTGATGTTAATTGCTAGATCGATTTGATTTGATTCACTGATAGGATTTGATTATCATCCATCTGGTTGTGATATAAATGCCGAGATGCCTGAAAGAGTTTTCGAAAGGCAATTCTAAAAGGAAGCTCGATGTTGCTTGGACTTCTCCAAATGCTGATGATACATCCGTGGAACAGTAAGGATGTCCACATGTTGTTATCCCATATTGCCCTTATCACCTTCTACAGAAAGCTTTGCAGAGCTGAAACTGTTTGTGAACATAAAATATTTCTGAAATACTGAATGTCTTGCCAATCGGGTTGATATAGTGCCCAATAATTTGCAATTGTATTTCAATTTGCCACCATAAATGGCACCTGCGTGGAGCTTTGTTGGAATCTTTATTTGAAGTGAGTTGTCTGTGATTTTCTGTTTGGTTCTTCGTGCTTAAATGGAAGCCATTCGATATTTGCCTGCTAAACTTCGTCGGGTCAATAAAGAAGTTAAGAGGTTTCTACTTTGGGAAGCTGCGGTTGGAGTTGGTTTGGATTTGATGTATCTGCTGCCGTCGGATGTCTCGGAGTCACAGTTTCCCGAGGTTGAAATCTTACTGTGGTTGATTTTGCTTTCTATCAGAATGATAGACGTTGTTGAACCAAATTTGATGATGTTTCTAGTGTGAAGAGCAAGGTCGCTAGAGTCTAGGTATGTGCATTTGAGACTGCGCACTATTTGGGATATGAAAGACTTACTATACTAACCATGTGGGAGGATTTGGAATGGATGACGAATACGCACTCGATGTCTTGTTCCTGTCTAGTTTTGTTTAATTTACTTAAAATTACACCTCATTTTCTATGTTTTCATTTAACCAATTCAATAGGACAAAATGCATTAAAAAAATTTCACCAACTTTGCCTCAAGTTCTCTCGGCACAGTTATATACGATAAATAGATCTAACCTTTCAAATTTGATTGATAGGTTTTATATATATATTGACATATGACATTTTCTCCTACTATTGGAAGTATCTTATTTTTATATCTATGGGTGTAGGACATGTCATCATAAACCATGCGGATATCATGGAATATGCGGATTATATAGCGAATCACTAGAGGTGGTGAATTACCTATTGACTCGGTGATATGCTTATTCAGTTACTAAGCCAATTTTTTTTCTTTTTTTGGTCATAAATTGATTAACTTTAATTCAATTTGAAAACGCAGGGCCCAAAAACTGGGCTTCCTTTCAAAGTAAATCCAACAAGATTTGGGAAGGGGAAGAAATCCAGTCCCTTGGCAGAGATTTTTGGCGTTGAGCTTTTGCGGCCCAGTCCACAATGGAGTTGGCTTCACGATGGCAACGGGTGATACGCAAATGTGAGAAGCTAGATGACAGATCAAGGCATTAGGAGATGATTGCGTGTGCGTCCCATGGAATAGGGTCTGGATTCTACATAGCTTTAACTAAAGTCACATTGTCTGACTCTTAACTCGAGGGGATCGTGTCTTCGAGGGAGTAAGAAGTCTAGTGTTTCCGAGAGAGCAACATATTCCGCTTAGGAGGCAGAGGAGACATGGATCTATTTTGCGAAGCCATCCACAAGCGTTCCCTCTGAGTTTCGGATGATTCAAGCGATTGCTCCTTCCACAAAGCTTTCAATGAAAGATCCATCGATGTTGACCTTTAAAGATGGTTGCTACAAGCGACAGAGAAGGTAGGTTTTCTGAATGTTTAGGGATGGTTGGGCCCAAATTTCTTGTGTCCAAGGACAAAGGAGAAGGAGATGCTCTGTGGATTCCACCTGGTCTTTACATAGGGAGCAGAGAGGATCCGCTACCATTTTTCGCTTGTGTAAGTTCTCCATTGTGGGTAGACTATTCTGACATGCATTCTAAAGGAAGAACTTAATTTTAGGTATTGTTTGCATTTTCCAGATCTTATTCTATATAGGTTGAGGAGCTGAGAAAGATGAGGAGGCCATTGGAGCTTTACGGATGTCCTCGGTAAGTCTTATGTAGTTATAGCCACTCTTTACTATCTAATTTGCTATTCCACACCAGTTTGTCTTGAATAGAGTGATTTCTGAGAGGAATAGCCAGAGTTTCCTTCCTAGTGTCCTCTTTGAAAACTTTTCGAAGAAGAGGTTCATTCCAGGAATTTTCTTCATGGTTTATAAGCTCCTCTGCCTATTGTGGGTCATTTTCATTCGCTGGCCCTCCAATTACTCCTCTTTTCAACCATCTGTCCTCTTTGATACTGATTGCTTCTCCTGTTCACTATCCATATTGAAGATTCTGAGATTGAGTCTCTTCCCTCTAGTAAGCCTTGCCAGCCCCAAGAGGATCTATGCCTTCCCTTGCATGCCAAAAACTCCTTTTTGGGAAGTAAATCCCTTTAAAAATTTCACCCCACAAAGAGGGGGCATCAATCTCCAGGCTTGCTTACCTCATAAAGCCTCGTTAAGAGAAAGTAAATCTTCTAATCCCATGCCTCCATTGTCCTTCCTTTGCTTCAAGATATCACAACTCTTCCAATGAATACCAAAGTGAGATTCTCTGCTTTTCCACCAAAAAGCTACCATTCTCTCTTCAATCGCTCTACATATGGAATCAGGATTCTGAAAAATTGACATTTCATATTGAGGAAGAGCCTGCACTACTGTTTTTAGTAATATCTCCTTCCCCGCTTTAGAAATTCCTTCCAACCTTCCAATTATTTGTTAGCTCTTCCAAGCATCCAGGCAAACATATTCTTCTTAGACTCTCCGCAATCTAAGGTATTCCAAGGTATTTTCTTGTTTTATCCATTATAGGAACACGCAATTCATAAGCCATATTGGCTCTTAAGGTCTGTGGACATCCTGAGCTAAAGAATATTCCTGATTTGTTTAGGTTTTTCTCCTGTCCAGTGATAAAACAATACTAATGCAATCCATCTTATACATATAGGCACTCTTGAATTCTCCCATCTAAAAAGAAGATGGATTCATCCACATATAGGAGATATGATAAGGTGGGGCAAAAATAGTTAAGCTTAATACATTTTATACTGCCATCTTCCACTGCTTTCTTCATTATAAGAGATAATACGTTTTCCACAAAAATAAATAGCTTGGGGATAAAGGATCACCTTGCCGAAGTCCTCCGGCAGGCCGGAAGTAAGGGAGAGGATTCCCATTAAATTTAACACTGAATGAGACTAAAGACACACATTGCATAATCCATGTAATCCACTTTTCATCAAAGCCTAGTTTTCTTAAGCACGCCTCCAAGAAATCCCATTCTATTCTGTCATAAGCTCTTTTCATATCAAGTTTCAAAATCGCTTGGAATTTTTTCCTCCTCTTATTTACTCTTAGTTGATGCAACACTTCCTGCACTATCATGATATTGTCTTGGATAAGTGTCCCACTCACAAATGCACTTTGCTCTTGGGCTATTAATTTTGATAACCAAGGTTTTAGTTTATTCACCATTACCTTGGATGTGATTTTGTAGGCAAAATTACATAAACTTATGGGGTGGAATTGATCAAGAGTTTATGGGTTAGGAATTTTTGGAACTGCTGTAATGTGGGTTCTATTTGAATCAGGATTCAGTTTTCCTGACATGAAAAAATTCTTAATTGTTGGAAATACTTCGAACTGAAGAGTCTCCTAGTGGAACTAAAAAAGTTTCGCATTGAAACCATCCGGTCCAAGGGCACTTAGAGGGCTTAGTTGGAAAACTGCATGCTTGACTTCTTTTGAAGTGACCGCAGCAGTAAGTGATGCATTCATATCTTCATGTACTATTGTAGAAATGATTTCTAAGACTGGGTCAAAGTTTCTGTTACCCACTGAATGATATAGGCTTTTAAATAAATCTATTGTCTACCGGTGTAAAAGCCTTTCATTACAAATCCAGGACCCCTCTTCTATTTTGAGCATGGAAATTTTGTTCCGGAGTGCTTGCCTACAAGAATTTTGTATCTTTGTCTCTCCATTTCATTCATTTGATTCTTAATCGCATTCCCCAAAACATTACCTCTTGCCGCCATAGAGATTCTATCTCCTATTTTAGTCTTTCTTCTCTATTTCTATAAGATATTTAGGGTTCCTTTTTTAAATAATTAATTCTTTGAGAACAATTTGCAAATCTTTTTTCACTCCATCTTTTCAGTTTAGCATATATTGTATGAAGTTTCCTTGGAAAGTTGGCTATTTGTTCAGGGATTGAGGACCAGGCTTTATTATCTTCTTGAACAAAATTATCAGCTTCGAACCAATAATCTTCTACCTTGATTACTCTGTTCCTTTTCGCTAAATCTGCTGTAATGGATAATAGAAGTGGGTGTGGTCCAAATCAATTGCCAGATGAGCAAAGGCTACTGCTTCTGGATAAAGAACTCTCCATTTCATATTACTCAGAATCCTTTCTAACTTTTCCTTCACAAAATTGTCCCCCTTCTTTTTTATTTGACCAGGTGAAAGCATATCCCTTGCATTCAATATCCATTAACACGCATGAATTCAGAAACTCCCTAAAAGCACACATATGATAATAAGCAGCTTTTCTCTTCCCTTCCTTCTCCCAGTGGTGAAATATTTCATTAAAGTCTCTCAAACATACCCAAGGAAGGGTATTAAGTGAGCTTATTTGGATAAGCTTCGTCCAAAGTAAGGACCTCTCTCTATAATTAGTAGGGACATGCACTGGTGTTACCCTCATTTGCTTTTTATCTTCTTGAAATTCACATATTAAGTCCAGAAACTCAGCCGTAGCCAATTCTATATTAACCTTTACTTGATCTTCCCATAGGATAGCTAACCCTTCTCCAATCCCTACGAGATTAACTACAAAGTGATTCCGAAAATTGAGATGCTTCTTTACTCGTTTCACTACTGCTTCTTGATTCTTAGTTTCCATTAGGAAAAATAAGTTGAGCTTCTCTAGAGCCACCAAGGCTCTAAGATTTTGGACTGTCAAGGGAATGCCCAAACCTTGACAGTCCCAACTTAGGATCTTCATTTGTCACCCAATGACTTATTAGAGCTAGCCACCAAAGCCCATTTTGTTGCTTCCTCTGTCACAAGGATTGGAGTGTCAAGAAGTTGGGACTTATCCACCAATAAGAGTTGAATCTCCTCTGCTTTTTTGCTTTGGGGGTTTTTGGCCTTCTACCAATCTTTATGCCGCTGCTGTTAGGACCAAGGGATAGCTTTACCTTGGGAGTAATCTACTTTTGAGTAGGGCCAGTAATCATCATAATCTCCTTTCCAATTTCTGTTGTTGTTTTACCCCAAGTAGTCTCTGTCTACTTCAAATAGCATATTCTCAGGCCTTTCCTCCTCTTCAGCAGCTTCCATTCAAGATGGTTGAGCAAGTTCCAAAGGAATAATTTGGCTTTGATGCATTGGGGTTTCTGGAATTATTTCTTTAACTAGATCTTCCCACAAAGTACTTTCCAAAATGGATTGTTCTCCTAGGATTCAGCTCTTATCCAGTTACCAAAGCTACTTCCCATCTTAGTTGTGAATCTTTCTTCTTCATATGGGATTTCTTCATAGTAATTTGCATAATGACCAATCTTCCCACATGAGTAGCAAAAGCAGGGAAGCCTTTCATACTTAAAGTCTAGCCAAATTTTCTTGCCTTTATAGGTAGCTCAAGTAGCTACGCTTAGAGCTTCATGTAAGTTTAATGCCACTTTAACCTTGGCTGTTCTTTGGGCTGCAGGGCCATGAGCCTCTATTCTCACTTCTTTCACCTGGTGTGCTAAACTAACTAGAGATTCTACTACCTCCAAGGAAAACTAGCCGATTGGCAAACTAAGTATCGAATCCAGAAGGTACATTTCTCAAACTTATAACAGTGGGGTGGAGTATTTGGCTCACAATTCTAAAGTAGTAATTTATTTGAAAAAGATCAAGATCCTCCCTCTAGCACCCTGGTTTTTTCCAATTTGTTCCTGAAGGTGAGACTGAAAATATTATGCCCCTGAGGTGTGATTACTACATTTTCATTTTTCCATGTTTGCCTCATTGTCATTTGAAAGGCCTGAAAATTGATATTGGGATTTTGGTATAGCTAAACTATTAAAATAGGTTGGCATTCCTCTATTTTATCGGCTGATACAATCCCTGGAATATGTTTATCTAAGAGTGACATACCCGATTTTTTGCAGAGAATAGCCAATCAAGCTGAAGCCTCATCATCCTCTTCCATTTCTGAAAGATTGGTACCTGGATAATCGATTTGAAGGCTTATATAGAAAGGGAGAAAAGGGTAGCGGCTAGGGTTTTTTGGTTTGTGACATCAAACCCGTGAAAGAGAAAAGGGGAAAAAGAAAAAGAGAAGCACCAAAAGCTGTGTGGGAATTCGTGGTGATGATTGAGCTAACCAATGGGATTTTTTTTCTTCTAGGCTTTGTAAGTTGATGGAGGCATTTCTACACACAAGGGTAGAGGAGCTAATCAGACGGTAGAGAGATGGTAGAGCAGGAATCGCAATCTAAGGGTTTGTTTTTGGGAGTTCAGCCAAACTTACACAAAACTTCCTCTGAATTTCAGTGAAACTGCTCTCAGATGTGGCGCAGTTTGATATTAAAATATTTTGACACTTATAATGCTTGTGTATCAATTGAATTTCGCGGAGGAGGGTGGTTGTTCGAGGGGGAAAATGACACAAATAGTCCATGGACTTGAGCCAAATGTATAATGTGATCATAGAATTTTTTTTGTTCAATGCGGTTTATAAATTTTTAATATGTTTAATGTGGTTCCTAAACTTTTGGTATATGTTCAAACTAATCTCTCATTTTCATACAAGAAAATTTAGGAATTACATTGCACATTTGACTAAAATTCATTAATTTATGTCATTTTTTTTTTTGTTCGAGATCTTGAGAAAAGAGCATGCAGAAAAAACTAATAATTGAGGCATAATCCCAATAGCCATCGAGCACCTTAATAATTAGGACATTTTGATTTTTTCCTCATAAGTGAAGCAGGGAAGAGACAAGAGTCGGAGATGGAGCTTGCTGTGGTAATCTACTAACTGTGGTTGCCTGCTCTCTTCTTAACAAGATGAAAATGAGCATTGTGATAGAAAGTGACTACGATGTGTTCTTGAGCTTCAGAGGTGTAAATTCATACAAAGATGTGACCAGTGGCCTCTTGTAGGATTGCACGGCCTTGTCCATGTAGAAATTCGTGTTTTCAAAGACAATAATGACCTCCGTAGGTGTGAGAAGAGAATAGTTAGATTTCGATCTAAAGTCTCTCTCTAGATTGTGCTCCTAAGAAACGTTTTTGCCTAGGAGGCCAGAAAAGAATGGGAGTGAGCACTCGAAGAAGTCGGATCCTAGAAGGGACGGGAAGCGGAAAAAGTTGCTAATGGGTACTTCATCCTTTTGCCAAACCTCCTTTTTATTTCCAAGATCTTCTACGTTTGCAAAATTTACTGCCTCTCAATTTGCGGGATTCAATGAGTTGTAAGGGACATATAATCCTAAACGATGTGATTCATGAGTGCAACAATCTTAAGCATTGTAACTCACCTCAAAATCCCAATGAGTTATGAGCCTCGAAAGGGTTAGTAAGATATGACATCACAATTCTTAAACCACATGAAACGTAACATCAATATTCGATTTTTTTTTGTGTTATCGAAAATCCTAAACTATATTTCAATTAGCACAATTTTTCTTCAAAAAAAAAAAAAAAACTCCATCACAGTTTTGTCAAAGACTACACTTAAAAATCCTATGTGGTAGTTGACATGCAATCCTTGATGTTATTTAAGGACATTTGGTGTTGATGTGGTGTCATACGAGCGCCACGTTAGAAAAGGACTACAAAGAAGAAGTAAAACTGAAAAAGCCAAATAAAAGAAGAAAATTCGAACCAATGTTTAGAGGAACAGCCCCCGCCCCTCCAAAATTACTTGAATTCTCTTAAGCATTCCGCCCTCCCAGCGTCGGGTAATTTTTTATTTTTATTTTTTATTTCTTACCAATGTTTAGATGATTTATTTATTTTCTTCTATGCTAGAAATATTATTAATTTGCTTTTTTATCTATCAATCCTGAAATGCATGATGCACCAAGTCCCAAAAAGAATCACAGTATCACTTATTGAAACGGAATTACCTTGAGAAAATGTGCATATGCATAAATCCATAGTCCAGTTGAGATTAATGAAATTGCTCATAAAATAAAGAAAAATAGTGAATGAATTTTTTTTTAACATGGCGGTTGAGAGTGATATTTAACAGCCGAATTTTCTTGATAAAATCAATAATTATCGTTTTCAAGTAAGCGTTTCTTACTGCTGCCAACTTCCCTTTTCTTTCTAAAAATATATTTAGTATTAATTATTTTTTTCCCATATTTGATAAATTTTTTACTAGATCTAACTTTTCTGGTGGGAGAACCGTTGGGGCAAACCCTAGTGGCCATCCTTCCAACATGGAAGGGAGAGGTAAGGGTTCGAATCCCCACATTCTCAGGGGTTGGGGTGAAGATGATTTAGTTTACAGTATAGGTTTCGACTCCCACGTCCTGCAATGAAATATGAGAAAAGTCTGAAAGTGAGCGTTAGAGTAGGAATAGAGAAAAAAAAAATATATGGTGTGATACTGATTAACAAAGTTTTTACTCCCACAAAAGGTTCCCTACCCCAAAATTCTGAAGATGTCATTTGATCCTTGAAAATATGTCAAGATCACAAATATCCATGAATTTGGCTGAACAAAGATGGTGGTGAGAAATTATGATACTTTCTCCATTAGAAATCTGATCACTGTGATTTTTGCAGCATTGGGAATTTTATAACTTGAACCGTATAGTAGATTTAACTGATTGGGCCAAATCAAAAAATACTTGACACTTCAAGATATGATCGTGATTAAAAGAGGTAATATATTTTGCAGTGTCACAAAGTTTTGATTTAGATAAATTCGGTATTGTTGTAGAACTATTACCCCATTGTTCATTTTGGTCGAACTTTTGACCAAGTAATAATTTCGGTCAGTCTTGGTCAAACTTTAGGTCAAAATTAAGGTATTTATGATGATAATAAATCTGAACCTGTTGATATTTGATAAAGAAGGACAACATAAACGAAGTGCATCGCGCGGGAACTAAGGAGCCAAAAACAAGATGGTTATCAATTTTTCAGTCACTTTTGCCTCTTCAGAAATGTGAATGTCCACTGGAAATGTGCAAGATAATGGTTAAGAATGATTCCAAACAGACGGCCAGCGCACGATAGAACCCACCCCGGAAAAAAGTGAGCAAACATGCACCATCCACTTTTCACTTTGTCCCATGGAAAGTTCGACTTTTTTCGTGACCCAAAATCGTGGATGTTTCGGATTCCAGACGTAACCATGAAATTGCTCATAGACCAGCAGACATCATGTAAATTTCATATGTCCAGGTGAGACGAGTGAGGGAGTGCCCAGCCAGATACCGCTGTCTCTAGATCAGCCCAAAAGAAGTTCAAAAAGGAGGATCTGGAATTCACAATTGATTGATTGTATTGGCAAAGAGGAGAATTCACCCAAGCTCGCGATGCTTGCGGGATGTGCTTTCTATTTGTTGCAGATATGAAAACCATGAAGTCCATCCAACCCTTCATACTAGCCCTGAACATATCATCTCGGCAACCTAATACAGCACGTAATAACACAGCGACCAATTTATCCATTCACCATTTGGGACATCCGATCAAAATGAAACAAGCACATTCGAGATCGATTGGTGACTTTGTAGTCCAAACAAAAAGCAAATAAAATAAAAGAGACGAAACTCCTAAAAAGATTACTGGTAACAAAAAAATTGATTGTGAATTCTGCCGAGACAAGAGTGTCTGTTTCAACTCCGGAAATGACAAGAGAGCACAGATATCAGTCTCTTATAAATTATATACCACATGTTTCTCATTCTTTGCTATAAGAATTGGAATTTTTATGCGGATGAATAAGGGAGTTCTGCTAATGTAGCCTCCACCCTTACCAAATATGAACAAGAAATTTTCAACTCTAAATAAGTTATGAGTCGTATCAAAACTTAAGATAATATCTGTAACCATAGGTTTCCTGTACAAGACATGAGGCTGAAAGGCAAAAAAAAAAAAAAAAAAAACAGTCCAAAACAATGCCAAGATGAGGATCAAAGTGACAAGATGAGCTCTTCACAGGCAAACATCAGCTCATTCTCGTACCTCTTCAGCACAAACCTCTCTTCAGATGCTATAATGCTGGTGACAACACATTTCTTGTCTGAAAATGGCTTCCTACCTGTCCTTCCAGCTTCATGAAGGTAATCTACGGCACTCCTCGGAAGATCAACGTTGTAAATATGAGTTGTTTCCGGCAGGTCAATACCTCTGGCTGCAATATCAGTTGCTACAATAAGATAACCTTCTTTTTGTCTCACTTCCTGTTGTCCAAATACGGAGGAATTAAATATGAAGTCAGACTATACATATTTTCACCAATGGACTGCTTAGGGTGCTTAGTATACCCATGTTCGGCATGACGAGGAGTATATGCCTATTTTAACTTGAGAAGGTCTACTTTAGGCATTAATAAAGGTTATGAAGAAAGAAAGAAACGGTTTTCCTAAAGAAAACACAGTTGTAGCCAGATAATTTTCTTAAGTGGTATAATCTCTTTGATCCTGATTCGTGCTACCAAATAATAATGGTCTGTTAAGGTTTTGCAGCGTCCTTCCTCTTGTCTACAAAAAATCCAGCATCTCAGATCCGCAGAGAGTAAGGGTAAAATCCATCTCGTTCCAAATTTATTATAGGAAGAACACAGTTGAAGGGCATATCTTTAATATGCCAAATTTCTCAACTCTGAGCATTCTCAAAGTGAGGGAAGAAACATCATGATGGAAAAAGTGAAAAGCACTTACCGAGAGCAAAGCGGATCGTGCATTGAAATTCATGTCTTCTTCTAGAAGGAGAATATTAGAGCAGCTTCCATAGGAATTCTTCAAGAATTCAAGTAGAAGAGTTGTTGGTGGTACATTTCCAGCCTTTTTTGACTTCTCAGACTAAACGCACAAAAGATAGAATTGGTTAGTGGACCTGCGGACAGTTGTTTAAAAAGGTGTATTCATGTGATATGTGTGTGCTCATGAATGCTACAAGCTTCTGTAGAATATTTAAATAAAAGCTGCATTCACTTTAATACATTCCAAAACCCTCTCCGTGCAGGAAAACTTTCGGGATGTTGTAAAAAATTCTCCATATTTGGAAACCAATTTTCATTCAGCAACCGAGAGAAACGTCATCAGAGCATAAACTTCTTTCACTCGTGTAAAGAACTGCATATATGTTTTATTTGATGCCCTTGCATATGGACAGATGACCTTACTGATAAATGCATGAAACTCTCTTCAGTCCATTTATTATATAAAAGTGATAGCCCATTAGACATTTTTAGCTAAGACCACTAATCACTGCCACATGAATTGGGGACGGAGCCTGCCATATCATACATCAGTTGATATGTTTCAACATCATTTTTCATTATCCAGATAAAAATCTACTTCTTCCTCTCATGCTTATAACAAGTACAGCACCAAAAAATGTGAATAAACTACGGAAAAGAGATGCAGGATGAGCATCAGGCTGTATACCTGCTCGCCAACAAATATAATGCCAGATTCAGGGCTGTCCCACTGTATTAAATGTAGCAAGGTCTGATGTCTCCAACTCCTATGACATGTCTGAAACAGATAGAAGCGTTAAGCAAGTCAAAAGCCAAGGATCGTCAATTGAGTACATGGACTATGAAGATGAACATTAAATGAACATATGCATAACTTCTATGAAAGAGTCTGTAGATCAAGTCTCGCATTCAATGTCCTCACCACAGACCTATGATCTAGACATGATGGCATAGGCTGTATTGGATTGACGTGAACGTGAACCACATCACCCTGTAACAGGCAAAGTCATTAAGATAAAATCAGTGAGTGCATGAGTAAACCCCAACAGAACATTCACAAGAATTATAGCTTCATGAAACCAGCCTTAGTCCACTTCTGTTGTATACAATCATGTAAAAATCGCTTATGCTGAGGTATGGATGCACTAGCAAAAACAGTTTGATGGTTGTTGCATGATGAGTACGATGTCAACAGCTTTTGGAGAGAGCTGACTTGCTTAGAAGAGTTGAACATGAAGTCTACCTAGGCAGCATCAAAGTAAGAATGTCAGTTCTTCATCCTACAATATTCAGGAAGAATCACGTCTGTATAAAACAAGATACCGAGGCCCAAGTGGAATAATCGCACATTTTTAATCATACTAACATGGTGCTTACAAAGTACCCAATGAAATATACTCACAACAAAATAGACCAATCAAGGCACTACAGGCTAACTGAATAGCCTTTCTTAAAAAGGACCCTGCACCAGTCACTCTAATCCCTATAGGCATATAAGAGGCAATAAACGCCCACCTTAAATATACTCTTAATTCTAAAACCAATAAAAAAAAATTGGCCCCACTAGTGAATGCCTGGGGATTTTTCTGGAGGAGAAAGTGATCTAGCATCTTAACAAGAATATGGGGTTAATGAATCAGCTTTAAGATGCCAAGCGGGTCTTGCTCCGAAAAGAAGAACTCAATTTATTCCTAATTATTTACCTCATCAATCACTAGAATCTGCACTGTGTCGAGTTCAAAAAACTTGCTTCTCCAGCATCTGGCACGAGCTCCTGATGGTTGCCACTACTATTGCTGGGGGTTCTGCCTAAAAATGTTACAAGGAAAAGCCAAGGAGGTCATATTGAAGGTTGACACATGAAATCCATCAACAGCGTGCTTTAATTTTAGAGAAGCATCCCAAAGACATAGCTACATTAGGCAATTGATATTTGTTGGCACTTGAATGGACAAGTGTGGGGTTCGGGTGGGCATATAATTGCCAGCTTGTGTTATCATGCTTCTGGTCAGACAGGTCCTCTGTTCTCAGGTTTAAAAACATCAGCGAGAAAATTTTAGGCTTTTCCTCTTCTTAGGACATCCATATATAAGATTCATGATCTCAAAAGCAGGAAATTCCACTAAAACTAAAAATCTAGTTACAGGGGTACTTGTAAGTGCGTGGACAGAATAACAAAATAGAGGAGCAAGACAACCACAAATATTCAGTCAAGAAAAGGTAGACAACTAAACAGACACATGAGCATCGACAAAGAGACAAACTTATTTTGCCCAAAAATGGAAGAATCAATAGAAGCTGTATTTAACTGAGTTATCTAATGCGTGGAAGAACAGTTTTGCGTAAGTTGCAGGAAAAAACAATTTCGCATCATTAAACATACACGAGCAAATGGATACCGGCATATGATATATAGTCAAGAAAAGGAAAAAAGCACATAACACAAAAGCCTTCTATTTTACAGAGCGATCACAAAAATTTCATTGAAGTATATAGGAAGATTGCTCTGCTAATGGTGTTTAGGTCACCCAGGAGAGGGAAGAAAAGTAGTACCAGCTAAGCATTTCAATATTGATTCTCCATAACTTCTCCTACATAAGGAGAATACCAGTCATTTCCTCAGATCAATAAGTAAACTAATTATACATGGGGTTTCGAGAATTATTGTTTCTATATATAAGTTGTAATGACAGTTATTTGTAGTTTATCAGCGCTAGCTTAACTGTAATTTTATGCTCAGAAAGCACACCGCACACGTGTGCACAGAGAGAGAGAGAGAGAGAGAGAGAGAGAGAGAGAACCTTTAACCAACTCCTGTGTCTTTTCAATGTACCTCCATCTAGAAGAGCCATAACAGTACATGATTTATCTTGCTCCATTTCAATTCATTGGCTTTGCAGCCAACAGCCGAGCAACTTTGGCTACCTTGTCATAAATGGATAACAATAAGAAGAAGACGTGACATTATACTCTTAATGTAGCACAACACCATTTTGTGCAGATGGAACAACCACTTTCTGAGTTACAATAGTGAAAGAGAAGCAGAAGACAAAAGGGAAAATATCGAATGAGATATCATAATCAGAAACTTACCTGAATACCAAGTTCTTGGGTGGGGACAACTATTAACGCTTGTACAGAAGACCGTTGGGTGTTCATAACTGAAAATATCCTCAGAAGGTACGTCAGCGTCTTCCCAGAACCTGTCTAGAGGGCCAAAAGCATGAGTGCACCGGCCATGTCAATGCAGGATCCTTTTACGTTTTCTTCCCTAGTTGAGTTTATATGCAGAGTCAAAAAGTAATTCCAATTGAGTTGGAAGTCTGAACATTAACAGGATAGATCATATCACATCAGACACATAATAGACCACTCTTTTCGCAAACATCTCCTCATAACTCAATAAACACAACTGTGAATTGACCAATATAGCGGAATACTTCATGACTGCCTGGTACAGAGCAATCTTTAGCCCTTTTGAAAAGTTGCAAAGTAGTTCTTACATTGGCGTTTTCTACCAAATTGCCTACGTGGGAAACTTTCCAGGAAACCGGGAAACTGATGTGATAGATTAATTAGATATTAAACCGCATTTTCATTTAATAGCTTTAGAATAGTTGGCAGGGTCCACAAAATTTCCCATGATCCCACAAAATCTCAGATGATGATGGTGCAATCTTTTAAAATTTTAATAAAAGATTTAAGACTGCACCGTTACAAATTAAAAGGCTCCCGCATCAGACTTAATTGCATTTACTGCCAACTTCCAGTGTTCTCATTTTCTCGTTTTGTTCTTAACAGGAAACTGAAATCAATGGTTATAAGAGATCAACCTGAGCATGAAGCACGCAATCCCTCCCAGAGAAAAGGGCAGGCAATGCTTCCCTCTGAACATCAGTTGCTAATACGTACCCAACTTCCTCCATCATGCAAAACCGCCCAAACATAAATTCTCCATATAGCTCCGAAAACCCATCATCGGCATCACAACATCTCTCACTTCTCGCTCTAAAGTAACAATCTTTGAACACGGTATATAGACTTGCCAGCGCAGGATATGCTCGGGCACGTGGCCGCCGCAAATTCTTCTGAGCGTGGGAGGGGCTGATTCTGGTTCGGCTTCGTCCGCCGCGGGGGAGAAGCCGACGAGGGCTCGCGGCGGCTCGTGACTGGACGTGGAGAGAGGAGACTGACTTGGTCGAGCGGCGACGGGGGCCGAGAACTTGGGTTCAGGGTTGCGGAGAAGAAAGAGGGACGAAGGAGAGACGAGCTTTGTTGCAGAAGAAACGGCAGGACAGAGAAAGGAGACCGCAGTGGTCGGAGAAGAAGAAGAAGAAGAAGAAGCCATTGACGAGCAAGAAGCTCGCTCCTCGGACGAGAGGTGCGACTGGAAAGTGGATATGATTCCGTCAACTACACGTGTTGAATGAATTAGGCTTCAATGTTATGTTTTTGCAAAATTGATGGTAATTTGATTTAGGAAAAAACCACAAAATCCCCAACTTTGCCCAAAATAATAAATTCACCTCAATCTCTTTCTTGTGATATAAAAAATTCCGAAATTTATCAACCGTGATACATTTATCCCAAATTTTTTTTCGTGACAGATTTATCCTAAATTAAAAACATTTTGATCTTTTTACTTTTAAATTTTTTTCTTTCTTTTTTCTTTTTTTCTTCTTCTTCTGTCTTCCTTTTGCTGGCCATGGTGGAGCCGATAGAGGGAAGCTAGCGTCTGGCAAGGGTGGCCCTAGCCAGGTCAGGCGAGGGTGACGCCGGTGAGGGCACCCCTCGCTAGGCCCTCGCTCAACCCAGCCAAGGGCCGCCCTCGCTCGGCACCAGCGAGGGCGGCCTTGCCGGACTCTAGCAGAGGAAAAACAGAAAAAGAAAAAAAAAAAAAAAAAAAGGAAAAATAGAAAAATAAGACGAAAATGACATTTGGATTTTTTTTTTTAGTCAAAATTTGGTCAAAAAATAAGACGAAAATGACATTGATGTGGTAAATATGTCACGGTTTGTAAAATTTGGATTTTTTTATATCACAAAAATAAATTTGGGGTAAATTTGTCACTTTGGTCTTTTCCCTTTGATTTATGAATAGAGACTTTTCACTATTTTTTTTTCTTTTACTTCAGCTAGTTACAAGCTTGTTCACACGGGGATTGATTTGATTCCAAGTGAAGAATTTGAGAACCGATTTTGATTGATTCAGTTCCTAATTCTTGGAAGAATTGGTTTTGAATTGACTTTAACAGCTGATTCTCTAGTTAAACCGATTCAAATCAAAATTCTCTCTTAATTGAGAATTTTTACATTGCCTCGAATTAATGAGGTTAAGCATTCTAGCACACAGATGTCAGCACGGTATTTAAAAAAAAAAAAAAAAAAAAAAAAAAAGGGCCGATGCCAAGAATGCAGTTCAATTCTCAATTCCAATAACGAGAAACGGGTTTTAATAAAGATAGGTTCAAAGTTCAGGATTTAAAACTCAACTACCCTAGCAACTATCACCCTTTTCCACACCTGTCCACATTTTCTCCCCCATGTAATTCAGGAGGTCCATATTAGCAATTTGATCGGATTATATTGGTCATCTTTAGTTGATTTCAACCTCTTAGCTATAAATACTCCTCTCACTTTCTTTTCTTTTTTACTTTTTTTTATCGCAAGACAGATCTTTGAAAATTGAAGTAGCTTTCTTGAGAACCTGCTCAAGTTTCCTGCCGTTCATAGCAACTAATCAGGTTGCTAATGGGAAAAACATTCATATAATTTCACCGTTCAACAGCCTACATCGGAATAAAGCAGCAGGAAACAGCTTCCGATTTCTCTTGCTTGAGGTCCAATTCCCCTAAGCGAAACTCCAAATACGGACCAAAGAAGGAGAACCAATGAAGTTGGTTCTCACTTCTCAATGGAGTTGCACTTCCATGAAACCGTGCTATAGAATGGTAAGTAAAGTTCAATCCAAAAGTCCACCTGAAAAAAATATACAGTTCATCAAAAGGTAAAATTGAACGGCTCTAGCTCTTTCCCGGAATCAAGATGTAAGATATACGCAAAATCACGCCGACCAAGCTAACTCTACCGACATCTTCTATTTGCACAGTCCGCTTAGGTTGTCTGCCTTCCCACTTGATGATAGCACGGTGGCCCAAGGGTTTGGATGGGGAGGGATCAGAGCTCCGGCGTCATATCCCACCACTGGGTTCCACCTAGGTCCGTTACAAAGGGTTGAGCATTGGGAAGGTGAAACTAGGCTCCACCGGCCATGTCCATGTCCACAACTCCATCAACTCCCTTGAATGCAACACGCAATTTCATCAAACTCGACACTTTCTTATCATCCTTGCGCGACATGCCGGTCACATGGATAACATCTCTTGGAACTTTACCCATTAAATCAAATAATGGCAGATCTAGGTTTGACCGAGTCATCTCTTCCAGCACCGGAGGTGCCTGCATGTATAGATTCTCCCCCCTATGCGTGACGCTTGCTTTTGATAGAAGCAGCCTTGGGTGCTCTTCGAGCATATTGATGAACTGATGACATACAAGATGAAAAAAGATGACGAGTAATCAGATAACTGCAAGAACTACCCAAGTGCTTAGAAACATGTGAAGAACGTTACCGAGAGAGCTATACAGGATAAAAACCTCTAGCTAGCATTCCCGTTAATTTGTAGCGAGTAATAAACAGAGCTTAAGAACAAGAAAGCACCTTTTGTAGGGTCAATGAAATGTCCAACTCAATAAGAACACCAGGACCACAGACAAGGCAATCCTTATCCCTCACGAACTCAGTAACTTTAATGTGAAGTCCTTCCACACCATTGTATCTGAAATTCAAAAATATTAAATAAACTTGCAGCTCAAAGTTTGCCCACTTAAAAGAACAAAATTGGGATTACCACGCATTTGCAAGCTAGCAACTAGACAAAGCATGTGGAACTTGCAAGTTTTCGCTCATAGAGGATGGATACATACAGACAGCACATTAGTAAATTCATCTACTGAAGCACTGATCTTCAGATGTACTGGTCAGTAACAAAAGCAGGATATGACAGGCTGGGAGAGACAAAAGTAAAACTAAGAGATCTCCAAGAAATTTAAAAAAATAAAATAAAATTGGCATATCCATACATGTCTAAGAAATAGCAAGTAAACAATTTGGCATCACAAGTTTATGACCGAAATGCACTCCATTTAACCTCAAGTTTAAAGACTCCAGCACTGAGAACCTTTAATTGAGTTGCAACATGTCACCTGATAATTTACGGAAAGCTTGGAACATAAGCTATGGAGGTCACACTAAGAGGCTTGAGAGCCAATGAGAAAAGAAACACAAAATATAACAGAATCCAACTATTAGCACCCACAGCCAAACGCTCTGACAGAAGGCTGTTTCTAAAATTACTCGAAACCTACCCCCAAGCCAGCAAGTTATTTTAAGAACCCAAGAAAGCTAGCAAGAGTACATTTTTCTAGACATCTGTCCAAGAAGCGACGGACACGGATGTTAGAAAACACAAAAAGAGATTCAACATAAGATCTGGAACAGCTGACAAAAGATATTTAACCAAGAACACCTTATACTCAGTCAAGAAAGCATGGCTGTAAAGAACTAGCAGAGCAATGTAAAATGATTCCAGAGAGACCATAACCAGAGGGTATTTTGAAGAATCAATTTTGATGAAGAATAGAAAGATTGTTAGTGCAGCAACAACGAATAGATTATGCAGGCTGCCCACTTCAACAGTCACCGAGTAGACATGTCAAACTATAACATGTGTCTCATCTCCATAAACTAAAAGGCCATATTCAAAGATATGCCCAAGTGTCACACTAGATAGTAAGAGAAGAATACAGGAAGCAAATTGGTTAGCCCTACTTGGTATATTCTCGAAGAATAAAAACACTTTCAGGAATCTAAAACAGCCCAAGATGAAATACAAGAAAGCCTTTCAGTCACTTCTAGTATATAATATTAAAGGAGCCCTACAAAGTTCTGCGGGATGAATTTTGCCTAATACTTGAAACAAGAACAAGATGCTATCCACATCCAAGATATACAGGAAACAAAAAAGAATTACACAATGAAGCACACGAGAACTGTAAAAGGCAAGGTACGACACACGTTAAGTAGTTGGATAAAGTTTTGCTGCATCCAGTTGCAATCTTCAAGGTTTCCAGAGCACAAGCAGCTGATATGATTGCATTAGTTGAAGCTATAGCTGGTATGATATTTTTCACAACACCCTGGATAGAAACAATAAAAATGAGCTTATCTTGAAGTAGTAATCTTAGAATTAATCACATGATAAACAAAGCTGTTAAGTTACTTTATTAAGTTTCCTTTATTATCAGAGTTTTATTTCCTTTTTTACTTACATAAGGATATTATTGTTATATACAATTTATATTCAATATAAATACAAGGGGTGTAGGGTTTCTGTGACAACAAAAAACTACAGCCCTCTCTTTCTTTCTTTTACGTTCTCCTTCTCCTCCTTCTCTCTATTCCTTCTCTCTTCCTTCTTTCTCTCTTTCTACTTGCTGCGGGTTCTCTGATCAACTTTGTGACATGGTATCAGAGCAGGTCTAACTACCTGATTACTTGATCCTATTGCTAGTTTGAGAGTCCCCTAGGGTTGGTGCACAGCCACCTAAAGCTGTAATTTTTATCTGTTTTCTCTTCAAGTCTTGATACATATAAGATCGGAAGATATCAAATTTGTTAGGTTCGGTTTGTGAACATGGATTACAACACTTACTAATCAGCGGATTCAAGAATCGGAGTACTTTATTGATTATTGTTGACTGGTCTTGCTGGGTTTCCGTCAAGCATATAATAATTTGAATCGAGATTTATGTGGTAGATATATTTATATTGAGATTATCGTCATGAGTGATACTACTATGACTCCTACTACTGCTGCTATTGTTGTTACTGCTACTACTACTGTTGTTGCTACAACTGCTGCTACTTCTGCTGCTGCTACTACTACTACCGTTGCTGCTACTATTGCTGCTACTGCTGCTGCTGCTGCTACCGTTGCTACTACTACTGTTGTTGTTACTACTCTGCTGCTATTACTGTTCCGGCCGCTACTACTACTACCGTTGTCAAGCTCTCGCTACTACTATTACTATCGTTCTTTACTCTTCGTTGCTTTGTTACTACTACTATTATCTGCTACTATTGTCGCTATCGCTACTCATCACATCTACTTCTACTTTCTTTGCTACTACTACCGTTGCTACTACTATTGCTGCTCATCGCTCTGCTGGCCATCACATCGCTACTACTACGATTGCTGATTGGGTTCTACTATCTATAGAAAGAAATAAACTAAGAGGCTGAATATCGTGTTATGGCACATACTGTGGCCGAATTGTTGTGGTTGAAATCTCTTCTCCAGGAGCTTGGATTTTCGATTAATCAACCTATTGATATGATGTGTGATAATCAATCGGCTATTTATATTGCTGGGAATCCTGTTTTTCAAGAGCGAACTAAGCATATAGAGGTTGACTGTCACTTTGTTCGGGATGCTGTGAAGCAGAAGCTGGTTTCTACTCCTTACATTGCCTCTAGAGATCGGTTCTGCGATATGTTTACCAAAGCATTATTTCGTCCTACTTTTGTTCTTTGGTTGTTCCAAGCCGGGGGCATGGGTGACCTATATGTTCCAAATTGAGAAGGAGTGTTAAGTTACTTTATTAAGTTTCCTTTATTATCGAGTTTTATTTCCTTTTTACTTACATAAGGATATTATTGTTATATACAATTTATATTCAATATAAATACAACGGGTGTAGGGTTTTACGTGACAACAGAAAACTACACCCTCTCTTTCTTTCTTTTACGTTCTCCTTCTCCTCCTTCTCTCTATTCCTTCTCTCTTCCTTCTTTCTCTCTTTCTACTTGCTGCGAGTTCTCTGATCAACTTTGTGACAAAAGCAAAACGAGTTTACTCGTAATTGTCAAAGTTGACATTAAAAATAGGACGACAATCAAGTAGGGTTTACAACATGACCTAAGGAATTTAATATTCTCTACCATTTACCAAATAATCAAAGCGTAGAGAACAACTCCAGTATTAGGATGAAGCACAAAATCATGAATCTAACTCACAATACTTAGAAGTTTGTTTTCCCCACTTATAAGAAAAATGCTTCCTTAAGATTTTTAACATAATGACAACAACAAAGCAGATTGTAAAGCTCAGTAACATGCAAAAAAGGAAAATCTCTAGGCCGTCAACAACAATAGGAGAACTAATGCACCTGAGTGAGGGAATAAGTCACTCCTGGAATTCCGAATAGCTCTGCTCTTTTGACAGCCTGCAGATCAAGTTTTAAAAAAATGAATAGTCCAAAAAGAAAATTAATGTCTGGACAAATCACCAAACAATTTGATTGCAACTATAGTAACCTCGGAATAAACCCACTGCATATGTTCTGGATCATCAGGATCAAATGACTTTCCACTATGGACCTACAGGTGAAAATCCAACACAAATGACAAAATAAGATACAGTACTTAAATATAACATATCACATGATGAACAAATTGGACAGCTTACAAAGTTAGCTCATCACCTCATCCCATTTTATTAGATGTGCATATTCAATACAATGAGCAGCAGTTCTCGGGGTTTTTGCGAGAGTACAGAGAGGAAATTTCACTTGTGGAGGGAAAAGCCAGATGGTACACTTGAAGCATGGGGTGACCCCTGGTTTTATAACTCTTGCATGCCCCTTAAAACCTTCCGTCCCACCATCCACCATGGGTTTCATCGTTTCTTCCCTTGGATTGTCATCAGAATCGTATTATGTAATGTCATTCGACAACGGTGAAGCTCAATCAGATGGTGAGCTAGGTTGGTAAAAGCTCCTACTTCCAGTACTCATCGGAAAGCATTAATTGCCTAAACTAGCTATGAGTCAGAATGCAGCCACTATTAGATGTTTAAAGATCATTAAGGACCATAAGCAGTAAATTGAAATTAAAGCTGGAATTTTGAGCCAAAGAAGAAGCTTAAATTGACAAGAACAACCAATATGAATTTACTTACAACCAATATGTTGGTCTGGATGCTTGGAAGAGCTAACAAATAATTGGAAGGTTGGAAGGAATCTTTAATTTCTAAAGTGGGGAAGGAGATATTACTAAAAACAGTAGTGCAGGCTCTTCCTCAATATGAAATGTCAATTTTTCAGATTCCTAATTCCATATGTAGAGCGATTGAAGAGAGAATGGTAGCATTTTGGTGGAAAAGCAGAGAATCTCACTCTAGTATTCATTGGAAGAGTTGTGATTTCTTGAAGCAAAGGAAAGACAATGGAGGCATGGGATTAGAAGATTTACTTTCTCTTAACGAGGCTTTCTTAGGTAAGCAAGGCTGGAGATTGATGCACCCTCTTTATGGGGTCAAATTTTTAAAGGGATTTACTTCCCAAAAAGGAGTTTTTGGCATGCAATGGAAGGGCATAGACCCTCTTGGGGCTGGCAAGGCTTACTAGAGGGAAGAGACTCAATCTCATAATCTTCAATGTGGATAGTGAACAGGAGAAGCAATCAGTATCAAAGAGGACAAATGGTTGAAAAGAGGAGTAATTGGAGGGCCATCGAATGAAAATGACCCACAATAGGCAGAGGACACTAGGAAGGAAATTCTGGCTATTCCTCTTAGAAATCACTCTATTCAAGACAAACTAGTGTGGATTAGTAAATTACATAGTAAAGAGTGGCTATAACTACATAAAACTTACCGAGGACATCCGTAAAGCTCCAATGGCCTCCTCATCTTTCTCAGCTCCTCGACCTATATAGAATAAGATCTGGAAAATGCAAACAATCCCCAAAATTAAGTTCTTCCTTTGGAATGCATGTCAGAATAGTCTACCCACAATGGAGAACTTACACAAGCGAAAAATGGTAGCGGATCCTCTCTACTCCCTATGTAAAGATCAGGGGGAATCCACAGAGTATCTCCTTCTCCTTTGTCCTTGGACGCAAGAAATTTGGGCCCAACCATCCCTAAACATTCAGAAAACCCACCTTCTCTGTTGCTTGTAGCAACATCTTTAAAGGTCAACATCGATGGATCCTTCATTGAAAGCTCTATGGAAGGGGCAATCGCCTGTATTATCCGAAACTCAGAGGGTACGCTTGTGGATGGCTTCGCAAAACAGATCCATGTCTCCTTTGCCTCCCAAGCGGAATATGTGGCTCTCTCGAAAACATTTAACTTCTTTACTCCCTGGAAGACACGATCCCCTTGAGTAGAGTCAGACAATCTGACTTTAGTTAAAGCTATGTAGAATCAAGACCCTATTCCATGGGACGCACATGCAATCATCTCCCAATGCCTTGATCTGTCATCCAGCTTCTCACATCTGCATATCACTCGTTGCCATTGTGAAGCCAACTCCATTGTGGATTGGGCCGCAAAAGCTCAGCGCAAAAAACTCTTCCAAGGGACTGGATTTCTTCCCCTCCCCAAATCTTGTTGGATTTACTTTGTAAGGAAGCCCAGTTTTTGGGCCCCGCATTTCAAATTGAATTAAAGTTAATCAATTTATGACCAAAAAAAAAAAAAAAAATTGGCTTAGTAACTGAACAAGCATATCACCGAGTCAATAGGTAATTCACCACCTCTAGTGATTCGCTCTATAATCCGCATAGTCCATGATATCCGCATGGTTTATGATAACATGTCCTACACCCATAGATATAAAAATAAGATACTTCCAATAATAGGTGAGAATGTCATATGTCAATAATATATATAAAATCTATCAATCAAATTTAAAAGGTTAGATTTATTTATCATATATAACTGTGCCGGGAGAACTTGAGGCAAAGTTGGTGTAAATTTTTGAATGCATTTTGTCCTATTGAATTGGTTAAATGAAAACATAGAAAATGAGGTGTAATTTTTAGTAAATTAAATCAAAACTGGACAGGAACAGGACATTGAGTGCGTATTCGTCATCCGTTCCAAATCCTCCCACATGGTTAGTACAGTGAGTCTTTCATCAATCAGGCTTCAATATCCCGAATAGAGCACCGTCTCAAATGCACATACCTAGACTCTAGCGACCTTGCTCTTCACACCAGAAACATCATCAAATATGGTTCAACAACGTCTATCATTCTGATAGCAAAATCAACCACAGTAAGTTTTCAACCTTGGGAATCCGACGGCAGCGGATATATCAAATCCAAACCAACTCCAACCGCAGCTTCCCAAAGTAGAAACCTCTGAACTTCTTTATTGACCTGACAAAGTTTAGCAGGCAAATATCGAATGGCTTCCATTTAAGCACAAAGAACCAAACCGGAAAATCACAGACAACTCACTTCAAATAAAGATTCCAACAAAGCTCCATGCAGGTGCCATTTATGGTGGCAAATTGAAATACAATTGCAAATTATTGGGCACCATATCAACCTGATTGGCAAGACATTCAGTATTTTAGAAATCTTTTATGTTCACAAACAGTTTCAGCTCTGCAAAGCTTTCTGTAGAAGGTGATAAGGGCAATATGGAATAACAACATGTGGACATCCTTACCGTTCCACGGATGTATCATCAGGTCGATACTTCTGGCCGCAATATCAGTTGCTATGATAAGATAGCCTTCTTTTAGTCTCACTTCCTGTCGTCCAAATAGAAGGAATCAAATATGAAGTCAGGGACATATTTTCGCCAATAGCCTGGCTAGGATGTGCTTCAGTATATTATGCCCATGTTTGGCATGACGAGGAGTATATGCCTAGTTTAACTTGAGAAGGTCTACTTTAGGCGTAATTAAGTTCTGAAGAAAGAAAGAAACAGTTTTCCTAAAGAAAACACAGTTGTGGCCAGATAATTTTCTTAAGTGATATTATCTCTTTGATACTGTTTAGTGCTACCAAATGATAATGGTCTGTTAAGGTTTTGCAGCATCTTTCCTCCTGTCTAAAATAAATCTGGCATCTCAGATCCACAGAGAATAAGGGTAAAATCCATCTCGTTCCAAATTTATTATAGGACGAACACAGTTGAAGGGTATATCTTTAATATGCCAAATTTCTTAACTGTGAGCATTCTCAAAGTGAGAGAAGAAACATCATGATGGAAAAAGTGAAAAGCACTTACCGAGAGTGAAGCTGCTCGTGCATTGAAATTCATGTCTCCTTCTAGAAGGAGGATACTAGAGCAGCTTCCGTAATATTTCTTCAAGAATTCAAGCAGAAGAGTAGCTCGCGGTGCATTTCCAGCCTTTTTTGACGTCTCAAACTAAATGCACAAAAGATAAAATGTGTTAGTGGACCCGCGGACTGTTGTTTACAAGGGTTATTCCCATGATATGTGTGTGCTCATGAATGCTACAAGCTTCTGTATATATATAAGCCGCATTCACTTTAATACATTCCAAAACCCTCTTCGTGCAGGCAAACTTTCAGGACGTCATAAAAAACTCCCCATATTTGGAAACCAATTTTCGGGACGTCATAAAAAACTTCCCATATTTGGAAACCAATTTTCATGTAGCAACCAAGAGAAATGTCATCAGAGCATAAACTTCTTTCACTCGTGTAAAGAACTGCGTATATGTTTCATTTGATGCCCCTGCATATGGACAGATGACCTTACTGATAAATGCATGAAACTCTCTTCAGTCCATTTTTCATATAAAACTGATAGCCCATTACTCATTTTTAGCTAAGATCACTAATCACTGTCGCATGAATTGGGGATGGAGCCTGCCATATCATACATCAGTTGACATGTTTCGACACCATTTTTCATTATCCAGATAAAAATCTATTGCTTCCTATCATGTTTATAAGTTATAACAAGTACAGCACTGAAAAATGTGAATAAACTCCAGAAAAGCAATGCAGGATGTGCATCAGGAAGTATACCTGCTCCCCAACAAATATAATGCAAGATTCGGGGCTGTCCCACTGTAATAAATGTAGCAAGGTCTGATGTCTCCTACTCCTATGACATGTCTGAAACAGATAGAAGCATTAAGCTTGTCAAAAGCCAAGGATTGTCAATTGAGTACATGGACTATGAAGATGAATATTAAATAAGCATATGCATAACTTCTATGAAAGAGTCTGTAGATCAAGTCTCGCATTCAATGTCCTCACCACAAATCTATGGTCTAGACATGATGGCATAGGCTGTATTGGATTGACGTGAATGTGAACCACATCACCCTGTAACAGGCAAAATCATATTGAGATAAAATCAGTGAGTGCACAAGTAAACCCCAACAGAACATTCGCAAGAATTATAGCTTCATGACACCAACCTTAATCGTGTAAAAATCGCTTATGCTAGAGTATGGATGCACTAGCAAAAACAGTTTGACGGTTGTTGCATGATGAGTGCGACATCAACAACTTCTGGAGAGAGCTGACTTGCTTGGAAGAGTTGAACATGAAATCTACCTAGGCAGCATCAAAGTAAGAATGTCAGTTCTTCATCCTACAATATCCAGGAAGAATCATCTCTGTATAATGCAGGATATGGAGGCCCCAAAGATACAACCCCGCATCTTTAATAATTCTAATATGGTGATTACAAAGTACCCAATGAAATATACTCACAACACAATAGACTAATCAAGGCATCACGTGCTAGCTGAATATCCTTTTTTAAGAAGGACCGTTCACCAGTCACTCTAATCCCTATAGGCATACGAGAGGCAATAAATGTCCACCTTAAATACTTGGAATTCTAAAAACATTAAAAAAATTAGCGCCACTAGTGAATGCATGGGGATTTTTCTGGAGAAGAAAGTGATCTAGCATCTTAACATGAATGCTGGGTTAATGAATCAGCTTTAAGATGCCAAGAAGGTCTTGCTCCGAAAAGAAGAACTCAACTTATTCCTAATTATTTACCTCATCAATCACTAGAATCTGCACCGTGTCAAATTTAAAAACTTGCCTCTCCAGTATCTGGCACAAGCTCCCGATGGTTGCCACTACTATTTTTGGGGGTTCTGCCTGAAAATGTTATAAGGAAAAGCCAAGGAAATCATATTGAAGGTTGACACATGAAATCCATCAACAGCATGCTTTAATTTTAGAGAAGCATCCCAAAGGCATAGCTACATTAGGCAATTGATATTTCTTAGCACTTGAATGGACAGGTGTGGGGATTTGGGTGGGCAATTAATTGCCAGCTTGTGTTATCATGCTTATGGTCAGACAGGTCCTCTGTTCTCAGGTTTAAAGACATCAGCGAGAGAATTTTAGCTTTTTCCTCTTCTTAGTACATCTATATATAAGATTCATGATCTTTTTTTTTTTTTATCAGTCCTACTCTAACTCTCAACTTACTTTTAGACTTTTGCCCTACCTCTTTATAGGGCGTGAGAGTCGGAACCCACATCTCAAGCTAATCATCTCTACCCCAACCCCCCTTGAAAATGTAGGATTTGAACTCCCCACCTCACTCTTCCCATGTGAGAAGGGTGGCCACTGGGCCAAACTCCAGTGGTTTAAGATTCATGATCTCAAAAGCAAGAAATTCCAATAAAACTAAAAATCTAGTTACAGGGTACTTGTAAGAGTGTGAACAGAATACCATAATAAAGGAGCAAGACAACCACAAACGTATAGTCAAGAAAAAGGAGACAACTAAAGACATACATGAGCATCGATAAAGAGACAAACTTATTTTGCCCAAAAATGGAAGAATTAATAGAAGCTGTATTTAACTGAGTAATTTATGCATGGAAGAACAGTTTTGCATAAGTTACAGGAAAAAAAACAATTTTGCATCATTAAACTTGCACAAGCAAATGGATACCAGCATATGATATTCAGTCAAGAAAAGGAAAAATGCACATAACACAAAAGCCATCAATTTTACAGAGCAACCACAAAAATGTCATTGAAGTATATCGGAAGATAGCTCTGCCAATAGTGTTTAGGTCTCCCGGGAGAGGGGAGGACAGAAGTACCAAGCTAAGCATTTCAATATCGATTCTCCATGACTTCTCCTACATAAGGAGATGTACCTCCATCTAGAAGAGCCATAACGGTACATGATTTATCTTGCTCCATGTCAAGATCCATTGGCTTTGCAGCCAACAACCGAGCAACTTTAGCTACCTTGTCATAAATGGATAACGATAAGAAGAAGACATGACATTATATTCTTAATGTAGCATGACAGCATTTTATGCAGATGTAACAACCACTTTCTAAGTTACAATAGTGAAAGAGAAGCAGAAGATGAAAGGGAAACTATCAAATGAAATATCATGATCAGAAACTTACCTGAATGCCAAGTTCTCGGGTGGGGACAACTATTAACGCTTGTACAGAAGACCGTTGGGTGTTCATAACTGAAAATATCCGCAGAAGGAATGTCAGCGTCTTCCCAGAACCTGTCTAGAGAGCCAAAAGCATGAGTGCACCGGCCATGTCAATGCATGATCCTTTTATGTTTTCTTCCTTAGTTGAGTTCATATGCAGAGTCAAAGAGTAATTCCAATTGAGTTGAAAGTCTGAACATTAACACTATAGATCATATCACATCAGACACATATTAGACCACTATTTTCGCAAACATCTCCTCAAAACTCAATAAACACAACTGTGAATTGACCAAGATAGCGGGATACTTCATGACTGCCTAACACGAAGCAATCTTGAGCCCTTCTGAAAAGTTGCAAAGTAGTTCTTCCATCGGCGTTTTCTCCCAAATTGCCTATGTGGCAACCTTTCCTAGAAATTGGGAAACTGATAAGATAGATTATTTAAATATTAAATCACACTTTCATCTAATGGCTTAAGCTTTTTGAACAGTTGACAATAATTCCAAGAAATTTCACATGGTATCAGAATAAGAGATTCTGAGTTCAAACATTTCACCTTGGCAATAGTCATACAAAATCTCACTTAATAATGGTGAGTCTTTTCAAATTCTCATAAAGAGACTAAAAGCTTTGGCATCGACTTGATTGCATTTGCTGCCTACTTCCAATGTACTATTTTCTCGTTTTGTTCTTAACAAAAAACTGAAAATCGATGGCAAATAAGAGACCAACCTAAGCATCAAGCACGCAATCCCTCCTAGAGAAAAGGGCAGGCAATGCTTCCCTCTTAACATCAGTCGCTAATACGTACTCAACTTCCTCCATCCTGCAAAACCGCCCAAACATAAATTCTCCACATAGCTCCGAAAACCCAACATCGGCAAAACAACATCTCTCACTTCTCGCTCGAAAGTAACAATCTCTGAACTCGGCCACACTTGCCTGCGCAGGACTAGAGCTGTTAAATGGTGGGTCGGGTCATTAATGGGTTGACCCAAATTGACCCATTAACCCATTAATGACCCATTTATGTTTAATGTAAATTTTTTGACCCATACCCGACCCGACCCATATTAATAAAATATTTTCATATTTAACCAAATTTGAGAAAACTTATTCTTATGTTTTTTTAAAAAAAATATATTACTAAAAACTTCCAAACAATACAAATCCAATCAATAATTTATCAATTTTTTATAATTTTTCAAAAAAATGATATATATTTATTTAAAAAATAAAATAATTTTATACAACACAAATTTAATGGAAAATTTTTATAATTTTTAAAATAATTGTTTTAAAAATCGAATTTTAATTATTTTTATTTTTTAAAATTATTTTTTAATTATTTTTATTTTAAAAAAAAAAAATTTTTAATTATTTTTTTAAAATGTATTTTTAATTATTTTTTAATTTTTTAAAAATATTTTTAATTATTTTTATTTTTTTAAAAAATATTTTTAATTATTTTTAAAAAAAGTATTTTTAATTATTTTTATTTTAAAAAAATATTTTTTAATTATTTTTATTTTTAAAAATTACTTTTTAATTATTTTTATTTTTTAAATATAATTTTTAATTTTTAATTTTCTTTTTCTTTTTCTTTTTTTTTTTTTTTTGTTCTTCTTCTTCTTTACTCGGCCGCCGGCCACGGCGAGCCTCGAGCTCGCTCGGCCGACGCCGGCGAGCTTGCGGCTCGCCGAGATCCGGCAAGCTCGAGCTCGCCCGACACCGGTGAACCTCGAGCTTGCCAACGTCCGGCGAGGCTCGAGCCTCGCCGGGCGTTAGCGAGGTGAGCCTCGCCGATCCGACGAGCTCGAGCTCGAGGCTCGCCCGGCTGGTTGCCGGCCATCACCGTGCTTGGCGACGGAGGAAGAAGAAAGAAAAAAAAAGAAAGAGAAAATAAAATAAAAGAAAATAAAAAATAAAAAATAATTATAATTATAGTTTCGGTTTTTATAAAAAAAAAAAATTGTAAAGTTAAAGAGAGAAGAGAAAGATGGGGAGATTTTGAGTTAAAATAAATGGGTTCATTTTTAATGGGTTGATAAATGGGTCTTAAATGGATTAGTTAAGACCCATATATCTTAATCTTGACCCATTAAAACTCATTATAGGTGCTTTAAGAAATAAAGATTGACCCATTAACGACCCATTTAACCATAAATGGGTCAATAAATGGGTTGCACAACCCATTTAACACCTCTACACAGGACATGCTCGGGCACGCGGCCGCCACAAATTCTTCTCAGCGTGAGAGGGGTTGGCTCCGGGTCGGCTTCGTCCGCCGCGGGGGAGAAGCTGACGAGGGCTCACCGCGGCTCGTGACGGGACGTGGAGAGAGGAGATTGAATTGGGCGAGCGGTGATGACGGTCGAGAACTTGGGTTCGGGGTTGCGGAGAAGGAAGAGGGACGAAGGAGGGACGAGCTTTGTTGCGGAAGAGACGGGAGGACAGAGAATGGCGAGCGGAGTGGTGGGAGTAGAAGAAGAAGAAGAAGCAGCAGCCATTGTCGAGCAAAGAAGCTCGCTCCGCAGACGAGTAGCTGCCGTACAGCAGATACGTCTTCAACTTCGCTGTACCCAAATCCTTTCCCTTGGCCTCTTCCCCGAATTATTTCACAAAAAAATTAATTATCTTAAAAAATTTCTTTTAAAAAATAATTATTTATATTACTTATAAGGGAAAAAACCACCAAAAAAATCCCAAATTTTACCTAAAGTAACATATTTATCTCAAACTTTTTCTATGACATAAAAAACCATGAAGTTTGCTAACCATGACACATTTACCCCCGAACTTTCATTTGTGACACAAAAAATCATGAACTTTCATTTGTGTGACACATTTACTCTAAATCATAGGGGCATTTTGGTCTTTTTACTTTTAAAATTTTTTTCTTTTTTTTTTTTACATTTACCCTAAATTTTTTCCTTTTTAAAAAAATTTTTAAATCAAAATTTTTTGGTCATTTTTCTATTTTTTTTTTTTTTTTTACTTTTAAAAAATTCTTTTTACTTTTAAAAATTTGTGTGACACATTTACCCTAAATTTTTTTTTTTTTTTTTTTTTTTTTAAATCATAGGGAAGCCGGGGTCGGCAAAGAGAAGAAGAAAAAAAAATAAAAATAAAATAAAAATAAAAAATAGAAAGAATAAGACGAAAATACTCTTAACTTGGGGTAAATGTGTGCGCAGTTTGCAACAGAAAGTTTGGGGTTTTCGTGTCACAAAAATAATTTGGGGTAAATTTGTCATTTTGGGTAAAGTTTTGGGTTTTTGGTGATCTTTTCTCTACTTAAAAAAAAATAATGGATTATCATTAATAATGAAAATAATTTTTATTAATTATTTTAATGGATATCAATCAACCTTTTTAAAAAAATATTGTTAAAATTAGTCATTTTTCCCGAACAAATGAAGTTAATTAAACTAAGACTAACACGTGGCAGTCTTGGGGTGGCCCTACCCTAAAAGCTAGGGAGCTCCAGGTCCCACGGATCATGATTCGAGACCCTACGCATTCCATGATTTTCCCAAAAAAACCTTGAAAATAACTATAATTAATTTCTCTAAGATATCATATATGGCCAAAAGGACGAATATGCCCCAATCAACGTAGGTCCAACAATAACAGTCTCAGTCAATTTCAAAACTAAGCACGTATCATCTAAGTACACGTCATTACCCAATTGCACATACAAATACACCTTACAGATTAAGATTCGTCCATATTTTCATAAAGCAAACACATGGCATACGAAGTCATACTGGGGCATAAATAATAAAGGAAGTTCCCCGATTACATCTACGATAAAAAAAGCAAAATCACTTCAATAAATTCAGGAAATTAATGATATTTTCATTTGAAGGACTTAATTGAAAGTTATGGTGCCAAAAGGGTATCATGTGGGAAATAACTTCTTACTACACGTAATCGAAATGCCAGACCGTGAGTTGCAAATAACCAATCGCTTTCACACTTACATCTATGTTTCCAATCAGCCTAATTTTTTTCCCTTTTTTTTTTAATATTGATTGGTGGCAATTCGATTAGATAGAAAAACCCCGAGTATACCCCGTTTAGGATTTGAGAAGGTTGGGGCCGCGGAGAATGACCGATGGCTTGGGGTTAGGGCCATGGAGGCGTGTGAGCGAAGCAGTGACGATGAGGGAAATTCAAGGGTTTGGAGCGAGGAAGAATGTGCGAAGGTCGAGGAAGGAATTGGGAGTTTTTGTGGAGTTAAAGAAGTCTACCGGGACAAGAAAATTAAATAAAAGCAAAGATAATCCCGAGCATTGACTTGTTGGACGGAGTATTTTTGTCTCCACGTCAGTGCTCCGTTTGTTTTAGTAAATATTTTATGATTAAAAATATTTTTTTATGAAAACAATTATTTAAGAAAAATTAAGTTTTTCTGGTTATTTAGAAAAAAAAAATGATCTTAACCTTGGCAAAAGAGGAATTCATTTTCCATCAATTTAATCTCGTTGTTTTTAATCCTTAAAAAATATTTTTCATTTTTCATAAATTGATCAATTTTAGAAATATCTACCCTAATATAGCACGCCAGACCGCCAAAATCAGGAATCACCCGAATTGGTCGGTTTGGTCCGATTCCCGGAGGGATCGGTTTGGTCCGATTCCTGGAGGGATCGGTTTGGTACTCGATTTCATAAAAATGGAATCGGTGATTATTGGTCCAGTTCCCAATTCTGAAGAGGAATCAAACCAGACTAGACCAATTGGACCAACCTTTTTTTAAAAATAATATATTTTTTAAATAGCAATAAAACTTAAAAAGAGTAATAACTCTTGTATTTTTCTTAATTTTTAAATTTTTTTGCTAAGTAATTGATTTCATGGGACCGAGTCGGTTTGGTTCCGTTCTCAATCTTGCATCAGTCCCATTTGGTTCCCAGCCCCAAAAATTGAGGATCGATTCTCTTGATTTGGTCCTTGATTCCTAAGTGGAACCGTATCGATCGGAACCGATCACCTCTATACTTTTTAGTGTCCCTCTTCTCTCGTTTGTTTCTTCTTGTTTTCTTTCGCTTTCCGACATGACCTTCCACGACGTTGTTCTGTCTCATATTCGAGCTATTAGCTGTCTAAAGATACGATGGATTGATTAGTGAAATTTTCCCCCTTGCTTTAGTGGATTCTTCATCCTAAAAAATAAATTGGAAAGGCTGCACCTCTTCCTTCATGTTACGACTCACATCATCAGAGGGGCAACCACGCGATCGACCAAGTACTCCAATCTTATGAATAGTTGAATGGGTCTACCGATGTTGAAAGATATTTAAGTGATGATTGCACACACGCAGCGCAACTGGCATTCGGTATATGAATGATGCACGAGTGGTATCCATCCTTCGGATGTTCGACATGATCCGACGTGGTCTCTTGATAAACATAATTTCCACCGGACCTGCTCCCTAGCACCATTTAGACTGTTTTCCCAGGGCTTTTCTGATTTGACCAGAGGAGACCCACGCAGAGTGGAGAAATCCGGCAAGCTCAGGCCAGGGAAGGAAAAGGTGAAGAAATATGTACGGCGACATTCACCATTTCTATTTCCCAGCGTGAAATCTCAACTCCCGCAGTTGGCAGTCGAGAAGAAGAGTACGGTTCTGAAAAGAACGAATTCTTTTTTGGTCCAAAAAAAGAACGAATTCAATGGGAGCTTTGACCACATCATTTGAGGAACGGCGCAGAGAGAGAGAGAGAGAGAGAGCGCACGGAGAAGAAGTGAGATGGAGACGAAATGCACGAGGTCGAGGGAGCGGAAGGATGCGGGCAATGGGAAAAGCAAGGGATAAAATAAAATGGTAAGATTAATTTTTATTTTAAACTAATTTTTTATCATAAAAATATATATAATTAATATATTTATAATACGTTTAATCCAAATTAATTTTTTAATCATTAAAAATCTCAAATTGATATTGTTGTGATAAAGATCGATTAAATTATATTAATATTATAAAGAAATTATAAACTAATCTATTTGTGATAAACGGATGATAAGATTTTAAATTGATATAAATTTGACCAACTTGGATCGGTAACGATGAGAACACTGTCGAAGGGGCGGGTCGGAAAGTGAAAGAGGCGAGGGAGAAAACAGAAAAAAGGAGAGGGGCGCGGTCCCCACATTTCAGAACACACGTGAGAGGGGCCCCACATCTGATGAAATGATAGAACATTGTGGAAGAGCGTGTCCGAACCATAAACCGGCCTTTGCCTTTTTCTGCATTTCCTTGAGAGAGGCATTCTGGTTTTGTTCGCCGTCGGACTCGGAGAAGATAAAACAGAGGGCGGAATCCAGAGCAAAGAAGAAATGCATCCTCCCATTTTTGGGCACTCTTTCGCCGTGCTCGCGGCATTGATCCTCCTTTCCGGGCTCGCTTTCAATTTTCTCAACAGGAAAAGAGCCAGTGCACGAAGAAATGCAGAAGATGCTGATGCCGGGGCGGCGGGATGGTCGGCCTCGCCGGTGGAAACCGATTCCGGCGCATCTAGTTCGTCGACCGCGCCGGCTGGAGACCGTTGCGAGGTGTTCTTGAACTTTAGAGGTCTAGATACTCGAAATGGTTTCACCAGTCACCTCTACGACAGGCTGGTCGCTGCCGGAATTGATGTTTTCTTGGACGATGACAAGCTCCGCCAAGGCGAGGAGATCGGCCCGGATCTCTTGGAAGCCATCAAGAACAGTAAGATCTTGATCCCCATTCTTTCCGAGAATTATTGTTCGAGCAAATGGTGCCTTGATGAACTGATTCAAATAATGGAGTGCAAGAATAATAAGACGGGGCATGTAGTGTTGCCTATATTCTACAAAGTGAAACCAACTGACGTGCGGCATCAGATCGGAAGTTTCGGAAGCGCATTTCGTAGGCGGAAGAGGCCTTTCATCCCAGCGACTTTGGAGAAATATAAGCAAGCACTCACTGCAGTCGGTAAATTGAAAGGATGGGAAGCCGATGGGTACTTCATTTTTCACCGAAAACTTTCTTTACTTTCTTTTAATTTGTGTGGGGTTTACTGTTGTTCTGATTCCTACCTGCTTTCTTTTTTTCCTTTTTATTTTTATTGTTTTTAAATAAAAGGATTTAGATCCTGCAATGCAAGAGTTTTATAAGTTATCATTTTTAGGAATTACTTTAACGATAATGACCCACCTAATTATAAATTCTAATTTAATGATCTCATTCGCTTGAATAATATAAGCTTTTTTAGATGAATTTTCACCCATATCCAGATGCCTTGTAACACTGTACCATTTCTTTTTTCATGTTTAAATTATAAGTAAAATTAGCCTTCATCACAGACTTTTCTAGTTACATATTTTTTTTTCAGACTAATATTTCTACTTATCGTTGGTTCCCATTTAAAGCTAATACAACATATACCGTGTATGTTAATAGCCAAAGCCATTATTCTTCATCTTCCCAAGGTACATTTATGAAATTATAACATCATTAATGAGTTGCTTTTATAATCATTTTTACCAAAAGAAGTATTTCATATGATGGTAAATATAAAAAAAGGAAAATAGATTATCTTTATTATTTGTTTGTTTACGTATCTTTCCAATGCATTTTCTTATCTTCAACACATTATTATCTCATACACCTGCATAAATTGAAGCATTGTTCTTATATTAAGGAAAAATTATTCTGGAAAAATCATTTTTCTACTTCCACTGAAATCAACACCCGATTAATTAAGATCATAGAAGAAAGATACTCAAAAAGGAAAGTAAAGTACAATCTTTTGTTATCCCTTGACACAATAAAGATCGATAAGAACATGAATTTAGAAAGATTTCAAATTCACAGCATGAGTAGAAACTTGCTAGCATGCGCATATAAGGAGAAATCTCCTCAATTGTATTTAGGTAGTTCACAATATTGCACTCTGAATGACTTTCCAGCTCGGTATTATAGGAATTAACTTCCTATTGCATCAAAAGTTATTACCTACTTATTGATTGATGGCTGTAGTCTTATACAAGTTAGCTTATTGTATTTTTGCTTATTTCAAATGCTCTAGAAAGTTTTCAAAGTCACATCCATGTCATCTTTAAGATTTTAAATAAAGAACAATTTTAAAATTTTATTCAAATTGATACTATATAAAAATTTAAGATTCATTAGCGGTACCTCAAGTTTCTTCCTGCTAAATAAATTGTCTTAGAATGATAATGGAATAGCCATGTGAAGCAACTACAAGCTCTCCCACTTTAATCTTAGCATTAAGACAATTTATGGAGGTGGCAAAAACAATTCTTGGATATTTTTGTTATTATGTTCTCAATGTATAAACAATATAAAGTCATTGTTGCCACGTACTTGAACTCTTGTCGCCTTTGACAGGAATGAAGCAGAATTAGTGAATATGATTGTCAAAAAAGTGTTGAGTGAGCTGAAGAAAGACTTTGATTTGCTTATTCCTGAGAATTTGGTGGGAATTGATAATCCTATGGAGAAGGTTATGAAAGATGTAGCTAATAATTCTGACGTTACCCTATTTATTGGCATCCATGGAATGGGAGGCATTGGTAAGACAACTCTTGCTAAAACTATCTTCAACAAGCTCTCCAATCAATTTAAATGTCACAGCTTCATTTCTGATGTTAGGGAATTATGTAATCGTTATGGCCTTGAGTTCTTGCAGAATCAGCTAATCTTAGATTTATTGAAGGATGAAAATCAAGTTCATAATAAGGATCAAGGGACTAAGATTCATAATAAGGATCAAGGGACTAAGTTCCTCTCATCCAGGTTCAAAGAAAAGAAAGTACTCGTTCTTCTTGATGATGTGGACGATGATGATCAGTTGAAGGCTTTGGCTGGAAATCATAATTGGTTTTATTCAGGAAGTAGGATCCTTATTACCACAAGAAACAAGAGTATTCTTGATAATGCTAGGGTGGACTGCTACCATGAACATGAGGAATTGGATGAGAAGCAATCTTTGATCCTGTTCAGTAGACATACTTTTCGAAAAGACTCTCCTCCAAGTGAATTCATGGACCTTGCTCATGATGTTGTATCAACGACCGGGGGCCTACCCTTGTCTCTTGAGGTTTTAGGCTCATTTTTGTGCGGAAGAGAGCCAACACTATGGAGAGGTACGATAAAAAGGTTAAGAGAAGTCCCTCATAAGAAGGTGCAAGAAAAGTTAAAGATAAGTTACGATGTGTTAGAACCCAGACAAAAAGAAATATTTTTGGATATCGCTTGTTTTTTAATTGGGACTGATGGAAGAATTGCATCCTACATGTGGGATGCATGCGGGTTTTTCCCAGAGGAGGGAATCGAAATGTTGAGGTTTATGTCATTAATAAAAATTGGAGATGATCATGAGCTCAGAATGCATGACTAGTTGAGAGATCTTGGTAGGGAAATCGTTCACGAGGAGAATCTAGAAAAGCCTGAGTACCGTAGCAGGTTGTGGGACTCCAAGGAAGTCCTGAAAGTGCTAAAGGAAAATAAGGTAATGGTTTCTCTTTTTTTGCTCCCTTAATTCATGTTCTCTTGTCTAAGTGATGCTGGTCCTTTACTTTAATGCTTGCTCTAGTGAGTAGAGAGCCTTCTAATATTATTACCCTCATGTTTTTTTTTTTTATTGACGTGATTAGTGATTAGAAACTAGGAGATTGCTCGCTCTCGAAAAGTAGTGCAACTTACCTTAGATTTTTATTAAACAAGTGTACATTACGAATATATCTCCTAGAATGAGGTACTTAACAATTTATTAGATAACCAATAAGGTGCTCTATATTGAAAGACTCCCAATCTTTAAGTGCATTTGTTTTACGTAAAACTTAAGATTTGGAAAATATCTTTTGAAAATGATTGACTAGATTGCTTAGAAAAATTAGTTACGGAAATTATTTCATTATCGACAACAATTTATGCCGATTATTTTTGTGAATGATGAAAATATATTTTTCACTAATTCATTTTTGAAAACTGCATAGGCAGTCGTTTTTTGGAAAATATTTTTCAAATTTTGAGTTTCGTGGAACAAACGCATCCCAATTCAGTTTTGTGCTTCACACATGCAATAAATAACTTGATTATGTCACCATAAACCATAACTAATTAGTAACTAGGATATATAAATCATAGAATTCAAATTAGTAGGGAAAATTTTATATAAGGTTTTGAAGTGGAGTTGTTTTCTTACAAGATTGTATGAAGTGGATGTCATCTCAAATAAAGGTCTCAAGTGGTCAATTTAGTTTCAAATAAGGGCCTAATCTCACCAACTAGCCAAATCTTATCCACGTTTTGGGGCATTCTCATCCAAAAACATTTTTCATTATTTTTCTTTTTCTTTTTTCTTGCTCTTGTTTTCTTTTCTTTCTTTTTTGTACTTCATCTTTCTCGAGCCTCCTTTGTTCTGGTTGTGATGATCATACCACTCTCCACCACTTAAGACGTTCAATTCCTTCTGTCACAATCAACAGCCTCTTCATGGCACTTCGTCAACTCCTCCTCCACCAATAGAGACGAGATCTTGACAATGTCAATTCCATCTCGAGACACCTTAACCTTACTCCTCTCCTTCTCCACGGCCCTAGCTTACCCACCACCATCCTCCCATTCTCTGGCCAATTTCTTCACCTTCACTGCACAATCGCCCTTTGTCTTCTTGCTTCGCTTCGCCCTTTCTTGATTTCCCTCACCTTGCTTGGCCGTGACTGAGGAAGAAGAGAACTTGGAAGACTCAATGTCTGCAGATCTTTTTCGAGGCCTTAAATTGCAATAGGGAGTCTTTTGTAGGTGTAGAGCTTAAATTTTGTGCGTGTCAAAGGGCTTAGAGGGAATGGGTGGATGTGGGTGTTTGACTATGGCTATGGCGATGTTGATAAGGACTTGTTTTGGGAGCTTCTAGAGGGAAAGGGTGGAAGGATATATCGCAAAGTCACTGTGCGCCTGGGAGCTTCCTGTAAACGACATAGAGTTGTGACTTCTTTATAGCTGAGTGAACCGCATTATGGGATGCAAAATCCTGATTTGAGGCAATGCAAAATTTCCGTTGTTTCAACTTGTCTCCACAAATGCTCTGAATTAGATTTCCTAGAGTCATATAAATATCTCTTGTTCAAGCCAGAAAAATCTAAGCCAATATGACGCAGATGATGTATCCTCGTAAGGATGAAACCTGTCATCTTGGACAACCTGTCTGCCACCATAAAGCATAATCACAACCACGTTGGGCGTTTTGTAACAAAAAAGTAAAATCCATGCCGAGGCCCTTATTTGACACTAAATTCATCATTTGAGACCCTTGTTTGAGACAACGTCCATTTTAGGTCCTCTTTTGAAAAAACACTCCACTTCAAGTCCTTATTTAAAATTTTCTCAAATTAGTATAATAGGAGTGAACATGGTGGGATTTGTGTAACTGATTGTGATTTTGACTCTACTAATTATAATCCATTGTATGGTTTGACTCAAGTTGTTGCTCAAAATACTAGCTCCCGTTTGCATTCTCAATGTGCAAACTTGTATAATATCAATAGCCAATTCATGTATTAAATTCAAAGCCTTTGTCTATTTATTATTTTTTTTTTCAAATTATATCACAAATAAGCTAAACTGCCCAAAAGAAAAATGAATATCTTGTATACTTTGTATCTAAATAAACTAGTAAAATTAAATTTCAAAACTAAAAAGGTGCATCTTTCACGCCATTATTTCAATATTTTTGCAGGATATACTTCCGCTCCGTTCAATTCAAGTTACCATCATAAGTCGAAATCAAAGTGCCTTTGGTAAAACTGATATAAGATCTTTTAAGTTTATTAATCAAAATACCTAAAGTTACTTTCATTTATATTATCTAAAAATACGATCGACTTTGATAAATGCGAAGTGAGAAGCATAGACAAGAAACGAATGACATATAAAGCATAATTGAAACACATTTTTAACTCACTCCATGGGTATTATTGAGTATACGACCAAATAAATAAAAACACAAAGTGTTGCACCTAAGAGAAAAATAACACAGTTTAAAAGAGCGTAAAAAGAAGCCTAGCCTTTTGCATGTGGGCCGAAAATATTACAACTTTTCATTCAGTGGAAAAAATTGACACCCTTTACAAATTCTGCTTATTCTCACTTTAAATCGCCACGCATTATTCTACACAGCTCAATGTGCGAACATACACAGTAAACCGCAATAATCAAGATCATAAATAGATTTTTATATTTCAAAATGCTAAAAATTTGGTACAAAGGTTATTAAAAATAGGAAAACAACCTAGTTTTTTGTGTTTGTTGATATGGTTCTGTGTATGTCGGCACAGTGAACCATGTAGGGTATTTGTGGTGATTTAACGATGACAATGGACGACAATTGTAATGGGTGTTAGCTTTGTTCCACGGATAGATGATTGGTTTTTTTTTTTTTTTTAATTATTAATAAGTTTGAAAGGTTATTTAATGTTTGCTCTAGATGTAAAAGGTTAGGCATTTTTCTGGTACGATTCAAAGATTGTGCTGCCTTTGTCCCAAGTACAAAAAGTTAGGCTTATTTTTGGGATTTGGCTGTAAGTACACTTCAAATCTATGGACCGATTCTTGAAAGTGAAAACGTTACACACTTGAAAACAAAGAATTCTTGGTGACAGATAGGATTTCTTGATATTTTAAGGGAAGTTTACGAGGGAAATGACTAATATGAGTATGATTACTTCTTTTGGAGGTTGCTTCCTTTTTTTATAATTATTCTTAACTTGGATTCCTTTAAGGTGTTGAAATCTATTTCCTTCTCCACTAGTTACGTCATTCTCCTTTAAGTATCCATGAAATCTTGTACAACAATGTGAAGTACAATAGGAAATTTTCTTGTTTGGAGAAATTGACTTGTGGAAATCCCTGAATTTCTAAATTACTTATCCACTTCGCATGCTTTAGTGATTTTTCTTGATGAAAGCTTGCTACAATGGTTCGCAAGAATAGCTATTCTGTTTATAGTTTGTTCTGATGAAGCAGTTATTCTTTCGTTTGATTCAAAAATAGATGAGGTATTACTATTCTCTCAAAATCAGGAATATTTTTTCTAGGAGGCCAGGGAAAAGCTATTCCACGTTACTAAGAATAGCTTTAATTTTCATATTGAAGCGATGACTTTGCATATTTAATAACTAATTATGTTGGAATAGACCAAAGTTATTAGATCTATGATTATTATATTTAAATATTTCAATCATCTATAGTTATGATTTTTTTAGAATAAATCATATTGTAATCTATAATTAAGTCATAATTTACGCTAAAACAATGTTATAGAGGATATAATACTTATAATTATAAATTAAATGATTGATGATATTTTAGTTATTAGTAATAATAAAATAAATTACACAGGATATTAGTATAACTACCATCACAAGTTCAGTTACTTATAATTATACATTACTCCAATGGGAAAAACAACAGTGAGTATATGTTAGTTTTTATTAATGGGGTAAGTAGCACACTCAAGTAACATATATGAAATTTATACATAAGAAGAAGCGGAAAAGAAAAGGACTTCATAATGTGAAATCCTGTGCATTGAATGTACGTCCTAACTCCTAACTAATATAGTAATGCAGCTAAATTAGCGGAAAGAAGAGGATTTGCAAGTTGTAAAGTTTTACCCTTTATGAGCCATTATACTAAAGAGTAATACTATACAAACTATCATACAAAATAAAACAAAACCCAAAAAAAGAGAACATCATAATTCTTTTTAAGATCCAAGTACGTATGGCCACATTTCAAAATCAAAGTTGATATGTCGATACTTTGCTAGTCTCTTAAGAACGTCTATGCATGTTATAGCAATATGAACAAATAATATTATATTAGTTTTGTTGGATATAAATAGGATTAACGAACATTGATTATTACCTACAGGGAACAGAAAATATTAAGGCCATTTATTTTAACAAAGTTCACCATTCCCACTTTGATTGGCCATTCAAGAATTTTGAGGCTGAGCAATCCAAGAAGTTAACAGGTCTAAGGTTCCTTGATGTGAGTGGGGCATGTCTTAGAGGAGATTTTGAGAATTCAATGGGGGAGTTAAAATGGCTTTGATGGTGGCATTGTCCCTCGACTTTTGAAGCAAACAATTTTCGCTTAACGGAATTAGTCGCACTCGATTTGTCTTGGAGCACAATCTCAGATGAATGGCAAGGATGGAGTTCCATGGTAAGATTGAAGAACAAGTTTTCTTTTTCTGCATTCTTTGGAATCATAATTGCTCTAGGCTAACCCTCGATTTTTATTGTTATGCTTTTACTAGATGGCAGAGAAGTTAAAATATCTTGACCTTACAGATTGTCATTTGTTAAGAAGTACAGTCTTCCTCTCAGCTTTTAAGAATTTAGAGGTTCTGATCCTCAAACGTTGTGTGAAAGTGGAGCAAATTGACTCTTCTATCAGAGAAATGAAGAAGCTGGTACGCTTGGACTTGGAGCATTGTATAAGTCTCGAGGTGCTGCCAGATAGCATAGGAGCTTTGCAAAATCTAGAAATTCTGAATATTAGATAGCATAGGAGCTTTGCAAAATCTAGAAATTCTGAATATTAGTGCCGATGGGGAATTAGAATTAACCGATGATATTTTTAGGCTGAGAAATCTCCGACATTTAGATGCTTCAGAGGTCACATTTAGGGGAACACTGGACTTTTTCCAATTAAACCAGTTGAGGACATTATCTGTGAGCCGTTGCTATAATATACATAAAGTTCGAGGTCTCAACAAATTGAAATATTTGGAAAGCTTGATCATCACAAAATGCGATTCAATTGAAAGGCTGGATCTTCCAAAATCCAAGAATTTGAAGACAGTATATGTTCAGCAATGCCAAAACTTAGTTGAGATTCAAAGCCTCAATCAGTTGGAGTTCTTGGAAAACCTAGAATTATCTGCCAACTATTCAGTTGAAAAGGTAGACCTTTCAAAATCCAAATATCTAAAGCAGTTACGTGTTCTTGGTTGCGATAGCTTAGTCGAAATTCAAGGCCTCGATAGGATGATGTTCTTGGAATCCCTTCATATCTCGAGAGTTTCAATTGAGAGGTTGGACCTTTCAAATTCCAATGGTTTGAGGACTTTACATCTTGAGTGGTGCGAAAACTTGGTGGAAATTCAAGGCCCCGGTAAGTTGACGTTCTTGGAAGAGATGACAATCAATGGGTGCAATGCAATTGAACAGCTGGACCTTTCAGACCCTGAGGGTTTGAAGTTCTTAAGAAAGATAGAAATCTTTAATTGCGCTGCAATTAAACAGCTGGACCTTTCAGACACTGGGGGTTTGAAGTTCTTAAGAAAGATACATATCTATGGTTGTGCTGCAATTGAACAGCTGGACCTTTCAAAATGTGAGGGTTTGAAGATATTATATGTTAATTGGTGTAAAAACTTAGTCGAAATTCAAGGACTTGATAAATTGGAGTTCTTGGAAGAGCTAAAAATCTCTTGGTGCACTTCCTTGGTAAGGTTTGACCTTCATGATATTCAGAATTTACGGACTTTGTTCCTGTTTAATTGTGATGAACTACGGGAGATCCCAAGACTTGAGGGGTTGATATCCCTAGAAACTATTAGTATCTTGGGATGTTCGTCGATTGAGATCTTACCTGATTTTTCATCATGTACCAACTTGATTTTTCTGGCTGTGAAAAATTGTGTAAAACTGACTGAGCTTCAAGGGCTCGAGAAATTGCAGCAACTTGTGGAATTGGACATTTCTGGATGCAAGTCTCTCAAGACAATACCAGAATTATCTAGAGGGCGGCTTTATCAAAATGACGGGGTAACGCCAAATATGATAGATTCATGGGCGGTGGCGTCACTTCGATGAAGGCGACTCTCTGAGTCATAATAGTTGAGATGATTTACATTTCCTAACAAAGGTACATAAAGCAGTTAAGCTACCTTTTCTCTTTTGAGATCTGTCGTCCAATTTTTATTTTTATTTCTTATTTGCAGTTTCTTTTGACTTTTATCACCTTTTCATTAGTATTTCCTTGTTGACAGTGTTATTGTTTTCTTATTTTAATTCAAGGAATCCAGGGGCGAGGTTCATGGAATGTGTGCTGAGGTAAAATGTTTGTGCTCGTCATGCTAGTAATGGAAATAGTCGAAAGGCCTTCTAAGTGCATCATCGTTTTCAGTATTCTGATGTGAGGTTTTAGTTTGCTCTGCGTTCATACAGTTTATGACTGCATATTTATAAGGCACGCTTAAGTGTGAATTTAGGATTCAAAGGAAGATGTTGAGAAGGCACTCCTATGGTATGCATAGGACTTGGGATAAATTTTGTCAAGCCATTGTGTTCCTCACATTTTATCTCACAGAATGTCCCCATTAGCTTATTAACGTAATTGTATCGGGGGCGAAACACTAAATGCTAGAGCTGACTCTTCTCCTAGAGAGTTGGTTGTGAATAAACGAGCAAACAAGACAGAAGCAAAACTATTGTGAATAGTTTGGAGCAATCGAGAAAATTGCGACTTGAAATTTGCTAATTATAAAATCGAATTTTCATCTATTTTCAATCTGTGATATACCTGAAAGTCCAAGGCAATTAATAGATTAGTCTAAAGAATACTTCTTAATCTTTGGATAGTTAGCAAAGTCATCTATCAATTACTGGAACTTTTGAGTCAGGCAAATAATAAAGATAGAGACATGAACGAGAATGTCTTTTGAAATGATTGGATGCACTGTATAATAATCCCTTATATTATGCATAGGCTCTTATTTGTGCACCTACTTGCAAACAAGAAAAAACACGAGAAGCGTTCCCGTAAGTTTCTTGAAGAATCTTGTGTGCCATTTGAAAACTATCTTGCATTCATTTTGATGTATGAATAGTATATAATGAAATGCAAAGAATTATACTATATCCCACAAAAGCAAGCGACTTAAAGTTGAATTGACTATGATAACTGGATCAAAGCTTATGTGGTTGATGGGGTTAGATGCGTATTAGTTGGATTGAAAGAGTTCAAAAGGGAAATTAATATTGAGTTTTACAAAGAAATATCTATGAACTTTAGTGTAATATCAGTAGTTCAATGATGTTAGTTGCTAGATTTATTTGATTTGATTTACCGGCAGGATTTGATTACTATTCATCTGGTTGTGATGTAAATACCGAGATGCCTGAAAGAGCTTTCAAAAGGCAATTCTAAAAAGAAGCTTGATGTTTCTTGGACTTCTCCAAATGCTGATGGTACGTCCGTGGAACGGTAAGGATGTCTGCATGTTGTTATCCCATATTGCCCTTATCTCACCTTCAACAGAAAGCTTTGCAGAGCTGAAATTGTTTGTGAACATAAAATTTTTCTAAAATACTGAATGTCTAGCCATTTGGTTGATGTAATGCCCAATAATTCGCACCATTGTATTTCAATTTGGTATCATAAATGGCACCTGCATTGAGGTTTGTTGAAGTCTTTATTCGAAGTGAGTCGTTTGTGATTTTCAGGTTTAGTTCTTCGTGCTTAAATGGAAGTCATTCGATATTTGCATGCTAAACTTTGTTGGGTCAATATTTGGGAAGCTGCGGTTGGAGTTGACTTGGAATTGATGTATCCGCTGCCATCGGATGTCTCGGAATCAGAGTTTCTCGAGGTTGAGATCTTATGGTGGTTGATTTTGCTATCAGAATGATAGACATTGTTGAACCAGATTTGATGATGTTTCTGGTGTGAAGAGCAAGGTCGCTAGAGTCTAACGATGTGCATTTGAGAATTGTGCTTTATTTGGGATGTTGAAGCCTGATTGATGAAAGACTCACTATACTGAGCATGTGGGAGGATTTGGAATGGATGATGAATACGTACTCGATGTCCTGCTCTTGTCCAGTTTTGATTTAATTTACTAAAGAATAACAACCTTATTTTGAGTTGTGAACATCTGGAGTGCCAAAACTTGGTACGGAGGGACACTTAAGTACCAAAAGTTAAGAAAGTGATAATTTTCCGGCGAGTTTGATGCAAAACGGCGTCGTTTTGCATCTTGACATGGTTACAAAAATTAATTTAATTTAATTTAAAACTAAATTTATTTAAAACATTTAAAAATAAAATAAAAATATTTAAAAAACTAAAAATTAAAAAAAACTATTTTTTTAAAATTATTTATAACATTTAAAAACTAAACTTATTTAAAACATTTAAAAAAATTAAAAAATTTAAAAAAAAAGACTAAAAAAACTAAAAATTAAAAATATATATTAAAAAAACTAAAAATTTAGAACATTTAAAAACTAAACTTATTTAAAACCTTTAAAAATTTAAAAAAAATTAAAAAAGGGGCTGTGGCGAGGGCTGAGCATCGGAAGGGCCCCCTTTTTATTATAATTTTTTTAATATTTTTATTTTATTTTTAAACGTTTTAAATAAGTTTAGTTCTTAAATATTTTAAATTTTTAGTTTTTTAATATATATTTTAAATTTTTAGTTTTTTAATATTTTTATTTTATTTTTAAATTTTTTAAATAAGTTTAGTTTTTTTTTTTTTAATTTTTAATTTTTAATATTTTTAAATCTTTAGTTTATTTTAAATTATTTTTAAATATTTTTATTTAATTTTTAAATGTTTTAAATAAGTTTAGTTTTTTTATTTTAGTTTTTTAATATTTTTTATTTAGTTTTTTTAAAAATATTAGTATTTTAATATTTTTATTTTATTTTTAAATTTTTTTATTTATTTTTAAAAAATTAGTTTTTTTAATTATTTTATTTTATTTTTAAATTTTTTAAATAAATTTCGTTTTTAATTTAATTTTATTAATTTTTTAACACGTTAGTACCAAAACGACGTCGTTTCTTATTGTTTAGTCATGTCGGCATGCAAAACGACGCCATTTTGCATCCAACTCGGAAAATTGCGCATGTCGGCCATTTGGTCGGATTTTGGCGGAGTGGCACTTAAGTGTTCCACTTTACTCATAAACGGCACTTAAGTGTCTCCCATGCTAAGTTTTGGCACTTGGACTATACTTTACCCACCTTATTTTCTATGTTTTTATTTAACCAATTCAATATGACTATGCATTCAAAAATTTACACCAACTTTGCTTTGAGTTCTCCTCAGCAGGGTTATATACGATAAATACACCTAAACATCTAAATTTGATTGATAGATTTTATATATATTATTGTCATATGACATTCTCTCCTATTATTGGAAGTATCTTATTTTTATATTTATGGGTGTAGGACATGTTATCATAAACAATGCGGATATCATGGAATATGTGGATTATAGAGCGAATCACTAGAGGTGGTGAATTAACTATTGACTCGGTGATATGCTTATTTAGTTACTAAGCCAATTTTTTCTTTTTTTGGTCATAAATTGATTAACTTTAATTCAATTTGAGCCCAAATATTGGGCTTCCTGACAAAGTAAATCCAACAAGATTTGGGGAGGGGAAGAAATCTAGTCCCTTGGTAGAGTTTTTTGGCGCTGAGCTTTTGTGGCCTAGTCCACAATGGAGTTGGCTTCACGATGGCAACGGGTGATATGGCTTCACGATGGCAACGGGTGATATGCAGATGTGAGAAGCTGGATGACAGATCAAGGCATTGGGAAATGATTGTGTGTGCGTCCCATGGAATAGGGTCTAGATTCTACATAGCTTTAACTAAAGTCACATTGTCTGACTCTCGATGCGATCGTGTCTTCGAGGAGTAAGAAGTCTAGTGTTTCCAATATTTTCTCATCCACAAGCATTCCCTCTGAGTTTCGGATAATACAGGCGATTGCTTCTTCCATAGAGCTTTCAATGAAGGATCCATCGATGTTGACCTTTAAAGATGGTTGCTACAAGTGATGGAGAAGATAGGTTTTCTGAATGTTTAGGGATGGTTGGGCCCAAATTTCTTTCGTTCAAGGACAAAGGAGAAGGAGATACTCTGTGGATTCCACCTGGTCTTTACATAGGGAGCATAGAGGATCCACTACCATTTTTCGCTTGTGTAAGTTCTCCATTGTGGGTGGACTATTCTGACATGCATTCCAAAGGAAGAGCTTAATTTTAGGGATTGTTTGCATTTTCCAGATCTTTTTCTATATAGGTTGAGGAGCTGAGAAAGATGGAAGGCCATTGGAGCTTTACGTATGTCCTCGGTAAGTCTTATGTAGTTACAGCCACTCTTTTACTATGTAATTTGCTATTCCACGCCAGTTTGTCTTGAATAGAGTGATTTCTGAGAGGAATAGCCAGAATTTCCTTCCCAGTGTCCTCTTTGAAAACTTTTCGAAGAAGAGGTTCATTCTAGGAATTCTCTTCGTGGTTTATAAGCTCCTCTCCCTATTGTGGGTCATTTTCATTCGATGGCCCTCCAGTTACTCCTCTTTTCAACCATATGTCCTCTTTGATACCGATTTCTTCTCTAGTTCTCACTATCCACATTGAAGATTTTGAGATTGAGTCTCTTGCCTCTAGTAAGCCTTGCCAGCCCTAAGAGGGTCTATGCCCTTCCCTTGCATGCCAGAAACTCCTTTTTGGGAAGTAAATCCCTTAAAAAAAATTTGACCCCATAAAGAGGGTGCATTAATCTCCAAGCTTGCTTACCTAAGAAAGCCTCCTTAAGAGAAAGTAAATCTTCTAATCCCTTGCCTCCGTTGTCTTTCCTTTGCTTCAAGAAATCACAACTCTTCCAATGAATACCAGAGTGAGAGCATATGCTCTGCTTTTCCACCAAAATGCTACCATTCTCTCTTCAATCGCTCTACATATGGAATCGGGAATTTGAAAAATTGACATTTCATATTAAGGAAGAGCTTGCACTACTGTTTTTAGTAATATTTCCTTCCCCGCTTTAGAAATTAAAGATTCCTTCCAACCTTCCAATTATTTGTTAGCTCTTCCGAGCATCCAGGCAAACATATTTTTCTTAGACTCTCCACAATCTAAGGTATTCCAAGGTATTTTCCTGTTTTATCCATTATAGGAACACGCAAATCATAAGCCATATCGGCTCTTAAGGTCTATGGACACCCTGAGCTAAAGAATATTCCTGATTTGTTTAGGTTTTTCTCATGTCCAGTGGTAAAACAATACTAATGCAGTCCATCTTATACATATAGGCATTCTTGAATTCTCCTATCTAAAAAGAAGATGGAATAAGGTGGGGCAAAAACAGTTAAGCTTAATACCCTTTATACTGCCATCTTCCACTGCTTTCTTCATTATAAGAGATAATACGTTTGCTACCAAAATAAATAGCTAGGGGATAAAGGGTCACCTTGCCAAAGTCCTCCGAAAGGTTGGAAGTAAGGGAGAGGATTCCCATTAAATTTAACACGGAATGAGACTGAAGACACACATTGCATAATCCATGTAATCCACTTTTCATCAACGCCTAGTTTTCTTAAGCACGCCTTCAAGAAATCCCATTCTACTCTATCATAAGCTTTTTTCATATCAAGTTTCAAAATTGCCTGGAATTTTTCCCTCCTCTTATTTACTCTTAATTGATATAATGCTTCCTGCACTATCATGATATTGTCTTGGATAAGTCTCCCACTCACAAATGCACTTTGCTCTTGGGCTATCATTTTGATAACCAAGGTTTTAGTCTATTCACCATTAACTTGGATGTGATTTTATAGGCAATTACATAAACTTATGGGGCAAAATTGATCAAGAGTTTTTGGGTTAGGAATTTTTGGAACTAGGGTAATGTGGGTTCTATTTAAATCATGATTCAGTTTTCCCGACATGAAAAAATTCTTAACTACTGGAAATACTTCGAACTGAAGAGTCTCCTAGTGGAATTGAAAAAATTTCGCATTGAAACCATCCAGTCCAGGGGCACTTAGAGAGCTTAGTTGGAAAACTGCACGCTTGACTTCTTCCAAAGTGACCGCAGCAGTAAGTGATGCATTCATATCTTCATGTACTATTGTAGAAATGATTTTTACTCATTGAATGATATAGGCTTTTAAATAAATTTATTGTCTACTGGTGTAAAAGCCTTTCATTGCGAATCCAGGACCCCTCTTCTGTTTTGAGCATTGAATTTTGTTACTAAGTGCTTGCATTCAAGAATTTGGCATCTTTGTCTCCCCATTTCATTCATTTGATTCTTGAGCGCATTCCCCAAAACATTTTCTCTTGCCACCATAGAGATTCTATCTCCTGTTTTAGTCTTTTTTTCTCTATTTGTATCAAAAGTTTTGGAAGAGTTGGTTATGTTTAAGGTTCCTTTTTTAAATAATTAATTCTTTGAGAACAATTTGCAAATCTTTTTCCACTCCATCTTTTCAGTTTAGCATATATTGTATGAAGTTTCCTTGGAAAGTTGGCTACTTGTTTAGGGATTGAGGACCAGGCTTTATTAACTTCTTGAACAAAATTATCAGCTTTGAACCAATAATCTTCTACCCTGATTACTCTGTTCCATTTCACTAAATCTGTTGTAATGGATGATCGAAGTGGGTGTGGTCCGAATTTATTAACAGATGAGCAAAGGCTATTGCTTCTGGATAAAGAACTCTCCATTTCGTATTACTCAGAATCCTTTCTAACTTTTCCTTCACAAAATTGTTCCCTTCTTTTTTATTTGATTAGGTGAAAGCATATCCCTTGCATTCAATATCCATTAATGCGCATGAATTCAGAAACTCCCTGAAAGCAAACATGATAATAAGCAGCTTTTCTCTTCCCTTCCTTCTCCCAGTGGTTAAGTATTTCATTAAAGTCTCTCAAACCTACCCAAGGAAGGGTATTAAGTGAACTTATCTGGATAAACTTTGTCCAAAGTAAGGACCTCTCTCGATAATTAGTAGGGACATGCACTAGTGTAACCCTCATTTGCTTTTTATCTTCTTGAAATTCACATATTAAGTCCAGAAACTCAGCCGTAGCCAATTCTATATTAACCTTTACTTGATCTTCCCATAAGATAGCTAACCCTTCTCCAATCCCTACCGGATTAACTACAAAGTGATTCTGAAAATTGAGATGCTTCTTTACTCGTTTCACTACTGCTTCTTGATTCTTAGTTTCTATTAGGAAAATTAAGTTGAGTTTCTCTTGAGCCACCAAGGTTGTAAAATTTTGGATTGTAAAGGGAATGCCAGATCTTGACAGTTTTAACTTAGGATCTTCATTCGTGACCCAATGACTTATTAGGGCTAGCCACCAAAGCCCATTTTGTTGCTTCCTCTGTCACAAGGATTGAAGTGTCAAGAAGTTGGGACTCATCCATCAATAAGAGTTGAATCTCCTCTGCTTTTTTGCTTTGGGGGTTTTTGGCCCCCTGCCAATCTTTATGCCGCTGCTGTTAGGACCAAGGGACAGCTTTACCTTGGGAGTAATCTGCTTTTGAGTAGGGCCATTAATCATCATAATCTCCTTTCCAGTTTTTGTTTTTGTTTTACCCCAAGTAGTCTCTATCTACTTCAAATAGCATATTCTCAGGTCTTTCCTCCTCTTTAGCAGCTTCCATACGAGATGGTTGAGCAAGTTCCAGAGGAATAATTTGGCTTTGATGCATTGGGGATTCTGGAATTATTTCTTTAACTAGATCTTCCCATAGAGTACTTTCCAAAATGGACTATTCTCCTAGGGTTCAGCTCTTATCCAGGTACCAAAGCTACTTCCCAGCTTAGTTGTGAATCTTTCTTCTTCATATGGGATTTCTTCATAGTAATTTGCATAATGACCAATCTTCTCACATGAGTAGCAAAAGCGGGAAGCCTTTCATACTTAAAGTCTAGCCAAATTTTCTTGCCCTTATGGGTAGCTCAAGTAGCTACTCTTAGAGCTTCATGTAAGTTTAACTCCACTTTAACCTTGGCTGTTCTTTGGGCTGCAGGGCCATGAGCCTCTATTCTCACTTCTTTCACCTGGCGTGCTGAACTAACTAGAGATTCTACTACCTCGAAGGAAAACCAGCCGATTGGCAGACTAAGTATTTGAATCCAGAAGGTACATTTCTCAAACTTATAACAGTGGGGAGGAGTATTTAGCTCACAATTCTAAAGTAGTAGTAATTGATTTGAAAAAGATCAAGAGCCTCCCTCTAGCACCCTAGTTTTTTCCAATTTGTTCCTGAAGGTGAGATTGAAAATATTATGCCCTTGAGGTGTGATTACTACATTTTCATTTTTCCACGTTTGCCTCATTGTCGTTTGAAAGGCCTAGAAATTGATATTGAGATTTTGGTATAGCTAACCTATTAAAATAGGTTGGCATTCCTCTATTTTATCGGCTAATACAATCCCTGAAATATCTTTATCTAAGAGTGATGTACCCAATTTTTTTCCAAAGAATAGTCAATCAAGCTAAAGCCTCATCATCCTCTTCCATTTCTGAAAGATTGGTACTTGGATAATCGATTTGAAGGCTTATAAAGAAAGGGAGAAGAGGGCAGCGGCTAGGGTTTTTTGGTTTGTGACATCAAACCCCTGAAAGAGAAAAGGGGAAAAATAAAAAGAGAAGCACCAAAAGTTGCGTGGGAATTCGTGGTGATGATTGAGCTAATCAGTGGGATTTTTTTTCTTCTAGGGTTTGTAAGTTAGAGGCATTTCTACACACAAGGGTAGAGGAGCTAAACGGACAGTAGAGAGATGGTAGAGTAAGAATCGCAATCTAAGGGTTTGTTTTGGGAGTTCAGCCAAATTTACACAAAACTTCCTCTGAATTTCAATGAAACTGTTCTCAGATGTGGCACAGTTTGATATTAAATTATTTTGATGCTTATGTCCATGAATTTGAGCCAAATGTATAATGTGATCATTGAATTTTTTTGTTCAATGCGGTTTATAAATTTTTAATATGTTTAATGCGGTTCCTGAACTTTTGGTATATATTCAAATTAATCTCTCATTTTCATACAAGAAAATTTAAGAATTATATTGCACATTTAACTAAAATTCATTAATTATTTATGTCATTTTTTTTTTTTGTTCGAGATCTTAAGAAAAGAGCATGCAGCAAAAACTAATGTCACAACCTAAATTTCGGGTGTACCACCTAAAACTAAGTTAATGGACTACTAAGTCTTTAAACTTAGCTCAGGCTCTCCTAAGCCCATATCAATTCGCGACTTAAGATTCAAATATTTAACATGCAAAAGATTATTAACTAGGAGTCGTCATTAATCGATTTATGGTAGGTCGATTAGATACCTAAGTAAAATAATGGAAGAATTATTTTACTGGTACGGAGACTTGATTACACTAGATTTCTTTAATGCCCTATCGATACCATTTCTTTTTAATTTTTCAAAAATGTTTTTGCAAGTAGCTTGGATTTATTTTAACCTAAATTACTATTATGCAATGGGGTGATCACATAGATGTTCAATTATTATTAAACATTCAATAAATAAATTGCATCACACAAAGCAAATAATTTTTTTTTTTTGGGTTTTTTGAAATTAGAATTCTTTTATAAAAATGCATTTTTAACTACATGTCCTAATTTTACTAACAAACAAATCCTAATATTTTTGTATTTTTATTGAAATTCAGAATTAATAAAGACCCTAATTAAACTATCTAAAAATAATTTTCTTATTTATTTTAGGGATTAATTTGACTTAAATCCTATCTTATCTTAGAAAACTATTTTTTTTTATAAAAAAAAATGAGATAATTAAAATGTGCAAACATTATCTAAAACCCTATTTATATAAAAAGTTATTTAGGTCCAACCCTAACCTATTTAAAAAGAATTATCTAAAAATGCAATCCTAAAAATATAATCCTAAAAACATATCTCGATTTACTAAACATATATACTCATGCAGGATTTTGATTTTTTTGATTTTTTTAGTTTTTTTTTAAGATGAGTAATTACTAAATATTAAATCTGAACAATCAATATAATCAACAAATAAAAGATTAAAGTAATTGAAAAAATAACCATTATTTTAATCCTAATCATCACGACAAAGAATTCAAAATAATTAAAAATCGATTCAACTCTTACGGATCAAATTAATAATTATAATAATTTAACAATTAAAATACTATAAAAATCAAAAGTTAATGTAATTAAAAAATGATTCGACGTTTTACGAATCAAATTAATAATTACAATAATTTGGACAAAATCCCTTAAGATAATGTCAGAATATGCATAAAATGAAAATCACCTTCCTGTACAATAATATTGAAACTTAAAAAAAAACTAAAATAGCATAAAATAAATAAAAAATACAAATAACAAAAGCCACCTAAAGGGGGACTTGGAAAGAGGAAGCCGCCGGTGGAGGTCGGCGCCGGGGAAGGTGATGGGCAAGCAGGTTGGCGGCGACGGGGCCGCTGGTGGCCGCAGCGGGAAGGCGCCGAGCGTCGGTGACGGGCGGAGGCGGCGGTTGCTGTTACGCCGGCAACAGAGAAGGGAGGCACCACTGGTAACGATCGGGTGAGCAGAGGCAGCGCGGCGAGCGTCGCGGGCGAGACCGGTAGAGCAGCGTCGGTCGTGGGCAGTAGAGGCGTCGAGTGCAGGCGCCGGTGAAGACGTCGAGCGCTGGGCTGAGGCGAGCAGCGACGGCGTCGGTGGAGCGTTGCAGGGGCGCGGTGGCGGAGGGACAGCAGCAGCGTGGCGATCAGAGGCTCGGGGGGCGCGGATCACCGGCTGTTGAGGCGTTGCAGTGGCAGACGGGCGCGCAGCTGCGGTCCTCTGGCGAAGCGTCGGCTGAGGCAGGGGCTGCTGGGCGCGGGTTGCAGAGGCGCGGCGGCGTTGGGCAGAGGTGTTGCTCGGTTGCAGCGGCGTCGCGGACGAGCAGGGACAGGCGGTGGTGAGCTCACGGCGTCGGGCTGAGGTGCAGTCGTGGGTGAGGCGGGAACAGCAGATCGCGGGCCAACGGGTGAGGGAGCGAGCGGCGCCGGACGGGGTGCTGCAGGTTGCTGGTGGTGGTGAGCAGCGCGGAGACGGAACGGCGAGAAGCGCAGTAGGCGTCGACGAGGCAGCAGCGGCGGGCTTTGGCGACGAGGCTGGGCGTCGCGGTGGCCGGCGCGGTGCGGGTTGCTGCGGCGACGAGCGGCAAGAGACAGGCGTCGGCGTCGGCGTCGGGCGAAGCTTCCTTGAAGAAGACGACGTTTTCTTTTCTGGTTTCTTTTTTTTTTTCTTCTCTCTCTCTCTTCTCCTATCTCCTCACGTCTCTCTCTCTGTTGCTCGTGTATTTTCTGCTGACTGCTTTTGCTTTTCTCTGCAGCTTGTCAGAGAGGAAGAGACAAGACCTCTCGGACGAGAAAGAGGGGAAGGGGGTTTTGATTCTGACCACTCTCTTCTATGGCAATTTTCGAGCTTCCTTTTTCGTTGCCTTAATTCATGTAAATTGAAGCAAAATCTTGCAATCGGTTTGATTTTTCCTTCAATGTTTCGATTCCTTCCCCTTTATCAAACTCCTTACTTTTTTTATTCATTTGATTTCTTTGATTAAGAATTTGCTTCCATATTTATCATGATTTAAATATTCACCGAACAAGGATGGCTAATCAGAATTTCCACATTTCATTCATAATCAAATCAAATTGATCATTCCCTTATTTTCCTTCTTTCTTTTTTATGCTATGCAATTTTTATTTTATTTCTTTAGGATCGTCAAAATTGAGGTGTTAACAACTAATAATTGAGGTATAATCACAATAATCATCGAGCACCTTAATAATTAGGACATTTTGATTTTCTCCTCATAAGTGAAGCAGGGAAGCAGGGAAGAGACAAGAGTGGGAGATGGAGCTTGCTATGGTGATCTATAACTACGCTTGCCTGCTCTCTTCTTAACAAGATGAAAATGAGCATTGTTGTAGAAAAAGACTACAATGTGTTCTTGAGCTTCGGAGGTGTAAATTCATACAAAGATGTGACTAGTGGCCTCTTGCAGGATTGCATGGCCTTGTCCATGTAGAAATTCGTGTTTTCAAAGACAATAATGACCTTCGTAGGTGTGAAAAGAGAATAGTTAGATTTCGATCTGAAGTCTCTCTTTGGATTGTGCTCCTAAGAAATGTTTTGCCTAGGAGGCTGGAAAAGAATGGGAGTGAGCACTCGAAGAAGTCGGATCCTAGAAGGGACAAGAAGCGGAAAAAGTTGCTGATGGGTACTTCATCCTTTTGCCAAAACCTCCTTTTTATTCACAAGATCTCGCTTATAGAAGAGATTCTGCATGTGCAAAATTTACTGCCTCTCAATTTGCAAGATTCAATGAGTTGTACGGGACATATAATCCTAAACGATGTGATTCACGAGTGCAACAATCTTAAGCATTACATCTCACCTCAAAATCCCAGTGAGTTATACGCCTTGAATAGGTTAGAAAGATATGATATCATAAATCTTAAATCATATGAAACATAACATCAGTATTCAATTTTTTTTGTATTATCGAAAATCCTAAATTTATATCTCAATGTGCACAAGTTTTCTTCTTCAGAAAAAAAAAGTAAAAAAAAAAAAAAAAAAAAAGATCTCCATCACAGTTTCGTCAAAGACCATACTTAAAAATCCTATGTAGCAGTGGACATGACATTGTTAATGTTATTTAAGGACATTTGGTGATGATGCGGTGTCATAGGAGCGTTAGGAAAGGACTCCAAAGAAGAAGGAAAACTGAAAAAGCCAAATAAAAGAAGAAAATTCGAACCAATGTTTAGAGGAACAGCCCCCGCCCCTCCAAAATTACTTGAATTCTCTTAAGCATTCCGCCCTCCTAGCGTCGGTTATTTTTTATTTTTTAGTTTTTATTTCTTACCGATGCTTAGATGATTTATTTATTTTCTTCTATGCTAGAATATTATTAATTTGCTTTTTTATCTATCAATCCTGAAATGTATGATGCACCAAGTCCCAAAAAGAATCACAGTATCACTTATTGAAATGGAATTACCTTGAGAAAATGCGCATACGTATAAAGCCATAGTCCAGTTGAGATTAATGAAATTGCTCGTAAAATAAATAATAATAGTGAAAAAGGCAATTGAGAGTGATATCTAACAACCGAATTTTCTTGATAAAATCAATAATTATTGTTTTCAAGTAAAGCGCTAATTAACTTCATTTGTTTCGAGAAGAATGACTTAATTTAACAATATTTTTCTAAAAAGGATGATTGATATCAATAAAATAATTAACAAAAATTAATTTCATTATTAATGATAATCCATTATTTATTTTTATAATTAATATAAATAATTATTTTCAAAAAGAAATTTTTAAGATAATTCATTTTTTTGTGAAATAAATGGATCCAAAATCTAATTTAATACGGGGAAGAGGCAAAGGGAGAGGATTTGGGTACAGCGAAGTTGAAGACGTATCTGCTATACAGCAGCTGCTTCTCTGAGGAGCGAGCTTCTTTGCTCGACAATGGCTGCTTCTTCTTCTTCTTCTTCTACTCCCACCTCTCCGCTCGCCATTCTCCGTCCTCCCTTCTCTTCCGCAACAAAGCTCGTCCCTCCTTCGTCCCTCTTCCTTCTCCGCAACCCCGAATCCAAGTTCTCGACCGTCGTCGCCGCCCGCGCAATTCAATCTCCTCTCTCCACGTCCCGTCACGAGCCGCCGCGAGCCCTCGTCGGCTTCTCCCCCGCGGCGGACGAAGCCGACCCGGAGCCAGCCCCTCCCACGCTGAGAAGAATTTGTAGCGGCCGCGTGCCCGAGCACGTCCTGCGCAGGCAAGTGCGAATACCGAGTTCAGAGATTGTTACTTTAGAGCGAGAAGTGAGAGATGTTGTTTTGCCGATGTTGGGTTTTCGGAGCTATATGGAGAATTTATGTTTGGGCGGTTTTGCAGGATGGAGGAAGTTGGGTACGTATTGGCGACTGATGTTCAGAGGGAAGCATTGCCTGCCCTTTTCTCTGGGAGGGATTGCGTGCTTCATGCTCAGGTTGGTCTCTTATTTGCCATTGATTTCAGTTTCCTGTTTAGAACAAAACGAGAAAATGAGTACACTGGAAGTAGGCAGCAAATGCAATCGAGTCCGATGCTGGAGCGTTTTAATTTGTACGGTGCAGTCTTAGTCTCTTTATGAGAATTTGAAAAGACTCACCATTATTATGTGAGATTTTGTATGGCTATTGCCAAAGTGAAAAGTTTGAACTCAGAATCTCTCATTATGATATCATGTGAAATTTCGTAGAACCTTCTAAAAGCTTAAGCTATTAGATGAAAGTGTGATTTGATATTTAAATAATCTATCTTAGCAGTTTCCCAATTTCTAGGAAAGGTTCCCACATAGGCAATTTGGGAGAAAACGCCAACGGAAGAACTACTTTGCAACTTTTCAGAATGGCTCAAGATTGCTTTGTACTAGGCAGTCATGAAGTATCCCGCTATATTGGTCAATTCACAGTTGTGTTTATTGAGTTATGAGGAGATGTTTGCAAAAATAGTGGTCTAATGTGTGTCTGATGTGATATGATCTATAGTGTTAATGTTCAGACTTTCAACTCAATTGGAATTACCATTTGACTCTGCATATAAACTCAACTAAGGAAGAAAACATAAAAGGATCATGCATTGACATGGCCGATGCACTCATGCTTTTGGCCCTCTAGACAGGTTCTGGGAAGACGCTGACATACCTTCTGCGGATATTTTCAGTTGTGAACACCCAACGGTCTTCTGTACAAGCGTTAATAGTTGTCCCCACCCGAGAACTTGGCATTCAGGTAAGTTTCTGATCATGATCATGATATTTCATTTGATATTTTCCCTTTCATCTTCTGCTTCTCTTTCACTATTGTAACTTAGAAAGGGGTTGTTACATCTGCATAAAATGCTGTCATGCTACATTAAGAATATAATGTCATGTCTTCTTCTTATCGTTATCCATTTATGACAAGGTAGCTAAAGTTGCTCGGCTGTTGGCTGCAAAGCCGATGGATCTTGACATGGAGCAAGATAAATCATGTACCGTTATGGCTCTTCTAGATGGAGGTACATTGAAAAGACACAAGAGTTGGTTAAAGGTTCTCTCTCTCTCTCTCTCTCTCTCTCTCTCTCTCTCTGCATGTGTGTATCCATAGGCTCCATACGTTTGTGGTGTGCTTTCTGAGCATAAAATTACAGTTAAGCTAGCGCTGATAAACTACTAATAACTGTCATTGCAACTTATATATAGAAACATTAATTCTTGAAACCCCTTGTATAATTAGTTTAATTATTGATCTGAGGAAATGACTAGTATTCTCCTTATGTAGGAGAAGTCATGGAGAATCGATATTGAAATGCTTAGCTTGCTACTACTATCCTTCCCTCTCCTGGGCACCTAAACAGTATTAGCAGAACTATCTTCCGATATACTTCAATGACATTTTTGTGGTCGCTCTGTAAATAGAAGGCTTTTCCGTTATGTGCTTTTTGCCTTTTCTTGACTGAATACCATATGCTGGTATCCCTTTGCTTGGGTAAGTTTAATGATGCAAAATTGTTTTTTCCTGCAACTTATGCAAAACTGTTCTTCCACGCATTAGTTTACTCGGTTAAATACAGCTTCTATTAATTCTTCCATTTTTGGGCAAAATAAGTTTGGCTTTTTATTGATGCTCATGTGTATATTTAGTGGTCTCCTTTTTCTTGGCTTAATATTTGTGGTTGTCTTGCTCCTCTATTTTGTTTTCCTGTTCACACTCTTACAAGTAACCCTATAACTAGATATTTAGTTTTAGTGGAATTTCCTGCTTTTGAGATCATGAATCTTATATAAGGATGTACTAAGAAGAGGAAAAAGCTAAAATTTTCTTGCTGATGTCTTTAAACCTGAGAACAGAGGACCTATCTGACCAGAAGCATGATAACACAAGCTGGCAATTAATTGCCCACCCAAATCCCCACACTTGTCCATTCAACTGCTAACAAATATGAATTGCCTATGTAGCTATGTCTTTGGGATGCTTCTCTAAAATTAAAACACGCTGTTGATGGATTTCATGTGTTGACCTTCAATATGACCTCCTTGGCATTTCCTTGTAACATTTTTAGGCAGAACCTCCAGCAATAGTAGTGGCAACCATTGGGAGCTTGTGCCAGATGCTGGAGAAGCAAGTTTTTAAACTTGACACAGTGAAGATTCTAGTGATTGATGAGGTAAATAATTGGGAATAAGTTGAGTTCTTCTTTTCAGAGCAAGGCCTTCTTGGCATCTTAAAGCTGATTCATTAGCCCAGTATTCTTGTTAAGATGCTAGATCACTTTCTCCTCCAGAAAAATCCAAAGACATTCACTAGTGGCACTCATTTTTATAATTTTTTTAGAATTCAGAGTATTTTTATGGGGATGTCTCTCATATGCCTATTGGGATTAGAGTGACTGGTGAGAAAAAAGGATATTCAGTTAGCATGCAATGCCTGGATTGGTCTATTGCGTTGTGAGTATATTCCATTGGGTACTTTGTGATCACCATAGTAGCAATATTAAAGATGTGGGATTATCCCATTGGGGCCTCCATATTTTGTTTTATACAGAGATGATTTTTCTGGATATTGTGGGATGAAGAACTGACTTTCTTACTTTGATGCTGCCTAGGTAGACTTCATGTTCAACTCTTCTAAGCAAGTCAGCTCTCTCCGGAAGCTGTTGACGTCATACTCATCATGCAACAACCGTCAAACTGTTTTTACTAGTGCATCCATACCCCAGCATAAGCGATTTTTACACGATTGTATACAACAGAAGTGGACTAAGGTCATGAAGCTATAATTCTTGCGAATGTTCTGTTGGGGTTTGCTCGTGCACTTGCTGATTTTATCTTAATATGATTTTGGCTGTTACAGGGTGATGTGGTTCACGTTCACCTTAATCCAATACAGCCTATGCCATCATGTCTAAATCATAGATTTGTGGTGAGGACATTGAATGCGAGACTTGATCTATAGAGTCTTTCATAGAAGTTATGCATATGCTCATTTAATGTTCATCTTCCTAGTGCATGTACTCAATTGATGATCCTTGGCTTTTGAGATGCTTAACACTTCTATCTGTTTCAGACATGTCATAGGAGTAGGAGACATCAGACCTTGCTACATTTATTACAGTGGGACAGCCCCAAATCTGGCATTATATTTGTTGGCGAGCAGGTATACTGCCTGAGGCACATCCTGCTTTGCTTTTCTGTAGTTTATTCACATTTTAAGGTGCTGTATTTGTTATAAGCGAGAGGAAGCAATAGATTTTTATCTGAATAATGAGAAATGGTGTTGAAACATGTCAACTGATGTATGATATGGCAGGCTTCACCCCCAATTCATGCGACAGTGATTAGTGGTCTTAGCTAAAAATGTCTAATGGGCTATCAGTTCTATATAATAAATGGACTGAAGAGAGTTTCGTGCATTTATCAGTAAGGTCATCTGTCCATATGCAGGGGCATCAAATGAAACATATATACGGTTCTTTACACGAGTGAAAGAAGTTTATGCTCTTATGACATTTCTCTTGGTTGCTGAATGAAAATTGGTTTCCAAATATGGGGAGTTTTTTATGATGTCCCCAAAGTTTGCCTGCACGAAGAGGGTTTTGGAATGTGTTAAAGTGAATGCAGCTTGTATTTATATATTCTACAGAAGCTTGTAGCTTTTATGAGCACACGCATATCACATGAATACACCTTTATAAACAACAGTCTGCGGGTCCACTAACCAATTCTATCTTTTGTGTGTATAGTCTGAGAAGTCAAAAAAAGCTGGAAATGCACTGCCAACTACTCTTCTACTTGAATTCTTCAAGAATTCTTATGGAAACTGCTCTAATATTCTCCTTCTAGAAGGAGACATGAATTTCAATGCAAGAGCAGCTTCACTCTCGGTCAGTGCTTTTCGCTTTTTCCATCATGATGTTTCTTCCCTCACTTTGAGAATGCTCATGGTTGAGAAATTTGGCACAATAAAGATATGCCCTTTGACTGTGTTCGCCCTATAATAATTTTGGAACAAGATGGATTTTACCCTTATTCTCTGTGGATCTGAGGTGCGGGATTTATTTTAGATAGGAGGAAAGATAATGCAAAACCTTAACAGACCATTGTCATTTGGTAGCACTAAGCAGTATCAAAGAGATTATATTATATCACTTAAGAAAATTATCTGGCTACAACTGTGTTTTCTTTAGGAAAACCGTTTCTTTCACTTTTTTATAACCTTAATTAATGCCTAAAGTAGACCTTCAAGTTAAACTAGGCTCCTCGTCATGCCAAACATGGGCATATTATACTGAAGCACATCCTAGCCAGGCTATTGGTGAAAATGCGTCCCTGACTTCATATTTGATTCCTTCTATTTGGACGACAGGAAGTGAGACAAAAAGAAGGCTATCTTATCATAGCAACTGATATTGCGGCCCGAGGTATCGACCTGCCTGAAACAACTCATATTTACAACTTCAATCTTCCAAGGACTGCTGTAGATTACCTTCATCGAGCTGGAAGGACAGGTAGGAAACCATTTTCGGACAAGAAATGTGTTGTCACCAGCATTATAGCATCTGAAGAGAGGTTTGTATTGAAGAGGTATGAGAATGAGCTATTGTTTGCCTGTGAAGAGCTCGTCTTGTCACTTTGATGCTCATCTTGGCATTGTTTGGGACAATCTGTTTTTTTTGTTGTTGTTGTTGCTTCAGTGCCTCATGTCTTGTACAGGAACCCTATGGTTACAGAAATCATCTTGAGTTTTTATACAACTCCAAACTTATTTAGAGTTGAAATTTTCTTGTTCATGTTTGGTAATGGGCGAGGCTACAATAGCAGAACTCACTTTATTATTTCATATTGAAATTCCAGTTCTTATAGCAATAAATGAGAAACATCTGGTATACAATGTTCAAGAGATTGAATATTTGTGCTAATCGGTCTTGTCTTGACATGTCTGTTGTTGAAACAGACTCTCTTGTCTCAGCAGAATTCACAACTGATTTTTTGTTACTAGTAATCTTTTTAGTAGTTTTGTCTCTTTTATTTTATTTTCTTTTGTTTGGACTACAAAGTCATGAATCGATCTCGAATGTGCTTGTTACATATTTGTCGGATGTCACATATGGTGAATGGATAAATTGGTCGCTGTGTTATTACCAGCCGTATTAGGTTGCCGAGACGATATGTTCGGGGCTAGTATGAAGGGTAGGATAGACTTCTTGGCTTTCATATCTGCAACAAATAGAAAAAACACGCAAGCATCACGAGCTTGGGTGAATCCTCTTTTTTTCCAATACAATCAACCAATTGTGAATTCCAGATCCTCTTTTTTCAACTTCTCCTTTTGGGCTGATCTAGAGACAGCAATATCTGGCTGGGTCACTCCCTTACTCATCTCACTTGGACATATGAAATGTACATGATGTCTGCTGGTCTATGAGCAATTTCATCATCACGTCTGTAATCCGAAACATCCACAATTTCGGGTCACGAAAAAAGTCGAACTTTCTGCGAGACAAAGTGAAAAGCAAATGGTGCATGTTTGCTCGCTTTTTATGGGGTGGCTATCCCCCGCAAGCTGTCTGTTTGGGGTTGTTCTTAACAGTAATCTTGCACATGTCCAATGGACATGCGCATTTCTGAAGAGTCGAAAGCGACTAAAAATGGATGATTAATTGCAGAATTCAAAAGCTCACGGATGAAACGTGCATAGCTCCTCATCGCAAAACTCTACAGGTACCACCATAGTATACCGAGATTAAAAAGTAATTTCATCCATCATGTTATCGTGATCATGATAAAGAGATAATCACAGCCTCAAATCTTCAGATGATTTCCTTTTCGTAAAAGCCTCTTTTTGGTTCAAGTCAAAGGATGACACCTTACAGAATTTAGGGTTAAGCAAATGATGATATGTCGCGGGATGGATGCACAGCCGTTCAGGCTAAAAAGAAAGCGTTCGTTCACCGGACGGTCCTGAACTGTCTGTGTTCCCCTCGTCCATGTTCTTCACGCGATCTTTCCTTCCGGAGCCAACGAATCCTGAAGAATTCCTTCTGTTCCCTGCTAACTTATCAAAAGCGTTGTTACACTTAACATGCCCCCAATTATCAAATGTCAGTTGGTGGGATCGTTTGATGGTCAGCAAGATTTGAAGTGCACCAGATGTTTTTCCATGTGCTTTCCTTTTTCATTGGTTGTTCTCTTTTTGACTCTTTGTGCCGAGAGAGAAGATTTTGGATAAAGGGGGGTTCCAAAAGTTTCGAAATTGGGGTGACATGCGAGGGCCAATGTTCATGCACGAAAAGATTGCTTAGCATCAAGCGGATTAGATTACTTCCTAATGTTTCTCTTTCCTTCTTTCATGTTTTTCTATGATTTTCTTGACGTGAAAGACCAGGATTCTCGGATCTCAATCAATCAACCTGATGAAACGGAGGGGGCTATCCAAGGAGAAACTAGGAAAATTCCAAGGATCCAAGGCGACGGTATGGTGCGACCCTTTGACCGGATTGGTGAGATGAACGCTGGTGTTCTGCTCATGAGCAGAATTGGCGTTGTTCTTTTTCTGTATGAATTCAGTAGAAGTTGTTGGAAGTATTCCTATGAAGTCACTTGGCTTGGATCCATCGCCACAGCGCTTTATACATAAGACGCGCAGACATGAGTAGGTGGTATAGAGAGGTTTGGCAATCAATGGACCAAACCCTCTTTTCAACTTAGGCATAGATGACCGGGACAGCCTCCATCCCTAGTTGGAGAGGAGTTCATCCAACCAGTCTTCGGACCAGTAGATTACAGATAATCAGGAACATCATCCACATTTGATCGCGAGTGGTGTTTGTAACTAGTAGCCCGTCGTTTAAGAGCCACGGATGAAGTCAAGTACAGGCTAAAAGGTGGAGGAGACTTCAACCACTCTCGTAATCGGTCTGTTATGAGCACGGGTATTACGAACATGTATCCATATGAACTAGGGTTTTCGTCTATTCCCGTTACTTCTCTAGCCAGTCGGTTAAATTTACATGTCGGAGATGCCCATAATAAATTTGCAATTCACTGATTAGAGATATAACCTTCATTAATTCGAGTGATGTCAATGTTTGTACCAATTATAAAAAAAAAAACCGGTCAGAGGAAAATTCGCTCCACCTTTGGCCGAAACGGTCGAAAAACATAACCCAAAAAGATTAATCTAAGATAAAGGACTCAGAATTAGCTGCTGGCCGAGCAGCAACCAATTCTCGTCTAGATGGCGTCTATTTCTCCGTAAGGAAATCTAGTCAGGAAAAAAAAAAGAAAAAAAGAAGGGAAAAATGAGAAGGATTCATGATTCCCATGTATATTCTCTCTTCTAAAGTGTGTCGGGCATTTTCTGTCCCTTTCTAAATAAAGATGACGCAAATTTCAAATCTTTGTTTTCCCAATGTAATATGAAGTCGAGTATGTTCCAAAAATCATTATCTCTGCCTGCTCATGGTTAAAAGGGAATATTATTCAATTAACCTTAAACCCATTGCACATATACTAATTCAGTTTCAAATTACTTAATTTTTTCAATTTAGTCCTAAACTTTTATGACGTGATCCTTCTAGTTAATTTTCATCGGAAATTGCCAACATGACGGTCTAGTCGTCGCTGGATACCACCACATCAACGATTACCAAGCAAATATTGATCGGAATGATTGCATTGAAATTTCGTGTGAAGGTTCAGGGCTAAATTAACAAAGCTAGAAAATTTAGAATTAAATTGGTTTCCGTACAATAAGTTTAAAATTAATCTTCGACAATTCCCCCAGAGTTAAAAGAAGTATGGAATAATTTATTATCATAATTGCAAGAAGAGATGATCAATTCAATCCCCTTTCCTTTCTTTCGGTTACATTACATTCACACTACAATCAGCATGAAGTGAGGAAGCAACATGTGACAACGCCTTGAACGTCTTTTGAATCACATGGGACAAAACCATGTCGTCTTTAGATGTCTCAATTGCCATTAGCTCTGGTCCCAGCAAAAGCAAAGACCCACCAATAAGCACTGAAAATCCATTACCCCGGCCTTAAGGAATGAAAAGAGGAATCAAATAATTTCGTCAACACCTTAGTGTGGCAAAAAAATTCATCTTTTGCTGAGCTCAGGAGAAACTCCAAAATTTGGTAAAGCATGCAAATAATAATAATAATGAACTTTTCTACGCCATTAACAACCAATAATTGAAGTTTTCTTCCCTTTGGAACCATTGAAAATGTCCACCCCCCTACAAATTTTGCACTTTATTACTACTACTCAGCCACATATGTATTTTGTACATGTGAGACATTTGATTGGTTCTTTATTTGTCTTGTGGATTAGATCGTCTCGTTGGAGCGCATACCATACATCTTTTCAATTCAAGGGGGCAGAATTTCAGCTTGCGAAAGCTTTGCCCTTTCGTCTTTTGATTTTTCTTCATAAAACTATCTAAAGCTTTGAATTGGTCCTCAACTTTTATGGACGTAAAGATCAACCCAATCTTTTCCTGATTAGGTAAATCGGGATTGTGTGGCCTTTCCTTCAAAGGGTGGATTGAGAAAGGAAGGCTGCACATACACTTGGACATTCGAGTCGTCCATTAGGGTTTTTGTCGCATCACTTGGTTACAGGATGCATGAGTCTTCAGCAAGACTAGTTTGTAAAAGTCGAACGTGTCCATTGAAACCCTAATTAGATCAACTGGGTTAAGAAAATGGGATGGGTTTGTGTGAACTAGATCTTCTTATCGCAAGTTGACTTCTAAATCATATAAAATTAACGTATCCACATTAAGATTAGCCAAATTCGCGAGCCCCTTTCTTCTGGCTTTTAAGATAAATACCATCTATATCTATACTATTCATAAAAGGGGAAAATTTAAAGACCGATCTCTCGCAAAATTGATCATTTTATTCTTCACGGTGATTTCTTCTTCTTCTTTTTCCTTAATTTTCGCACTTTATTTCATGCACCCTTTTTCTTTTTAATATTTTATAAATATTCCACTTGTCAAAACAACTTACACGATCTATCCGGAACAACATGTGGTGAGAGAGTGACCAAGTAGAGAGGGCTCTATCCAAATCTTCCGGAGGTCAGTATGAATTTACTGTTCGTCACGTGTGTCTTTTTCTTTCTCCGCTTGGGGAGGATCCTCCCAAAGATTTTCACACTTAGGCAGCATCATTATGGGGATTTCCGTGCAGTTCTGTTGTATCCCGTCCTTGAAATTCTTGCAGAACATTATCCGAACAAGACAAACTCAGCCGCAAGAATGACTGCTAGAAGTTCATACATGCTTTACAAGATTTATGTACAATATTATAAGCTAAATTTTGTGTAGGGTGATTTTTATTTTAGAAGTTCTGCTCTTGATTTTTGTTCATAGAGTTCTAATTTTGAATTGTATGTATACTCAACTCATTTCTATAAATGAGCTTGAAATTGATCCAAATAAAAGTATTGCTAGTATTTAGATGTAGCGTGGTTGTACTTTATCATACTAAAAAAATTTGTGTCTAGTTGATGATTCTCAAATATTGCCAAGATAGATACTAGAAACTTGATTAGGCTTGTCAAAGCATCAAGTTTATGATTCAACGGCGGATCAAGAAATTGAGTTTAGAGGTTGAGACAAAATTTTTAATTTGTCATATATAAACTTTTTGAGAAATCTGCCTATCTAACAATATAAGAATTTTTGGGATTTTAGCAGGTGGGAACAACCACAAGCCTTCTTGGTCGGCCACAAGTAGTAGTGGCAAGCTTTAGAGCTCAATCGAGAAGATACTCCAGTTCCTAGACCTCAAGTTCGACTCGAAATTAAATGTCGATGTTGATTTATGTAGTCAAACCTTACTTCCCACGATCGAACAGCTTGACCAAGGGAGGCACATGCGCCACGTTAAAGTCATTAAACGGAGTTTTCTCTTGGTTAAAAGAATTCCTAATGCTACTTTTTTATTAATCATGTGACATCTTCCTAACTCGAACTCTTATCAACTTGCGATTGATTATCGTGAAATTATGTTTCTCGATAAAAATCTGCAAATTAGAACTGTATATAAGTGGTCGGTAAAAGTAAGATGATGTTCTTGACAATAAACACATCCGAGGTGAGGGCAAAAGAAAGACTGAATGCGTCAACATAAGCCAGATCTTTTCCCAAAAGAAATGAAATGAAAGCGAGATCCCCCCTACATGTGCAGATCCAAGCCGTACGAGCCAAGTTGCCCCGGGCGGTGCATTATTGCGTTGTGTCTCGGGCAATCGTGCATCGACAGAATATAATGGTTGGATTGCGATGGTGCTTCGGTACATATTTTCTTGTCCAAAGTTTGTCCAGCGGGGATATGAGACCAGAAATTCTGCAACGTATACATTGGGTACCGACGTCTTGTCCAGGAAAAGGAAAAAAACCATATCTCGTACGAATGAATTAATGGACTTTTCCCAAGAACTAGCATACCGTATTCAACATGCACATACAGATGATTAATCAAGCATACGCTGTACTGCCAATACAAACCTTAGCGATTCTTTTTTGGGTATGCGGCGAGTTGCATTATCGCGTTGTGTCTCGAGTAAACGTGTGTCAACAGAATATAATGGTTGCATTGCGATGGTGCTTTGATACATATTTTCTTGTCCAAAGGTTGTCCAACGAGGATATGAGACGAGAAATTCTGCAACGTATGTATTGGGTACCGATGTATTGTCCAGGAAAAGAAAAAAAAAACATATCTCGTATGAATGAATTAATGGACTTTTCTCTAGAACTAGCATTCCGTTTTCGTCATGCACATACGGATGATTAATCAAGCATACGCCGTACTGCCAATACAAACCTTAGCGATGCTTTTGGGTATGCAAGACCATACTGTGATTATACTCGCTGCGTATGCATTTCTTGTCGATGTGTGTAGATGGTAATTTACACCCACCATAGTTGTCGTTCGGCATTGCCGGTATGTCATGCACCCGCAGATTTACCAGCCTTTTACTATGTTTTACCTCTCTTATTTAACTCGAATTGAAGATGCATTTCTAAGGTCCAGCAGGCGGGGCTCGCCCATGGTGAAGTAGCAGAGTCAAAATGTAAAGGTCCGTCATCATTAGGGTTTTCAACGATGCATGGAGAGAATCGTGGGATGTGTTTCCTCTCTTGTAAATGCGACAAGCACGAAGCCACATGATTCTATGATTCTTATTTTTTTTTTGTCATTTTGAGGGGGGGTTTAAGGTTAACTACACATAACGATAATAACGGTCCACCATCACAAACAAGCAAGGAGATACACGAAACATGAACATGCACTCCCCAAACAAGAGAAAATAAAGCTTGGAAAAGACCAAAATGATGATGATAATAATAATAATAATAATAATAATAATAATAATAATAATAATAATAATAATAATAATAATAATAATAATAATAATAATAATAATAATAATAATAATAATAATAATAATCATAAATCATCATCATCATCATCATCATCATCATCATCAAGAAAGGGAAAGATCAATGAAAAAAAGAAGAGAGAATTATGATTTAAAATTCCATGATTGGAAGGGGGAGGGGAGACAGAGATCTCCTCTAAGAAGAAGCCACCAAACAAGGCTCCCAGGTTAATGTTTTCTTGCTGCTCTCGTGCCCAATCCTTTGTTGATGGTGATGGTGGTGGTGATGATCCGACATTACCATCCTCAGCTTGTCCCCAACCTCCTCCTCATGAGTTCCGTCCATGGCCTCCTCCTCTTCACAATCGCCTCCATCACTGTCATGCTCTGCCTCTGCCTCTCCCTGTTCGCCTCTGCCGTCAACTAATAACAATCCTCCTGCCTCTTCCTCTTCTTCTTCCACCGCGACGTCGTCTTCGGCATCGTCGGTCCTCGCTCCGACATCATTTTCTCCCTCATCATCTGGCTCTTCGGAGTCAAAGCAGAGAGGTGACCTGTCTTTGAAAAAGCAGAGCCTGAGGCGGCCATGGCTTCTCTCGGCACGAAAGAAAGGACGATTCCCCTGTGGGTCCCTGACGGCCTCGAGAATCAACCTCCCTTCCTCCCTGTGTGGCCTCACTCGTATGGAGTCGTTGGCCATCGTCGTCAAAGGTGGTGGGAAACTGTTGCTGTTGCTACTATTATTAATGCTACTCCGAGGTATCGCTTTCAGGCTCGCGTTTTCCACGCTCATGATGCGTCGCGTCGACCAAGGCCTCGGGGCCGTTTGCTCCCCCTTGGCCGACTCGCTCACGTCCCGGGGGTCCCCGTCGCCGTTGTCTCCCCCGTCGTCGAAGGCGACGATGTTGCTGCTCTCGCTGCCGAGGTTCTCCGTGCAGAGCTCCAGGCTCAGCGGGCTGAGCCTGAGCTTGGAGGCTCTGGCCAGAGGGTGGACGTAAACGGGCGGTTCTGGGTCCGGCCTGGAGGGTTCTTGGCAGCTGGTGGGGGTGGAGAAAGCATGCAAGAAGCTCCAGCCACCGAGAGCCCGACCCATGTTGGGATTCGATGAAGAAGATGAAGAGATGGGATGATGCTGGTGGTGGTGGGTGTGGGTGTGGGTGTGCTTAGGGTCTTCAAGAAGCTGCTGGGGCGGGGTGTTGAGGGGCTGGCACTGGGGAGGACTCGGGGAGGTCATTTCAAGAGCAAGCTGGTGGTAAGCGAAGTGGTGGTGGGGGAGAACAATTTGAGCGTCAGAGCGGCCATTGCTGGCTCTTGCACGAGGTGTGGCTCTAGGCGCGTCTGCAAGCCTCGGCACACGAGCGTTGCCATCTCTCTCGGGGCTTCTCTCTCTGGTTATGGGAATTGAGCTGCTGGGGAAGCAAGAGAGTCGACCCAGAATCGCAAGAACTCTGGACAGTCGAAAGAGAGGAGAGATGAACCGCTGCTCTGTTAGCTACAGAGAGAGAATTGGAGGAGTTGGGCATGGAGAGAGGAGTGGAGGGGAGAGCGTCAATTTGTAGTGCTCGAAAAGTGCATCTGCGCACTGTGGAGGTGGGCACAGAGACACAGAGAGAGAGAGAGAGAGAGGGGGGGCGCTGGGATTGGGAGGGGGAGGTTTTGCCTTTTCTCTGCTTGCTTTTTTTTTTTCACACCACTTGAAAATAAAATAGGGTTTTTTAGTCAGCTGCCACAGGAAAGGAATTGAGTAGGGAATAAAAGAAAACAAAAATTGGAAAAGTCGAGAGTTAAAATAGAGTTGGTTTGTCGGGGCTTCGCAGCTGATGTCGCTCGCACGAGCTGATGGGGGCGGGCGACATATTGATTAGCCGCTACATCAGATGTTGTGTTGCTTCTACTCTCAAAAAGTTCCAAACTTTTTTATTGTCTAAATTTTCATGAGTCTCCATAAAATTCTACGGAAAAGATAGTGGCATTATATACGTTGGATTTGAGAAGAGAATTTCATTTTCAGGAGTTCCTCTTTTGCTACAAAATCTTACCAGATGCCTTCTCTATAATGATGAAGCCCGTCCAGAATTTTTATATTTTTTTCATTTGTATTTACACCTTCTAGAAATAGTCGCTAAATTAAGTTTTCTCTTCCACATCGCAGCATGCACCCGATTCACATTACTATAGAATATTCGAGCGTTAGTTTAATAAAACTCATAGAAATCGAACTACATTAATTACCCGAGTTTTACTGGCTTTTTCACTGCCTCTGTCACCTCATCCGAAAGAAAGCCAACAAAGAAAATGACGAATTTTCCCATACGATCCTTCCTGGTGTCAAGGGGCGACACATATGAAGCCGGGTGGTTACTGATTGGCACTTATTACGACGTTAGGAATATTCTAGTTATGTCATTTTCGAACAGTTTATTATTTAATCTAGGGATATTTATGAGAAGTTCAAAAAGTTAGGCTCGACTCATTTTCCAAGCTATACATTAAATCGATGGGGGTATCTCCTTCCCCTTTTCATTCCATCGTTTCTTTCCACATGATTTGATTTAAAGAAAAATGATTCATCCAAGAGTCAAAAGCCAAGTTGATTGCACACCTGAAGGAAAACACCCCCAGATTCTTTCAGGTTTCCATGAGTGATAATGAGGATTTCTCACCAAGAGGAGGCATGGAAAACGGACCGACCGAACTACTCATGTCCCGAACGCTGAGCCTCACGGTGCGAAAGAAAGAATTCGCCTATAGCATGTCTGTAACTTAATCAGAGTCCAAGCCTCGTGGATCTGATCTTAAGAAAGTCATAGCGTCATCGACCGCATGTTAAGTTCGTCCACCGCGCGTCCGACATGTCATCCGGCGAAAATTTCATTGTACATTTTAGAATATTCTGTCGGACCTCGATGTCAAATCACATCGTCGAGTCCCCTCGGTTTCATACGTCCATAATTGAAGGCGTTCGGGAAATTTCTTGACTGGAGAGAATCTTGCGACCGCCGGATATTCTGCCGGGAATTCCAGACCAAAACATGCAGACGCTCTCTCCATTGACTATGATGCGCGCATCCACGGAAAAACATGGCCGCACAGCGAAAGGGAGGATCCCGTCGTGTTGATCGCGGTTTTGCACTCCAAAACCGAGGACGGGGGCCTCTCTCTTTGACCCGAAACAGGTCGGAGAAGCGAAAATGGTCAAAGTTCGATATCGGAAACTGTTGCGCAATGTGATTTTTGGATAGTGGGGGGGTGTGGCGAGAACAACGTTTTCCCTGTTGGCCATGCCTTTCTGGTTGAGGCATGCTGTGTCGGAGAGAGAGGGAATTAAGGTTTTTTTTTTTTTTTTTTTTTTTTTTTTCCTTTAAAAGTTCTTTTCCTCGGTACGCTCTGAAATCGTTTCCATAAATGGTGGGTAATGCTGGGATGGGTGAGTTCCATCTTTAAAAGCCCCTTTTCTTAATGTACTTTTGATTCTTCAGGCGATGCGATGCCCACATGGGTCGTACTGATTATGCTAATGGACAACGTTTCGAGTCTTCCTTTATTGACCCGAAAAATATTCCGTCTTTTAAGTGGCGACGCGGGGATGTACAAAATACACGCTAATACAAAGAGATGCAGAGAGACTAAAGTTCGAATCCGTGTTTGCAAATATGAGCTTGTTCGCACTCAGTATCGAATCAACTAGAGCCGTAAGGTTACTTTAACTGATGCATGTGATGAGGAGCTCGACGGAAGCTGACAAGACAGTTCTGACATTCGAATTCGTTTTTACAAATATGAGCTTGTTTGCACTCAGTGGCAAATCAACTAGAGTTGTGGAGTTACTTTGATTGATGCACGTGACGATGAGCTCAATGGAGTCTGACAGGACAATTCTAAAGTACAAATATCAGATTGTTTGCACTTAGTGGTGAATCAATAGAATCGCTGAGTTACTTTGACTAATGCATGTGACTATGAGCTTAACGAAGGCTGGCAAGACAGTTCTAAAGATCAAATTCATATTCGCAAATATGAGTTTGTTTGCACTTATTGGCGAAGTAACTAGAGATGTAGAGTTACTTTGATTGATGCACATGACAATAAGCTCAATGTAGGTTGATGAGACAGTTCTAAAATTCGAATATGCGTTGTAGACAATGGCGAATCAACTAAAGTCATAGAGTTACTTTGACTTATGCACATGATGTCAAGCTCAATGAACGTTGACGGGACACTTGCCCATGGCATTAGGTGCTCAATGCAAGAGTATTTACTCACGACAACTCATAAAATTTGATGTAAAAATTTATTCCTTTAATTATCTTGAAAACCATATATGGTAAGACTTTTTACCACTCGATCTCAATCAAACTGGTATTTTGCATATCCCACCACATATATTGCATATCCGCTATCCTCTTAATCACCAAACTGATTGGGTGAGGTGAAAATATGAATATGGAAGCGTGAGGATCATCATTCTCTCCCTTGGCAACACCATCGAGCCAATTCAACAAAATGTACGGATGAATTAACTCCGGCACATTGATGTTTAGAGACAGCCCTTTTTTTCCGCAAACCAAAAGCAAGTAGAAATGATCCCCCACTAAGACAGCCCTTTTGCTCTGTCGGCCAGGACGTGCTTCCCTTGAAACCCTAGAAACCTCAACCTCTCTCTCTCTCTCTCTCTCTCTAGCTAGGAGATGACCTAACCTAAAAGCTTAAAGTTTTGCTGAAATTAACATCTATAAAAGTTGTGTTAACATCTATAAAGTTGCGGTTGGGGCTCGTTCCAACTTGAGGGGCCAGTGGGCTAAGGTTCCCAAGAATAGAAATCGGGCAATACCTTGCACCATAAGAGGAAAAAAAACACAAGAAAACCACCTGGCATATCAGTGACCACCTCGAAACTATATTCTTGATTGTGTACTCTTCGGTACCTTTTCACACGTTGCCTACCTCTACTTACACAATACATACATCGACGCGCATGAGGAAATTGCTTTTTGGCATAACGGTTTGGAGTCTTGAAATGAGTTCATCAACATCTTGGACTTGCTTTTAGGAAGTGAGTTAAATCAAGATCTTGAACCTACTACCTTTATCTCTCTCTCTCTCTCTTACGTGCAAAGTGCAAGTTGGGAGGAGGCATATCATATGGGAGTTTATGAAACGAGAAAATCTTTTATACATCGACAGTATCCGAATTCATCCACATGCGAGCTCACTTTATCAAAAAAAAATGCAATTTCACAAGTTGATGACCTTTCTACTTACTTCCTGTAATTCATAGTTAATGTACAGCAGTGTCCACTAATGCATGAGGGTTTGGCTCTTCAATTCCATGAACGCTCTCTGCAAAAAACGTCAAATCTTCTCTCCATCTCATGTCCTAACGAGGATAACGACACAATTATGGTTTTGAACCTCGGGCATCGGGAGGCCGCTCTTTATTTACAAACCAATTATAGGTAGCTTTAAAGTGCAACAAAATGTGATGCAGCCCGCATTGAAAGCCTACCTTTGGCTTGCATCAAAATGGATTCAACGTACATTATCATTTGTTTTCTCCTTTTAAAAAGCAAGGCACGACAACCACAGCCTCTAATGTACGAACTTGTTTTAGGCATGCAAATCTTGAGAGTTTATTTGCTTTTGCTTAGACTTTTTCCTATATAGGCATGCAAGGATGAATATTAATCATAAAGGAAGACGAATGTATTGAACATATCCTTTGATGATATAAAAAGGAAATAATTTTCTACGGCTCCTTCAATTTGACATTGCCGATATGAGAAGAATTTCTATTTTTTACATTTCACTTTGATGTAATTTGTGTCAAGTGGTTTTGGTAATTGGTGAGTAGATGTAATGAGAAAAGAAGTCGATGTACGTGTCGCATCTTCCTTTATTGAATGAACCGGCTGAAGGACAATATATTAGTCGAATGTCTTTGTAAGAAACAAAGTACTATCACAAAAAGAAAGTTAGAAAAGCAAATTCGGGTGCATTCTTCACATAGGCAAAAGCTTGGATATGGCAGGAGCTAAGCAGTAAACGTGACATAAAATCGTGACCTGGTGATGCAATGCACGGTGAGTTCAGAGGGAGGGAGAGAGGAGAAGGACGCGAAGCTGCATTGGAGAGGCAGCAAGGGGGCTGAGGCCGAGGCGAGCACGACTGTTGGAATTGCTTTCTTAGTTGCAGAGCACAATATAAATGGAAAGAAGGAGGAGACGCTGAAAACTGATCTCAACCGTTCAAATTCCTCATGACTAATGTGTAAAATTCATGATGTCAGTTGACCACATATGTCAAACTTAGAAAAGTCCTATCCGACGACGTCTTACTTCAAATACTTAGGTTGTTAAAATAAGTGGGATAAGAAAAAATATCCATATCACTCCTTATGATTAGTATTGCATGCTGTACCGTGGTGTATCTGCCTTGTTCCTTCTTGGGTTTCGATTTCAACCATAAATGTTGAAGCTCTATCAAGGGATCATTGTAGAACAATCTTTTGCTATACATTAACACATATCCGATGTTCCAGTAACTCTCTATCCATTTAATAAATTGGAAATTGTTGCGACATAATTTACACCTAGGAAGGTTAGTGTCGGATTTATCTTCGCTTTCATTCAATTTAGGGATTTTTGTATTAGATTTACCGTCACATATATAGGTTTTCATCAGGAGAAATTGTCTAGTCGGTGCTAATTTATTGTACGGATACTAATTTAGTTCTAAATTTTTAGATTTTGTCAATCTAGTTTTAAACCTTTGCATGAAATTTCAATGTAGTCATTTTGGTCAATTTTTACCAAAAATCATTGACGTGGCAATATGCCACAAAAGATGGCTAGTAATGATTGCCTATCACGTTAATGATTTATGAGTAAAATTGACCGAAATGGCTCCATTTCGCTTGAAGATTTTAGGATTAAGTTTGAAAATTTATGATTGAATTAGAATCCATATGGTAGGATTGGGACCGATTGATAATTTTCCCGTTTGCCTTATCAAATCAACTTCCCCATGAATGGAAAGATTAAACTAGTACATCATACCAATTCCTAATAGTATAAATTTCACATGGAATCCACTGCATTCTTGATCTCACATTTCGAAAGTTGGTGTTACATGAGGATAATTATTTGGTATTTTGGCCCTATGCGTGGAGCTCCCCATAAGGACATACGACTTTTCCTTTGATCTTTTGCTAAATGACCAGTGATCTTGCAATCTATGATTCAAATCACACGCCCGAAGGATCCTTGAAGTATTCTATAAGCTTTTGTCATTATCTGAATTCGGCAGATTTGTCTAAAACTTTTCTTTCCTTTTAGATTTTTGCAATTATGAGAGAGAAGAGAAGAGAGAGAGAGAGAGAGAGAGAGCCAATAAGGTGGATCCGTCCCTCAGGAGACAAGGAGAGGCTAGGATGATTCTCCTTCTTATCCTGGAAATTTTGCAAATCTGAGGCCTTGTCTTATTCCCACCCAAGTCTAAGATATGATCAAAAGCATATGTCTCATGATTTCTGACACAACCGTCAGGCACGTATTGAAACTGCAAAAACCCTAGCTATCTGTATTTGTCAAGCTCATCATTCTCAAACAGCTAGCCACCCAATTTTCTCGTTTTTTTTCTCGTTTAGACCTGTAAAAAAACTGCTGATATGATCTACGACGGGATTTTCTGGGGTCGCTTCGGAATCGAGTTAGGTTTATCCGACAGTGAGTCCAGGGGTTCTCGGGGGGCATATTCTCTGCATCTAGCAAGTTGCGTCCAAAAAGAATGGTAACCCTTAAAACACGACGGCATATGTCGTGTACTGCAAGAACAGGTCGACCATGTACACTTTTATACGGGCAGAGAGTATATCTTCGCAATTACTGCGAAAATAGTGGAGGGAAGTAGCGCGAGTGGTTATAACACAATGTGCAATAGACATCCATCGAAGTGAAAAGATATTCGGCCATCTCTATATGGTCAGATGAAATGAAGGAGAGGACACATTCCCTCACAACGGTAAAGCATGTTTGCAAAATTTCCAAGACCAGCGGATGGGTTAGGATATGATACTATATAGGTTGGTCTATTCAACGTGATAAACATGATCAATCATATCAACTCATGAAGAACTCATAAATCCATGAAATGGGTAAGAGATTTTTAACTATATAGGAATGCGTTTAAGTAAATATCTTCTCATTGACTTGGAGGGCCAAGAAGGGAATTAAAAGACCAAGAGTTTTGATGGCTCTCATGCAAAAACAAAATTTTTTATGATGGTCATTCTATCTAGGGATGAGCATGGTTTCAAGATAGAAACTGGAACTAAAGAACCGAATTGATAAGAACCTATATGGTTCCAGGTTCCAAGATATACATGTTAGGTTTTAGGCTCCAAAAATTAGAAAACCTATTTCAATTAGTAAATTCCAGGTTCTAGGTAGATAGGACCTAAAACTTGTAACAAGTTTTTATGTTTTTCTTGATATATATTTTCATGCAATCCTAAAGTATTTCATGGCATCTAATGGTTAGTATATAATTTAGAATCACAAATTTGAACTTCCATTTTATGACTGAAACTTTTACTTTATATATCTCATATTTTTCATGTGCCTAAATATAATGTGTGGTCAGTTGATTAGTAATGAGTTGTGGTCGTTAAAGGTGATGATTTATTGCAATTGTTCAAATGATAATATAGGTGGAATCTGAATAGATCTTGGAACTTGTGATTGAATAGATTTCAGGTTCCAAGGTATGCAAGATAAATTCAAATTCCAAAAAATGATAAACCTATTTCATGATGGAACTTATATGAAACTTAGAATCTCTTACCCCTAATTTTGTCCATTTAATCAAAAAGTACATTTACCAACCAAGTGGGAAGCGATTGGCGACCGGTTTGCCATCATCAAATGAGAAGGGGCAACCTGTCCGAACTTTTTAGACAATTATATATTATTAATGCAGATCCCACCAAAATCTCTTTTCACCTCCATTTGCATAACAAAAAGCCATGAATTGCCATATGCTTTCAGATGCCTACTAACATCCCGCGTCTTCCTCTTTTTCGGATTAGTGCGATGACTTTTTCCTCGCTGCCCTGTGGTACTCGGTTCTTTTCCTCTCAAATCATGTTGTTCTTTTGTGACTAGGTCAGCTCGATAAGTATTTGTGACCGAATAAGCTACTTGATCCTAGCTTTGCTCGCTGCCGAGCACTTGCTTCGTCCGAGAGAAGAAACCAGATGATGATCTAAGAATGCAAAGGCACGAAGTATGCAAATATCTACAGTCAATCAGTGGAGTGGCGACAGGTGGAAAAAGGATATATAGAGGAAAGCCACCAAAATCATTAGGGTTTCCATGAGTTCTTCGTGAAGTTTCTGTCAGAGTCACTTGTAAGGGTTCATCTGTGAAATAATAGAGTGCAAATCGGGCCTGAAAAAAACGGAGGGTGTTTGAGCGAGCAATCTGCGTTGACACTGATTGTTCTATGGTGAAATGTAATATCGCTCTTCTCATGAACACTGATCAGATTAATTGAACCAAATAAGTGCTGTGACTCATTTGTTCGTCACTGTTATTATATTATTTTCTCGATCCCTCTAAGCTAAAAAGTTTGTAGCTAGCTACTTGGTAAAATTAACACCTAAACCGTCGAATTTCATTCCTTTTCCGCTAGTTGACAAAGAGGAAGAGTGAATCTCAAGGACTCGAGTGATAAGCATGTTTGTCATCTTCACTCACTAGTTAGGTTCAATCTCTGGGGTTAGCATAGTTAATTGGGTCATTGAGGACTTTCAGCTCGAGAATTGAAGGTCTATAGAGTGTCTCATAGATTTTTAAATAGTCAAGTCTCTATACTTGTGCCTCTGGATTATAATAAAAGAAGATTACATGAGAATGCACATGCAGATGATGCAAGTAAAGTTATAGAAACCCTCTTTCCGGTCTCGGGTATCAAGGTACGACATATATTTGAAGTCCAGGAAGTGTTGATGTGGTCCTTAAGATCTTTTTCGGTTTTCTAAATGAAGTGGTCCTAAATTCCTAGAGCATCAAACCCCAAAAAAAGCTGAAGGAAGAAACTTCATCAGCAAGGGTTTTATAATTATAATCAGAGATGCTTTTCAACCCCTTTTTAATTCGCGAACTCCTTATGATCATAATGCTGCCCAGCCGACGCCAGAGAATTGCGATCTTTCGGTTTTTATTTATTACCGAGTTGCATTTCTGAATTCATTTTGTGAGATCGAATGGACCATTATATCAATAATTAAAATAAATAAATGAATAAATAGATCATGCTCTATCAAACACATTTCCTGATACTTACTTTAAAATTATTTGATTTTTTTCCATCGCATCACCCGCTTTTGTTATATTCTTTTTCTTTATTAATCTCGTTTTGGTATACTTTAAGTTAGGGGTGATCAATCCTAAAATAAATTGGATGGGGACCAGAGTCCTAGTTTGTAGAACCAAGAACCGACCACTAGACCAACCAATTCTTTTGTCTGTATTCAAGCATTGTTGATATATACCATTTACATTATTCATATTTTACGTCGAATTGAGAATTAGGGTATTGAAAATTTGGAATGATAAGAATTAAAAACAAATTCAATTTGATACGGATGAGTGGGTCCATATCTGGAATCGGGATCCGAACCAATATTCATCAATTTCAAATTTAAGAACAGGAAATCTAACCAATTCTTGCAAGAACCCAGGCTTGGTCGGTTCATTTACTCACCCCTATTTTGAGTCAATCCGATGAAGAGAGAGAAAGTTTGAGAGAGAGAGAGAGAGAGAGAACGTGAAAGACTGCATCAGAATCCATCAAAGGGTGTTTGATCTTGCTAAAGTAAAGGAGAATCTTTAAACTGAGAGTACGTCATGCCCCCTTGGCCATTAGCGGAGGCCTAAAAAGTTGGGCCCTCTGATATTTTGGCGAAAATCAATAATTTATTTGAAGACTTTCTTTCTTAAGCAAGACAAAGAGAATCCATCCCGGCTTACCACAATCACGTAAACAAAAGCCCGCCACACCCCCCGCCCCTTCACCTTTTGACCCCTCCTTGCCGCTTAGCCCCCATCTTTCTCCTTTACTTGTTCAATGATTCCCTCAAAAGTATAGAAGAAAATATTAGTTTCGACGAACGCACCGTCATCTCTAAACTTTACAGAATATATAATTAGGCCCCTGAACTTATTTTTGTGCAATGCGTCCTTGAATTATAGACTTGATTTGTCCGAGCTAGTCGTTTTGTTAAATACATACGAGGAATGCCGTGTCAGTTGTGACTAGACTAATTAGGGTGGCATGAATGTTTTTTTATTTACTTAATGCTGACATGGATGAGAAAAAACGGAAGATTGAAGGGGAAAAAAAGAAGAAGGATTCCTAACCAACAGTCAGGCACAGGGGAAGGGAGAGCTGACCAATTGATATGGGTGACAATGAATGGATTGCTGAGGCTTAGATAGAGGAAAACGGTGATTGGCATCGCGGCCGTCACTTGGGTCGTCGCTTTAACAATAAAGATCGAGCGACCCCAAACCAGAAGCCCAAGCATCGTCTAGCCGATGTTGCGCCTTTTCGAGGTAGCTTGACCCCAACAGCCATGGGGTGGCACAACCCCAGCAGCCCTTCACCTCCCTTCTTAGTGTTCTCTCTTTTTCTTTCAAATTTCATTATTTCTTAACTTTTTAATGTTTATTTTGTTTTTTAGTGTTTGCCTATTTTTATTTTTTTTGTAAATGTCGCTTTAGAATTTAATGTTAACTTCGCAGCTAAGTTAGCATTTAATGACAACTTAGCATTAATGTCAGCATTTCCATTCATAATTTTGAAGAAAGAATTAATTTAAATAAAGACTCACGCTATTTTCACCTCTTTATTGGCTCTTGACTTCCCTATTATATTGATTTGACTACATTATCTTTTGCCGGTTCTACTCTTAATTTAAAATTGTTTTTTACCTTTTTTTTATTTGTTTTATTTTGTTTCAATTTTTAAAAATAAAAATAAAATTACCCACATCCCTTTTGTACAACTTTTTTTCACCCTATTTCTCCCACACCCATTACATTTCGGTGCTTCCTTCATGTTTGTTTTCTTCTTAACTTATTATCCATTGCTGTAATTTGAGTAAGCACTAATTATATATCATAGTAAAGATATATTATTTTAATCTATAAATTGTTTACTTTATTTCCATAGACTACCTTCATGATCGTGAATTCTTCTATCTTAATTTTCAATACAAATTTAAGAGAATTTACTCATATTGTAAGGAAAATCTATTGGTTTTTTATGACATTAAAAATACATGGTTTCCTTTCGAAACGCTTTTGGCGCCTTCATGGATGGATCTACACATGCATTTTGGGAAGCGTGTTACTTTAAGAGTTGAAGGTGTACATTCAACTTTGAAAGCATATCTATACGTTTCAACAGGGATATGAAAATTGTTGTAAGGAAGCCATTCAACTTTAAAAGCATATCTACAAGAATTGAAGGGGCACATTCAACTTCAAGATCATTTTTTTGTGCTTGCTCGGACAGACTTGCACATGCATTTTTATGTGCTGAACTTTGTCATATTTTTAATTTTTTTTAAACTATCTTTTAAAACATCATGCAATGATGGCATGAAAAAAAATGACTTTGCACTACTAGATTTACCAAATAATGAAAGTCGAGTAGTTAAAATATACAAACTACAACGTAATGACAAATATTAATGTTATTATTAAACAAAAAGCATAAAAAAATGGTAGATGATTCTTTTCACTCTTACTTATGTTTTGGTTGTTTTTTGAATAATATTTTCCTAATACAGAGAGAGAGAGAGAGAGAGAGAGAGAGAGAGAGAGAGAGAGATATCAACTCATAGACATAATAATTCATTAGATATCTACCAATTAAACTTTTTTTTTTTTTTGGAAAATAGGAACACCAATTTTATTCCAAAAGAGAAATAAAAGAAGGGAAGAAATAATTTTAAATCCAGAGTGGGCCCCACATCTAACCTCAACAAATATTGTTTGAGAGGATCATGGATAATTTCATTTCTAGTAAAATTGAAACAAAAGAAAACGAAGAAAAAAAGGGAAGAAATAATTTTAAATTAAGAGTGGGATCCACGAGAGATAATGTAGTCAAATCAATGTGGAAGGAGATGTCATGAGCCATTAAGATATAGAAATAGCACAAGCCTGAAAAAATTGGTATTGTTTAAGGATTCAAATGCATGAAAAAAAAAAATTTGTAACATTTTGGATGCCTTTGATATAATTGTCCAAAAAGTCGTAAACTTATTATGTGTTAGCAAATTCGGTTTTAAACCTTTCAATTAAGCTAACTTAATTCTAAATCTTTTAATGATTTACCAATTTAGTTATAAAATTTACTTTGCGTCAATTTAGTTTTTAACCTTTTGAAAATTTGCCAATTTAGTCATAAATCTGTTATCTGGATATTTGATTGGATAACTACATTGGCAACTTGCCAAAATGCTTATAACTAAATTGGTAAAATATCAAAAAGTTTAGGAATAAATTGGCACAATTGAAAATTTTAGTAAATTGACAAATCTCTAAAAAGTTTAGACCAAATTGATATAATTAAAAATTTTAAAATTAAATTGGCTTCAATACGTTTGGGACTTTTTGGATAATATTTCCCCATAAGACCATCATTCCTTTGCTCTTCCAGCTACATGGTCTTGAGAGAGTAACTAGACTTGCTCCACTGAGTTCAATCACATACACGTGGCTGTAAAGAAAATACGCACTAGATAGTGCTTACTTCAGCAATTTTATACGGAAAACGACCTTTCTACTTGCCTTGTTTGTCTGAAAATTGAAATCAAGCTTCGAGTCATGCTTAACGACAAATATAAGCACAATTAAATGACTAGACTATGTCAATGCAAACAATCAACCAGTCGATATCTACCACTATGTCATGCTCCAAAGCAATTTCTTAGCCAATATCTTGCGAGGGTGATGATGTGGTCTACTAATGCTTTAATATGGATTGGGTAATGCACAGTGAAACCGGATCAACTTTCGATAACCATGATTATTCAGCTACTCACCATTGAGATGTGAATCGGGCAACTCAAAAAATTAAATAGTTTCAAATATAGCAACTTAACTGAATACTTATGATGCATAAGTGATATGAATTTTCGATTTTATGCATGGAAAAGGATCTCGCTAACAAGGAACATACTTTCATTTCTTAATGCAACTAAACATATACTATTCATCCTTTAAGTAAAAAGTGAGCTAGCCGACGATGGCCTATTTTTCTTTCTTTTGGCGGGGTATAGCTGACCAGATACACTTCACATGGTACGGAACACAGAGAAAATACAAATCTGCATACTTAATGAGCACGCGAAAAGGACCTTTTTCCGATCGATGAGGGCGGCATCAGCTGCGACCATATGTTGAGGTCCCAGGTTTAGCTTTACAGACAGTGACTACGCACCTCAACGTCTTACTCTCGACTGGAATCCATGATTGGCACTAAACAAAAGGCTTGCCGTAATAAAAGATTGAGTTAACCATCACTTTCGTGCAATGGATCGAACCGAGCTAACGCGCCGTTCGTTCTTCACGACATTGGCTCGAGGGATCTTACTGAAAGTTACCCCGCATCATCAAGCAATTTTAAATTTGGAAAAATGGTCTCTTTAAGGTGTAATGTGTGCGCCACTGACGAGGGTTAACTGAAGGGACTTGATTGAACTGGCGAAAAGGTGATTACGTAGAAAGTTATCTCGACGGCGATCTGTATGGATGATGAAGAGAAGGCAAAGGCGCCGAAGTGGGTGGGGAGTGACCGTGATGATCATGCACGGTAGACACGGCTTCCTTTTCTAACATCGCGACAGGAGTTATGCCCTAGAGGTGAGAAGATGTTATGAACCGGACGATGGTGGTGGTGGTGATGATGGGGATTGAAGAAGAATCTGTGATGTGGCGATCCTGCTGAAATTTTGTAAGATGGAGAGGTTATTTAATAAGAGGAAATATGGGAGGGGAAGGAAAAAATTAGGGTTTTCCCTCCACTTTCATTGTACTTGCAGGCCAACCTTGCACATAATTTATCTGAGCTTGTTGGAGCGACGAGAAGAATAATAGAAATGTCATGATATCTTGATAAGAGAAGGACTAACCATACACTTATATACACGATGGATTATCATTTTCATAAAGAATATGTTGGCCATTTATATGCATGAAGATTGGTTGAATCGAAAGAATTGCATATCTATCGTGTTATTGTGAATCGCTGTGTATTTCTTTTGAAACACGCACAAGAAAATTCAGGGTATATATAACTATTTGAGTATATAATATTCAATGGTATATAATCACTCAAAAAATTCTTAACTTGACAAGCCAAGTCCAGTGCTCTCGCAAAATGAATTTACGGTATTTATCGAACATATAGCTCAATAAATCTTTACAAAAGATCCACTATCAAGTGCTCAGTAGTGCTTAAATCATTGGCTACCGCCCTAGTATTTCACTTGGACGAGTTGTCCATGATGGATGGTCGGGTCAATTTTCAAATTTTCCAAAAAAAGACATGGCATATACACTCAAAAATTCATTTCAAACAGCAATGATTATCAAAATCCTTGGGGGGAATCCTTTCCCCCCATCATATGGGATTGTTTCCTCTAAGTCGGTGACATGGATGTGATGTAATTGGCCTATCCATATATATATTATGGAAGTGGGATAGATTAGGTCATTCTACTTTTTTTTTGGGGGAGGGGGGGAGTCAAAGGTCATTCTGTCTTAGCCCTACATGAAGGACAACATTGCTGATTCTGATACAGATCCAGTGGTGTACACATAGATTGTGCATATCCAGGGCTGTTGATTTCCTCCTGATCTCCTTTGTTTGGATTTAGTAGACACGAGGGGCCTTCTTCATTGACTTTCCATTGAAACTTCTACTACACCGTCCTTTTTAATTTAGGATTAATATCCCACCTCTAGAGGTGGCAAAATGGGTCATAGACCCATAAATGGGTCATATATGGATCACTTGCTTTTTGAAGTTAAATGGGTCATATATAAATCACTTGCTTTTTGAAGAAGTTAGTTAAATGAGTTTGACAACTAAAGACTTGAGATAGGTAGGTCTTAAGTTGGTCTTAAGTTGGTCTTAAGTAGGTCTTAAATGGGTTGAATTTAGAACCCATTTTCACCCAAAACCCCACAATCTCTCTCTTCTCTCTTTAACTTTACAAAAATATTTTTTTTTTTATAAAAACCAAAATTATAATTATTTTTTTAACTTTCTTTTCTTTTCTTTTTTCTTTTTCTTTCCTTTTTTTTTTTTTTCTTTCTTCTTCCTCTCGCACCAGGCACGGTGATGGCCGGCGACCAGCCAGGTGAGCCTTGAGTTCGCCGGCATTGGGCAAGCTCGAGCTCGTCGGATCCGGCGAGGCAAAGGCCTCGCCGATGCCCGACAAGGGGCGAGCTCAAGCTCGCCCGACGCCGGTGAGCCTCGAGCTCGCCGAATCCGCGAGGCGAAGGCCTCGCCGACATCCGGCGAGCTCGAGGCTCGCCCGTGGGCTGGCCGTCGGCTAAAGAAGAAGAAGAACAAAAAGAAATTATATTTTAAAAAATAATTAAAATTCAAATTTTTTAAAATAATTATTTTAAAAATTATAAAAATTGTCCATTAAATTTGTGTTGTATAAAACTATTTTAGCAATACCATTATTTATATATTTATATATATTATACATATTTATATAAGAAATAAGCTTTTTTAAGTTTAGTTAAATAGGTCGGGTATGGGTCAGATCGGATATGGGTCGAAAAATTTATATTAGACATAAATGGGTCGTAAATGGATTAATGAGTCAATTTGGATTGGACCATTAATAACCCGACCTAAACCCGATCCGACTCACCTGTTTGACACATCTCCACCTCACAGTGCATCAATACCTCAAACTTGTTTTCGTTTCACTAATATCCCCAAGCTTGTATCCATGATCAAAAAGCACATTTTATCACAGTTCCATCTATATTGACCGTTTAAAATCTTAAACGCTGTTGTCCATGCACTCTACTATATCAGGTTTTTTATAGCCATGAGGGATGGAATTGTGATGGAAGGTATTTTCCGATCATTGGTACTTGGTAGTCCAAGTTTAAATGTCCTTGTGAGACAGAAAAAATTCTTGGGTATTGAAAATTTAGGAATTTTTTAAGGGGTTTGTTTATCCATTTAATTTAATTCGTCAAACCCCATGAACAAGACTTTAAAAACTACGCGGCCCTTGCGACAATGGCTGGCCTACAATTTTAACTTCAATAGGGGCATCGAGTGCTGCCTCTTGTCTCCGATCCCATGGCTTTTGCAAATCAATTCCACAAATTAATTGAAACTTGCAAAATACTAAAAGCAAAGTTAGACAAATGGGCGCGTAGATGCAAAGTTCAAACTAAGCAAAGGCCCAAGGCTGCCTCGCAAAACCCACCTACATTAGTGAAAACCCTATATCTAAATTGACAAAATTCTGCATTTTATTAGTGTTAAATACTAAAGTATCACTAAGAATTTCACAAAATAAGCTTGCCTTTTCATCTTCTTCTAAGGAAATTTGAGAGAGAGAAAGATGTTGGTGGTTTAAAATAGTTGAAAAATCAGTAGAATGTATAAAAACCTATCTAACATGGGAGTGGGCAAAAGAATCAAACAACCACCTGAGAAGTATCTAACTCTAAACAACTAGAACTAGGGGTGAGCATCGGTCCAGGGTCGACCCTGGACTGACCCTGGACCGGCCCAACCCTGCCAGGTCTAGTTTTCAGGGAGATTGGGTCGATCCTTGATCCTAGAATTCCTGGACCAGCACTGTGTGGATCAATCTTCGGTCCTGAGAGTTCCGGGTCAGTTCAATCCGAACCAACCTTGAATATATATATATATATATATATATATATATAATATTATTTATAATTTTTATATAAAGAAAACCTTAAAATAAACGACGTAAACAATATTAAATAGCTTTTTAGTGAGGAGTTTAAGTAATTTTACATTGTTCTTTAATAACTAAAATTTGTAATATCTTTTATAGCGTCAATAATCATAATTGGAAAATATTTTGTAATGAGTCCTCACGATGTCCAAAAATGTATAAACAACTCCTTATGGCATTCTCTTCTAATATTCGTTTTCTTTTGTCTAATTTGTCCTCTTAGTCTTCAATTTGCCAAAATCGAAAAAAACAATTTCTCCGCTCATTACTTGAAACTCATCTCACTCACTTTGGGTCACTCGTGCCGCTTACCGCTTGATGCTCGCTTGGCTTGTTGCTTCCCACTCGACATTCAATGCTCATTCTATTCCATGCCCATCCCACTTGACCCTCACCACTTGATTTTCTTAGCTGACCTCGCTTATTATCGAACCCATTGGGTTGGTATGGTTCTCGGTTGTCCTTTTAAGGAATTCAAAAAATGAAATAAAAAATTATTGGTTAGTCTTAGGTTGACCTTCAAACCAGACCGAACCTATTGGGTTAGTTCGATTCCAATCGTTTTTTTAAGGAGTACAAAAAATGAAATAAAAAATTATTGATTGGTCCCGAGTTGACCCTGGAACCGGACCAAATCCATTAAGTCGGTCCGGTCCTCAGTCCCAAGCTCAATATGGTCGGTTCTCAGTTCCAAAAATTAAGTACCAGCACTATGCGGGTTGGTCTTAGGATAAGGGGGTGGACCAGCCCAACCCGGACCATGCTCACCCCTAACTAGAACACGAGATTTCGATCTCGATGAATATCAAAGTCAAACAATCACTTTAGACAAGAAAAAGAAACGACTAACCCACCACCGGCCGTGGTGGCGCAGTTGGCTTGCGTTCAATCCCTCTCACGAAAGGGAGCGAGTTCGAATCCCAGCGGCGTTACTTGGTGATTTAAGTGTGCTACCGGGGGTGGTGGTTTCTCCCGCTTAAGGCACCTGGGGGTTTACGCTAGGCTACCGGCTGAGGCGGTTCATCCAGCACCCAAAAAAAAAGAAACGACTAACCCTAGATTGCTGAGGATAAAAATGACTAATCCGTTGCTTTAAGCAAGAAGAAAATTGGAAGCTACTAACTCTAGACTGTTCTTGACTTTTCTAATCTTAGCAACTAAGATTTGCTCGAAATCGTTTGTCTACGTCCTTATCCGTACGGATGATTTTCCTAGTAATCACAAACAAAACTTCCAGGACTTTACGTTGATGCACCTGGGGATGAGGCTGGGCCTAGTTCATATTGGGCAGTTTACTGGGCTTTCGCGCCTTCCAAACATGTATTCTCGGCCCATTCTGTGTACTTGTATGGGCTTTTCGTCGATTGGGCCCGGCTAGGATCCCTCGGAAGGCCCAATCGGGGTGGGCTCGTGGTTGCTCAAGTTTAGCATTACCGTAACTTCCACATCAAGAATATCGTGACACGTGAACACTTCAGAAAAATCCAACATCGTGTTACGAAACTTTGTATAGAAGTTACGATCAAAATAAACTTGTACTTACACTTCACCCAACCATACCCTTTTATGCCACAATGGACCAAGAACTCTTTTTGCACTAGTTAACGTGATTCGACATGTTTAAGGAAATGAATATCTTGACAAATTTAACATCATTTGACACGAGTGTAAATCGCATATCTTAAAAGATATGATGTTTTATAATAACATGACACGATAAAAATTTATTACTCAAATTTGTGTGCATACTAATTGCTAGATATATATATTTTCTCGTGACTAAAATCGATGGTAATGAAAGAAATTCTAAAATCCCGTCACTTGCAATCACAATCCCCACCATCTTGATGGGTTCCATAATTTCTAGGATACTCTATCAATAGCTAATGTTATCTTGAAAAGTTTTCACCGAGAAAAATAATTTGCCACAATTATATAGAACGTTACGTTACTCGACATTACACACGCAACCTCCATAACAGATTACATCTTCATATATGACATTAATTACATGGTCGAATAATATTGTGACGATGTAAAACTACAGTCTCTCTAGAACTGTAGATCTATTAGGGTATGTGTGTGCTCCAATTTGCGCGGCTCCTTCCTACAGCTCGTGCAATATGTGTCGGTAAACAATAAAATATCGGGAATTAAAGAACTCGACAATCATCTAATCTCGCCATCTCAACCCGAAACTCATAATTAATCTTCTAATCAAAATCACTTGTGCAAGCCCTAATAATGAATCAAGTAAACCATCACCATCGATGTTTCCCCAAGTTGAATCGTGGCAAAAAATCACCGGAAAAGCATAGTCTAGAATATCCACCCCCTTGATCCATGCCATGTACCCAACCCCTTTCGACATCATTTTCTCCAACCCACCTACCATATATTATACACACCCGAAAAGACGTACATGCATGCAATCTTCTACCTACCTTTGACTATACTCAAATCTACACCATCACTTGTCCTATGTCACTCCCCATCCACCCAACACCTAAATAAAATAAATACATAAAAACAGACACAATAATCCTCATTCATATATTACCTGTGATTCATATTATCATATTAGTGAAGGATATTATATTTTCATTGAGTATAACAAGCACAATCATTTGAAATTCACATTATATGCTTCGATAATCATGTCATTTTATATTAAGAAAAGTCGCCCTATCAATAATCATGTCATTTTATATTAAGGATAGTTGCCCTATCATCAAGCTTCTAAGAAAGAGAAGCCCATAAATAAAGTGCCCGAAAAATTGCAAAATCCAATATTTTCATCGAATATATTAATAATTATATATTTTATAATCACATTGCACTCGATTTCGACATTATACACTTCAATAAATTTGATTAATTGCGTTGATTTTCGTGTTAAAGATAGTAACCCTAATGTAGATATCTAACAAAGTAGAATTAGGAATTATATATTTTATATTCAGATCGCCCCCAATTTTCACATTTATGCTTCAATAAACATGTTTAGTCGTGTCATTTCATATTAAAAATAGTCGTTCTAACATTGAGCTTTTAAGAAAATAAAAACCCAAAAACAAAGTTTCGAAAAATCGAAAAAAAATCCCGTATTTTCATCGAGTATATCAAGAATGATCTATTTTATATACACATTGTGCTCAATTTCGACATTATATGCACTCATAGTAATGAGGGCAGAAAAAAGAAGCATTATTATTATTATTACTAGCGTTAATATCGAGTACATATATATGTATATGTATATATTATGATGTAGGGGGAAATGGGGAATTCAATCTAGAAGTGAAAATGGATGCGACCATTTCAAAGCGAGGTTGTCGCGAATCCGCGTCCCACTGAGAGTCAGTTTCCGCAGGGGAGGAGAGGAGCGGAGCGGAGGAGGAGAGAGAAAGAGATAGAGAGAGAGAGAGAGAGAGGGGGGGGGAAGGGGAAGGGGAAGGTGGTTCGGGATGGCGATGATGGCGATGAGCATTTCCGGGATAAACGTGGTGGTGGGATTATGTGTAGGTCTCCTCCTTATGCTTCTCCTCATCCTCCTCGTCATCGTCTTTGCCTGCAAGCCATGGCGCTTCCTCCGCCCCGCCTCCCTCGATCGGACCGCCCTGAAGGTCCGGTCCCCCGTTCTTTTCCCTTCTCTCTCTAACTCTCTCTCTCTCTCTGTCTTTCTCTCGAGATTTGGGTTCCGGAAATGAGCTGGGGCGGTCGTCGCCGCTGCCGGATTCGGAGCGCCCGGCCGCATCGATCGGCCATTCGGTTCCTCTTTCTTTCTTTTTTTTTTGTTTTTTGTTTTTTTGTATTTTTCGGGTTTCCATTTCGATCGCATTGGTTGCTCGTGGCGTTTTTTGCGTAGATCTCTGTTGCATTGGGTCGTTAGGGTTTTCGGGTTCCTGCTCTCGCGTCGTATCTTTGCGCGGCTTGTTGTGTGCGTGTGTGGGGGGGATTAGTTTTAGTATTTTCGATGTTTGGATTTTGGGTGCTTGTCAAGTTGGAGCTGCTGGTGGAAATGGTTTGGCTTTCGATTGATCGGCGTGTGTTTTCGGTGGCGAATCTGTCTCGTGTAATGGTTTTCGCGTCTACTGTTCTATCCAGTGTGTCGCCCCCCGGCTCCAAGTATTCGGCTTTGATGGATTTTATTGCTAAAAACTCCGGCTTTAGCTTCTCTTTTCATGGAGCTTAGAAGTATGTTGATATGAAATTGCTTTTACTGCGATGCGGGTTGTGAATCGACTTACCTGAAAAAGCCATTCCGTTATGATGGGAGCCTCTATTCGCACGGCCGTCATGCCTAATTAGGGTTGTTCTTTCTGTTAATGCCCACATTCGTAGAGGTATATGTATTGTGTTGACAAATAAATTCCTTTTTGGGGCATGCGTTAGAGAATTTCGTCACCTGGAAAACAAATTTGTTATTTTTTCAGGTCTGGCTAGTTATTAACTTCCTTATCTATTGTTGATCGGCATACTGTTCTTATTTTCGTATGGACTTTCTTGTGGGTAGGCAGAATGTACCTTCCAACGAGAGCTTAAAGTTGTGAGCACTGATTGGCTGATTGTTGTGGAATCTCATTTCCATGCTGTTTATGTACTAAAGAAAAGTGATCTTGTAGGTGGAAGATCTAGAGAGGCCCCTTGTATCGGATGATGCCAGTGCAGGTCAAGGTCAGAGCTATGAACCAACAAGAAGTTGTGACATCGAAGGATCACGTCTTCAACCGGAAGGATATTTGTCTTCACCTCGAATTGAAGGACTTGTTCACAAACCGAGGGTTCCCTCCTCATCTCCTGGCTTTGATCAAGGTTCCTCATCTCATTCCGTCATCTTTGCCTGCCATGCTTCTTTTCCCTTTGAAAGCTACCGAGAAGTGATTCTGTTTGCTTAGTGAAATTTTAATTTTCACCTTGTAGGGTCTACTGTGGTTTTAGATGTTGTTACTGAGCCACTGGAAGATGCTTATCTTGGTCAGACACTTAAGCGTTCATTGGGATCTAACCTCTCTTTTGAAGAGCAAAAACGCAATAGAAAGGAAGAGTTAAGCCCTGTCTCAACAATCGTTTTAGATGGAGATAGGGATTTTGAGCATGCGAGCAAGGATTTCAACCAACAAAGTAATAAATCTTCCTCTCTTCAAGAAGGCTTGTCGCTGTTATCTGATTCATGCGGCTGAAATTGTAAAACAAATCATCATATTTCTCTTTTAGAAGTGCAGGAAGCTGCCTTACCTTGGAGGTTATCTCAGGCCCTTCTCAAGGGACATGCTTCTCTATACAATCAACTGATACTTCTAAGCTTCCTCTAACCCTAGGAAGGGTTTCACCAAGTGATTTACTGCTGAAAGATTCCGAGGTGTCAGGAAAACATGCAATGATAAACTGGAATTTGAATGTAAGAAACCTGATTGCTGCCTTTTTTTTTCCTTGATATCCAAGTATCCAGTTGCTCATGTGCACAATGCTTTTATGGCTTGAAATGGTGGTTTCAGAATCTAAAGTGGGAGTTGATAGACTTGGGTAGCTTAAATGGCACACTGTTGAATTCTCAACCTATCAACCATCCCGACACTGGAAGGAGACTCAGAGGTGATCCTATTGAACTTGCCAGTGGAGATATAATTACCTTGGGTACAACGTCCGATGTATATGTAAGTCTATGTTCTTCTTTTGTCGAGTTATATTGATTGCACCTGCCTAATCATCATCCTAAGAACTTAGTCTTCTAGGAGGAGGAATTGTTTACATGAGATGTCTTAGCATATTCATTTACTTTATCAGTTTAACTACTAGTTAATATGTTCTTCACTTTGTTTTACTCTTTTTTCCTCATTAGCAATTTATGGTTTCTGTTATATCTCTCTGCCTGGACACTTGCATTAGCTAAATAAGATTCTAAACTTGAGGTACCTCTTATGAAGAATAAAGTCAGCCTCTCTCTCAAGGAGACTAATTTGAACATTGTTAATCAGCTACAAGCTTGATCACGTGATTCTGTTGATAATTTTTTTAATGTTCTGATGATGACTAGATTATTCTGGGAACCATTGGAGGATCTAAATCTGTATCTTTGTTGTTAAGACTTGACTGGTTTCGCATCTGCAGCTTCTTTTGTACTTAATACCTGTTTCATTGACAGGTCCGAATAACATCCCAAGCTGAGTATCGTGTCCCTTTTGGAGTTGGTATGGCATGTGATCCAATGTCTTTGCGTCGTGGAGCAAAGAAGCTTCCCATGGAGGATGTCTATTATTACCAGTGGCCTCTTCCTGGACTTGATCAGGTTTGCGGATGGTACAGTTTAGCATGGAAAAGTCTGACTGAATGTTATCTGAAGCCTGGTCATTGTTATATTGGTCAACTTGCAGTTTGGACTTTTTGGTATCTGTGATGGACATGGTGGAGTTGGGGCTGCAAAATCTGCTAGCAAGTCAGTAGTTATTCTCTGTCAACTCCATTTTGTTACTTTGCTTTGTTTCACGACCTGGCATGATCAACATGCTTATGAAACACTCAAAAAGAAATGCTATGTCAATACACAGATAATTATTGTTACCTTGTTGATGTTCGACAATGTGCCCATGTTGGATGATAGTTATTTTCACTCATAAACAAATTTTTGTTGTTGAATCTAAATTTGAGTCTTTTCTTGAAATTTTAACTGAATCAAATAGAAAAATTTGGTGCCATTGACCTGGATATGTTCAAAGTAGGTGGAATGATATTGAAAATTAAACTTCCGGGAAAAAATGAATTAAAATGACTGAAATAAGTGCATCGATGGGATGCTTTCTCACCCTTTGCCCTTTGATGTGCTACATTCTCATCCTTCCTTAGGATAGTTAATATCTGTCTTGTTTGTCTGCTGTTGGTTTTGTCTAAAAGACAGCACTTGACTTGTTGCTGACAAAAGCAGTTAGCAACTGTGTTACAGGATGATCGATTAAAAGAAAAGGTCTTTATAGAATCGATTTCTCATGTTTAATGCCACTCAGAACCTGCTCATAGTGCATATTTATTGCTTTGCTGAGCATTTTGGAGTTTCTAACAGTGTAGCTACTCGCAATTATTTTCAGTTTTGACTTAGCATGCCATACACTGCATCAAATGTTACAATAATCACATGAGTTACAACCTGCAGATTGTTGCCGGAGATGGTTGCTACTCTATTATCGGATTCACTGAACAGAGAAAGGGTGTTGTCACTCAATGATGCATCACATGTTCTTCGTAATGCATTCTCACAAACCGAGGAATGCATGAATCACTACTATGAGGTTTCTGCCCCCTTTGTTTTCATAGTTTATTGCCTTCTGTGTCATTGTTCTGTTCATTTTTTGTTTTGTTCTGTTGCATATAAATTATCAATTTGCATCTGATTTTACTGATTAGTTGTCTCTTGCCCTTTTCATGATAATGAGTTTTATCTTGCCTAGAACCATCCCTTGTCTTATTCTTGTGCGTCTGAATTAGGGGTGTGCATGGTCCGAGTGGGCGGTTCCCGACCTAGAACCGGGAACCGCCCGCTAAGAACCGGTTTTGAAAAATTGGAACCGGGAACCGCTTGCCAGTTGCATGGATCCACCCGGGAACCGGACCGCCAGTTCGGTCCGGTTCCCGAGTGGATCTATAGAACCGGTTCAACCTCTGCACCTTCTCTTTTTCGCCCTCCCCACATCTACTTATTCTAGCTCTCCTGACCATGGTAGTTTTATTCTTCCCAAGTACTAGTGCGGCGGCAGTGGCGGTCGCGACCCTTGTGCCGCTTCCGTCCAGACCATCACCACCATCTTCGCCACCGCCTCCGCCGTCTCCCACTCCTCCCTCAAGACTGACAATGAGGACAATGGGGACGATGAGCCATTCTTAGACCCGGAGTTCGCCCCTGTTCCCAAAATGAGGATGATGGGGGAGGCTTGAGGAGGGGGAGGAGGAAGAGGGGAGGTAGAAGCGGGACGAGTCCAACAAAGAAGAGGACGATAGTGACAGTGAATGCAGAGGTGGCGACGAGGATGGCGACAACGTGGAGAGAGTTCAAGTTCGAGGGGGGAAAAGAGAATCAATTCACTGTTTCTCCGAGTTCGGATTAGGACTTGAAGGGAGATGAGTAGATCCGAAGGTGAATTGGAGAGGAAGAGGGAGCTCGGGAGAGATTTTGAACTAAGAGAAATGAGATGGAGTAGGAGAGTAATGAATTGAGACAATATGGTGATTGCAGCCCTAAATTTTAGATTTGCTACTTTCGATTTTTTTTTAATATTAAAAATTAATATATTATTATAATATAACTGGTCCGGTCTGGGTGGGCGGATCCACCCATGGAACCGGGAACCGAACCGGTTCCCATAAATTGGAACCGGGAACCGGACCGGTTCCCTAAAGAACCACCGGTTTCGGGCAGTCTGGGCAGGTGTCGGTTCTTTTGTACACCCCTAGTCTGAATAGTATAAAGAGAAGGATTTTTTTCGACATTAGTTGTCACTTATCTCTTACTTGGCTATTTGTTTCTGCTAGCCTCATAGTGTTATTGATTATTTGTATCTTACAGGGTTGTACAGCAACTGTGCTTCTCATTTGGGCTGATGGCGAGCAAAGGTTTTTTGCTCAGTGCGCAAATGTGGGAGACTCAGCTTGTGTCATAGAGTATGTCCTCACTCTAAAATACTGGTTCTGCAGTTCATTTCATAAGGTCCTTTGCTTGTATTTTTATGCAACTTCGCAAGGACATAGTCTTGGCCTTGTCCTCTAATGGAAGAGGGATGGCACACCGTCCTCTCATCTTATGAAGCAAACTGGGTAGTAACAATTTGACAATTTGCCTATCATGAGTCTTCCCTTTATTTTCTTACCATGTAATTATAAGCTTCTGATATTGTGATCAAGAGTTTAGCCTGTGATGGTGAAATCTATCCGGGATCTTTGAATAATTACGTAATGAGCATGAGATTTTGAAGTGATATTATCATTACAACATGCTCTTATGTTGGCATGACTTCTGGTTGACACTCCTTACAGGGAGAGATTTATGGATAATCTGAGTCCACGCAATGAGATTTGTCAATAAGCGTAGTCTTCCATCGTAAATTAATAAATGACACTGAAGAAAATTTGTAGACCTTTTTCTTCAATAAGTCCTTTAATTTTTTTATTTGTTAAAAGAATGATTATTCATCTCCTTGATGAGAGGAATATTCGAGAGGTGTTAAAAGGGCTATTTTGGAGAAAACTTTTGCATTCTTGGTTCTTACTGAGCTCTTGAATTTCGTAGAATTTAGAAAAGAGTAATTTGTATAGTCCTCAAAATAATTCTTTTAGATTCTATGAGAGAAGTATTCAAATGGTGTTAAAAGGGCTATTTTGGAGAATACTTTTGCATTCTTTGTTGCTGAGCTCTTGAATTTCATAGAATTTAGAAAAGAGTAATTTGTATAGTCCTTAAAATAATTATTTTAGATTCTTGTATAGTCCTTAAAATAATTTTTTTAGATTCTCTCATAATTGTTCTAACAAACAGGTATTTAAATCCATGCATAGCATGGGCATGCAAGTAGTTTCTTCATATGGGCTCCTCATTCATATGATAATTGTTTTTGTCTTTACAGTATTGATGGGAATCTGATTAAGATGACAGAAGATCATAGAGTCACTAGTTATTCTGAAAGACTTCGAATTAAAGAAAAAGGAGAAGCACTGAAGGATGGGGAAACGCGTCTCTGTGGTAAATCTCTTCATCTGAATTGGGCATGGTTGTGTATTTCTTGATTGGTGCTCATGACATTATTCCCTGCCTTTCCATTTGACGTGTCAGGATTAAACCTTGCTCGAATGCTTGGGGACAAATTTCTTAAACAACAGGATGGAAGATTCAGCTCGGAGCCTTACATAAGTCAAGTTGTACATATTGACAAAGCAAACAGGGCCTTTGCACTAATGGCAAGGTATTCCTCTAACTTAAAAGCTGCCTTAGTTTGTTATTTTTTAGCATCTTTGGATCTCCCGAAATTGCTTGACAAATATATCCCTGAATACAATAGTTTTATCAGAGATTCATGCTTCTTAATTCAGCTGATTTATTATTTACTATCCTTTTGGACATAGCTTCATCATTGAGATCCTGGAAAGCGCCTCTTGGCTTTCCAAAGTTAGCGATCTTGCATTTTCTTCTCAGTTGTTCCTATAACTTCTCTAATGAGCCTTGATTTTTCGATGACTGCAGTGATGGCTTATGGGACGTTATTAGTATGAAGAAGTCAGTTCAGCTAGTGCTCCAGGTTTCCCCTTTCATCTTTGCTCTACTCTTTTGCTTGCCTTATGCATGGGCAATGTGTCTTTCAGATCTATTCTGAATGTTGTGAAATATTGAACTTCATAGACCATGGAGAGATACTCTGCGGAGAGGGAGGATGTGGCAGACAAGATAGCCAATTCTTTGCTAAGCGAAGCTAGAAATCTTCGAACAAAGGACAACACATCAATAATACTTTTGGACTTCAGCAACTCATCTGGAGCTTCTTCGTGCAGAGTTGGTTCTTGATTTGATGATGGTGCAGTTTCAGTTATACTTTGGCTTTCTACAAGTTCAGATTCTGCCTTTGAGTGGCATGGACAGAGAGCAACACCCGAGCACTCGTTCTTCTGGGGACTAAAGAGGCTCATGAACTGTTTGCTGCCGAAGCTAATTGCATCCATGGATTTGAGTGCGTCTAACTTTGCCAGTTACAGCAGATTTTGTAGAAAGAGGAAAAAATAAAAAGCAAAAGCCATTCCAACGAAGAGCAAGCCATGTTTGACCTCCATGCCATAGATTTTTTAGGTCGACAATGTGGGGAAACTGCACCATCTGCATTGCGGTTGGGTACATGATTTATCAGGTTAGCCCAGGCACATATACACAGAACCACACACTAACATTTAACAAACTGACTGACCATTAGGTGTTCGGAAACTCTGCACCATGAGTCGAGTTTTGGGTTATGTAAGAGAACATATATATCCCTCCCCCTTTGTATATAATTCCAATAGTTTCGGTTTCATATTTTCATGTCCTGCATCGTTTTGTATCAGCTTCCTCAGCCATGCCGGTACATCTCATATCACCGAGATCTCTATACTTAAATGAATTCTGTTGGAGGCTAAAAGTGGTTGACTTCTGTGAGGTGGGAAAAGAGGGGTGAACATATTCAGTAGCATCTAAGCACTGAGACTTATGCAGGATGCACTGGGTGGTGAATGGTGTGACCAAACGCAATGGGAAAAACATGCGTTTGATACGCAAGTCAAATTGCAATCTGGTGCAATATGTTCGTGTTCTCAAGAGAACGTGCGCTTCATACTCATGTAGGAATGGCAAGTTTCGACACGACATTGTTGACAACAAGGAGAACTAACATCAATGCTGTTCGTATCAAAATTTTGTCAATGCACTGGACATGATTACTACATGTCTGGCATTCGATTTTAACAAGTACAATCTATACTCATTCGACCCGTTTAATTACTCATAGGGCAGCTTTGTAGAAACTGCTGTGGAAGTGTTCGACTAAAGGATTTTCATGAAAGCCACGAGTGCTGAAGCACTACTTTTCAACAAACAACCTTAAAATATTTGGCAAACAAAATCCTATATATAAATGATTTTTTGTGCATAAATGATATTCAATAGAAAAGAAAGGGTGAAGGTAATTCTATAATTGGATTTTGGCCATTAATTAATATTAGATTGTTAAATTTATCTAGATAGCCAGAAGGCAATGCATTCAGAATTTCATGACTTATTCCCTATGAATGTAACAGGCGGCACTGTACCGAAAAGTCAACGAAACGACTGCATGAAAAATAATGATTAGATTCACGTGTTCCCAATTTTATTCTCTAAATTCTAAAATTCAAATGGATTATTCCTTTAGATTCAAGCATCTATATTCTATTAAAATAAAACTCCATTAAACATGAAAGAGATCGAACATTTTTTCGAGCCTTTTATTTTTCTGTATTGGTGGAGTGGTTAAAAAAATTGTCAACAATCAATTTTTTTTAAGGGGAAAAGTATAGAAAAAAGTTCTAAATTTATGGCATATTTATCAATTCAATCCTAAGCCGTTTAATTGAACCAATTTAGTCTTAAATCTGTTCACATTGGTACAAATTCAGTTCTTCCAGCCAATATTGATTGGCCAACGCGTTGACATGACAATTTTTAAATCATTTATATATATATTTTTAAATTTTGTATTGATTTTTTATTTTTCCCTTTACTTTTACTTTTTCTTTTTTCTCTTCTTCCTTCTTGGGCTTCTTCTCCCAGTAGTAGCTCGACCTCTCCCACATCTAGGCGGTGCCTAAGAGTTGTGGGTGAGGTTCGCAAAGCCCTCGCTAGATGCTAGCCACTGCAAGGAGAAGAAGCTCAATGAGGAAGAAGAGAAAAAAGAAAAAAATAATAAAAAATTTGAAAAAAAAATTTAAAAATTGAGCTAGCATTCATGCCAATATTGGCCGGAATGACTAAATTGATACTAATATGAAAATGTTTAAACTAAATCAATTCAATTAAATATTTATGAATTGAATTAGTATATATGCTATAGGTTAAGAATTTTTTTGGTACTTTTCCCCTTTTTGGGAAAATGTCAAAAAAAATCCCAAACTTTACTTAGAGTGACATATTTATATTAAACTATTTTTTTTGTATTATAAAAAACCCAAAATTTTGTCTACAAGGACACATTTATTCAATTTTTTTATAATACCAAAAACTCTAAACTTTTATCTATGTGACACAAAAATGTCAGACTTTTTTCTGTACCACAAAAAATTTCAAACTTTTTTTTTGACATCAAATTTTTGGGAACGGTTATTGGTGTCGTCGAAAAAATATTTGGGGTTTTTGATATAACAAAAAGCAAGTATGAGATAAATGTGTCACACTATACAAATTTAGCATAAATATGTTATATGGATACAAATTTTGAGGTTTTTGAGTTACCAACTTGAGGTATTATTATTATGTTTTGAGCTTCTCCATGTGTTTCTCTAGGCATCTCATTTTTTTAGTCATCATAGAAAAGGGAAAAAAATGAATTTCGGACAAAGGGCGTCGCGCAGTGCCGGAGCTCCGTCATTTTTGTGACTCCCCTGCTAAAACCCACCCCCCACCGCCAAGATCGACGCCTAAACCCTTGACCAGTCGACCTCGTACGGTGTCGGAAGATCGACACTTTCTGATAACGGCGAGCGGGAATGGCGAAGAAGAAGAGACGGCACGAAGCTGAAGCGGAGGCGGCGAACGCGAGCGGCGTCGAGCCTCGGAGTGAGCTCCTCAACGGCGGCGGCGGCGGCGGCCATCGGGACGACGAGCCGAAGAAGAGGAACGGCAAGAAGAAGAGGAGGGAGGGCGGCGGCGGCGAAGGCGGAGGCGAGCCCAGGGGAATCCCCACCGTCAGCATCGCCGTGGCCGGTTCCATCATCGACAACGCTCAGTCTTACGAGCTCGCCACCCGCGTACTCTCTCTCTCTCTCTCTCTCTGAGTTTTCGCGTAGATTTGCTGTTTGGACTCCAGAATCGCTCGAACTCGTGCTTCGCCTCGCTTGCATTGTCGCTTTTTGTCGCAAGTTGAGTTGTTAGATGACAATTTTTACATCGTCCTCTGTTTTGTTCTTCTTCCCATTTCCCCACCTTCGCAGTTGGCTGGTCAGATTGCTCGTGCGGCGACGATTTTTAGGATCGACGAGGTCTCTCTCTCTCTCTCTCTCTCTCTCTCTCTCTCTCTCTCTCTCTCTCTATAGCTACATGTTTTTGGTCGTTCACTGTAAAATCGAAGATGGTGTGTGATGTCCTCTGTTATGTTAGTAAGGCCTGAGAGTGGGTTGGGTATGTTGTATCGCTCGCAAAGGTGCTGCTTTTAGTTTGCTAGCGTGAGCTTTTGTTGCCACTTGCTTCATTTGTTGGTTCTCTTTTCCTTCTACTTGTTTATCAGGTGGTGGTGTTTGATAACAAGGATACCCCGGGAGAGGACCCGACAGAGAGTACAGTGGTTGGTTCCGATGAGAATGAGAGCGGGGCGGCTTTTCTTATTAGGATATTGCGGTACTTGGAGACACCACAGTATTTGAGGAAGACTTTATTTCCTAAGCATAACAGCTTGCGTTTTGTGGTGAGAGTTGTACTTAGATAAGCTGTTTTTCTTTACTGGTCTCTGCATATTTTGCGGTTGTTATTTGACAGTAAATTGGGATGGTCTAAGCGCTCATCGTCATTGACTCGAATTTCAACAGGGCTTGTTGCCTCCACTTGATGCTCCACACCATTTGCGAAGGCATGAATGGGCTCCGTATCGAGAAGGTTCCCCTTTTACCAATGCTTTTTCCAAAATGAAGCCTACTCATATGTTGTTGATATGAACTTTTGCTTGAAATTTATGGGCTTTCTAAAGGTTTGTCTTCCAGTTAAATGAAGCTGCAGCAGTTTTTGCGAGTGGAGTCTAGAAATGTCATGAGAGAAATGTTTTTCCATTATTCATCTTCACTCACTTCTGGCACGGTGATGAAGTTTGAAAAAATGTAGTTAGAAACTGAGGTTTCAATTATAATATGTAGAATCAGGATATGTCATGGGAGGGAAAAAGTGGTACCTCCACATGGTAGCTTCTGAGTTAAGTGCAAAAGTTGAACATAGGGGAGAATATTGTGCGACTGGATGTAGTTGTTGGCGCAATTGTCCTGAAGATGTTTGCATAGATGTTTGTTATTCTCTTGGCAACACGGACTAATGCAGGGTAGAAAATTCTTGCTCAGAGACAGCTACCAATTGGGGTTTTCTTGAGAAGTTTTTTGTAGCTATTATAATTATCTCCTTTAATGCTTTCTCATCCATTTATACCCCATCTGATTAACTCACATATTTTTGTGACTTTTTAGGTGTCACACTAAAGGCAAGAGCTCCAAATTCTTCTCAAATGCTTGTTGACGTCGGCCTAAATAAGGTAGAGTTATGTGGGAGTTCTCCTAAATAAGCTTTTAATCCATGATACCTGCTTATTTTAGCATCATAATTATGTGTTTATCTACCCTTTTCCCCCAGGATGCATGTCCATCTACTTAGTGATATGCATAGAATGTTCTCAATCATCAATCTACTTAACAATACCAACTATAGAGGCCATGTGAATCATGTATTCCAAGGGATTAATGTTGCAAGCTATACTCGCTGACCATGAGCCAAATGACCTAAGGGTTCATGTAGCCAGGTCTGTTGAGCTGGATAAAGGCTTACTAGATTTAATTATATTGGCATTAGGGCATCCCTAATGCCATATTACTGACCCTACTTGTTCAGATGGTTGGTGACAGCCAAAGTTACTGAAAAGAATGTTCTCTATGTCCATTAGTTATAAAAGCTGGAGTCATCTCTCTCTCTCTCTCTCTCTCTGAGTCTGACTCAAGGCCCTAACACCAACCCTAAGTGAGCTCATATGACAAAAAGAATATTGGTTAGCTCACACTGGTCTCCTTTCTGTGTGATTATATGCACTTGCTTATAGTCATCTATTTTGTTTCTTGTGATCATGGAATTCTTTTACTTTACAATTTTGATGTGGAGATTGATTGGACCAAATAACTCGAAATGACAGCTGAGATTTTTGCAGTGATTAATATTAAACTACATTGATGCAGGGTGTTGTCATCAATCAAGCACTTGAACCCGGTGTTAGAGTCACTGTAGCTATGGGGGCAGAACGTGATTTGGATGCAGGTAAGTAATTGAAGTGGCCTACACAAGTTGCATCACTTATGGCGTTGGTGTTTTTGCAAATGTGACGGTGAAAATATATGACTGGGTTATGTCAGAATGATAACGATAACTTTCATCATTGCTACTTAACTCCATCTTGTTGATGCAGTCCACTGATAGGCTGTAAGTTTTGTGCTTTATCACTTTACCGTAAACATAGTTCTTTCCTTTTATCAATCATGTGAGTGATGATAATCTACTACGAGATGTGTCTTTGTATGCCATTGTGTGGATAAAAAATCAAACTTAGAATCTTTTGTAAAGATATGATGCATGTGCATTTTGAGCTAGTCATTTCATTTTGAAGTTTAATGTACAAAGAATCTTTTTATTTGGTGTTATGTATAGCTGAGACATCTTTGATAGGTTGTTAAAGGGAACAGATTTGTATTAAACATGATGGTTTGTAGATGCTTCACAAAATCCTATGAAAAGTTTCTCATTGATTACAAACTCATCTGATACTATAATTATCTAGACTTGCCACGCCAGGTTGTCTCATCCTCCAAGCCAAGGGAAGATGCAGGGACCTACTGGGGATATAAAGTGCGATATGCTTCTAATCTTAGTTCTGTGATTAAAGAATGCCCCTACGAGGTACTTTCTTCTTGACGGCCGGCTAATATTTATTTCTATCTCTATTTTCCCTTACCTTATATCTTGCATCGCATCTGTTTTTTCAGCTTCTTGCTTTCTTATCCCATTACAGGGTGGGTATGACTATGCAATAGGAACCTCAGAGCATGGTGAGATTGTTAGGTCCTCAGAGCTTATCATACCTACATCCAGGTTAGTATCTATCATCATTGACTTGGAAATAGAATGGCTTCTGTTGGATTGTTTTTCTCGCTTCCTGCTGACATCTAACTTTTAATGTCCTGAGTTATCCCTGTTTCTATCCTAGTCTTAGAGTCATTATTGTCTATTCTGTATCGTTTAGTGTAAACGATGTGGTATTACTTGCTATTCCTGTTCTCTGGGCCGTCTGACACATTTGAATGCGGCACAGTTGAAGATTTAAGTTTTTCTCAAAATTGATTAGTTTTTCTTTTTTGGGTCAGTAAAATTAATTAGTTCAACGGTTGGAGCCCTCAGCCCTTTGCTTATACTTGACAATGTTGCGTGAGTCTGTTTGTCATAGCTTTAATGACAAGCTTGTGAGGACTGAACCCAGAATAATTTGTATTATGGATTATAGTGCCATTATGGATTATAGTGCCAAGAGAAGTGCTCTCTGGTTTTTCAAGAATCTTGAAATTGGATCATTTTGTCTTTATTAATACGCTTCTCTTTTTCCTCTATTTGCAATACCATTAAAATGGGGGCTCGGTATGTTACCCTTAGCCGAACAATTAGTTTTCAGTACTTTCGTTTTCATTTGAGCTTGGTTGCTTTTCCCATTTTGGTGAAAGTTTTATGTCGCAAGAACAAGGGCTTAGCATAGCGGCTACACTAACCAAATTCTAAGAGATCTTGTTTCAACTCAAGTCTTCCCCCTTCCCTCTCTCACCTATCAAAGGGAAAAAAAGGAGGAAGTTATTTGCCATTTGCATTCGCTGATTATTTGTTGCATCTTATGCAGGCATTTATTGATTTCCTTTGGTGGACTTGCTGGATTAGAAGAAAGTGTGGAGGAGGACAACAGCCTCAAGGTATCGTTTTGTGCCCCCTATTCTGAGAGGAGCATTTGAGTTCGGCTTTTTGAAAAGCATAACTTCTTGATGTTTCCAGCTTATATTTTCCTTGGGAACAGAGTAGCTTCACAGTGTTTTCTGGAGAATGAATGCTGTGGATGAAAACACTTATAAAATATCTAGTTCTTCTCCCACTGAATCCTTCTAGCCATTTCAATAATTTTGAATGCTTAAGTGCTTTCCTCAAGTTCTGTGATAATAATTTTTGCTTTTTAATGTCTTAAGTGTGCTGGAACTTCAAATAATGCATTTTCCGGCTGTCAAATCTTGCTGCTAACCTGAATATAAGAGTACTATGCATTTTATCATTGATGGAACTAACAGTTAAAGCTAAAGCTGGAGACAGGAAGTTATTATTGCTCGATCACTAAGATTGTTGACTGGTCTATTTTCCCCTTGTTTTTCCTTTTTTCCTCAGGGAAAAAGTGTGAAGGATCTTTTTGATAGATATCTAAACACATGTCCTCATCAAGGAAGCCGAACGATTCGTACTGAGGTACTTTATCCACTATATTAATCTGCTTATCTTTTGACAGCATAAATAGTTGCTCAAGGTGCATCTTGTGCAGGAAGCGATCCTAATTTCTCTTCAATACTTTCAAGAACCAATAAGCAGAGCGCTGGAAGTTGGACAATTAAATTAGTCTGAAGCCTTTTCGGGACAAATAGAGAATTTTGGCAAATCCAGTACTGGTTGATTCACTTTTGCAATCATATTCTCTTCTCTTGTTGTTTTGCATTCTTATGATGGACCCCTGACACTTCTATCTATCCAGTCAGCCAGTGATGCTTCTGGGTAGGCACTTCTTAGTGTCCAACTTAATGCTTTTATTTTAGATGTTAAGGCGCTGTTGTAGTTATCTTCCCAGGTTGGTCATTTCAGCCATGCTCTGTGAACTCCTACATGTAAGCTGCACATCTTTCCCTGCTTTTTTCTTTCTCAAGAAAAGAAGAAAATGCAGCTAGTTGCAGTTCAGATGAGCATGTTAATAAATAACTTAGCTGTAACGCAAACGAGGCTGAAAATCACATCTAGACTATCTTTATAGAAGAGAAAAATGTCGAGCTGCATCAGATCTTATCCTTGTCATCCTTGTCCGTTCAATCTACCGTAAATAGGCAATTGACGGAAGCCGTACTGCTGATTATTTGCACTAGCATTTTCTGCTCACTTGGGAATGCTAGGTTGCACTGGCCAAGTTATGCGCACCCACCCAAACACGATGCATCAAAGTTTTCCGATTCACTCAATTCAACAGTTCATGCACATGGACTACGCGCATCCCGGGCTTGCAAACAAATATAACATATTCTTCTCCTTCATAAGATAGTCGAGATGGTCTCGCTTTCCCCTCATCCCCAGTACGGAGAAGAAAAATAACCTTATCGTCTTAGATGGCAGACGTTCATCCATCCAGTAAATTAGAATTGCAGGCAGCCAAAAAGCTGTCCAAAAGCTTGAAGGATTAAAGAATAAAATCAGCCGGGAAAGAAGAATGCGCATTAAAACAATTCACTAGCTAGTAGCTAGTAACTAGAACGGAAGTTCTGGGAATCCCTTCATACGACAGGATTACCCAGTACACTATAAAATGAGTACACCGTACCCACAGCTCCTCCAAGGCCGTCCTCCTGAGTCAAAAAAATGCTCATCTCTAGGAGCTGCGATAATCCTGCTCATGGTTCATGAGCCTCGACGATGTACTGAGCTAAAAGTTCAGCAAAAATGTTCCTGGCTATTAAAGCTGTTCCTGAACTAACTTGGACAGCCAATTCAAATTACCTTAAACTAGAAAGAACATATCCTACTCTTCACCTACTTCAAGATTCTTCAACTTTGACTCCAGCTCACCTTCATCAGCTTCACCTTCCGCTTCGCCTTCCTCGTCCTCTTCATCTTCATCACCTCCTTCAGGGTCATTCTCATCTAGGGAAGCCAGCATTTCAGGGGATTTCTTGAATATACTCTTGACCTCATCAATCCCGTCTTCCGAAATGAAATTTCCATCGATGTTGAGCAACTTGAAACCAGGCTTCTGCACCACAACCTGGGCCAAGAATCGAGCTCCAGCCCTTCTGATCGCGTTGGTGTTCCAATCAACTTCTGTCAACTGCTCATGGCCATCTTGCAATGCTTTGCCAATCTGAATAGCACCTTCATCCTTGAGCTCATTCTCAGCCAAGTTCAATTTGGTGAGAAGGTTCTTTGCCGCTATACAAGCAGATAAAGCTGGAGCTGCTTCCGCTGTTATGTCGTTGCCAGCCATATCTAGAACTGTAAGAGATGAGGCTGTCTCTTTAAGAACATTGGCTATCGCAATTGCCCCCTCATCTTCCAAATTCAGGTAACTCAAGTAAACCTCAGTCAAATTAGTGTGCTTGGAAAGAGCTTTACTCAAAGCAACTCCAGCATCTACACCAAACATATTGTCCCTCAAATCAAGTTTCTTCAGATGGATGCAATTTTCAAGTGCTTCTGATAAGGCAACACCTCCATCAGAGCCAATCCTTGTGGAGGAGCAGCGGAAGTCCTCCATTAATGAAGAGCATTTCACAACCTCAGCAATAGCAATCGCCCCTTCATCTCCTGTCATGTTATTGTGAAAATGAAGAACTCTAAGTTTTTCTGTGGAAGGGATCAACTCACATACTGCACGAGCAGCTTCTTCAGAAATTCCATCATTCATTAAATAGAGCTCCTCCAATTGACTCTGTGATTTCAGGAGTGCGCCAAATGCTCTGACACCTTTTTCACCCAAAGCATTATTGGAAAGATTTAGAGAATTCAAAACACTACCCTCCAAGGCAGCTGAAAATATGCTCATGACTTCAAGAGCTTCTGTTTCTGGCCTTCCTGCAATGAAATCAGACAAATCTACCTCCTTCAATTGTTGCTTCAGGGAAATCAGAATGGGTTCAGCAACATGAGCAGCTCCTAATCCAAAGCTTCTATTGCTAAAGCATATTTTGGTGAAAGAATTTTCAGGATCCTTCAATGGTCTCAGAAGTTCTTCTGCCTCCTCTGCTTCAATGAAGGCCCGTTGGCCCTTGGAAATATCAAACAATGTCTCTCTAGGGGCCTTAGCACTGTCAGAAGTTGGCAGCTTTTCATCCTTGCCTTTTGGGCCTTTTTTGAGGACTTCCAGTATAAGTTTACTGCATTCCTTAGCATAGAGCTGCACTGCAGACCCTCCATCACCATCAGGCTCTTTTTCATAATGTTGATTAGCAGTCGTAAAAGCTTCATCTTCAATTCTTTTTGCATTTTCTTCAGCTTCTTCCGGGCTCAAACTTCCATACTTCCTAGTGAAAATGGATTCACTTGTGAGATTCCTTGTCATCCGTTCTACAAGTGTTTCACGAGTATTTTTGCTCGGGGGCCATAGTTTCACTGAAAATGGTCGGCGCTGAGAAGTCAATGGTGCAGCATCCATCACAACACAACCTGAACATAAGAAATTCACATGAGTTTAAATTGATCCAGATGATGTTGACTGCGAGCAGATGCCCAGTAGACAAGCAGATGCAAAATCCAATTGCACACAACTTCAGGAATTTTTTAAAAACTAAACAAGTAATAATTAATGAAAACATGGAAACAACTGCACCGTTAACATTAACTGATTGAAAGATATTTTTTTCTTCAAAATTCTCAGTATTTCAATGTGGGCCTTCAAGTAGGCATTGTCAATACAGACTAACTTCGTGGCCAACTCCTTTTACTCTCACATCAAGTCAGGAGAGTAGAGCTAATAACAAGCTATTAGCAACGCATGGAAACATGACGAGAATTTATCACCTTAATCCATGATCATACATGTTTCTATGTGCCAAACCTACTTTGACCTCTCGATATATCCAGCAGGAGGATACCCATAAGAGACCAACAAGAAACAAAGATGCCCAAGCACAAGTACACAGCCTTCAACAATTAATCCATTTTGGTATCGCACGAAAACCATTTCTTATTGGAAAAAAACGCACGAGATAAAACAGAATCGTGTTAAAGAGTCATACAATCAAAGGAAGTTTTCATGGTATATAGCTTACTATTGAAGAGAGAGATAAGGGGGAAAATTAACAAATCAAATTAGGAAATACTACAAGCTGGTCACATTTTGTCAACATCAAATATTTTGTGTCCTCGTTTTTTTATGTAAGCAAAGAAAGGCTGCTGATACTTGTAATCTCAGAGGTCAATATCTGCGAATTTCCTTTTTATAGCAAAAATTTAAGGTAGCTCAATAGATCTTGAAGAGAAATGGATTGGCAAAATAAAGCAACCGTGACAGAAATGTATTATGCAGTAACTAAATGGAAAGAAAGAACGCAGAAATTGTATAACACAATTCTTGTCTAACAAAAAATCCTGCAATAATTACTTCCACAGACCAAGAGGGGAAGAGGAGGTCATGATAACAACCGACAAAATGGAATTAAGACCACTAGTAAGTTAGATCTACTTTACAAAATGTTGGAATTTTGTATGGGAGAATGGAATAAAGCTTATCCAATGGAGTTAGACCACTAGTAAATTAGACCTACTTTACAAGATGTCCAAGCAAATTGGAATTTTGTACAGGGGAATGGGATAAAGCATATCCAATAGAGATGCTACTTCCAGAATAAAGGTAAAGTATGAACTTGCAAATTCAGTATAAGTTTTCATGATACAACCATTGCTATCGAAGTAGTAACTTTACAAAAAGTCTAAGAAAGATGCACAATCAAATACAGAGAGGTAACCATATTGAGTATAATATTAAAAGGGAATATATAATTATTCAAACCATATTTATTTTTAAAACAATGTAATAAAGTTGATTGGGGCTCATTACTTGGCACCAAATGCCTAACAAGTAGGTATAAAAAGCATTTGCGTACTTGCACTTCCACCTTGCACCTCAGCCACAGATCTTCACCCAAAAACCACTCAAGCACCTAACGAGAAGAAATGGTCCTATGGCACTGTTGGATGCAGCTAGGAGTACATAACAGAAGTGCAGCAAATGCAAAATCTCCACCCCATATGTCTTGAAACACATGATATCGACATATTCAACTCGCATTCCTAGGTACAACATTTTTTTCATACCTTCAAACAAGAGAACCTTACAAATGCTTGACCAGAACTATTTTACTTTCCATTTGACTGGTCGAGTGCAAAACTACTGGAAAAGGTTTTGACTGTCACATTTTACTGTGATTTCTGTAATAATATGAAACTATCACACAGGCTACTGGTTTATCTCTCTGTTTGGCCAAAGGACTAAAGCTCTTATCGCTAAAATAAACTCAACTCGGCAAGCCTTCATCGTCTGAGGTTGGCTCCACAAAATCTTTCCACACAGATTAGCTCTTCTTATTCCAAGTTACTTCTCAAATGTAGATCCATCATAAACTTTCACTATCCATGTTTCCTAATAATTAATATGCCCAAAACCAAGACTGAGACAATTTATCCATCAAATCTCTTCTGTGTGACAAATGTTTGCTCTTCTGACTTCAGTTAGACTATTTTTTTAACATGGCACCTCTTAGATGCTGAAATTTACTGCCACAATACACTAGACTACACAAACCATCCACCCAAAAGCAGCATCTTTTCTCAAACCACGACTTTTCGTTCACTCCCTCACACACACGAAGCGAAAGCACGGAAGTCCGTACAGTCCACGATGCACTAATTAGAAAACATATCCATCATAATGCGTCCCGAAAAGGAGCCGACACAGCAACTGTCCCTAGCCACACGTACGCTAAGCATTTCTCGCAACAGTAGGCAGTAGAAAAACAAACCCGAGAGAAGTAACACAAAGAAACGTCAAATTCAAACGAACATTCACAATGCCAATCGTTCAGCACAGATTAAGGTTTCCGGGCCGCCCTAAACAAGCACAAAACATTCAACCATATACCCAGCCGCAGATCTGAGACTTCCGGCGAGTGACAGCAAAGTACCCAAAGAAGAAAAACGCACAACAAAACCCGAAACCTAATCCGCAGCCACGACCCAACGAGCTCGATCCGACCAACCAAAGCGCAGCACGAAGAGAGAAAAACCCGGGGCGCGCGGCGGAGAACAAAACCCAGAAAAGGCCGAAACTTCAAGGAACAAGAAACGAAATGGGTACCTCAAAAACCGTCGCGTTTTCTTCAAACGTTCGGCGAAAGAGAGCGACGAACGTCGAATGAAAGGCGAGTGAGACTGTGAGAGGGCAAAGAGGAGAAATGGCCTAAAGACAGAAAGAGGGTTTTGGAGAGATCGATTTTGAAAGTGAGAGAAAATTGTGTGTGTCTCGTCTGCTATGTTCGAAAATAGGTGCAGTGCGCTTGTTTATAGAGAGAGAGAGAGAGAGAGAGAGAGGGAGGGAGGGAGGTCTGCTTACATTCTGCGAGTTAGAATCTTATTCAATTACAAAAGTTATTATCTCACAAAAACAACTGACTTTTTTTATTTGAGACAAAATAACTGACTTGACATTAGATGAGTTGCAACTTCTCGGGTGTATTTGTCGATTCAGAATATAAACTTTTTTTTTTCCTTTTGGAAAGCCAATTTCCTGTTTTAGAATATATCAACATCCATGGATGTGAACTTTATTTTAGATAATTTTCCAAGTCCGTGTACTGTTATGAATGACCAACCGAGTGTCTAGACCCATCAAATAGATGGATCGAGCCGATTATAGGTGGATCACAAATGGGTTCATTCCAAGCACTGTTTGATAACCATCCAAATAGTGTGTGATTATAATTTTTTGTTCTTGAAATCAATTTGGGAATAGAATCGCGTTTGGTAAAATTTTTGTTCCCGAGAACAAATTTATATTTTTTTATTCTCTGAAGTAGATTTGAAATAGAATCAAGAATAAAAAAAAAGTTGATTCTTGTTCTAACAATCTAAGAATCAAAACCAATTATTCTTCTTCCATTTTCTCTTCTTCTTCTCTTTTCTTCTTCTTCATCGACCCGCCATCCCACGGTTGCTGTTCGCCGCCGCTCACCAGAAGCAAGCCCAGCCACCAACAAGCTCACCAAAGGCCCACTTGGCCACCCGCGAACTCGCCGGACCAGCTTGGCCCTGACGAGGCTCGCCTAGCCCCGCCGGTGGCTAGGTGAACCTCACCCAACCCCGGTGAGGTCGGCCTGGCCACCGGCAAGGCTAGGCGAGCCCTACCTAGCTGTCGGTGAGGCGAGGCCGATGAGGGCTGGCCTTGCCAAGGGCTGGCGACGCTCCAGTAGTGACGACCGGCCACTGGAAGAAGAAGATCATGAGAGAGAAAGGAAAAAAAAGAAAAAAATTATTTAAAAATTTAAAAAAAAATGAATTTGGAACAGAATCAATGAAAGATGATACCAAATGCAATTCTATTCCGAGAATCGAAATGTTGGACGATTCTCAAACGGCTTAAAATGCTTAAAAATTATTCCTAGGAATGAATAAAAATAATCATTTCGGTCGAATGCTTTCCTAACAAAATCGTTACTAAACGCACCCTTAATTCGTATGACCAATTTTTTCAAAAACGGCTTATGCAACATCATGTTTCTAGTTCCCAAACCGACCCAAAAACTAATCACTTTATCATAATTACGTAATTTGGATTTTCTTTTAAAGAGTTCTCAATTGTATTTGCAATCCTATTCAACATATGCTTGGGAGTAATGATTAGGTATATTTAAATCAAAATAATTTGAGTTTCAAAATATTAATTGTGAATAACATGAAAGTAATTTACAATAAAATTTGTAAATTTTCTTTAATTAATTACTTAATAAGTGTACTGGGACAGTCCATTTGAAGTTTAAAATCTATGTAGAAATTCAAATCGAGTAGTTCTGCCATCACATCCTGTAGGACTTGGGAAATCTTAACCAAAAGTTTCATTTTTTTTTTTTAAATTTCTTTCGTATGAGTTCATTTTGAAAGGAAAAAGAAAGTATTCCAATAATAATAATAATAATAATAATAATAATAATAATAATAATAATAATAATAATAATAATAATAATAATAATAATAATAATAATAATAATAATAATAATAATAATAATAATAATAATAATAATAATAATAATAATAATAATAATAATAATAATAATAATAATAATAATAATAATAATAATAATAATAATAATAATAATAATAATAATAATAATAATAATAATAATTAGTTCCTCGTTGGGTATAGGATCCGTGTCATGTTGTATTCAGAAAGTGAATTCAGATGCCCCATGTCTTGCATTAACTGAATTTATGCATACTTTTCTATTAACCAATTAGTGTACCTAATGAAAATTCTTATTGTTTTCTCTTTCATTTTCTTTACCCACCACATCCAAGTCTTTTAGGACGCTCTTTTTCGGGGAAATTAGCCAATTAGTTCCAATTTATTTTATGAATACAATTAGACCGTCACATCAACAATTTTCGATAAAAATTAGCTAGAATGACTACATTCAATTTTCATGCAAACATTAGAATTAAATTAACAAAATCGAAAAGTTTAGGGTTGAATTGAAATCTATACAAATATAATAGGTTAAGGACTAATTGGGTAATTCCCCATCTTTCATATATAAACTTAACTAGATGATTGTTGTTTCAATGACACCACATACAACAAAATAGTACTCACTACTATTTACACACCGACAGACCGAACGTCGCCCCCTTGTTTGCTTAGTGCTTAATATGATTTTTATTAGATATAGTTTTGTAGTGGGATAAAATTATAATGAAATTTATAGATCTCGCCCCCTTGAATTACGTATTATTATTATTATTTTTTTGTCTCGCCTCCCTTATGCTGGATTTCTGTGTGCTTCACTGTATGAGCTACTTCGACATCATCATTTATGTTGGGTCTGTTTTAGATAGAACAATGCAACCTTATTTACCTTAATTTCATTATACAAAGTAAAAAAGATCCTCTTATCATGACTTGTGAAGCTACTCTTCCTGCTTTTCCTCCCGCACGCTGCGATCATGATAGAAGGGATTATCCTTCTCTTCCTTTAGGTATGGAGCACTCTCGAGAATCGACTGTCGGTTCAACTCAAAGATCCTTTTATCAGGAATCTCTTTTAGATGCTGATTCGCAAACTCGATCCAAAACAGTATTAGAAGAATCCAATTTCAAGGTCTCAAAAGATGAGCCACCGATGGGCTTCAAGGATGTCCCAATTCTGAAGATAAGCAAGGACGAGAAGGAAAGACTGCGTCAACCTTGGCGCCAATCTTTAATTATCAATTTGCTGGGTCAAACTGTTGGGTACGATTTGCTTTATAAGAAACTCTTGCAAATTTGGTCCCCAAAAGGCGAGTTGGTTGGGATTTAATTTGGGTAATAATTTTTTCATTGCAACATTTTCCTTGCCGGAGGACTATTATTTTGTGTTCGGGGAAAGACCTTGGATGATCTTTGATCATTATTTAGCCATCCGGAAATAGCATCTCGGTTTCCAACCAGATGAGCCAACAATTGATAGGGTTGCAGTTTGGGTCAGGTTTCCTAATATCACTACTGAGTATCTTGATCAGGATTTTCTAATGCAACTTGCTTTGTCAATTGGAAGACCATTTACAGCAAATTCTACTACTATGCTAGCTATCAGAGGGAAGTATGCTCGCTTTTGTGTTGAAGTTCACTTAACGCCCCCTTCGATGACTTCAATTTTTATTTTTTATTTTTGAGGAAAACTCAGATGTGGGGAGTACAAAGGAGTACATCTAATTCGTTTCAAATGTAGTCATTATGGCCACGGATTAGATGACTGTGGGTCTAAAGTGGGTAAAATGGTAGAAGAAACTGGGAATGATAACTTATATGCTTTAGTTCTCCTGTACAAAACAACGATAAGTTTAGAGGTAGCCCCAACAAAAGTGTGGCCTTTAAATGGTTGCACAGAAAGCCCGACGGGGCAAATACGACAAGTGATCGAAGCACTAGCTCGAAAAGAAGGTGGAGATTTAGTTGCTTTGGGGTGTCGCTTTTCAGTACTACCTCAGGTTTACGTTTGTGAGGATTTGAATTGTCTTCCTCGACAAGAGATGCATAATTTGAAGGAGAAAAAACGTCATTAGAACTAAAGATTAAAAAAAAAAAGAGGCAAAGTTGTCGGTTCTGATTTTGAGGGCTTGTTCACAAAAAAGAAAAAGGACTTCGTGATTGACTTAACCTTCGTGAACAAATAACAAGGAAAAATTATCAAAAAAGTCATAAACCTATTACAATTGTGCCGACTCAGTATTAAACTTAATTTTTTAGCCAACTGAGTCCTAATCGTTTGTAATTATGTCAATTCAGTCTATTTGACCAACTTTAGTTGGCCAGCGCTAACATGGCTAACGCCGGTGACAATTTTTTTAATAAGATTTTTTTTTTCAAATTATTTTATTAATTTTTTTTTATCTTTTCTTTTTTTTTTCTTTTTGGTTTCTCTCTCTTTCCCCCCCCTCCCTCCTTCTTCCTTTGGCTTTGGCGACTGGCTAGAGGGGAGGGTTGGCCGGTTGTTAGACTAAGATGGTCGCGGTGAGCCCGCCTAGCCAGTGGTGAGGTGAGCCCTCGTCGTCGCTGGGTCTGGCAAGGGTTCACTTGGCTAGTTGGCGAGCTTGTCTCATGGTTAGTGGGCAAGGGCGAGCTCGCCGAGCCACTAGCAAGGTGAGCCCTCGCTAGATTCGTCGAGAGGGGGTCTCGCCATTGTTGGGTTTGGCCTCGCTAATGATTGGGCGAGCTCACTGCCCAACGATAGTGAGGCGAGCTTGCTTGACCACCTTAGTTCGACGACCGACCAGCCCTCCCCTTTGACCGCTTGCCAAAGCCAAAGGAAGAAGGGGGAGGAGGAGAGAGGAGGGGAAAAAGAGAGAAAAAAAGGAAAAAAATAAAAATAAAAAGTTAATAAAATAATTCAAAAAACTAAAATATTATTAAAAAAATTATTGCCAACAGGCCAAATTTGGCTAGATGGACTGAACTGGCATAATTGCAAAAAGTTGAAACCTCAATTGGCCAAAAAGAATAAATATAGGATTGAATTAGTACAATTACAATATGTTTAGAACTTTTTTAGTAATTTATCCTTAGTGTTATATATGGCCTTCCTCTTAAAGATGGTAATAGGAGCTTCAAAAAATGCTCTTGCACTCTTGATAACTTATCTACATTGCCACTTAATTAGTTTATTTGATATCCTAGCAATTTGATGTTTCCCCATGGGTATCTCTCTAGTAAAGAGCTCTTCAAATCAAAACGTGCCTTAGGCTTCAGAGGATGTCATACAAGCACTAAAAACAACTTGATAATATTGGGAAATGGGGACATAAATTTTTCTGCTAATTTACCGTTGTCGGAGGTTCCAGATTCTCTTGAAGAGACAACTCATGTGAAGCCTAAAAGGATATTGATGTGGTGAATCCTTGGTGCTAGACGGCTCCGTTTAGTTATGGTACCTTTCTCTCCTTCAAGTTTTTTTATTTAATGTGGTTGATAACGTGAAATTGCCAAGTTTTAAGGAGTATTTAGCAACGGCTAATGACTTAACTCATTTACATAGAGTTCTAAGTGCTTATTATTGTTGAACCGAGACTGAGTCGATATAAAGCTTCAGAAATAATCCTACCCATGTTGAGGCACGAGACTTTTTGGGAGGAATTTGGTTGTTCCAAATTGATTCTCAGTTTATTCATGTTAAAATTGGAGGCGGTTATAGAATCTGGTGGTTAATTGTTATCTATGCTTAATCAGATGAATTAGCTAAAGCTCAATTGAGGAGTCACGTGGTGTGGGCACTGTATAATCTTTCTTGGCGTTCGCTATTTGTGGATGCGATAGTTCAAGTACTTCCTAGATTTAAATCTGACCATCATTCTCTCATGATTTCTCTGTACCGTGATAGGACTTCTAAGGTGAATCGGCCTTTTCATTTTGAAACAACTTAGCAAACTCATACTTCCTTTTTAATGATTTTGCTCGACTTGGAATGATGAATTGTCGATTCATGTTGCGTTGTCCCAACTTTAAAACAATCTCAAGAACTGGAATCAGAATGTCTTTGGAAACATTTTCAGAAAGAAAAAAAAAATACTTGTTGGCTGGATTAGGAGGCATCCAAAAGGCACTTAAGAAGTCACAAATTCTTTTTTAACTTGAAGCGAAGTTAAAAAATAGTTTGTTGATGTCTCTATTCAAAATTAAATCCACTTGGTATTAAAAATCAAAACATCAATAGTGGTAGTCTGGGGATAAAAATACATAGTTTTTCATGCTACCACAATCATTCGTTGTTGAAAGAAAAAAATCGATACTGTAACAAATAAATGGTGGAGAATGGATGTCTAACCAAGACGAATTGAGAGGCATTGTGATGGATTTCTACAACAATTATTTTACTGAAGATGAGCCAACCCCAACCGTGATATTGCAGTCTGACGATTTTTCAAGTCTTGAGTTCTTTGCGACCTCCGAATCTAGTTAAGCTAGTCGACAAGGAAGAGATCCGTAGAGCACTATTTGTCATGAGACCTTACAAAGCATCGCGGCCAGATGGTTCTCAAAGTAGTTTTCTTTCAACATTAGTTGAATCTGGTAGGTAATTTAGTTGTTAATTTTATTGTTGAGGCATGGTCTAGGAATTGTAACTGGGCTGAGATTAATAAAACTCTCTCAGTGCTGATCTCGAAAGTGAGACAACCAGAGTTAATCAACAACTTTAGACCAATCAATTTTTGTAGCATCGTTTACAAAATCTTCACCGAAGTAATTGTTAATAGACTAAAGGAAGTACTTTCACAACTTGCTTTGTTCTTGGTAGACATATCTAGAACAATGTTGTTATTAAACAAGAGGCAATTTGCTCAATGAGCAAATTTCAAGGGAAACGAGAGTATATGACCCTTAAAATCGACCATGACAAGGCATATGATCGACTCGAGTGGTCCTTCACTAGGGAGATTCTTCTTATGTCAAATGTTCCAAGCTCTATTTTTAGCTAATTATGAATTGCTTCACATCATTATTCTTGCAGATTTTTGTGGAATGACGAGACCGTGAAGGAATTCTTTCCAAGTAGGGCAATACGTCAAGGAGACTCTCACCATACATTTTTGTGTCATACAAGGTTATCTCATCTTATTGATAATGCAGTGAAATCAAAATGGTGAAAACCTTTTGTTTTTGAAGGATTTGACCACGAATTTTTTATCTAATTTTCGTGGATGATCTATTATTTATGGCAAAAGCTTCGAGAGATCAAATGGATGTCATCATGGGATGTTCAAGTGATTTTTTGTAATAGATTAGGGCAGGTTGTGAGCAAAGCTAAATCTAAAATTTTATGTTCAAAGAATATTTTTCTGAGTGCAAAACGAAACTTGAGCGAAATTTCTGATTTTTGTGTATGTTAGGAGCTAGGTATATATCTGGGAGTGCCTTTGATTTATGGAAGAACTTCTTCGAGGCATTTTCAATCAACATTAGAGAGGACGAATACTAGGCTTAGTGGACAAAAAATCTAAAAGCTCGCTGATGGTAGGTTGAATTACTTTAGCTCAGTTTGCGGTTATATCTATTGCGATCTATCACATGCAGTGCACTAAAGTTTCAATTCAAGATTGTCAAGAGATTGAAAAAAATTGTAGAGCTTTCAAAGGGGAAAAGACAAGTGACAAATGTCGAATACACCTTTTCAATTGGAAGTCCATCTGCAAATCCCAATAAATATAGTGGTCTTGGTTTTAGATCCCTTAAGCTAAATAATCAAGGATTTATGATGAAGCTAGCATAAGGCCTCAATTGTCAACCCAACAATCTTTGGACACGAGTTCAGATTGCCAAATATTGTTCACATTCTGTGTTGGAGAAAACTTCCTTATATGTTTCGATGTTGACAAAACATTTCCATCAGTCTAATCTGAAGACTTGAAGACTCTATCGTCAAAGCCTGAAGACCATCAGATTCAAAATTTAAAGTCTGCCCTCATTGACACTATCTAGACCATTTAAGAAGATCTATCCAGTATCAAGGTTTTATTTAAAGATATATTTCAAGCGGTTAAAGAAGTCCCTTACGGCTGGAGATAGCATTTAAAGATCCTCTTATTCTTTTTATCTTGACTCGAATAAGTTAGATTATTTGATTGATTGACAAGGTATACTTGGAAGGTTCTGCTTATGGAAACTTAGATCCTGATTGTATGGGCGAGCATGATTGATGGGCTATCATCTCTTTCTTTATGTAACTCGAAGATCTCCTTAATTGATTCTGTCCAACGGTTTGATGGAGGAATTCCTTTGGAAATTGCCAACGGGTATGAAGGCATGGAGGAGTATAAAAAGGAGAAGCTCTGGTTATTTAAGAGAGTGCGTGATAGATAAATTCCAAAGTCTGAAACTCTTTGTTCTTTGTTGATTCAATTGTTGAGCGGAACTTGTATTCAAAAGAGAGATTAAATACTTGTGAGAGGAAGTGTAGCTGAGTTTCTACACTGTGGAATCAAGGACGTGATGCTATAACGACTCTTTTGATTCATAGTGAAATCCAGCCGGTGGGCTGTCAGTGCGGGAGAGTGGACGTAGGCTTGGAATAAGCCAAACCACTATAAATTTTGTGTTCATCTTCTCTAATCCTTGAACCTCTTATTTACGCTTTCGTGTTATTCATAGCTGAATTTTATTTTGCTATCCATCAATCATATTCCTCTAAGTCCTACGAAAAAGTTTCTTAAACACATATTCACCCCCCTCTAGGTATTTGTACTAGCTTTATCAATTGGTATCAGAGCCTGTGTGCTTATTTATTGAAGTGTTTTACTTCTTAAGCTAAAGATCTATGGCTAGTATTTTGGCTATAGGGCTAATCGAAGGTCAGAGCAACACCAGACCACCTTACTTTGATGGAAAAGAGTACAAGGTATGGAAGAACAAGATGAAAGCTTTCCTCAGATCAAAAGATCCTCTTGAATGGGATGTAGTTGAAAAAGTAGTTATTCCAACAATAACTTCAACTTTAGAAAGATGAAAGGATGTGACAGATGCAAGAGAATTGACACAAGAAGATATAACCAAAAGACAAGCTCTCGACGCAAAAGCTATTTATTCTTTATACTGTGCTTTATCTCCTAATGAGTATAACAGAATTTTATCTTGTGAAACAGCAAAAGAAGTTTGGGATAGGTTACATGTTACTTATGAAGGAACTGATCGAGTCAAAGAGACAAAGATCAATATTCTTCTTGGGCAATATGAAGCTTTCAAAATGAAGCCAAGAGAAACCATTACTGATATGTTTAGCCGTTTTACAGAAATTGTAAATGGTCTCGCATATCATGGGCAACCTATCTCAGAACAAATGAAAGTCAACAAGTTGCTGCGAGGACTTTCTACAAATTGGAATCACATCAAGACTTCCATTAGAGAAACTCAAAGGATTGCGCCTTTATCTATCGATGAATTAGTTGGCACACTTTAGTCTTACGAAGTGGAGCAAATCAATGAGGATGAAGGACCAAAAGGTAAAAAATCAATTGCTTTAAAGTCTAATGATGATTCTGATGTTACAGATACCGAAGACGATCTGGACGATGATGAATTGGCACTCATGATAAGAAAATTCAGAAAGTTGAACAAAAAGGGAAGAAAGTACAACTGGAGGAAGCAGTATTCTCAAAGATCTCAGAATAAAGCAACAGAAGATAATGAGGAGTGATGAATCCAAGGAGTGTGGATTTTGATAAGGAAAAAGAAAGGACACATCAGACCCAATTGTCCTCTACTGAAGAAAAAGAAAGGAAATACAGAGAAACTTAAGAAAGCTCTCAAAGCAAAGACTTGGAATGACACAGAATGTGAAGAGAGTGATGAAGAATATGCCAACATTTGTCTGATGGCGAACTCAGAATCAGACTCAGACTCTGAGACAAACTTAGACACAGATTCTGATAAGGAAATTGAGGTAAGTAACTTTAAAATTCCAATTAAGGTTTCAAAGTACATTGATGAACTTTGTCTTAGCCTAAAGGTATCTCTTAAAAGGATCTCTGAACTTAAAAAGGAAAATTCAATACTAAGACAACAGGAAATTTCTTTGAAAGAAAAACTTGAGAATCTGAACAACAATTTGAAAAATTCAAAAGAAAATGAAGAGTTTCTTTGAAAAGAAAACATTCTCTTGAAAAATGATATTACAGATATTTCAAAAAGGTTTTCAAATGGATATGAAAAACTTGATAAAATTCTTTCAATTCAAAGACTTTATTTTCATAAATCAGGTTTGGGAATGACTTCGGAAATCGTTAATTTAATTGATTTTCCAAAGGTAAAAGAAAGAATTAAACAAAGACCTGCTAAAACTTTTTACAGAAATCATTTTCAAAAAGTATTTGTAAAATCTGTTGGTCGAAGTGCTCTTAAATGTTCAAAGTGTAACAGCTCGGAACATTTTGAGAAGGATTGTCCTAAAGTCCGAAACCCGTTAAGAGAAACTGGGCAAAGACTACTTTTGGATCTAACTCCTCTAGACCCAAGAAAGTGTGGGTATCAAAGAAAACTTGAAATCTTTGCATAATTGCAGGTCACTATCAAGAAAAATATTAAGTGGTACTTGGATAGTGGCTGCTCGAGACATATGACAGGAGATTCAAATTACTTCATAAAGCTTACCCAAATAGATGGTGGAAAAGTTTCCTTTGGAGGAAATGGTAAAGGAAGAATCACTGGTCTTGGAACGGTCAAGATTGGGAGTCTTACAATTAACAATGTTTCCTTAGTGGAAGGCTTAAACTACAATCTTCTCAGTATAAGCCAACTATGTGACACTGGTTTCAAAATCAACTTTCAAGAAGACATATGTTCAGGAATCAGTAGGGATTTGTCTCAATCCTTTACTGGTCGAAGGCATGGAAACATCTATCTGCTTGATATCAAATCAGAAAGCTCTCGGTGTCTAATCTCCATTCAAGATGAAGAGAATCTATGGCATAGAAAACTTGGCCATGTTAGTATGAATCAGATAGCCAAGATCTCTTCCAAAAAGCTTGTTCGTGGACTGCCCAACCTAAGATTTCAAAAGACAGAATTATGTACACCATGTGTTATGGGCAAACGGGTAAGAAACTCCTTTAAACCTATAAATCAAGTTTCAACTGATCATGTATTGCAGCTTCTGCATATAGATCTCTTTGGACCAACTAGAACACAAAGCATTGGTGGGAAGAAATACTGCTGGGTAATTGTAGATAACTATTCTCGCTATACTTGGGTGTTCTTCTTATTAAGTAAGTCTGAAACTTTCTCTCACTTCTCAAAATTTGCTAAGAAAATTCAAAATGAGAAAGGGTACTCTATCACAAGCATTCGGACAGACCATAGAGGTGAGTTCGAAAATCAAGACTTTGCAAATTTCTATGATGAATGTGGTTTAAAGCATGTTTTTTCTTCGCCATACACTCCGGAACAAAATGGAGTAGTGGAAAGGAAAAATAGGTCTTTGCAAGAAATGGCAAGAATTCTTTTAATATAAAGTAACATTTCATCTCGTTTTTGGGCTGAAGTTGTGTCCACAGTTTGTTATATTATTAATAGAGTTTTTCTAAGGCCTATTATGGAGAAAACTCCTTATGAGTTGTTCAATAGAAAAAAGCCAATAGTGTCATATTTTCATGTGTTTGGCTGCAAATGTTTTATCTTGAAAAATGCAAATGATCGTGTTGGTAAGTTTTATGAAAAGTCAAATGAAGGAATCTTCCTTGAATATTCAGCAACCAGCAAAGCCTACAGAGTATACAACAAGAAATCTCAATCCATGGAAGAGTCAATGAATGTCAAATTCCAAGACTTTACACAAATTCAATTGGTTCCAACTCAACCTGAAGATCTTGAGCCCAATCCAGATTCTAGAAATTCCAATTCCTCTAGAGTAGTTCAGACTATAGAAGGTCAACAACGAATGAATCTTGAAAACTCAAATGAAGAAAAAGATGAACAAATTGTCCGACCTACCAGCAACTGGAAACACAAGTCTAGTCATCCCAAAGAACTCATCATTGGTAACATTGATGAAGGAATGTGTACAAGATCCGAAAGGCATGAAGAGTCTAGTGCTGTCACTCTTATTTTTGAAATAGAACCCAAAAGTATAGAGGAAGCTTTATCAGATGAAAGCTGGATTGAAGCTATGTAGGAAGAGCTCAGATAGTTCATCATCAACGATGTTTGGGAATTAACTCCTAAACCAAAATGTAAATCTATTATCGGTGCTAAATGGGTTTTCAGGAACAAGATGGACGAAAAAGGGAAAGTCATAAGAAACAAAGCAAGACTCGTGGCCAAAGGATATATGCAAGAAGAAGGAATAGACTATGATAAGACTTACGCACCAGTGGCAAGGTTAGAAGCAATTCGTTTATTACTTGCTTTTGTTTGCTATAAAAATTTCAGGTTGTTTCAAATGGACATCAAAAGTGCATTCTTGAATAGATTCATTCAAGAGGAAGTGTGGAACAACCGCTTGGTTTTGAAGACTCAAGAAGATCAGACTATGTATTCAGACTGAAAAAAGCTCTATATGGATTAAAGCAAGCACCTCGAGCTTGGTATGAAAGGTTAAGCAAATTTCTAATCTAGAGTGGCTTTGTGAAGGTAATATAGACACTACTCTTTTTATTAAAAGAGAAGGTAAAGATTTTTTACTCGTTCAAATATATGTTGATGGCATTGTTTTTGGATCTACTAATGAAAATTTATGCAAGAAATTTTCTAAGTCTATGCAAGAAGAATTCGAGATGAGCATGATGGGTGAACTATCTTTCTTTCTTGGTCTACAAGTGAAACAACTGAAGGAAGGAATCTTTATTCATCAAGAAAAATATGCTAAGGAACTTGTTAAGAAATTTGGGTTGGAGAATTGCAAGAAAACTGATGTACCAATGTCAAGTTCCTCGAAGCTAGACAAGGATGAAGGAGGAAAGAAAGTTGATCATAAGCGATACAGAAGCATCATTGGTTCTCTTTTCTATCTTACTGCTTCTAGACTTGACATTTTATTTAGTGTTTGCATGTGTGCTAGATTTCAATCAGATCCCAGAGAATCTCATCTGAGTGCTGCAAAACGCATCATCAAATATGTTGCAACAACCTTGTCGTTGGGTCTATGGTATCCAAAAAGGGGAGACTTTACTCTTCTTGGATACTCAGATGCAGATCTTGCTGGATGCAGAGTTGATAGAAAAAGCACCTCAGGCACTTGTTAACTACTTGGAAACAGGACGGTATCCTGGTTCTCTAGAAAGCAAAGTATGGTTGCTCTTGCAACAGCAGAAGCATAATATGTAGCTCTTGGAAGCTGTTGTTCTCAAATCCTATGGATAGAACAACAGTTAAGAGACTTTGGAATTGAAGACTCATGCATTGAGATTATGTGATAATACAAGTGCAATCAATCTCACCAAGAATCCAGTACTTCATTCAAGAGCAAAGCATATAAAGATTCGACATCACTTTATAAGAGATCATGTTCAAAATGGAGAGATATTGATTCAGTTTATTGACTCAAAAAATCAACTGGCGGACATCTTTACAAAACCTCTGGAGAAAAGTCAATTTGAGTCTATTCGGTACAAGCTTAATGTTATAAAGTCTGAAGAAGCTCAGACTCAGAGATAAAGATACCCAAAAGACGCTCAGACCCAGATGATCTTGGATCACGACTGTAAGTTGATTTAATTTATCTTTAGAAAGGTAAGCCTATATATCCGTTATTGATTGTCTTTATTATTCTAAATTTTCTTTGAAAAAGAAGTTATCTTTTTTAGCAGTTATTTGTTTTAAAAAAGACAATTATTTTTTGAAAAGGCAATTTTTTATTGTGACGATTCGTATTCCCCCGATTCAATTGCCTTATATAAACTGTTCTTCTTCTTCTTCTTCTTTTACTCGCACACCCTAAAAGCACAGAACTCCATTTTCTCACTTTTACTCTCTACTTTAATCTTCAAAGTTTTCATCTTTCTCGTGAATCGAGCTTGGAAATCCTCAAAGACTGTGATAATGTCTTTCCAAAGAAAGTCTTCAAGGATCGCAAGCAGGGGACCACAGCATATGGGTGAGGGTCCTACACATTTTGACCTTACTAAGCAAGAAGATTCTCCAAGGGAACAACAGAGCCCACAACATTCTCAACCGCGTCAATCTCCTCAGGCTAGAACTCAGAATGTTTAGCAACGAACGGAGGAAGTTATCGAAGATGCTGAACCTATAAGAACTCAAAAGCTTGCCTTTAATTTCAAACTTTATTCAGCTTTAAAGGATGGAGGCTCTCCAATGACTATTATAGATGAATTTCTGAAAGAGAAGGGTTATAGAAATGAAACCCACTTTTTGCAAACAATGGAACGTTTGGGAATTACTCCTGCTGGCTCTGCAGATAGGGCCTTTGCAAATTTCCCAAGTGATCCTCGTTTTGAAGGAGTTAGTCAGCCTGATAGCAATGATGATGAAAAAATGTTTACTAATTTCAAGCCGAGAATGGGTATTGCTGCAGATGTATGTCAACCAAGTTCAGATCTGTTTCGTTCTGAAGAACATAAGCAGATTTATTCTAAGTTATTAAACGAGGAGTGATGAATCCAAGGAGTGTGGATTTTGATTTTCTTGACTCCCTGAATGTGAAGTTGCGAGAGAAGTTCACTTTACTTCAGCTTGAACGATTTTGTTCTGATTCGACAGTAGCCCATCCATAACTCATTGCTTATTTTTATTCAAATCTAAGCTTTATGGATGTGAACAGTTTCTCCTTCAGTGCTAAAGATAAGGACTTTGTAGTGGATATGGACATATTGGCTGATGTGATTGGAGTTGAGAGAGGTTCATTTCAATCAATTAGTGTATCTACTGGCCGTGTGACGGTAGAACTTGTTCGAGATGGAATGGTAGAAGGTAGGATTTCATGATTCAGAGGAAGCAACTTGGGAAAGTGAGGAAGAGATCAAACAAAAATATCCTCAACTTTTCAAGTGATTAAGGTGAGAATTCTAATTTCGAGGACGAAATTTTCTAAGTGGGGGAGAGTTGTGACATCCCGAATTTCACCGGTATTCATTGGTGTGATTGAATCATTAGGAGTTCGGATTATTTTAAATCGGGCCAAGAAGTGAACCCGATGGACCGTAAGGATTGAATGGACTTGAGGAACAAGTGGGCCGTATGATTATTTAGAGTTAGGCTTGTGGACTCGAGTGAGAGATGATGGGCTTGGTTTGAGTGGGCCAAGGTTCGGGATTATTAGGTTCGTAAGTTTAGTTTAGTGGGCCGGGTTGTTATAGATTAAGCTCGTTGGGTCAGAGATAAATAATTAGGCCCGAGTAATTTTATTTGTTAAGAATTATGGATTATAAATAAGATAATTTAATTAATGATTGTAATGCTAATATAAATTTCTGACTTTAGCATTTTGTGATAGATTCTTTTTAGATTAACACTAACTAGTCGATATGTTATATATGTTATGATTTTGTGTAATTGAAATCAAGTAGAAACAAAAGAAAATTGATTGAAAAACATTAAAACTAATGAACCGACAAATGACATGGATTATAAACTAATTAAATTCGAGTGACAAATGGCGAAAGAGATCAAAGCGTGGAGGCCACGACATCTCACTCTCTCATTTCTTCTTGCACGCGACACCCATGGAATTCTCCATCCATAGAAGCTGAAAACAAGCAAAGAAATTATAATCATTAGCAAATATAATCATTAGCCTAACCTAGGGATTAGCTTGTAGATCTATTTCCTCATAAATTTCGAAATTCTCTCTCTCTCTTCAAGAACTGAGAAACCCACCTTCATCTTCTTCTTCTCTTCTCTCTCGGACGAGTAGTGAAGAACCAGCAACAAAACCAGCGATTTCTTCCTTTTGCATGCGAGATTTTGGTGTTGATCTTGAAGCGTCTTTGTGTTGTTTAGTAGCCGAAGCAAGGTAAGGAAAAATATAACTCTAAGTTGAAGTGTATCCACCATTTCATCAAGAAAGCTTGCGGATCTAACCAAGCTATGAAGGATATGACTTGTAGTTGTTGTTTTATGGTTAATCTGAGTTGAGTAAGAGATAGATTGGAGATAGAAGTCATTGCATGTTATTTTTGAACCTTGCATGTTTCGAAATTCAAGTATGAGTGTGCTGTTTTGTTAAGCAAGGTGATGAGAAGTGGTAGTTTTGTGTTGTTTTGAGCTTGATGAACACAAGAGTGAAGCTAGAAGTCTTTGCATGTTGTTTTTAAGTTTTGCATGTTTCGGAAACTTGATGAAAGTTGGCTGTTGGATTAAGTGAAGTAATGAGGTGGATTCCGAGTTAAATAGGTTTGGCGTGAATTGTGGTGAGTGATCTCGTGGATGCAACAACACATTAAGCCGAGTTGTGGATTGATTATTTGTTAAGATAGACATGCCGAATTTATTTTAAGTTGCTGTGATTAGGTATTAAAGTAATGTCGAAAGAGTTTGTGAAATGTTAAATAGGTTAGTCGGATAAAAGTAAATGAAATCATGCACATATTCGGTTCTAGGTAAGAACGGCTATGGAGTCTTTCGTATGTGTTTATTTTTCTTATGTATGACTACTGGAAATAGGAAATGAATTATTCTATATGGTGGAATATCGATAATACCGGGTTATATAAGTAGCTATAACCATTTGAATATAAAAACATAGAAGATGGAAGTGAATTTAGTAAAATCAGTAAACTGTTTTTGTAAGAAACGGTTTGACCTTTGTCGATTACATTTAATTTTCTGTACTTACCTAGTTAGAATTGGACTTCAAATCCTTAATGAAAATTGTAGAACACATCTTAAGGAATAACATGTCAAAATTTGAGATTAAACGGATAAGAATTGATCAGTAAAACAATTTTCTTAGTAGATAAAGAATCTGGACGTCGGTACAGGGTATTAGTAAAGATTACAGCAATTTTTTTTCTCAATACAGTAAGATTCAGACTTAAGTTTCTTTACGGAAAATGTCGATCTATGTCTCTAATATAATGTACTAAAATTTGGTAATGTTTTGACAAGAATTGATATACTCTCTATGTCCAAAACAGAAACTGTGCAATTAACCAGTAAACTGTCCTAATCCGAGAATTTATAATATATATTGTATTCTATATATTTAACTTGCAGGATGTACATAGAGTCTAATCAGTTCATAATAGATACTAGTCATGAAAGAATAGGCCTCATACATCATTTGAGATATAAATGCATATAGTATCATGTGAGTGCAACGTGTGCGGTGCATAGTGCTTGATTATGGGATAAATATTTGTTCGGCATGGTATGGGACATGTCGTAATGGAATTTATCTTATAATTTGGACACGCACATGTGCTAGGATCATGAGAATTAGATACATAGTTAGATACTTTGGAGTCTTTTCTTTTGATACAACAAATGCATTAATCAAAGGTGTGGTGGTGTGAAATGTGTGCTTAAGAGAGTGAATGAACCCATTGGTACAGAGATACCGGTGATGCCCCCGGAAGTTTGGGATGCCCATGCTGAGTGGTCTTGGATGCCTCGGTAGAGAGATACCGGGATGTCTCGGAGTGAGATGCCCTTGTGTGTGATCAAGGATGCCTCAGTAGTGTGTGATACTGAGATGCCTCGGAGTGAGATGCCCCTTGCTGGGTGGTCTTGGGAGGACCTCCGTTGTGTGATACCGGGATGCCTCGGAGTGAGATGCCCACAAATAGAAATATTGTGGAAGTCCGGATAACGTACTTTCCGGAAGTGACTCGATTAGGCCGGTAGAGTTTCGATTATGACTGATTCGAGGGTGGATCATATGCACATTAAATATAATTCTATTTGGCGAGTGAGTTCATGCATTATTGTTGCATTGTATCTTGATATGAAATTGATTTTTAAAAAGGTAAGTATGGAGATGGATGCATATAAGGTGATTACTTATGTGATGTGGTAATATTCAATTGTCTATGCTTGCGACAACTCTAATTTGTACCCTAAATTGCTTGGATTGTGATTCCCTGGTAATTATTGATGGTTGTGGATTATTTAAGTTAGAGTTTTATTATTCTTTACTGGGCATAGTTTTGCTCATACCTTACATTTTTCAGATTGATAGTATGGATGTGCCGCCATTAGCTCGTTATGGTGTGATATCGAACATTGAGGTTACTTTCATTGATGCGTATGATGCTGATGTTGAGTTGACCTTCTCCAAATATGAGGCCACGATGTGGATGGATGATGGTAGAGCCGAGATGATTCCTATGAAGTTTGTTGCCTGGTTTGTCAAACATGATGGAGCGATGTTTGGCCCTATCCCTTTTAGTGATGGTGGAGCAGGAATTGGGACGGATGGCGCCTAGACACCTTTGATCGCGTAGAAGCTGACTATCTTTTGTTTTCTTTTTGAACGTGGGCTTGTGTGGGAACTCGTGGAGTAGACACCCTCTTATCCCTGGCTATTGTTGCGCCTTACTTTTGCTATAAATATGTTGTATATAAAGGCGATGAACATGGAAAGAGTCCAGGTTGATAAATTTTGTAGGCCCTGATGATGGTAAAAGAAATGAAGCTTCTTGTGATCTTATCTATATGCATCAATACATTGGTCTATATTAATCTTTGGTAGAGTATTTGTAGGATAACCTCATAAGTACAAACTATAGATTTTAAATAATCCATGTTATACATGTTAACCTTCAATGGTAAATGCTATAGATACCTAAGGAAGAGGTTTTAAGTTTAGGAAGATAATAATAATAATTAAAATTTCCATATGCGCTTAGTACGTGATGCTCTGGGACGCCACAAATGTCTCCCATTCTAAAGCAACACTGATGTACGCCATCAATGCTGGTAAAAAATTCTCTTTGCCACATACGATCATGTTTCACATGTACAGATCGATGATGAAAGACAAGGGTCAGCTTCCCTACTCAACACTTGTAACAAAACTTTTCAGACATTTCAACATCCAACCTTTAAGAATTCTATGTGTTCGATCGTGCGAACAAATGGTGGTAGGGCTGAAGATGGTTTCTAAAATGAGTCTGAAAGAGCTGAACAAGGCTCTGGAGAAGTTCAAAGAGAAGACTCCACAACAAATTCGTCAAGACTCTGTTGCTGCAAAACGAAAAGGAAAGGAGCAGGTGACAGCTCCAACTAAAAGAAGAAGAGCAATCATCTTGCAAGACAAAGAAGAAGATGATGATGATGTTACCATCTCTGCTCTTGCTTTGAGAAATTTGTAGCATTCTGTTTAGGGGTGAGCGCGGTTCCCGGTTCTTAGAGGACCGGTTCCGATTCCCGGTTCCATTTTTCCGGGAATCGACGATCCCGGTTCTGGAACCGGTTAGGGTTCCAAAAGGAACCCCTTCCCCCGCTCGCCTCACTCACATCACACGACCCTCTGAAACTCATAGTGCTCTGCTCGACTCTTGAGTCCCAACTCCCAACCCTCTGAGACTCTCGCCAGACGCCGCTCGCTGTTGGACGCCGCTCGCCGTTGGACGTCGCTCGCCCTGAAGGCCACCGCCGCCGGACGCCAGTCACCTCTGTTGCAACCCTCCCCCGCTCACCTCACTCACATCACACGACCCTATGAAACTCACAGTGCTCTGCTCGACTCTTGAGTCCCAACTCCCGACCCTCTGAGACTCTCGCCAGACGCCGCTTGCCGCCGGACGCCGCTTGCCCTGAAGGCCACCGCCGCCGGACGCCAGTCACCTCCGCTGCAACCCTCCCCCGCTCGCCTCACTCATATCACACGACCCTCTGAAACTCACAGTGCTCTGCTCGACTCTTGAGTCCCAACTCCCGACCTTCTGAAATTCTCGCTAGACGCCGCTCGCCGCCGGACGCCGCTCGCCCTGAAGGCCACCACCGCCGGACACCAGTCACCTCCGCTGCAACCAAATGCCAGACCCTCTGAAACTCTCACCAGACGCCGCTCGCTCTGAAGGCCACCGCCGTCGGACGCCAGTCACCTCCGCTGCAACCAGACGCCAGACCCTCTGAAACTCTCGCCAGACGCCGGTCGCCGCAGGACGCCGCTCGCCTTGAAGGCCACCGTCGCTCTCTCTGCGTGCTTCTGTGAAGGGGTATCCCAATGTCACTAGTGATTGTTTCTGAATTTCACACGACAGTTTTTCTTTTCATTTCAAAAGCTATAGTGTATGACATCCTATTGAGTGCCTCTGGGGCACAAGTGAACAAAAGCCTCGACTTGATAGTTCTGTGCAAACGTGAGAGCAATTATCTTTCAAGCTTGCACAACAATTCTTGAGATGGTTAAATGAGATAGTTATCTTAGAGGTTTATGAGTTTATCCCCCATTATGTGTTAGTGGTTACTGAGGTTCTAATCCACATAAAGAGAAAAACCGGTCTTAATTTACTGATTCTAAAGATGAGCAAACCATCCTCAGTATTTTATGCACGATCTTTTTCAAAAGTTGAAGTCCTTGTGGTATGGTTCAAGTACGTCTAAGCTGGGTGTAATATAATGTTGATAGGTTGTCTAACTATGATTACTATTCTGTAATCATTCTTTTTTTTTCTTTTATCTCTTTTCCTTTTATGCTTTGTAGTATTGCTTATTTGTCATGCTGTGGACAATTGCTGCTATATTTACTCTGGTTGATGAGCCCAGTTGCTGGCATCATGTAACTTTTGCTTGATATGATAAAAGTTGTCCACAGGCCATTGTGAGTTGATTGAAGAAAGTCAGACCAGATGGCTTGGCACACAGCTTCATCATTTGTTATGTGATTGTTCCATTAGTTTGTTTCTTAATGATGATAGTGGTACAGAAAAGCTTGAAAGTCCTTTTTATTGGTAGAAAAGCTTCTATTTCTATAGATTCTAGGATTCATTTTTCCACTGCTGTGCAGATCATTATGGCTATATCTGTTGTTTTGGTTATTTACTAGAACATGCATTATTTAATATGAGAACTTTCCATCAACCATGTGAAGTCTAGGTGTATTTACTATGAACAAAATATCCCACTTATGTGATCAGAGAAATTACTTTGGTGAGATTCCTTTGTGCAGCTTGCTGGGGTGAAATTTGCTCCCAAACTCCGTGTGTGATAACTAAAGTAATTGTGCTTCACTTCTGAATGCTTGTTAAAGGTGTCCGAAAGTAGATTTAAAACCATACTTGCTTAACCTTTTCTTGGTACCTCAATGATCTTCATGCTCTGAAGCTGTTTTATTTGCTTTGGGGGATGATACTGGTACCCCGTTCCTAATTATATTATGTTATTGTTGTGTAGTGCGAAGTTAATGTATCAAGATAACACGTCAATGGAGGTGGAGGGACGTGAGGAGATGACTCCGATTACGGAATTCGAGTTTTCCAACGATGAAATTGAAGAAGAGGCACCCCCTACCTCGAGTGCCACAAATAAGGTGCCTGGTTCTCATCTTTCCCATGATAAGAGATATACATCCGAATGTTGGAATCATTATTCGAAAATTAGTGATGAGGATGGAAAAATATATCAAGTGAAGTGCATTCATTGTGGGTCAATGTTTAAGTACCGTGTTGCTAACGGTACTTCTGCAATGAGGAAGCACTTGACCACATGTAAGAGGTTTCCCCGTAATCTAGATAAGAGGCAGAAATTCTTTGTACCACGTAATGTCAACATGGCTGGCAAGGCAAGAGGAGATTCTAGTACTGGTAGTGTCTTATCAACATGGGCATTTAATCAAGAACGTTGTAGGCACATGCTTGCTCGGTTCATCATCCTTGATGAGCAACCTTTTTCCTTGGTTGAGCGTGTTGGATTTCGTGAATATGTTAGTGAGTTACAACCTCTCTTCAAACATATATCACGTTTCACATTGGCAAAATATTGCATGAAGTTGTTTTTATGTGAAAGAACTTCTTTGAAGAATTATTTTGGAAAGATTAATTCTAGGATTGCACTCACGACTGATACATGGACTTCCAATCAAAATCTGAATTATTTGTGTCTCACTGCACATTTTATTGATGAAAATTGGAAGTTGCATAAAAGAATCATCAACTTTGTGGTGATGCATAGTCACAGGGGTAGGGAGATTGGGAAAATGGTGGAGGAATGCATTGAGGAGTGGGGAATAGAAAAAAAGGTGTTGACAATTACCGTGGATAATGCTAGCTCGAATGATGTTGCGGTTGCCTATTTGAGGGATAAACTTTCGAAACAAAAGTCGTTGATATTAGATGGTAGTGTTTTCCACATGAGGTGTACAGCTCATATATTAAATTTGATTGTGAGAGACGGCTTGACTATGGTACGTGACTCCATTGCACGTATCCGAAATGTGGTTAGGTATGTAAGGAGTTCTCCCACAAGAGCCCAAGGATTTCAATCTTGCATTGAGAAAGAAAAGATCACTTATAAGGGTTCGGTAGTTCTTGACGTCGCTATTAGATGGAACTCCACTTACCTCATGTTAGACACCGCCATAAAGTTCAGAAAAGCTTTCGAAAGGATGGAAGATCACGATGCATCTTTTGTAAGTGAGCTTAATCATGAAACTCCTAGTGAAGATGATTGGGAAAATGCTATTATTCTTTCGGATTTTCTCAAAGTATTCTATGATGCCACCAATCAGATGTCTGTGACTTCATATGTTACTTCAAATGATTATTTTGAAGGGATAGCTCTTTTGTATAGAAATTTGAGAGATGCGATCAATGCTTTGGATCCTAAGCTTCAAGATATGGGTGTGAAAATGAAAGAAAAATTTGACAAATATTATGGAAGCTTGGATAAAGTGAATATGATGGTATTGATTGCGGTTGTGTTAGATCCTAGAGCCAAGTTAAATTATGTGAGATTCTTGTATGGACAAATTTATGATGATGAATTGAAGATTGAAGAGATGCATTGCAAGGTGAAGCATACATTGGAGCGTTTGTATGAATTTTATGAGTAGTCTTCTCTTATTTCAAGTGATCAAGATTTTGGTGGCCATAATTTGGGTACAAGTAGTAGTAGTTCCAATTCCAATACCGATACGGGTGGTAGTGAAGGAATAAAAAGCATAACGCCCAAGCTTGGAAGAAAATGTTTTTATACTCGAATGAACAAGAGCGCGATGACAACAAGTCCGAGCTTGATGAGTATCTTCAAGAAAAAAATGAAAAGGATCTTGATCTTGACATTTTGATTTGGTGGAAGACTAATGGCTCAAAATATAAGATCCTTTCCTTGATGGCTCGAGATATTTTGTCAATTCCTATAACTACCGTTGCTTCAGAATCAACTTTTAGTACATCGGGTCGTGTGCTTGATGGCTTTCGGAGTTCTTTAACTCCAAAAGTAGTGGAAGCTTTGATTTGCACTCAAGATTGGTTGAGAGCCGTTCGTGTACCGCTTGATGTTGAAGAGTGTATTGAGAACACAGAACAATTTGAGTCGGGTAAGTAATGTTTATATCTTTATATATTGTAATTCTTTTTGTATATATGATAAGTGAATATTTTATTTAATCTCTTCCTCTTTTTTTTTAGATATGGTTGGTCTTAATGCGGAGATTATTGTCGATAAATAAAGTTGGTGGTGTCGCATTTGCAATGGGTCAAATGGTTGAGAAGTCAAGCAAGGTTTTTTGTTGGCTTATTGATGAGCAACTTTGTTTGTCATAATCTTAATGCAAGCTCCTTTTATGTAATCAAGCATCTCCTTTCCTCTTTAGAAACTTCTTATTAGTTTTGATTATGTATGTCCAAATTCTTAACAGTTGGTATTGGTATATTTGCTAAAATCAAAAGATGTGGGAAGTTACCGTGTAGTATACGTGTACGTTATAGTTTTTTTTGGTAACGTGCGTGTATGTTATAGTTTTTTTGGTAACGTGGGCGTACGTTATAGTTTTTTATAGTAATGTGCGTGTACGTTATATTTTTTTTTGGTAACGTGCGTGTACGTTATAGTTTTTTTTTTTTTGGTAACATGCGGGTACATTATTATTTTTTTTTGGTAACATGCGTGTACGTTATATTTTTTTTTTTTTTTGGTAACATGCGCATACGTTATAGTTTTTTTTTGGTAACGTGTGCGTACATTATATTTTTTTTTTGGTAACGTGCGCGTACGTTATAGTTTTTTTTGGTAACGTGCGTATACATTATTATTTTTTTTTTTTGGTAACGTGCACGTACGTTATATTTTTTTTTGGTAACGTCCGCGTACATTATATTTTTTTTTTGGTAACGTGTGCGTACGTTATAGTTTTTTTTGGTAACGTGCGTATATTATATTTTTTTTTTTTTGGTAACGTGCACGTACATTATAGTTTTTTTTTGTAACGTGCGTGTACGTTATAGTTTTTTTTTTTGGTAACATGCGCGTACATTATTATTTTTTTTTGGTAACATGCGTGTACGTTATATTTTTTTTTTTTTTGGTAACATGCGCGTACATTATTATTTTTTTTTGGTAACATGCGTTACGTTATATTTTTTTTGGTAACGTGCGCATACGTTATATATTTTTTTGGTAACGTGCGCGTACGTTATATTTTTTTTTGGTAACGTGTGCGTACGTTATAGTTATTTTTATAACGTGCGTATATATATATATATATATATATATATTTTTTTTTTTTTTTTGGTAACATGCACGTACGTTATAGTTTTTTTTTTTTGGTAACGTGCGCGTACGTTATAGTTCAAATCTGAAAATAAAAAAAAAAAAAAAAAAAAAAAAAACCTGTTGGAACCTGGAACCGACCCTAGAACCTATGACAGGGTAGGTTCTAGGTTCTCGGTTCTGACGGGTAGGTTCCAGGTTCCAGACGGAACCGAACCGGAACCTGGAACCGCTCACCCTTAGTTCTGTTCCAGAAACAGAGTTTAGACAAAGACCAGAAGAGACCGAGGAGAGGAGTGAAGAAAGGGAAATAAGGAGTGAAGAGAGGGAAACAAGGAGGAAGGAGACAGAGGAAAAAGAAGACGAAAATCAGGAGAATCAAGGAGAACAAGATTGTCCTGTTGGTGCAGAGGAAGTTGAGCAGGAAGAGTACTTTTCTCCACCTGAAGGCACAGACACAGGGGGAGCTGCAGAGAAAAGAGGTACTCCTTCTCTTGCTTTCACTAGTGATGACATTAGTCATTCTCTTGTAAATCCAGAAGATGTATATGCCTCTCACTTTCCTGAAGAAGGTCATGAGGTATCTTCTCCGATTTTGGATGTGCCTTTATCTGACCATGCCGAGGCAAGCACTCAAACAGACAACTCCGCAGACTTTCGAAGACTGGTTGATATTCTCATGGAGTTGAAAGGTCAGATTTACGCCTTGGGATGTGAATTTCATAACATGTAGAATGCTTATAAAGCCTCTTTAGAATCGTTGATCAATCAAGTTTAGGCCCTTAATCTTCAAATTCAAGCAACTGCCAAGGGTGAAGATTTAACTCATCTGAAGGAGGATATGAGGAAGCTGGAGGAAACAGTCAAGTCAATGGAAGATGTCCAGCTTATTCGCGTTCCCAAATCATCTTAAAATCATTTTAAATCAATTCTTGTTTTGTCTCTACCTTTTTAATGCTGACAAAAAGGGGGAGAGATTTGCAGATTTGTTTTGTTCTGTTGAACAGACTTATTTCTTTGACTTTAAACTTTTATCTGGTGTGGTGTGACTTTTGAATTGCAGATTATGTTTGTTTATATGATTGCTTTACAGTATCTTAAGCATACTTGGTACGATATTGGTATGAGATAGTTGTTTGTACAGGACTAACCAATTTCCCGTGGATGCAGATTTTATACTATCTCTAACTCATTTATTGTTTATGAGATATTGTATTCTTGCTTGCTTGAATATTGTTTTGCAGGAAATTTTTTTTCCAAAATCTGCAGGAAAGTTTTGTCACTATAAAAAAGGGGGAGATTGTTGGAGAAAACTTCCTTATATGTTTCAATGTTGACAAAACGTTTCCATCAGTCTAGTCTGAAGACTTGAAGACTCTATCGTCAAAGTCTGAAGACCATCAGATTCAAAATTTAAAGTCTGCCCTCATTGACAGTATCTAGACCATTGAAGAAGATCTATCCAGTATCAAGGTTTTATTTAAAGATTTATTTCAAGTGGTTAAAGAAGTCCCTTACGGCTGGAGATAGCATTTAAAGATCCTCTTATTCATTTTATCTTGACTCAAATAAGTTAGATTGTTTGATTGATTGACAAGGTATACTTGGAAGGTTCTGCTTATGAAAACTTAGATCCTGATTGTATGGGCGAGCAGGATTGATGGACTATCATCTCTTTCCTTATGTAACTTGAAGATCTCCTTAATTGATTCTGTCCAACGGTTTGATGGAGGAACTCCTTTGGAAATTGCCAACGGGTATGAAGGCATGGGAGAGTATAAAAAAGGAGAAGCTTTGGTTATTTAAGAGAGTGCGTGATAGATAAATTCCAAAGTCTGAAACTCTTTGTTCTTTGTTGATTCAATTGTTGAGCGGAACTTAATTCAAAAGAGAGATTAAATACTTGTGAGACCTTGAGGAAGTGTAGCTGAGTTTTTACACTGTGGAATCAAGGACGTGATGCTGTAATGACTCTTTTGATTCAAAGTGAAATCCAGCCGATGGGCTGTCAGTGCGGGAGAGTGGACGTAGGCTTGGAATAAGCCAAACCACTATAAATTCTGTGTTCATCTTCTCTAATCCTTGAACCTCTTATTTACGCTTTTGTGTTATTCATAGCTGAATTTTATTTTGCTATCCATCAATCATATTCCTCTAAGTCCTACGAAAAAGTTTCTTAAACACATATTCACCCCATCTAGGTGTTTGTACTAGCTTTATCATTTTGAACGGAGGACCACGACTCATGCTAAACGCGGTGATTCGATCTTACGAAAGGCGAATGTTGGTCGGCCTTACAGGAAGGACCGCTGTGGAGATTGGGAAATGGCAAACATGTCAGGTTTTGAATAATATATGCATTCAAGATTGGAGACGCTCAATATCATCGTAATACTCAACCATCTCCTTCAAGATGGATAGAAAAGTTTGTGTTTACGTGCTGAATGCTAGGATTTGACGCACAAATCACGAAGAAATAAAGAATACAAGCGAGAAAAAAGAAATCGAGACATAATATTTTTATCCTAGTTTACTCTTAAAGTAGGGTTACGTCTAGTAGAGGATTATACTATGATAAACACCTTGCATCTTTATTTTACAACCCTCAGTTTACAAGATAAAAAGATCATATATACCCAATGGCTATTCATGGGACCCCGAGCCTTCTTGTCGATGAGGCGTATTAACCACACCCCAACACTAAATTAGAATTGGGAGTATACCGAGGAATTTTACTATGAGAAATAAATTTTAAAATTTGGGCTGTCAAACCTCCTTTAGCCTCCAACGAGGAAGATGATCCTTTGTGAAAGGGTATTAGTAGCTGGTCTTTCTCTGTCAAGCCAGTGCGAGGTAATCAATAGAGTAGATGATCAAGAATTTGATAGTATATGGTCCATGATTTGGAAGTGGAAGAGAACTCAACATATTAAAACTTTCTTTTAGCTAGCCACTCACAAGCGACTAATGATAAGCGACTAATGATCAAACGAAATGAAGATGTCTCGCAACTTGGGAGGAAACCCATATTGCGTGAGATGTGAGTCTTATGTGGAAAAACAGTACATGTTCTAAGGGATTATCCAATAGCTTGTAAGATATGGCTTGAATTTGTCTCACAACAACACTTCTCAATGAATTTGTTTAAATGGTTGAAGTCAGATCTTACTAGTAAAGGGCAATCGAATTTCCATCATAATTGGAATATAACTATTGGAGTGAGTGTGTGGCTTTTTGGGCAATGGAGAGATCGGTCACTTTCTAGGACAATTTTGTTTTCCTCATCAAGGCTTTTTGTGAATAACTCGATGATAAGTGGACCAAGCACTTCTCCAATTTTGATGCTACTTAGCATTAGTAGGTATTGATTTTAAATCAATATGATACATCGCAGGAGTTAAGTTTGCTCATTACAATCTATATGTTAAATTGAATAGTCGAGTCATTCCTAGCAAGAAATAAAAGAACTTGGATTTGGTTGAACATTGAATGAAAAGGACAAGACAAATATGATCCATTGAATAATTTTTGCATTGTAAAAAATACCAAAAAATTCCTAATCCTATTGCATCAATATTAATCCAGTCATAAACTTTTTAATTGGACCACTTTAGTCATAAACCTTTTTTTGCATTGGTACCAATTTAGTTTATCAGACTAAATTAGGTTAGAAATCATTGACGTTGGTGCTGACATGGACAAATTTTATAATTTGTAAATATTTTTCTTTTCAGAATTATTTATTTATTTATTATTTCTTAGCTTATATCTTCTTCCTTTTTTCCCCCTTTTTCTTTACTCTTTGGCCAGTAAGGTTACTGACCGACCATCGTCGGCCATAGATGATAGTCGACGACCCTCGCCAGCTATGGATGAGATCAACCTTGGCCTGAATCTAAGCGAGGGCCAAAACCCTTGCCTATTGGCCGGCGAGGGCACAAGGGCCCTCGGCGAGACCAATTGAGGGCTGCTAGCTGTCGTCTATGGCTGGCGAGGTCGCCGGCCAAAGGGTAAAGGAAAAAAAAGATAAAGAGAAGAAAAGAGAAAAATAGAAAAATATTAAAAATTCCAAAAAAATTATAAAATTTGTTCACGTTAGTGCTGGCCATGTCATGTAAGACTACCGGCGCACAAGTGAGTAATTTCCGACCTAAAATGGCTAGATGGATTAAATTGGTACAAATACGAAAATGTTTAGGATTAATATAATCCAATTGAAATGTTTATGACTGAATTAATATTAATGAAATAAGTTTAGGACTTCTTTTGTTTATGATGAATTTCGAAAGTTGGTAAACCATTTCCCTTTAGTATGGGAGTCATTGACCACAACATTACAATTCAGAGATTCCGGAGCTATCTTTCTATTCAAGACCTCTTTTTAAAGGGAGGGGGAAGTGTTGGTCAGTTGACCATTGACGGGTCAACAATGACCAAACACAGAACCAATAAAATCTAACATGAATGAATGAGACCGTGGCTCGAGCGAAATGACGTTCCACAACGAAACCGAATATGCTGTTTCCGGAACAGTGGGCGTAACACCAAAAGGGATTTGAAGTTTCTTCCTGTTGTAGTTTTACAGGGTTCAGGTTAATTTGGAAGAGACGATCTCTTCACGAATGAACTCTTTCATTCATTTTGCCGGATCTATAGATAGATCAAATGATTTGGAAAAGGTCAGGATGATTATTATTGCTTCTCGTGTCTCTCGTCTTCCTCTCCTTCTCGAATATTATGTGGATTCGAATTCATAACCGAACCACACTTTGAAACCACACTTTGGAGTGCACGATCGTGATTTTATGAGGCATGTATATTAAAGGTTGTATTTCCGCCGAAACTTTTGCACTGTAGTGGGGAAATAACCATCATAAATATAATTTTCGGGAAGTGTTTTGCCTCAATTTGATTGTTCCTTGATTTCTTCTTCCAATTTCGTTCCACTTAAATCCATGGCCTTTCCGCAAAAATAAAAATCCATGGCCTTCACTCCATGTGAATAGGGGCAACCGGCGCAACTACCTTCTAGGGGTTACCCTGTGGGGCCCACACATGCCATCCCGAGCCATAAACGTTCTGTCCACCTGTAAATGTATGAGCCCGTCGTCTCATCATGTGAAAATATTGGGTAGAGCTCGTGCTCCAGCGTGACAAATAAGAAGATGGTAGGAAGGCGACACGTGTCCTCGTGGATCACAGTCTAGAGAAAAAACGAGGCGCCATTTTTAAAAAATTTCAGTCCTGTAGCTCCAGTAGAAGACGGTAGGGTTTAATCTGCAAAGTTTTCTTTCTTCACGCCTCTCTCTCTACCCTCGCTCTCTCTCCCCGATGAACTCCCTCTCTCTTTGCCCTCCCTTTTTCCGACCGGCGAACCAGCGCGAGCAACCGACGAATCAGGAGGATACCGGCATGATGACCGCGAGCAACCGACCAGCGTGCAACCTCCCTCTCTCTTTGCCCTCCCTCTTTCCGACCGGTGAACCACTGCGAGCAACCGACGAACCAGGAAGGATACCGGCGAGAGGACCGCGAGCAACCGACCGGCGTGCGACTTCCCTCTCTCTCTCTGCCCTCCCTCTTTCCGACCGGCGAACCATCGCGCCGCCCCTCCGGCTCTGGATTTGGCCCCGACTCGTCCGTCCCTTGCCCTTTCTCTCCCCTTAAGTCTTTGTCTGCCCTCCCTCTTTTCGTGGCGAACTAGCGCGTGACCGGCGAACCACCGCGGCCCCCCTCCGGCTCGAGATCCGGCACCGGCTTGTCCTGTACGCTGGAACGTTCGAGCCCGACCGCCTCACACCCACCAGCCTCTTGAAACACCCACCGCCCGACCACTTCTCTGTCTTGTGGTTCTGGTGAGGTAATACAGATCATGGGCTTGCAATTTGCTGAGCAGTGACGGTGAGCACCCGTTCAGCACCAGAAAGGACAGGGGGGGGGGGGGGGTGTAGAAAGCAAGGTTGGCCCTTTTGAGATTGACCATTTTGGCGATTTCCAATTAGATCTGTAACCCCTGTCAACTTTGGCACGTTGGCCGTGCCTCCCATCAAGGTACAGGTTCTCTACAGCATTCACCACCGAGGCGCCAAGCCGTTGGCCCCTACCCCCATGATAAGCACACGATTGTTGGTGATGGTGGATTCTCTGCGTCGATCTTTTGCTTTGTGCGTTTGTAGCCTGTTCTTTTTCGGCTTTTTGCATCTGAACGAACTGTACTAAACTAATCACATATCTAGAAGCTGCGGAGTCCGTGCTGGGTCTCATAGATAACTCAAATTTCGATATGATCATTGCACTGCCATTTATGACCACTTCCTCTAATTTTTTGGTCACGAAAGTCTGCATAACATTTCCTTTCCCAAAATATATGTTGTTTTTTGTGATGTGCTTACCAGTTCCCGTTTTGAACACATTGAATTGATCAGTCTATCAGCCCGGGGGAGCTGCACCATTGTCGTCGACAGACAAGCCAATAAGTCAGAGGTGGAGGATCTTGATGCTAGATGGGTCTCATGCCATTTATCCCAAACCCAGAGCTTTGAACCACTCTGAGATACAGGATATGGTCGAGCATTATCGCCAGGCTGCCATAAATGCCATTCAAGCCGGTTAGTTCATGGATCGCCTTACCTTCATTAGTTCCAGCAGAAGAGTTTCCCTTAATGAGTTTTCTGCCTTCGAAAGTTTAGTGTTTGCTTTTCAATAAATAAATAGCAGCTCGAATCAAACTTAGTTTATACTTCTGGAACCCCATGTTCGGGTAAACTTAAACTAGCATGGTTGGGAAAGAAAATGTTCAATCTACTGGCAGGGTGGGACCTCATAGAGAAAGCTTTGAAGAGACATGATGGATATTATGCAATTGCTTCGTTGTCAAATGCTTTTGCTTTTTTGTCCTGTTTACTTGTGGGAAAGCATCATCCAAAGGGGGACATATTGAGTGACAAGGAGTGTGTCGTCCCATCCGTAGGCATGACATTATCTTTCAGTTGAAAAGCAGTGCCATGACTGAAACTCACTTTTGCCACAGTGCATGCTTTATCCTTTCTGCCAGTACTTCGTGAAGGTTTCTCACTGTTAAAAGTGTCCACAATGGTTTACTTTTTGTTTGAAAAATCTAAAGCACGACGAATATTTAAAGTTTCATTAAACAAAAATCTCGGTCCTCGTGAGGTCTGAAAGTAGATATTCTTGACATGAATCAGGATTCGATGGAATCGAGATACATGGGGCGCATGGTTACCTCATCGATCAATTGTTGAAGGATGGGATAAATGACCAGATGGATGAATATGGTGGATCGATTGGAAACAAGTGCAGATTCATAATGCAGGTTGTCAAAGCTGTGGCGATGGCCATCGGGCCAGATTGAGTCGGAGTCAGAATATCACCGGTGATCGATCACCTCAATGCCATGGACTCTGATCCGCCTAAGCTACGCCTAGCCGTAATTGAGAGGCTCAACAAGCTTCAGCTAGAACTTGGCTCAAGGGTGGCTTACCTCCATGTGACTCAGCCGTGGTACGTGGCTTATGGCCAAACGGAGTCTGGCCGACTTGGAAGCGAGGAAGAGGAGACCCAGTTGATGAGGACTTGGAGACAGGCTTATCAGGGCACTTTTATTTGCAGTGGAGGGTTCACAAGAGAGCTCGGTATGAAAGCCATAGCCGTTGGCGATGCAGACCTGGTATTGTATGGTCATCTTTTCATTGCCAACCCAGATTTGGTCCTGAGATTCAAGATAAATGCACCTCTGAACAAGTATGTTAGGAAGACTTTCTATACCCAAGATCCTGTTGTTGGGTACACGGACTACCCTTTCCTCGATAGCGGGAAGCAGAAATCATCATGACGCTTATGAGTCCATTACTAGGTTTTTTGTTCAGATTATTATTGTTGTATGAGAAGATGCTGTGTTTTGCTTTTAGTTGGTGGGATTGAATTTGCTAACCGGAAGATTAAGCCAAGCGGTTCTTTCGCAAGAGCTTTACCTAGTGCTCTGGCCTAACAAATATAACACGAATAAGGGAGATGTACAAGGGAAGGAAATGGATTTTTCGCTATGTTTTGATGACTTGACCTTGATTATCCAGAATCAGAATTCCCATATTCATTGCATCACCGCTGCAAACATGAGATTCTAGAACTGCAGATGTAGATAACAGGTGATCCAGTTTACCGGTTATTGCATCGTTTATTGATACTCACTGTAGCTTCCAAGTTACACGTGATAAGATCTTATCTCTGAAAGTCTACAGCATATGGCAAAAGAAAGTGCCGGAGCTGAGTTCTGTCAATTGGAGCTACAAAAAAATGGGGTAAACTGGAGTTCCATCTGGATAGAAGAGACCGAAATTTTGTTCCACGCCGGTGGATTTCAGATCCCTGTTGAACATCACCGAATACGTTACCAAGCGGCGATCTGGTCTCTTTGGCGTCCCTGTCCCTGCTTTGATTTTCTTCATGAAATTTTGGTTGTAAGTCAGTGCAAGATGTGGAGTTGTGAAATTCCGATTTCCAGCAGAAGGCCACCTGGACTCGGAGATCTCCATGCCCACAGTAGGGAAATCCTCTCTCCATTGCCGTGTAATAAGCATCCACCATCGCATCGAGCAAGTTCCAATAGCTTAGGTCCCCATCGTTGATTTTGGCATCTGTCCTCAGCCAAATTCTCACTGCAACAGCCCGCCTTTGGTGTTTGCTATGGAATGCAAGGAGACAACTTGCCTAGTCTGGCTGAGGTGATACGGCTCTACAAGAATCACAATATTGGGACAATGTGGCTCTACGATCCCAACCCCGAAGCGCTCCGAGCTCTAGTGAACTCCGGCATCAGCGTGATCCTAGGCACCAAAAATGAAGACCTACACAAGAAGGCGCTGAACCAAATCATGAACCCACTTAGGCAAAGCAACTTCTATAATCATACAGGCTAATCATGGGTGTGGTTCTAGGGGGGATTTACATAAAAAGCTCGGATCTACTAAAAAACTCCTCATCTCCCAGCCAATTATTCCAGTATCTTACACCATTTTAGACCACGGAACGAGAAACAAAGGCAAACCCCGATGCGGGAAATCAGTCGAGTCACAAAGAAGAGAATTAGCCTATGCCAAAACTCGGGGCAGCAAAAATCCCGCCTTCATCTTCGTCCTTGATGCTTTGTATCTCCTGCTCTTGTCGAGGGTTTGTACCCCACAGGATCCAAACATCTCACTTCTTACTCCTCTTGGAGCTGCCAGAGGTTTCGGATTTCCCTTTCCTGTGTTTTCCCGCATAGTGCTTCCAATGCCAACAAGAGCGGCGGGGGCAGGGTAAATAGGCATGTGATGCATAGGAACCAAAATAGGGAACCCAACGGTAGGGGATCTGCAACACAACAGTTAAAATTGGTATCGGGCAACATGCAAAAAGAAGACAGTAGTAGAAACTTATATGCTAATTTCTATCATAAATTTCTCTTCAATTTTCCTTCCATGAAGGACGAGAGGAAATTTCTAGGAACTGATAAACAGCAGGCGGCTAAACCAAGTACACAGAATGTTTATAACTGACCAAGACTATGCTACTTGACAAATGAAAGAACCAAAAGCTTGAAACGGCTCACGATGACTTCAAAGATTTGATGACCTCCATCACAAAATCTTGTTAATTCAAAACAAACATGTTGGTGCATAAGATGAAGGAGAGGCTCCTAAAATTCGAACACATCAATCATCTATCATCTACTTACACCATATATCATGATAACCATCAGCAAAGAACACCATACAAGCAGAATGCATTGCTAGTACCCTTTAGTTTACTCTTTAAAATAGTTCATTCACTTTGCAACGTGGGGTAATAAATATGCACAGTAAAATTTCATTGGTATTTCCTACATCTGGATTGAAGTAAATCATCTAATCAGAACATATTTGAACATATCAAGCAGGAAAATGGTGGTAATCGAGATTGAAAAGCTTAGTGACTGATTTCAAGGTTCAAGATGCATACCCGAGAGCATGACAGACTCCTGCTTGGCCACACTAGCACCACATGCACTGTTCCGCAAACTAAAACGCAGAGCTTGGTTTTCAGCCATAACGCACTGAAGTAACCTCCCAAGTCTCCTACATTCCCCCTCAAGGTATTTGCTCTTCACCTTCAGATCTTTGACATACGCTTTCTTCCTCTCTCTCGACCTAACAGCAGCATCCCTGTTCCTCAGCTGCCTGAAATATATCAAATGACCTTCCGTTGGGATGGCTTCGATAATATCATTCATGCTGACTAATGAACAAAGTAGCAATTTCTATCCCTGTGCAAAATTCTTGAAGAAATTCCCAACACTTAGAAAAATTTCAGCCTCAGAAATCAGTTTTCTGGGCTAGTTTTCCTCTTGATTTTCATGATCAAAACGTACTCAAACTCGAAAGAAAATACATCTAGGATGCTTACTTTGCTTCTTAGTTTCCCTTTCAAGTGGTTCTTCGCTCAAGAAACCAAGAAATTATCCTCGGGGGCCCATGGAAGTTGGCTTCTTCAACTGGAAAACAAGATCTGCAAAGAAAGAACTGATAACGAAGGTTTTCATTAACCTCCAAAATCAAGCTTCAGAACCTCTTTTATTGGCAAAATAAACACCAAACAAAGCTATATGTATTCTACTTTGGTTTTGAACTCATGGTTTTCCTCATTTGTCTCTCAACTTTATCAAAAACACTCGTTTTCTCTCACTCGTGACTAACCGGGCTCAACACTTAGAAAAAATTCAGACTTTCTTTGGCCCGCCAGGAGGGTAGTTTTTCGGGGGGCTTTAGGAGGCCTTCCCGAACTCCATTTGGGACGTGCGACCTATGGATGGAAAGCTCTTTGAGTGAAGTTTCACTCTCTAGTTGAAGGTTTTCACTAATTTTGGCCGCAGGTGGGTGAAAATTTCGTTTTTCTCTCTCAAGGTCGGTCTGGAATTTCTGGGTTTGGCTTTCTGGAGTTGCTTCTGAAGGTCTCTTTGGGGGACGACCGTGAGCTCTCTCCTCTCCCTCTCGTCTTCTACCTCTCATCCCTCAAAATAGCATGCTTCGTAGATGTTATCCACCGAATTAGAGGAGTTTAGGTCGGTCTTTTGTCTACCTACCAAGCCTGTCAACAGGGCTACTTCAACAACTTTCTGACTTAGCCAGATTTTCAATTTCTGCAGATGTTGAGTGTCCGGATTTGGTGCGATTTTCCCGTGTCTTCAGAAGCTTATCTCTGACCAATTTCCGTCCACTAGCACTACTCATTATAGTCTTCAATCACGTGCAAAGATCAGGCTGGATGGGCGCATATTTATCCCTTACAGAAATTCTCGGATGATCCTATTCACAATTCGGAAATCATATGAAAGCGTTTTTTGGCCCCAAGCAATATATCGACAATCACTCCTTTTTTTTTTTTTTAATCTTTTTATATATTTAATTTAATTTTTTAATTAATTTTTTTTTTGAAGGAAAAACATATTCCATTTAAAATACTATATTAAATGCCTAGATAATCTATATGCAAGAATTTAACTTGAAATATTTTTGTGGAGGTGACCATACGCCTCAATTGAGTGAAAAAGAATTACGAAGCACTCCACCTTGGCAAGGCCTCAATGCCCACAATTCCGTGAGCAAGCACCCTGTTTAGATTCAATACCACTAACATAAAATACAATATTTCACGAAATTCCAGAATGTTGATTTCAATGGCAAAACTCCCTCGCGACTAATTCCATGTGCAAAAAGCACACCCATAAATCCTAAAATTCAACTGGCTTCTTCTCCACAAAGACGAATTAACAAAGATCCCGCAGAATTCAACAGAAAGCTACCAATCGAATAATTTAGCAGCACCGATCAATCAACATACCTCCTGAGCTTCTTAGAAGCAGGATCATAGGCTTCACTGCCACCGTTAGCCTCATCAACCTTCGCAGCCTTGACCTCGCTGTCATCTGACGATCCAAGCTCCTTGTCGCCGGACCCGTCGGCTATCTCCACGGACCCATCTCCGGGGGAGTCAACGAGCACATCAGCGAGGAACCTATCGCAGAACTCCTAGCTCGAATCAGCCCTAATCCCGCCGCCAACAACTCTGCTGTCCTCGTCGTCCTTCATCAGGATGTTCTTGATCTCGTCGAACCACGAGAGCCCCGAGTCTGGAGACGATGACGACGCATTCGTTGTGGAGCAAGCGCTGATGATGTTGCCGGCCTCTGGGAGGTCACCGAAGAAGCCGTTGAGGTCGATGTGAGACATTACGTCGTCCTCCATATGCAACTCCAAACCCGCCATCAGAACACTAGGGACAAAAAAAACAACAAAACAAAAAAGGGGGGGGGGAAAGAAGATGAAGGCGACAATAGGAGATCTCTACAAAAACATTTGATTTGCTCGTGGTGGTTCACCGGTCAGAAAGAGGGAGGGCAAAGAGAGAGGGAGGTCGCACGCCGGTCGGTTGGAAAGAGGAAGGGTAGAGAGAGAGGGAGGTCACACGCCGGTCGGTTGCTCGCGGTCGTCTCGTCGGTATCCTCCTGGTTCGTCGGTTGCTCGCGGTGGTTCGCCGGTCGGAAAGAGGAAGGGCAGAGAGAGAGAGGGAGGTCGCATGCCGGTCGGTTGCTCGCGGTTGTCTTGCCAGTATCCTCCTGGTTCGTCGGTTGCTCGTGGTGGTTCGTCGGTCGGAAAGAGGGAGGGTGGAGAGAGAGAGAGAGAGTTCGTCGGACAGAGAGGGTAGAGAGAGAGAGGCGTGAAAAAAGAAAATCAGGACTGAAATTTTTTCAAATTGGCGCCTCTTTTTCTCTCTAGAACATGGGTCCCATGAGGACACATGTCGTGCTCCCACCGCCTTCTTGTTTGCCACGCTGGAGCATGAGACGTATCTAATATTTTCTCCGCTATCATAGCCTCATTAGCACGTGTGGGAAGTTTCTCCACGTAAGATAGCAAATATCCAAGCACAAGTTGGTTAGAAATTTGCTCATGATGTGACTTGAACTTGCGACCTCGTTGCCTGGGCTACCACGGTAAGTTCACGTGTGTCTGCCGCCTCTTTGAATAACGGTAAGGGCAAGAAAAACCAGAACAGAAAAAAACAAGAAAGAAGATAGATATTGGTATCTTTACCCACAGAATAGGCTTTCAAGCACGTAAAGGTAATTAAGTAGTTGCAGGATTTCCACGTTTGGGATTCGCCATCTTTTAACGGGTGATATGCCAATGATTATCTTCTTAAAGTAGAAAATAAAGGGAAAGTTTAGAATCTCTACTGACATTCATAGCTAATAAGCCATAACCTTGAGTTGTACACAAAAGATTTTCAGAGATAGCAACCCGGAACTTTTAATTTCTGAGGTTTCATGCTCTGAAGTTGCTGTAATTCTATAATGAGTTCTACAAGATGGGTAATGTAGAGAAATGATCGTTCCATCCTAATGACCTCTACGCTTTGTAAGATGAAGTTTCCCAGAAAATAAAATGAACAGAAAAATCATGGCCGATGGTCACATGGCTTTAATGGCCCTTCTTGTCTAAGGTAGATGAGGAGTAGTATCCCATAAGTCGACTTTTCTATTTTTTGGTCCGTGCAGTGAGATATCAAAATTCCAAGTAATGAGAGAAGATTTGTTCATCTCCTTCATTTGTTGAACTTGATTAGGATGGTTTGAACCTCCTGAAAGTGATGGTATCAACATTGACAGTGACTACTGTTGTAATTATGGTTAATGAATCAACGAAAGACAATTATTATGATACGTCCTTTCTATTCACGTATCTATTTTGGATTCATGTATTTCCTAATCTTTTCTGTTCACGTATCTATTGATTTCATGAATTTCCTAGATTCATGTATATTTCAGTTCATGTATTTATTGAGTTCATGAATCTCTTGAATTCACGTATCTTTGGATACATGAATCTCTTGGATTCACGTATCTCTTTATTCATGAATCTCGTGGATACACGCGTCTATTTAATTCATGTATCTCTTTAGTACATGAACCAAAAAGCTCTATAAATAGATATGAGAATAGAGCTTCTTTACGGTTTTTTTTTTTTTTGTTTTTGTTTTGGTTTTTTCCAACTCGATTCCAAAAAGCTTTGAAATACTTTCTACTCTTCTGTTTTTTTTGAGTGTGCTGGTTCAATTGAACGGTTCGATTGAGTCGTGTTTGCATAGTGCTGATCCAAACAGGTTCGAGGTGTTGTATCTTGGGAGGCATAGTTCGTGAATCTGCGGAGCACCTTTGGCAGGAACTAATCGCCTTAAGGAGATTCGGATATCCGTACCTCACCTCCAATTTTATATTCTGATTACAACAAACAGTGTGTATTTTCTGGATTATTTTCCAACAATCTTAAGGCGATTAGATTACTCACTGTGTTTGTTGTTCTTGTCAGATTATTGAGATGGCTGAAAACAATCAAGTGCCCTTCAATGTCCCGAATGTTTCAGGAGACGTTCCTTTGGTCAATTCGACCGTTGCTATGGAAGATGTTCAACCCTCAGGGTCTGAATTTGTAGCAGCTTATGCTACGGGCCCTTGGGCTAACACCAATTTTGGTGGTGCGGGTATTAGTCACATGATTGGTATGCCCGGGACTGTTTTTCATAACAGTACAAGCCAAATGGCTTTTGGCTCCGTTTCTGGAGGAGTAGTTCAACGAACTTTGCCGACTGTGATGGCAACACCTTCAGTTACAGCTAATGAGAAACTGGAGAAATTCACCGGAGTGGGCTTTAAACAGTGGCAACAGAAGATGTTCTTCTATTTGACCATGCTCAATCTGACGAAATATTTATCGGAGGTGTGCCCGATAATTAGTCCAGATGAGCAAGATGTCACGATGCTCGGTGCGTTGGAGGCTTGGAAGCATGGGGACTTCCTATGCCGAAATTATATCCTTAACTGTTTAGTGAATTCTCTTTATAATGTTTATTGTAATATTGAATCTGTTAAATAGTTATGGGAGTCCTTAGAGAAGAAATACAAGACTGAGGACGCTGGCACCAAGAAATTTGTGGTTGCCAAATTCTTGGACTACAAGATGGTGAATTCTAAATCTGTCATGAGTCAGGTTCAAGAATTGCAATTAATTCTGAGTGACATCTCTGCCGAGAGAATGACTCTTAGTGAATCATTCCAAGTGGCGGCTATGATTGAGAAAATGCCTCCGGGCTGGTCAGACTTCAAAAATTATTTGAAGCACAAACGGAAGGAGATGAGCCTTGAAGATCTCATTTTGCGCCTCAGAATCGAGGAGGACAATAGAAGGAGTGCGAACCATTTGTTTGAGCCAAAGGCCAACGTTGTGGAATCTTCCAAATCCCAGCAAGATAGAAAAAGGAAGATGTCTTTTCAAGGAAAAGGCAAGCAGAAGGAACAGTTCCAGAAATTTCAAGGGACGTGTTTTATATGCAACAAGCCTGGCCATCGTGCTAAGGATTGCAAGAAGCGCCCGCACAAAGGCAAGAACGATGGTGCAGCCCAGCAACTGAATTTGATAGAATATGACAACTTTGGAAGACTGTCTGCTGTGGTAATGTCTGAAGCATCCCTGGTGTCCAACACTAATGGCTGGTGGCTAGACACAGTGCCACAAATCACATTTGTGCGAGACAAACACATGTTCTCATCTTATGAGAAGGCTGAAGAAGATGAGAAACTTTATATGGCGAACTCTACATCTGCAAAGATTGCCGGAAGAGGAAAGGTGATCCTGAAGTTTACATCTGGCAAGGAGGTCGCCCGCCGGACGTCTTTGCATGTACTAGAGATTCGGAAAAACCTAATTTCTGGCCCCATACTTGTCAAAAAGGGTTTCAAAGTTGTATTTGAATCTGACAAATTTGTACTTTCTAAAGGAGGGATGTATGTGGGGAAAGGGTACTTGTGTAATGACCTGTTTAAGGCCAATGTGGCTGTCATTGATGTAAACTCAAAGTATGTGTACCCAAAGACTATTAATAAAGAAAAGTCTTCAGTTTACACTGTTGTGTCTCCTTATCTATGGCATGATAGATTAGGACATGTAAACTGTGGTACAATGAAAAAAATAGCAAATTTGGGATTAATTCCAAGATTTGAGTTGGATGCCTGTTACAAGTGTGAGACTTGTGTTGAGGCCAAGTTTGCTAAGAAACCTTTCAAATCCGTTGAAAGAACAAGTGAACCTCTACAACTAATCCATAGTGATCTATGTGATTTAAAATTTGTAGAAAGTAGAGGTGGAAAGAAGTACTTCATCACATTTGTGGATGATTTGTACTAGATTTTGCTATGTTTATTTACTAACTAGCAAAGATGAGACTATGAGCATGTTTGTCAAGTATAAAAATGAAGTTGAAAATCAACTTGATAAACGAATCAAAGTGCTTAGGTCGATAGAGGAGGAGAATACAGTTCAATCAAGTTCAAAGAGTTTTGTGCTAGTTTTGGAATAATTCTCCAAACGACTGCACCTTATACTCCACAACAAAATGGAGTTGCTGAACGATTGAACATGACACTAAAGGAGATGGCTAATGCCATGCTTTTGAGTTTAGGTTTACCTCAGAACTTGTGGGGGGAGGCAGTTTTAACTACAAATTATATTCTTAATAAAATACCCCACAAAAAGACAGGTAAAACTCCATACGAGTTATGGAATGGAAAGTTGCCATCCTACAATTTTCTAAAAGTGTGGGGGTGCTTGGCCAAGGTGGCAATTCCTCCTCCTAAACAAACTCGGTTGGGACCTAAAACAGTGGATTGCATATTCATCGGTTATGCTCAAAATAGTAGCGCATATAGATTTTTGGTTCACAAATCTGAAAATGCGGAAATCCATGTCAATACAATCCTAGAATCAAGGGATGCTGAATTTTTGAGGATATATATCCTGCAAAAAGAAATCAAGGAGAACTTTCTCGAAAAAGGCTTAGAGAATCGGAATCGAGAATGATGAAGTTCGACCCAAGAAGCCGAACCTCGAAGGAGTAAAAGGTCTCGAATTGAAAAATCTTTTGGACCTGATTTTATAACATACATGTTAGAAGGTGAGCCTCAAACATATAAAGAGGCAATGTCATCTCCGGATGCTCCTTTCTCGGAAAGAAGTCGTGACAATGAAATCCATTCTATCCTAAGGGAATTGGTTGATCTTCCACCTGGAAATAAACCAATTGGATGTAAATGGATATTCAAGAAAAACTAAAAGCTGATGGTTCCATTGATAAGTACAAAGCTCGGCTTGTAGCCAAAGGGTTTAGACAAAAAGAGGGTCTTGACTACTTTGATACTTATTCACCTGTCACAAGAATAACATCAGTAAGGATGTTGATTGCTATAGCTTCGCTATACAATTTGCAGATACATCAAATGGATGTGAAGACTGCATTCTTAAATGGTGATCTCGACGAGGAAATTTATATGGAACAACCTGAAGGGTTCAAGGTCAAAGGACAAGAACACAAAGTGTGTAGACTTGTCAAATCATTGTATGGACTTAAACAAGCTCCTAAGCAATGGCATGAGAAATTTGACTGGGTAATGATTCAAAATGGGTATAGAATCAATGTGTGACAAATGTGTGTACACTAAATCCACAACAGTTGGATATGTACTTATTTGTCTATATGTCGATGACTTACTAATTCTTGGAGATAACATTGAGGTCATCAAAATCACCAAGAACATTCTCAAGAAGAACTTTGAGATGAAAGATTTAGGTGTAGCAGATGTTATACTCGGCATCAAAATTCTAAGGAATTCTGATGGCTTAGGTTTAACACAATCTCATTACATTGAAAAGGTAATTGAGAGATTTGAAGGATTCGGCATTAAAGATGCAAACAATCCTTTTCTTTCACACCTAACTTTAAGAAAGAACACTGGAAATAGTGTCAGACAGCTGGAATACTCTCAAGTAATCGGCAGCATCATGTATATCATAAATTGCACTAGACCTGATATTGCGTACTCAGTAAGCAAACTGAGTAGATATACCAGTAACCCCGGTCACGAGCATTGGGATGCTTTGATGAGAGTCTTAGGATATTTGAAAAGGACAAAAGACTATGTTCTACAATATGGCAAATATCCAGCTGTTTTGGAAGGTTATTGTGATGCCAACTGGATTTCAGATTCTGATGAATCGAAATCAACTAGCGGATATATGTTCACGCTAGGAGGTGCCGCAGTGTCATGGAAATCCTCTAAACAAACTCTAATAACGCACTCTACAATGGAATCAGAGTTTGTTGCTTTGGATAAAGCTGCTGAAGAAGCAGAATGGCTTCAACAACTTTTAGAAGATGTTCCAGTGTGGCCAAAACCTATTCCTGCAATTTGCATACATTGTTATAATCAAGCGGCAATTGCAAGGGCACATAATGTGATTTATAACGGTAAGTCTAGACACATTCGTCGTAGACACAATACCGTAAGGCAGTTGCTCTCAAATGGGATAATTTCTTTAGATTTTGTAAAGTCAAAGGAAAATATTGCGGATCCGCTGACAAAAGGTTTGTCAAAAGAGCAGATAAACTGCGCATCGAGGGGAATGGGTTTAAAAGCCTTAACCCAATAAGAGATTCCAGGGTGGAAACCTAACCTATGCGATTGGAGATCCCATGGACTAGGTTCAATAGGACAACGCAAATTTTGGAAACTCTAGTGTCAGCACTGTCTCCCATTCCTATGATGCAACAGTGCTTTCCTACAGCGTTATTAAGGGTACGCTATGCGTTTAATGATTCCTATAACTTGGGATGTAACATCCAAGTGAGATATGGTAGGCTATCTTTAAAAGGAATGCACCTATATGCGTGGAGCTGGCCGACTCTATGAAAATTTTTAAAGGCTTGATTTTCTAAAGCACGCATGAATCCCGAGAGGTTTAGGGCCGAAAGAATGAACACAACGAGAACCAATCTTGAATTGGAGGTACTCCGTGTGAGGTTTATTGTCTAGGCTTACACCAACAACTGGCGATTCAAGGCTTAGTCCATCGACTAGTTAAGTAAGTCCGATAGGCTTTCACTAAAGAAGGTTCAAAGCGAAAGCTACCTATCTTGATGCGGTGTATTTCATCAGGTATGCTCAGATTCCTTCGAGCCAAAAAAAAATGTTTTGTTGATCCATTAATGTGGGGGATTGTTGTAATTATGGTTAATGAATCAACGAAAGACAATTATTATGATACGTCCTTTCTATTCACGTATCTATTTTGGATTCATGTATTTCCTAATCTTTTCTGTTCACGTATCTATTGATTTCATGAATTTCCTAGATTCATGTATATTTCAGTTCATGTATTTATTGAGTTCATGAATCTCTTGAATTCACGTATCTTTGGATACATGAATCTCTTGGATTCACGTATCTCTTTATTCATGAATCTCGTGGATACACGCGTCTATTTAATTCATGTATCTCTTTAGTACATGAACCAAAAAGCTCTATAAATAGATATGAGAATAGAGCTTCTTTTTTTTTTTTTTTTTTTTTTGGTTTTTTCCAACTCAATTCCAAAAAGCTTTGAAATACTTTCTACTCTTCTGTTTTTTTTGAGTGTGCTGGTTCAATTGAACGGTTCGATTGAGTCCTGTTTGCATAGTGCTAATCCAAACAGGTTCGAGGTGTTGTATCTTGGGAGGCATAGTTCGTGAATCTGCGGAGCACCTTTGGCAGGAACTAATCGCCTTAAGGAGATTCGGATATCCATACCTCACCTCCAATTTTATATTCTGATTACAACAAACAATGTGTATTTTCTGGATTATTTTCCAACAACTACAATCTTTTACTCGCAAGTTATTTGTGTGGGTATTTATTTCACCCAAAATTAGATTCCGTCTGTCTCTGAATGTCATTCTGGCTTCATCCCTGGCTTCATGAGATGATGGTAAAAGGTCATCTGCTCTCCCATGGAGCATTCGGGTAACGTACGACTCGAGTTCTCATTGGTCCCCCAAACATGCAGGAAGACTCATGTAGTCATCTTTTTCAACGGACATCAACCTGGTGTGGGATGTGTAAGCATGATGTCTACTCTTGTTAATGGATTTAGTTATTTAACTAGCATAAAACAAGAGAAGGATGAATTGCTCCGTAGCTTTATTGGACATATACGGACTTGCATGTATGCCTTTTTTAAAAATTGTCCAAATATACAGCACAGCTATATGGATGACAGCATCAATCCTAATACTTCTCTTCTTACACACCAACTTCCGTCTCAGAAGGAAAATTGAAACACACCTTTGTTCTTCACGGTCTAAACTATTCGTAGTCTATATCAGAACTCGGTTCAACAACCTCACTATACATTAGAGAAGCACGCCCAAGTTTGCATAGGAGATGAAGACCTCCTGCCACCTCTTTGTATCTCACGAAGAGAATGAAGACATTGCCATTGACTTTGAGTCAACTAAAGGTTCCCATGTGCCATAGTTCCTTGGATGACTTCACTATTTTTCCAACCACACTTTGGTTCAGCATAACGACTCTGTTACCTCCATGGCTCCATCTTCACATTACTAGAAAATTTGAGTTTATCTAGATTGGGGAAAAAAAATGCTTTTAGTCACGTGCTTGTCTATGCAAAAGCTCTTCAGTTTGGCATAATTTCGTAGGAGGTACTAGAAAACTTACTGCTTTAGAATATCACCCATCCTTATAAACCAGCTACGTAAAGTTTGTACCTAATCGAATGTAGTTGAGCTGCTACATCTGTGATGCTCATTCGTTCTCCGAGGACTCCAACTGAGCAGGCAATCTCGATTCCGTAGACCTTTAGTAGACACTCCTGGATTGTGTTCTCTCTGCTTTGACCTGCATCCCTCTCTACTTCTTGAACTAGAGTGGGACCGATAATCTTTAGGACTCTTTCAGGCAAAGCTTCCTTAACAAAATTATGAAGGTTTGAGTTCTCTTTGAATATCTTAGTTGTGGGACTGATTTCTGTGAACATTTCTAGCAAGAGAATGCCATAACTATACACATCACCTTCAATAGAAACCACATTTCCCATTCCATATTCTGTACTTGTAAAGAACCACAAATGATTGAACTATGAAAAAAATAGTATGTGCACATTCTCATAATGAAGTTCAAAGTTCAGTGAAAAGATGCATCAGCAATTTTGTGATGAACAAATTCTTCATTTGAAGGGGCTGGGGACACAATGGGGGCATACCTGGAGTAGCATAACCAATCGTTCCTCTCAAACTATCTGAGCTTATATTTGTATTCATGTAAGATGTGAATTCAAGGACGATCTTTGCCAATCAAAAGTCGCCGGCATGTCCAACCATCTCAGCATCTGAAAGGACATTGCTTGGCTTTAGATCGCAATGAACCATGGCGCTATGGCATTGGTTAATGAAGATAATCAAATGCAACGACAATTTCAATGGAAATCTTTATCCTTTAGATGATACTCAAATATTTTGAAGGTCCATCTGCATCCGTTGGTATCAGATATGGGTGCAACCACTCTTTGAGGTTACCATTGACCATTAACTCATAGACCAAAGCCTTAAAGTCATTTCCATCATAATCAGTACCTGAGCATATTGTTAGTACCTTCAAAAGATTTCTGTGTTTGATACACTTTAGAGCCTCGCACTTAGCTTTGAAGCCTTTCAAAGCACCATGACATGTTAAATTAAGTACCTTCACAGCAATGTTAGTCCCATTCTCCTGCAATACTCCCTTGTAAACAGATCCAAAATTTCCACCACCAATCAAATTAGTTGAAAAAAAACCATTAGTTGCTTTAAGGAGAGTCCCATAAGCAAATTTTTGCAAGGCATCGGCTACGGAACTTAAAGTTGGTTCTTTTGTATTCTTCTTCTTCAACCAATATACAAACACAAAAACCAAAACAAGAACCGCCCCTAGAAGTCCAAAAATAATAAAGAGCGCGAGTTTCAATTTACGAACAACTCCTTTGCTCTTGGAGTATCCAGAGGTGCATTTAGGAAGTTGAAATTTCAAGATTCCTCCATAGATCTTATTGTTTCTAGTAATAAAAGTGGCACTGGCATTCTTGAAGATTCCTTCAGTAGGTAACGGGTCTTCAAAATTGTTAAAGGATAAATCTAGAATTTGTAGGAAGTCAAATGCCTCTAAGAACTTCAAATCTCACTTGATAGATTGTTATTTGAAAGATCCAATGCCTCAATACTTCGTAATGAGCTAATTGATCGAGGAATGGATCCTTGAAAGTGGTTGTCCTTGATTAATAATACCATTAGCCCATCACAATTCCCTAATGTGCTTGGAATTTCACCACCATACATATTGCCTGAGATGTCCAAACCAATTAATCGGTCCATTTGTCCTACTTCCGCTGGAAGAGCCCCCTTCAATTGGTTGTAAGACAAGTGCAAAAAGATGAGAGTTTTAACCACTGGAAATATGGAACCACTAAGATTGTTGTTTGAACGATCAAGGTGCATCAGATTTTAACACTTATCTAGATTGGAAGGAATATGCCTGTGAAAGTGATTCCCAGCAAGATATAATTGGATCAATTTCTTGAACTTCTGCAAGGAGGATGGAATTATGCCCAATAGATTGTTATTGGAGAGACTCAAATATGTTAGATTTTGCAGATTTCCCACATCAAACGGGATAGCACCTAAGAGAATGGCATTGTTTATTTGCAATAATTCCAAGTTCACAAGATTGCCGATTGCTCTAGGAATCTCACCAAATATGGGATTAACGCCCAATGCCAAATATTTGATAGCAACAGAGAAATTACCAATGCATTTCAGCAGCCCCCGAGTCTATTATAAGAGAAAGTCAAGTGGGTTAAGCCAGTGATATTGGTTTTTTTTTTTTTTTTTTTTGACTCTAGCCAGTGATATTGGTTAATGAGCAAAAAAAGCTCAAGTCATCAGATCCCTCACTTCCAAGGTGGTTGTCGGAAAGTATCAACCTTCGAAGGTTATGCAAACCTTCAAAAGAAGGTACGTTTCTTGAAAGTTTGTTCTCTGCAAGTTGAAGAGCTTGTGGATTTGTTGCATTATTAGGTATCCACAGAGGGATTGATCCAACAAACTGGTTCGTGGCGATGCTGAAAAATTTTAAGTTGGGGAGACCAAAGCCCGTTGCAGGGGGAAGACTTCCATGTATATGGTTAAATGCTACATCAATTACTTTCAACGACGATAAATTGTAAAAAGAAGGTGGAATCGTACAAGACAACCAATTTTTCACCAAAGAAAGTATTGTTAGTTTGGTCAGTTGGCCTAGAGCTCGAGGAAGACTCCCCCTAAGTAATTTCTGAAAAGATAAAGCTCCTTCAACAATGATAAGTTCCCAATGAAAGAAGGTATACTTGTTAGATTGTTATCTTCTAATTGGATAAACCGAAGCTTCATCAATGAACTTACCTCTTGAGGAATTTCTCCACTCAATTGGTTATAAGCCAAACTAAAGATGCGAGGTTAAAGCAACCTGATATATTCTTTGGGATTTCACCGGTCAGTGAATTATTGGGTAGTTGTAAAATACGAAGACGGTGCAGCTGCCCAATTTGAGGAGGGATTTCATGGTGAAAGCTATTATTGTAGAGAGACAATCCCTTTAAAAAGCTAAGATTACCAATGTGAGGACCCAGAGAGCTTCTTAGAATTCAGCTCCAACACGGTGACCCTATTGTGGTGCTGGTGACTACATGTAACACCGTACCATTGGCAGAAGTTGACCGTACTGTTCCAGGAGTTAAGCACTCCAAGAGGGTACTCAGTTATCCTAGCCTTGAATGCAAGCAATGCAGATTTGTCGGTGTCATTTGATGCTGAGGAGACTCGTGCAAAGCACAATGCAAAGGCAATGGCAAAAATGAAGCCATGAAATGGTAGCTTTGCAAAACTAGAGCCCACGAACTGCATGACTCCAAGCAGAAGTGGATTGAACTGATATGCAGGGAGATTAAGAAGGGACGAGAGATACAATGCGTAATTCAGGTGTGGTTTCGCCACCTCATTGACAAGAGATTCCATAGAGGTGAGGATTTTGGAGAGTGCCTCTGGTTTTGGTCTCAAAAGTCATTTATTGATTTCTCAAAACAAGAAAGATATAGACGTACCTCTTAGCGTTTTCTCTGCAACAGAATTATCTTCCCACACCAACAAATAAAAAAATTAATTTTCCACACCAAACAAATGAAATTTATTCCAGAAGAAGTATGCCATGGTTTGCATAAAGTAAGGTAGCTAAGTTGCGGATGGACTCGTGTCCACCGTTACTACCCTGTCTTTTGGTTTGAGCCAAAGATTTTAGAAAGGCAAGCTAAAAATGAGAAAACACCTTCCATGATGCATAAAAACAATTTGTGAGAATCCTCACCATACACATTGATTTTGGAAATTGAAAACAAAAAATCGATAAATTTTCTTTAACCAAATAGGGGCCGAGATTTTGATTCCACATAAGCCTAGAAGACAACATTCAGTTTTCAAGGAGCTTAGTTTCTGCAGTTTGATCGACAGAAATTTCCCCCTACTAGCCTTCGATTTCACAACATCTTTAAGAAAATTCTGCATCTAGAAAAGGCCAACTTGAGAAAAGAGTCCAACCACTATTCAAAAGTACACAACTATATTTTTTGTCACCTTAATATTCAAACATATCTTTAACACCATATAACACGATATGATGCTCTTTTAGTATTTTAAGGATATGAGAGGTGAAAATTACTGCACTAAAGTCCACCACTAAACACATCACTTGGGCCAATTTGCTTTTCCGCTTGGTTGATTCTTCCCTTGGCTAGACATTTTTTTTTTATTCCAGAAGGAGTATGCCATGATTTGCATAAAGTAAGATTGATAAGTTGCGGATGGACTCGTGTCCACCACTACTACCCTACGGTTTGGCTTGAACCAAAGTTTTTAGAAAGTCTGGCTAAAAATGAGAAAACACTTTTCCAAGATTCATAAAAACAATTTCTGAGAATCCTTACCATACAAATCAATTTTAGAAATTGAAAACAAAAAATCGACAAATTTTCTTTAACCAAAAAGGGGTTGAGATTTTGATTCCACACAAGCCTAAAAAGACAATGATCAGTTTTCAAGGAGCCTAGTTTCTGCAATTTGATCGATAGAAATTTCCTCCTACCGGCCTTCAATTCACAACATCTTTAAGAAAATTTTGCATCTAGAAAGTCCAACTTAAGGAAAGAGTCCAACCACTACTCGAAAGTACACCATTATCTTTTTTTTGTCAACTTTATATTCAAGCATATCTTCAACACCATATAACACAATGTGATACTGTTTTTGTATTGTAATGATAGGAGAGATGAAAATCACCACACTCAAGTCCACCGCTAAACCCATCACTTGGGCCAATTTGCTTTTCTGCTTGGTTGATTCTTCCCCTTGCTAGTCATCTTTTTATTCCAAAAGGAGTATGTCATGGTTTGCATAAAGTGAGATAGAGAAGTTGCGGATGGACACGTGTCTACCACTACAACCCTGTGTTTTGGTTTGAACCAGTCAGGCTAAAAATGAGAAAACACTTTCCCATAATTCATAAAAACAATTTCTGAGAATCCTTACCATCACATCGACTTTGGAAATTGAAAACAAAAAATCGACAAACTTTCTTTAACCAAATAGGGGTTGAGGTTTCGATTCCACATAAGCCTAGAAGACCACGTTCAATTTTCAAAGAACTTAGTTACTGCAGTTTGATTGATAGAAATTTTCTCCTACCGGCCTTCGACTCACGACATCTTTAAGAAAATTCTGCATCAAGAAAGTGCAACTTAAAGAAAGAGTCCAACCACTACTCAAAAATACACGACCATCTTTTTTGTCACCTTACTATTCAAACATTTCTTCAACACCATAATTAAAATTTTAGTGATATGAGAGGTGAAAATTACAACACTCAAGTCCATCGCTAAACCCATCACTTGGGCCAATTTGCTTTTCTACTTGGTCGATTCTTCCCCTCACTAGATATCTTTTTATTCTAGAAGGAGTATGCCATGGTTTGCATAAAGTAAGATAGATAAGTTTCGAATGGACTTCTGTCCACCACTACTGCCTTGTGTTTTGGTTTGAACCAAATTTTTTAGAAAGTCAGTCTAAAAATGAGAAAACACTTTCTCAAGATTCATAAAAACAATTTCTGAGAATGCTTACCATACAAATCAATTTTGGAAATTGAAAACAAAAAATTGACAATTTTTCTTTAACCAAACAAGGGTCGAGATTTTGATTCCACATAAGCCTAGAAAGAAAATTATCAGTTTTTAGGGAGCTTAGTTTCTACAATTTGATTGACATAGATTTCCTCCTGATAGCCTTCGATTCACAACATCTTTTAGAAAATTCTGCATCTAGAAAGTCCAACTTAAGGAAAGAGTCCAACCACTACTCAAAAGTATACAATTATCTTTTTTGTCAACTTTATATTCAAGCATATGTTCAACACCATATAACACAATATGATACTCTTTTTATATTTTAATGATAGGAGAGGTGAAAATACCACACTCATGTCCACCGTTAAACCCATCACTTGGGCCAATTTGCTTTTATGCTTGGTTGATTTTTCCCCTTGCTAGACATCTTTTTATTCCAAAAGGAATATGTCAAGATAGATAAGTCGCAGATGGACACGTGTCTACTACTACTACCTTGTGTTTTGGTTTGAATCTATCGGGCTAAAAATGAGGAAACACTTTCCCAAGATTCATAAAATCAATTTTTGAGAATCCTTACCATACAAATCTATTTTGGAAATTGAAAACAAAAAATCGATAAATTTTCTTTGACCAAACAGGTTTGACATCCTGAAATTTCAGTCTTGTTTTCAATTAAATAAATTGGGCCTTTCATCGACGTGCCTATAGTGTTATTCTCTGAGCTGATCACTCATGAGATAACTAAATTATCAAGGAAAGTCATTAAAGGAATTTAATGCAATAGACTTGAGAATTCGACCAGGAATTGACTATTTGATCGTGCTCATTTGCAGAGATTATTACGGCACAGTTAAAAATCGATTAGAGATCAGAGATAGGTCGTTTCGACTGAGATAGGTGATAAAAGTATGGGTGATGCCACCAGATCGAAAAATTCTCGTCGATCGACACTAGACCAATTTTTTTTGTCATTTTGGTACACTATGTTAGCATTTGAAACCTCGAGATTCCCATGACAATCGAGAGTCACCAATGTGTCGAAGAGGTACATTGTGACTTGAAATAAATCGATCACGGGTCATTTGCACAAAAAATTTCTAAAAGCTACTCGGTAGGCTAGATCACACTAAAATCGCGCCAGATTGAAATTAACCACGAATTTGAATTCGATTCAAAAATTGAAAGTTCTGTTATGTCACAAGTCATTTTAGGAATGTCAACTCATCTTCCGAAGATTTTTCTGTAAACTGAGATTTTTGGCGAAAAGTCAAATTATGGCCTTTTTTCTCCGGAAAATTCAGGGGACAGTTTTTTATCGCGTTTTTAGGATGCAAGTTGGTTCTATTGGCTATGAAAAATGTCAATTGGGTCGAGGACTCATTGGTAGATTTTATAGGACCGAATTTGGCTTCCATTGGAGAGAAATTGGTCCAAATTGAGGGGAAAATTCTTCAAATTCATAGCCCCCCTTGGTCCTCAACCTCTGGACCATCTCAATGGCTTCCTAAGGAAGCTTGGTAGCTTCAAAGTGTGCCGAGGAAGCCAGCAAAACCGGTGGGGCCCTGGTCAAGGGGACAAAGGGATAGAAGTGTGACTTGAGGGACCCTCTAAGCTTTGTTGTCCCCCTTCTTCTCCAATTCAGTTGGCATCTCCATTTCTAGACAAGAGAGAACTCCAAAGTTGCAGAAGAAAACCAGAGGAGAGCCCTTTTGCCGTCGAGCAACTCGCCAAGCTGTCGGATCGCCGTTTCCTGCCGTCGCGCCCAGTCGCGAGCCTGCTTGCTTGTTGTGCGCCATTCCGCCGTCCCACCTGCGTTTGAGCCTCCTGCTCGTGTCCCCTGCCAGCCCGAGCCTCCTTAGGCCATCGTTAGAGTTGTGCCACCACTGTCCAGCCGCCGGAGTCACCCGCCTAGGCCGCAGCAGCTCCGCCGATCCTTTCTCACCGAACCAGCCGCTCGGTTATGCTCCTCGAGTAGCAGACCAGAAACTGAAGATAGCAAGGATCTTGAAGCTTCGTGGCCTGTTTTCAAGCTTTTCCAGGCCTCAAAAGGTGCCCCCGCTTCGGAGTTTGTCGCCCGCCTTTGCTTCCCCGTCATTGTGAACTTATCAAATTTCAAAATCGGTGAGTTTACTCACTAAACTCTGCTTAGGGAGTTAATTTTGCTTAAGGGTTATTTAGTTTAGGCTGATTAGGGATTATGTGGTTAGTTAGAACGGATTAGCAATTTAATTATTCGTTTATGCATGTTAGGTGGTTAGAGTAGCGTAAAGGTGGTTAGAGTAGCGTAATTAGCAAGTAGATAGGTCGTATTATTTATCTAGATAGGTTTGGAAATTTTTCCGGCCCGTTTCGGTATTTAATTAGGCTTTTCTGGCTTAAGTTTGTATTTTTGGCATTTATTGGTATTTATTTAATTAATTTTGGTAATTATTTAATTATTTATTATTTTCTGAAAATTATACCGGGATAGTCGGTGATCGAAATTTCGTGCTGATTGCAATTGTATGTTTGGTTTATTTATCTAGATGATAATTTGTGTTATTTGAACGATATTCGTAATTTCGGGAATTTATTCCAAAATTGGGTAATTTCGGTATTTAATTAGAAAATACTGGGCATTGGTTTACAGAGCCAAAAATGTGTTTGTGAGCCATTTTATTTAGTGAGATTTTATAAAAGGGAAATTGTCGTATTTTGGCTAAGGCCGACCGTGTACCCACACACGATTATTTTATCGGGTATAATAGAAATTAAGTATCGCACAGCTTTGGTGAGCATATTAAGTATCGCACAGCTTTGGTGAGCATTATCAGTATACTATATCAGCCTGCGGGTCTTGATATATCAGCTTAGGGTGAGCAGTATACTATGTTATCAGCTTTTGGCGAGCTATATCTATTTTAAGCTTTTGGTGAGCTATACTTTCTATCTTCAGCTTAGGGTGAGTAGTCCTTGATGTGATCGGATTTTATAGATAGTATTGTATGGGTTGACTCAGAGATGGTGTTGATGGTATGGAATCGATTGGATCGATTGATCGATAACTCGAATTGATTTGATGATTTGATTCAAATTGAAGTGATTCATTGAATATATGAATCGTACTGACTTGCAGGAAGGAACGGAGGCAAAGGTAAGTCACCTATCTCTTATGTGCATAGGTAGCCTTTAGGCGTATTTCCTTTCTAGTCGGAGTTTAGGGGTTGAACTTGCTGAGACGTTGTCTCACCCCGTTGTGGGATAATATTTATAGGTCTTTAGATGGCTATACCTCCCGAGTGTTTTGGCCAACCGAAGAAGGTTGCCGAACAACACTCTCAAATTCCCCTCCTTAGGGAGCCAAGGAGCCTGGGTCTACGAGCTCGTAAGATCCACTATCTGGGTTGATGAGGGTCTATCCCGAAAAGTATCCCATCAATTTAGATCGTGGTATCGTCATGGGTGAGATGGACCCAGAGAAGGCCCCCTTCTGGAGTCTGAGATTCCTAGGTCGGTGCTGGAGATTGCTTTTGGCAAGGAGACAACTGACTCTCCTAGTGGTTCAGTGCTAGACCCGAGTCTTTCGGATCCAGAGTCCCCGGAGTATTCAGTTGATGACTCAAATGCTTAGAGGACCTGTAGCCCTCTACCCCCCTTTTGCAGACCTTGTATATATTAGCTAATTTTGTATATGACTTAGTTTGATATGCATATAAGCATGTTGTGGTTTGAAAATTTTGTGGACCTGCTTCTCTATCCCATCTTTCTGTTGTCTGGAGAGTTATTTATTCACTTTTGTATACGCATTAAAATGAATGGGTCGGCTATGCATCCTGGGACATCGCAAATTTAATTGACTACTGAGGGATGGGCATGCGCTTGGAGGATTGGGGCGTGACATCCCCACCCGGAGTGGTATCAGAGCTGGTCGATAGTTGGAGTGATAAGGTGCGATAAGTCTATGGGATAGTTAGTAGGAAAGACCTTTATTTCTTGATGGTGCATGTCTGTGATGGTTGGTAGATTGTTTGTTTGTGATTGCTCAGCTTCTAATTCTGTGTAGAATTGGAAAGCAAATTTCTTTAAAGACCCTACGAGATGAGTGATTAGGAGCAGAGGACTCCTAGAAAGAGGACCATCGGGCTTGTGACTTGGGGTAGGACGCTGACGAAGGTCGGTACCTGAGGAGGCCGTGGTAAAGTGCTAGCTCAGGCTAGCGCTAGTGGAGTAGCATCGCCTCCTATTGGTATTGGGGTAGCAGCCCCTGATGATCCCAAGTTCGAAGGGATCATGTAGGCGCTTGAAGTGATGAGATATTTGATAGGGCAGCAGGCCTAGAATCAAGTCGTTGCCATTGCCGCCACCGCTCAAGCTGCTGCTACTGCTACCGTTGCCGCCGTTATTGAAGCCGCCGCCGTTGCCGCACCCGTCGAAGTTCCAGCTGGGAACGTAGTTGTGGAAAAGGGAGAGACCAATCCACAAGTTGGTAGAGCAGTTTTTAAAGCTGAACCCACCGAGGTTCACTAGTACCGGAGATCTAGAGACTGCATCATTTTGGATTCAAATCCTGGAGAAGGCCTTTGCACTGCTGATGTGCACTGAGGCAGAAAAAGTTGTCCTAGCAATATATCAATTGCAGGGTAACGTGAATACTTGGTGGAGGGCCGCCAGAGGTGTAGTATTTCCGGAAGGCGTAGTCCTGGTGTGGAACCCTTTCCTTAGAGCCTTCAATGATAAGTACTTTTCGGGTAGCGCCCAAGAACAGAAGATGGAGGAATTTCAACGCCTCCGCCAAGGGGCGATGACTGTTGACCAGTATGAGGTCAAGTTTGTGGAGCTTTCTCAGTATGCTCCGAGATTGATAAAGGATTTAGAAGATAAAGCTCGAAGCTTCAAGAATGGCCTTCGACTAGAGCTGAAAAGCCCATTGGTGCCGTTCGATCTGAAAGACTATCATGAAGTTTACAACCGAGCCCAGCTGATAGAGAGAAGTCTGAATGAACAAGCCGCTTTGTCTAGATCGAGGTTTAATTCGAATAGAGTTGGGAAACGGTATGGGAAGAGGCCCATGACCGGAGGAAGGTTCCATGTTCCGCCCAATAGGAAGGGTGGAATTGGAAAGTCAGCGGCAAACCAAAATGACATGTGTCACTTTTGCGGAAGGCGACACGGTTCAGCCTCGTGCCCTCGGATGATGGGCGCTTGTTTTGAATGTGGCCAACAAGGTCACCAAGTCAGAGATTGTCCTAGAAGACTGAGGGGATAACAGTAGTTACCACCGTCGCCACCGATGGGTCAGATAAGGGGTGTAGCGCAGTAGTTTGCATCGCAGTAGACCCCCAGCTCAAGCAATAGTGTATGCCATCACCAAAGGTCAGACAGAGGACACGCTTGATGTGATTACAGGTACGATTTCGCTGAACGACCATGTTGCTTATGCTTTATTTGACCCTGGAGCGACTCATTCTTTTATTGTGGAGCAATATGTTAAGCTGATAGAATTAAGTCCTGAGTTGTTGGAGTCAGTGGTTAACATATCTACACCGTTAAAGGATAAGGTGTTAGCTGCATTGGGTTCTGGTGGCAAGTTAGTGATTGGTGAGCGAGAGGGGAAGATAGACTTGTTAGTCCTAGCCATGTATGACTTTGATTTGATAATTGGCATGGACTGGCTCACCAAGCAACGAGCTAAGATGGACTGCTATCATAAAGCGATTCAATTTGACCTGTTAGAGGGTGAAAGTTTCGAGTTTGTTGGGAATCGAGGAGGACCCTGGATTACCTTGATCTCGTCGCTTGAGGCAACCTGTTTGTTAGACGAGGGTTGTTAGGGTTACCTAGCAACTGTCGTGGATACGATAGTTGAGGAGCTGAAGATTGAAGATATCTCAGTGGTGCAAGAATTTCCATATGTATTCTCGAAGGAATTGCCAGGCCTACCGCCGAGAGAGAGAGAGAGAAATTTGTGATTGAGTTAGCACCCGGGATATAGCCAATCTCTAAGGCTCCTTACCAGATGTCGTTATCTGAGTTGAAATAATTAAAGGTGTAGATGCAAGAATTGTTGGATAAGGGATTCATACATTCTAGTGCATCACCTTGGGGAGTACCAATTCTATTTGTAAAGAAGAAAGATGGTTCGTTGTGTTTATGCATCGACTATCATCAACTCAATCAGGTGATGATCAAGAACAAGTACCCACTCTCGAGGATTGACGACTTGTTCGATCAGTTACAAGGAGCGTCAATATTTTCAAAGATTGACTTGAGGACAGGGTATCATCAATTAAGGATCAAAAGGGAGGATATACAGAAGTCAACATTTCGTACTCGATGCTTATGAGTATACTGTAATGCCATTTGGTTTAACGAATGCTCCAATTGCTTTTATGGATTTGATGAACCGAGTATTTAAAGAGTACCTGGATCAGATCGTGATAGTGTTCATCGACGATATTCTAATGTATTCAAGAAGTGCTGAGGAGCATGAGAGTCATCTGAGAATAGTACTCCATACCCTGAGGATTCATGGATTGTACGCTAAGTTTAGCAAGTGCGAATTTTGGTTGACTCGTGTTGTGTTCCTAGGTCACGTGATTTTAGGCGAAGGAATCTCCGTGGACTCGTCGAAGATTGAAGCAATGATCAGCTGGCCAAGACTGACTACAATGACAGAAATAAGAAGTTTTCTGGATTTAGCAGGCTACTATAGAAGGTTCGTGGAAGGATTTTCAGCTTTGGCTTTGCCGTTGACTCAACTCTTGAAGAGTAGTTTGTGTGGATAGGCAAGTGCGAGAGTAGTTTCCAAGAGCTTAAGCAGAAGCTGACTACCGCACTTGTGCTGACCATTCCATCTGGTCTTGGAGGATACAAGATTTATAGTGATGCGTCGTTCAGAGGATTGGGTTGCGTGCTAATGCAACATGGTAAGGTTGTTGCATACGCCTCCCGCCAGTTGAGACCTCATGAGTTGAATTATCCGATGCACGACTTGGAACTCACAGCAATCATTTTCGCTTTGAAGATTTGGAGATGTTATTTGTGTGGAAAAAGATTCAAGATCTTCACTGACCATTAAAGTCTCAAGTATCTATTCTCTCAGAAGGAGTTGAATATGAGACAACATTGCTGGATGGAACTTCTGAAGGACTACGATTGTGATATTTTGTATCACCCAGGAAAGGCAAATAAGGTCGCCGACGCTTTGAGTCAGAAGTCTTTAGTTGCACATATGGTAGTTAAGGAATGGGTTTTACTTGAGGGAGCTCGAGATTTAGTTTTCAAATTTGAGGTAGGTCACCTTTCGAATCTTATGGCCACCCTCAGAATTGAACCGGATGTGCAGATCAAGATCAAGATACTTCAATCAACAGACCTAGATGTTCAGAAGATTCTGCAAGAGGATATTGATAAGAGAAAGGCTGATTTTCAGTTTTCTGTGGATGGAACACTAAGATTCCGAGGATGATTGTGTGTACCTGATGATGCGAAGCTTAGAGAGGAGATCTTATCAGAAGCTCAATGTAGTAGTTACAGCATTCATCCTGGCAGTATGAAGATGTATCAGAATTTGCGTCAACACTATTGGTGGTCTAGTATGAAGGCAGACATCGCCAAGCATTTCGCTAAGTGTCTGACGTGTCAGCAAGTGAAGGCACAACATTACAAGCCGGGAGGACTTCTGTAACCTCTCGAGATTCCCGAGTGGAAATGGGAGCACATCACGATGGACTTTGTGACAAGCTTACCGAAGAGTCAGAGAGGTAATGATTCTATTTGAATAGTGGTTGATAGACTGACGAAGTTGGCTCACTTCATCGTAGTACGAAAAGATCTTGATTTGGATAGGCACGTAGAGTTGTACGTACGTCAAATTGTTTGACTACATGGAGTGCCGGTGACAATAACTTCAGACTGAGACCCGAGATTCACAGCTGCTTTTTGGAAGAGTTTGCAGGCTGCCTTAGGAACGAAGCTGTAGTATAGTATGGATATCATCCTCAGACGGATGGCCAATCTGAGAGGACGATCTAAACCCTCGAAGACATGCTGCGAGCTTGCGTACTAGATTTTAAGGGAAGCTAAGAGGAACAACTTCATCTTGTCGAGTTCACCTACAACAACTACCAGCAGAGCATTCAGGTCTTTCGAAGCGTTGTATGGTAGAGCGTGCAGAACACCAGTGTGTTGGTATGAAGTCGGAGAAAGAAAGATCATAGGTCCAGAGTTGGTTCAGCAGTCAATGGAGGCAGTTGTAGTCATCAGGGACAGACTAAAGATCGCTCAAAGCCGCCAGAAAAGCTACGTAGATAAGCACTGAAGGCCTTTGGAGTTTCGAGTTGGTGATCATGTTTTTCTGAAAGTGTCACCAATGAGGGGTACTTCGTGCTTTGGCAAGAAGGGAAAACTGAGTTCGAGGTATGTAGGTCTCTTTGAGATTCTAGAGAGAATCGGAGTCCTAGAGTATTGTCTTGCATTACTGCCGAGACTGGTGCAAGTGCACGGCATCTTTCACGTGTCGATATTGAGGAAGTATGAGTCTAACCCAGCCCACGTGCTTAATTTTGAGGAATTGGACGTGGACGACAGAGTGTTGTACGTGGAAAGCCTAGTTCAGATTGTGGATTGGAAGGAACATATTCTGCGTACCAAGACGATCCCGTTGGTTAAAGTGGTCTGGTAACACCACGGCACTGAAGGAGCAACTTGGGAAAGTGAGGATTCGATGAGACGATTGTACCTCTACATTTTTGTTTAAAGAATTGTAATGGTTTAAATTTCGAGGACGAAATTTTTATAAGAGGGGAAAAGTTGTGACATCTTGAAATTTCAGTCTTGTTTTCAATTAAATAAATTGGGCCTTTCATCAACGCGCCTATAGTGCTATTCTCTGAGCTGATCACTCATGAGATAACTAGATTATCGGGGAAAGCCATTAAAGGATTTTAATGTAATAGACTTGAGAATTCGACTAGGAATCGACTACTCGACCGTGCTCATTTGCAGAGATCATTATGGCATAGTTAAAAATCAATCAGAGATCAGAGATAGGTCGTTTCGACTGAGATAGGTGATCAAAGTGTGGATGATGCCACTAGATCGCAAAATTTTCGTTGATCGGCACCAGATCGATTTTTTTGTCGTTTTGGTACCCTATGTCCGTATTTGAAACCTCGAGATTTCCACGACAATCGAGAGTCACCAATGTGTCGAAGAGGTACATTGTGACTTGAAATAAATCGATCACGGGTCAATTGTATCAAAAATTTCTAAAAGTTACCCGGTAGACTAGGTCACACTAAAATCGCGCCAAATTGAAGTTAACCGCAAATTTGAATCCGATTTCAGAAATTGAAAGTTCTGTCATGTCATGAGTCATTTTAGGAACATCGACTCATCTTCCAAATATTTTTCTGCAAACCGAGATTTTTGGCGAAAAGTCAAATTAGGGTCGTTTTTGTCCGGAAAATTCAGGGGATCGTTTTTGATCACGTGTTTGGGATGCAAGTTGGTTCTATTGGTGAGAAAAAAATGTCAATTGGGTCGAGGACTCATTGGTGGATTTTATAGGACCGAATTTGGCTTCCATTGGAGAGAAATTGGTCAAAATTGAGGGGAAAATGCTTCAAATTTGAAGCCCCCCTTGGTCCTCAACCTTTGGACCATCTCAATGGCTTCCTAAGGAAGCTTGGTGGCTTCAAAGTGTGCCCAGGAAGCCAGCAAAACTAGTGGGGCCTTGGTCAAGGGGACAAAGGGATAGAAGTGTGACTTGAGGGACCCTCCAAGCTTTGTTGTCCCCCTTCTTCTCCAATTCAGTTGTCTTCTCCATTTCCAGACCAGAGAACCCAAAGTTGCAGAAGAAAACTATAGGAGAGCCCTTTTGCCATCGAGCAACCCGCCAAGCTGTTAGACTGCCGTTTCTTGCCGTTGTGCCTAGCCGCGAGCCTGCTTGCTCGTCACGCGCCATTCTGCCGTCCCGCTTGCGTTCGAGCCTCCTGCTCGTGTCCCCTGCCAGCCCGAGCCTCCTTAGGCCACCGTCGGAGCCGTGCCACCGCCGTCTAGCCGCTGGAGTCACCCGCCTAGGCCACAGCAGCTTTGCCAATCCTTTCTCACCGAACCGGCCGCTCGATTATGCTCCCCGAGCAGCAGACCAGAAACCGTAGACAACAAGGATCTTGAAGCTTCGTGGCTCGTTTTCAAGCTTTTCTAGGCCTTGAAAGGTGCCCCCGCTTCGGAGTTTGTCGCTTGCCTTTGCGTCCCCGCATTGTGAACTTATCGGATTTCAAAACCGGTGAGTTTACTCACTAAACTCTGCTTAGGGAGTTAATTATGCTTAAGGGTTGTTTAGTTTAGGCTAATTAAGGATTATGTGGTTAGTTAGAACGGATTAACAATTTAATTATTCGTTTATGCATGTTAGGTGGTTAGAGTAACGTAATTAGCAAGTAGATAGGTCATATTATTTATCTAGATAGGTTTGGAAATTTTTCGGGCCCATTTTGGTATTTAATTAGGCTTTTCCAGCTTAAGTTTGTATTTTTGGCATTTATTGGTATTTATTTAATTAATTTTGGTAATTATTTATTATTTTTCAGAAATTATACCAAGATAGTTGGTGATCGGAATTTTGTGCTGATTGCAATGGTGTGTTTGATTTATTTATCTGGATGATAATTTGTGTTATTTGAATGATATTTGTAATTTTGGGAATTTATTCCAAAATTGGGTAATTTCGGTATTTAATTAGAAAATACCGGGCGTCGGTTTACAGCACCAAAAATGTGTTTGTGAGCCATTGTATTTAGTGGGATTTTATAAAAGGGAAATTGTTGTATTTTGGCTAAGGCCGACCATGTACCCAAACACAATTATTTTATCGGGTATAATAGAAATTAAGTATTGCACAGCTTTGGTGAGCATATTAAGTATCGCACAACTTTGGTGAGTATTATCATTATATTATATTAGCCTGCGGGCTTTGATATAGCAGCTTAGGGTGAGCAGTGTACTCTGTTATCAGCTTTTGGCGAGCTATATCTATTATAAGCTTTTGGTGAGCTATACTATCTATCTTTAGCTTAAGATGAACAATCGTTGATGTGATCGGATTTTATAGATAGTATTGAATGGGTTGACTCAGAGATGGTGTTGATGGTATGGAATCGATTGGATCGATTGATCGATAACTCGAATTGATTTGATGATTTGATTCGAATTGAAGTGATTTGTTGAATATATGAATCGTACTAACTTGCAGGAAGGAACTGAGGCAAAGGTAAGTCACCTATCTCTTATGTGCATAGGTAGCCTTTAGGCGTATTTCCTTCCTAGTCGGAGTTTAGGGGGTGAACTTGCTGAGACGTTGTCTCACCCCATTGTGGGATAACATTTACAGGTCCTTAGATGGCTGTACCTCTCGAGCGTTTTGGCCAACCGAGGAAGGTTACTGAATAGCACTCTCAGATTCCCCTCCTTAGGAGCCAAGGAGCTTGGGTCTATGAACTCGTAAGATCCACTGTCTGGGTTGATGAGGGTCTACCCTAAAAAGTACCCCATCAATTTAGATCGTAGTATCGTCACGGGCGAGATGGACCTAGAGAAGGCCCCCTTCTGGAGTTTGAGATTCCTAGGTCGGTGCTGGAGATCGCTTTTGGCAAGGAGACTACTGACCCTCTTGGTGGTTCAGTGGTAGACCCGAGTCTTTCGGATCCAGAGTCCCCGGAATATTTAGTTGAAGACTCGAATGCTTAGAGGACCTATAGCCCTCTACCCCCCTTTTTGCAAACCTTGTGTATATCGGCTAATTTTGTATATGACTTAGTTTGATATGTATATAAGCGTGCTGTGGTTTGAAAAATTTGTGGCCTTAATTCTCTATCCCATCTTTCTGTTGTCTGGGGAGTTATTTATTCGCTTCCGCATGCGCATTAAAATGAATGGGTCAGCGATGCGACCTGGGACATCGCAAATTTAATCGACCATCGAGGGATGGGCACACGCTCGGAGGATCGGGGTGTGACAATAGGGGTCGGGTATGGATAAGTTGGCACACTAATCAGGTTCCTTGAACAATCAAACGTCTATCAAATCCAACATAATTGACATAAAAGGAAAGCTGAGAATGTTGTCTACAACTTTCATGTTTTGAAGATCTTCAAAAAAGGATACTAAATTCATCAAAATTATGAAGCTCCTTCAAATTTCAAGAAGAACTTAGGTATGAAATTAACGGCACTCTGATTAGGCCCGTTTGAACATTCTAATGGATTTCAAATTTAATGAAATTGGCGTCAAATTGAATTTTGAACTGTTTTTTGTAACTTTCATGAAGAACACATTTCAAGACTTGCATTATATGAATTTCTAAGAATAAAAAAATTGACCAATGGTCAATTTTGGAAAATAGAGTTTCAGAATGCCCTACAACTTTGTGACACTCATGAAAAATAGCAAAAATTATTTTTATTTTCCAAAACTTTTTGACGACAAATTTTACTATGTCACAAAAATTTATCATGAAGACAATATAATCTAATTCAACATGCATGATTTAAAAAAAATCATAGAACATGCAATGATCATTATGCAAAATCAACATTACAAAAACAGACCTATTGAATTCAAAGCAATTCATGTCAACCTAATGAACTTATTTTGGCCTAATAATTTTACACAATGCATATTATCATGTTACGAACAGAATTCACGAAGACACCAATTCCCAATTGTCATCTTATCATTTTATAACAATCGAAGAATAGACAATGGTCATGCATAAACATGTTTGTAGATAGGACATTGTGCAAGGCAAGTCTAATCGTGTCTACCTCATGACGTGATATTTTCATGAAAATTTTACAGCATACAGAACTTGAAAACATCTTCAATTTTCATTTAGACCTCGACTTTATATTCTAAATGTATGATTTTATAATGTTCAAAGAACCGAGACACCTCAATCAGTGGAACAGACTTTACAGAACACATCAAGGACCGTTTAAAGGTGATCGACCTAAACAAATCATTTGAAAATTGCATGAAATTTTTACATGATGTAGAAATGGATGTTATGCAAAACTTTCATGAAGAAAACGACTTAAGATCCTCGATGTGTGATTTTATAACAAATGAAGAACATATGCGGGTCAGTCTGATGCATGATTTTACAGATTGTATCATGGATGATTTATATGTAATCGACCTAGCCAAATGATTTGTAAATTTCATGAGATTTTTATATGCTATAGATCTAAGTGTCCTAATCAATTTTTGTTAAGAACTGACTCGAAAATCATAGCACAAAAAATTATGAAAAATAGACAAATTGCAAAGGTCAGTGAAATGGAACATGTAGCAAAACATCATCAAATCCATAATCACACACTGATTTTGTAACAAGCATTTGACAGGGAAAACGATGGCCAAATCATGCATATAATATGTCTATAGAAAGCTCGCGAGATCGACTTCAAATCATATGAAGGCATCGAAGCCAAACAACATCCTTTACTTGCTCGTTCCAAAACATCTATCAGATCATCCAAACAGGCTTACGATTTTTTAGAACAAGCAACTATACATCATCAAGCTATAAACTCATCTTTAATCATCACAACATCATCAAAACTCATCATAGATCATCTAGATCATCAATTTAATCATGAGATAATCACCTAGGGTTTAAATCCTAGTCCCGATCGCCTATAGCGATCTCGCGTCATCGGATTCAAGTTTAGAATGATTTAACTTGTTTAATTTCGAACTTGAGCTCAAATGAGCTATTCCAGCCACTTCTAGACTTCAAGGAATGGCCAATTGTAGCTCCTCACAAGATCTAAACAACGATCATATGAAATACGAAGTAAGTGTACGATCAACCAAACTTAATCGGCTAACTCAACGAAGTTTGAAGGAATAGAAATAACCGATCATCGATTGTGTGCACTTCGGCCACCGAGGACCCCAAGGCTAGCTAAGGACCACCGTCGGAATGATTGGAAGGGCTGAGAATGTCATCGGATGTGACATCTCGAATTTTCACCTAATTAATTAGGGAGTCTTAAAGAATCATTATAATATCTACGATTGAATTTAGTGAGCGAAATTAGGGACGAAGGCATTTAACCTATGCCTTGTACGAGTATTATATGTGCCTAATGTCGTACCATGGGATACAATTATAAGTCTAATATGCACATGCATAGGGGCCACCTATTTGTATTTTTGCATGGAATTAAAATACATTTTAGTCCTAAATGATTAGTTGCCGGCCCTATTAGCCAATAAAATGCATGCAAACATATACTAAATATGCAAAATATGCCAAATTAGCCTTGCCGCCCCTTTTACCCATTCAGATTTCATGCAAAAGGTGTGTAGAAGAAGGAAGATCACTCTTTCATTGTGGAATCTGAGTCGTCGCTCGATGGAATCGTGAGCCTCGAGTACTTAGTAGTCAACATTGTGCCATTAAGCTTGTTACCGGATCATATCATCCGCGCTACCACCGCCGTGTCTTGCTATCATGTCTGTTGTATTTTAGCTGGTACGTCCATGATGGGGTGCGACTGGACGCACCGTTTCAAGTTGAAACATTAAGATGGAAAGACACTAATGGAGGGGCACGAAGGGAGACGTATAAAAGCTTCCCAAACACAACTGTTGGAATGGTTATCAGATCATTTGCACCAAAATCTCTCTCCATTTCCATCGTCAAATAAGAAGGCATTCCATTTCAATTTTGCAAGAAAAGTTTGCATTTATGCTGTGGAAATCGGGTGTTTTCCTCGTGATCGCATCCAGACCAACGTGAGGTAGTGTTGTTCGTGATTGATTCACAATTCAACATTCGTTCCAAGGCTATTTGCTGTTTGCGCATCGGAATCAGGTAAGTCGTCTTTCGCCGACTTGAATTCCAACATTGGTATCAGAGCCCGATCGTGATTTCTGCCTTGTTTCTCATTGAGTTTTTCTCATTTACCATTTGATATTGAGATCAAGAGATTGTATTCTACACTGTTTGGATGTCTAATGGTCGGAATTGCCATCCGAGAAACTCAAAATCGAACCGAAGCGAAGAACGGCTTAGGGGTCGTGTACACCCGTACGGTTTTGCCCATTTTTCAAAATAGTTTTTTGGTCAAAATTAATTTTTGAATATACATGGTTAAAGTACTCGTCAAGACGAGTCCAACGGTGGGTCGAACGCCGCCGGAAGATGCCGGACGCGCCCACACGCGCGGCCAGAAGCCGTTGCGCGTTGGCGCCACGCGCCTTGGCCGTCGCCACACGCGCCGAACCGGCGGGTGCGCGTGATGACGTCACTGTGACGTCATCCAACGGTCGGTAACCGTTGGGATGATGTCATCGATGACATCACCGCCGGTGGTAGTTGGCCGGCCGGCGACCCGACCCAACCCGACGACTCAACCAACCGACCCGTTGACCCGACCCGTTGACCGTTGACTGGTCAACGCTTGGACTAGTCAGACCGATCGGACCGGCCAGGAGCCTTTTGGCTTGCTGGCGCGTGCGCCACACGCACCGCGAACTTAGGTGGCGCGTGGGGGCGCGTGCGTGCTCCGATTGGAGCGTGGTTGGTGGCGTTGGGTTCGTATGGATGTCGTCTACACTGTGGTATAATTATTTTTCATTTTTGGATTTTATAAATGTATGAAAATGTGTAGAGAACCCTATGTACGCGTATTTTTTTTTTTTTGGAGTTTAATGCATAGTTTATTCATTTGTAGCATGTATTTTCTTGTGGTTTAGGAAATACGGTAGCTAGCTTGTGTGCAAATGAATTCACATATGCTGTGTAGAGCTTGGTTTGATAATACCATGTATATAGTTTAATATACTTGCAATTTTCAAGTTGCTAGAAAATTCGAACAATGGTAGGAAATCCATTACATGTTGAATTGTGGTTTTTGACTGGAGTTGCTGCATGATTGTTATTTGTACATTGTTTTACATCATGCTATGCTTTTGTGTTAATGGAAAAATGTAGACATTACATGAGGTCATGTAATTATTTTTCCTAGTGGGAGTTCGTAGGTTGGTAGAATTCGAAGGAGTTCTCACCTAGAACTCAAAATTTGTACAAATTAAACTAATTAATGATAATAGAACAATCGTACATAGAAGTTGATTGGGAACATAGTGAACTTTTGTTTCTGTGTCTTTTGTTGAATTATCATTATTTTAGTTTGTTTTTGTTGCAAATTAGATATGTGTGTTACTCTGAAAAATGTGCTAGTATTGATTCTGCGTCTATTATGTTAATGTGTTATAGCAATTGATTATGGCATCGGCATCCAAGACCATTGTGGCTGACCTCAATAAGGGTGAGAAGTTGAACGGTGACAATTATGATATTTGGCACCGAAAGGTTCAATACATCCTTGAGGAGCAAGAGGTTTTGGAAACCCTCAACCACACCATGGATGAACTTGAGCATGGAACTTTAGCTCAACACAGGAGAGATCTAGAAGCTTATCAAGCTTGGAAAAAGAAGAATAGCATTGCTCGCATCATATTGCTGAGCTGTATGCATGATGATCTCATGTGTGAGTTTGAAAGTTATGATAAAGCTCATATAATGTGGGTTGCCTTGAAAGATAAGTTTGGAGGTACATCTGCCACTAAGCTGAGAAGACTCACTATCAAGTTTGACACATATTGAAAGCGCCCAAATATAACGATGAGGCAGCATCTTCGGGAGATGTCAAATATGACTCGTGAGTTGAAGTCGGCGCAGTCACTCCCTTACTATGAACAGGGAGGTTCAGGCTGTTATAAGGTCTCTTCCTGACAATTGGGAGCATATGAATATCAATATGACGCATAATGAGAATATTGTCACTTTTGATGATATAGCGCGTCATTTGGAATTAGAGGATGAACGCCTAGAGGCTACGAGATCCTCTACTCATGCTTATGTTGCTGAATCGAGTTTGCGCAAAGCTTTAGGCTTCAAGCGCAAAAGGAATTCCCAATTCAACAACAAAGGGAAGAAGACTGATCAGGCACCTAAAAGGGCTAAGACCTTCCAACACAAGAAGCGTGGTGGGAAGAAGGACAAGGCTAAGATGAAGTGCTACAATTGTGGCAAGATGGGTCACTTTGCTCATGAATGCACTGAGCCGAAAGAGGTACCCTATTACTCAATTACTTTAAGTAATGCTTTTGTTTCTAGTACTGTAATGCTTGTTGAATCTCATCCAATGTGGACTGTAGACTCAGGAGCAATAAACCACGTAGCTAGACACCGAGAAGCATTTGTGGAGTATCGTCGGATACAGCCTGGAAGAAGATGGATATATGTTGGGAATAACTCAAGAGTTGAAGTGAAGGGTATCGGCACATGTAAATTACTTTTATGTGGTGGTCGAAGCCTATTCCTACATGATATCCTCTATGCTCCGGATATTCGATGAAACTTGGTCTCTGTAGTTGTTCTTCTTAGCCTAGGTTATGTTTTAAATTTTCATGGTGATTGTGTTGATATTTTGTATGGAACAGTTTATTATGGTTCAGGTCATGTATCGAATGGTTTTATGGTGTTAGACATTGACTATGATTAGTACAATGTTAATGTTAAAGGTTTTTTTTCTTTAATTGCATCTTCTAGTAATGTTGAGATTAATGCAAGTACTTGGCATGCTAGATTAGGTCACATTGGGTTGCAAAGAATGCAAAGATTAGCTAGAGAAGGCCTTTTAGGGTCACTCACTAATGTTGATCTACCCGTATGTGAACATTGTCTAGCAGGAAAAGCAACTAGAAAACCATTTGGTAAAGGGACTAGAGCTGAATTTCCATTGCAACTCATACATTCTGACATTTGTGGTCCTTTGAATGTGAGGGCGAGGCATGGAGCCTCATATTTCATTACTTTCATAGATGACTTCACGCGTTTCGGTTATGTCTTTCGATCTCCCATAAGTCGAAGCATTAGACTGCTTTAGACGATATATAACGATGGTAGAGAATCAGTTGAACAAAACGATAAAGGCATTGACAACCGATCGTGGACGTGAGTATCTATCGGAGCAATTTAAGGCTCTTTGTGATGAAAAGGGAATTGCACGACAATTGACTATTCCTAGTACTCCACAACAAAATGGGGTAGCTGAAAGAAGGAATAGAACCCTATTGGAAATGGTTAGGTCTATGATGGCGCAAGCAAATTTACCTATCTCCTTTTGGGGAGATGCATTATTGACTGCTGCCTATGTACTTAACCGAGTGCCCTCAAAATCGGTCACTTCCACCCCTTATGAATTATGGACTGGTAGAAAACTAGACGTAAGTAGTCTACGTCCGTGGGGATGTGTAGCTTATGTTCATGAATCTTCCCATAAATATGGCAAATTAGGCCCTAAAAGGGAAGAAATGTATCTTTATAAGATATTCTGAACACTCCAAAGGGTATGTGTTCATAGGTGAACAAGCTGATGGGAGTGTGACCGAAAATGAGTCACGAGATGTCACGTTCTTGGAGAACGATTTTCCTAGTAGAGGTGAGATTGATAAGGATTTTCAATTATATGAGATGGAAGATCCTAATAACATACCCACTAATGTTATGGAAGGAAATGAAAATTTACCTCAACATGAAAGACCTAGTGGGAGTGTTGCATCGTCTAGCGAATTGAATTTAAGAGAAATTCAGTTGCGTAAAAGTAATCGTAAAAGTATTCCTCGTCGTCGTTTTGAGATTGAAGGGGAAGCATTTATGATTGCTCATAAAGATGATGCCGAGCCTAAGACTGTTCAAGAGGCTCTCTCATCCTCTGATAAGGAAGAATGGAGAAAAGCTTTGGAAGATGAGATGGAGTCAATGAGGACAAATCATGTCTGGGACTTGGTTGATCTATCACCCAATCGTAAGGCCATTAGAAACAAATGGGTCTTTAAGATTAAGCAAATGGCAGATGGATCAATTGAAAAGTATAAGGCTCGTCTTGTGGCGAAAGGTTATACTCAACAAAAGGGTATAGACTACGAGGAAACCTTTTCACCAGTTGTAAGGTTTGCCTCAATACGCCTTATTCTAGCCATCGTTGCACAGTTGGACCTTGAATTACATCAAATGGATGTAAAGACGGCATTTCTCAATGGAGAATTAGATGAGGAAATTTATATGAAACAACCAATAGGTTTCATAGCTAAAGGTCAAGAGCATAAAGTTTGCAAACTTCATCGCTCAATATATGGCCTTAAGCAATCATTTAGACAGTGGTATCTTCGTTTTCATCGAGCCATAACAACTTTTGGTTTCATGATGATCGAAGAAGATCACTATGTATATGTCAAGCTGCCCGAAGATAAATTTGTAATTTTATCACTTTATGTGGACGATATTCTGATGGCTGGAAATGACAAGGTTATGATAATCACCATAAAAGAATGGCTGTCCTCCAATTTTGAAATGAAGGAGATGGGAGAAGTTGCTTATATATTAGGAGTTAAGATCGAAAGAGATCGATCAAGGAAACTCCTTACTTTATCACAAGAGTATTATATTATGAAGATTCTTGATCGTTTCAATATGCAGCACTGTAATCCCATTTATACCCCTGTCATGCAAGGTGAAGGCCTAAGTACTGAGATGTGTCCTAAGACTCTAGAAGAAATTAAAATGATGGAAACTGTTCCTTACGCTAGTGTGATCGGAAGTTTGATGTATGCTATGATGTGTACTCGACCTAACATATGTTATGCCGTGGGATTGGTGAGCCGATATCAATCAAATCCCGGTCAAGCACACTGGAAAGCAGTGAAGAGGATCCTGAGATACTTGAAGGGCACCATGGACTATCAACTTTGTTACCAAGGGAATGATTTACGCCTATTAGGTTATTCGGATGCTGATTGGGGTGGAGACCGGATGAGCGTAAATCGACTTACGGATATGCGTTCTTGCTCAATGGAGGTGCAATTTCTTGGAATAGTAAGAAATAGACATGCACAGCCTTGTCTACTATGGAGGCTGAATTTATTGCGTGTTCGCCGCAGGTGCAAGAAGCGTATGGCTAAACGTTTCTTTGAAAATTTAGCCACTGTTACTGAGGTTCCAAGACCGGTGACAGTTTATAGCGATAGTCAAGCAGCCATTGCCTATGTGAAAGATCCCAAGTATCATGGAAGGACGAAGCACATTGACATAAAGAATAACTTCATCAGAGATATTATAGTCAGAAAGAAGTAATTCTACAATACATTTCAACCAATAGAATGGTTGCTGATCCATTTACGAAGGCTATTCCTAGAGACATATTCTTGACCCATAGGATGTCACTAGGATTGCGTAGAATGTGATGTGTTATTGTAGAGGATCATTGTTTTATGTATTTGTGGACATATGTATTGTACTTGTTTGTTTATTAATGACTTGATGTTTTATCAAGAAGTACAAATCCATTATGAGACTAGCACATGCACACATTTATTATTTGAAAGTATGTCAGCAGGCAATGATTGGTTCATTCACATGAGCAATCGCCTCAAGTGCTATAGTTAGCATGTTGAGATGAGACGTTATGTACAAACAAATGCTGAAGAGCAAGTCTGGTACATAAAATATGTCGCCTTGATTGGAGTCAAGATGAGGTCTGTGATTTGTTTATAATAAGACCGAACATGATAGTCCCACAATCATGTATGCCTGTAAGATGCCGGATACGAGTACTTAATTGGGCGCTATAGAAAGTGAGCTGATGTAGCACTCGAGCTAAACATAAGCACGTGACTATGTTTAGGCTAAGATCCGTATAGTGGATATATTTAAGAAATGACATACACTATTGTAGAAAGAGAAATCCACTATAGCATGTAATTCATACTACATGTGCATTGATCGACCGACAAGGGAAGGTGAGTAAAATTATCCCTATTTACTCATCGTGTGAGCCATTGAGGTAATTTATAATTTACCTCAATTTGTGCCCTATGTTACTTCTGACTATGTTCTCGAAATGAAATATCAATGTTACTACTTTAGCATGTTACGGGCGGTCATGAATAGATATGGCTTATGGGACGTGTCTAGGAAAGCAGTTGTTCTAAAATTGAGAGAGACATGAGTGCGAAGGAAGACTATTGTTGTTTTACATCTGTCACATGTATTTACTGGTCGACCAATTATATCGTCTTATGTGGTTGCAATATAATTGTAAATACATGGTGTTTTGAGGATAATCAAGTATAGCCTTTAAGGGATAGGTATACTTGAATTGATGTAACAAAATATGTCTGGGGCACTGTGAGACATCAATTGTTTATTTCCTTTTCAGGGTTGTAGCCATTATGTCATCCCTAACAGGTGCATAATTTGAGCTCCCAAGTGCAGGTGTACTCACTGGTCGCACGGCTTACTCGCCAGTATGAATTGTTCTGTAAAGTTGATGAATGTTGAACGCCTTGCCTTATATTCTTGATAGAGCGCTATCAAGCCCATCATGTCCGAGTGGGAGATGTTGTATTTTAGTTGGTACGTCCATGATGGGGTGCGACTGGACGCACCGTTTCAAGTTGAAACATTAAGATGGAAAGACACTAATGGAGGGGCACGAAGGGAGACGTATAAAAGCTTCCCGAACACAACCGTTGGAATGGTTGTCAGATCATTTGCACCAAAATCTCTCTCCATTTCCATCGTCAAATAAGAAGGCATTCCATTTCAATTTTGCAAGAACAGTTTGCATTTACGCTGTGGAAATCGGGTGTTTTCCTCGTGATCGCATCCAGACCAACGTGAGGTAGTGTCGTTCGTGATTGATTCGCAATTCAACGTTCATTCCGGGGCTATTTGCTGTTTGCGCATCGGAATCAGGTAAGTCGTCTTCCGCCGACTTGAATTCCAATAGTGTCACCTAGTCACCGTACCCTTACGGCATCACTATAAGGACTGTCATCTTGGCCCATCCTCGTCACCACCGTGACACTTCAACCACGTCACCTCAAGCCACACCAAGTTAGCAACCTTGCCACCTCGAAGACACGTCCTCGCCATTACTACTGTTTGATCGCGCCACGTCACACCAGCGCCTCACCAACCCACCCTCTTGGCCACGTAGCCTTTGCGTGATGCTACTCAGCCACCGTTTGCTACCATGTCCTCCTTCAGCTGGTGTGACTCAGTGCTGGCAAGTAAATGATCATGATTGCAAAAGGGAGGAGTGATCAAAGTATAAAAGAAAGTGGTAGTCGTTCGTCCCTCTCCATTTTTCACTGCGGTTGTTTTCTATTTTTCACCATCCCTCACCATCCCTCTTAAGTCACATCAAAGTACTGCAACCCCTCTCTTCCTTTTGCTCGCACTACCACTGAAGCCTCTGAAAGCGCTAGTAATAAACACTTAGAGGGCGGGTGAATATGTGTGAAAATAGTTTTTATGAAATCTAGTAAAAATACTTTACTTTTAAACTGAGTCTAATGAATAGCAGACTTTGAAGAAAACTTCAGACTCTTACAAGCCATTTCAAAACACATCAAATAAAGTAAAGGAGTTTAGGGAAAGAGAAAATGAACACGAGATTTATAATGGTTTGGCTTAGATTAAGCTTACGTCCACTCTCCCACGTTGACAGCCTTCTGGCTGGATTTCACTATGAAACGAAAGAGAATTACAACCTTATGATCTTGACTTCTCAGTGAAGAGTTTCCACTGCTTTCACAAAGTCACACTTTTGAGTTTCTCTCTCTTTCGAATACAAGTTTAAGCATTATATGATGAAGAATAAGTGATTCGGAAGCTTCAGACTTTGGAATTCTTCTTTCATGCTCTCTATCGAATGACTTGAAAAACCTCCTTAAATACTCCTCAATGCCTTTTCGACCGTTGGCACTTTCCATAAGAATTCTTCCAATCAACATGTTGGACAAAATTAATTAAGGAGATCTCGGGCCATTTGAAGATTGAGATGAGAATCTTGGTTTCCATAAGTAAATTCTTTCCAAATATAACTTGCCTTCCAAAAACGATTTTTCCGTTCCGTGATTGATTCCAATGAAGATAACCAAAATGGTAATTAAGATTTCCAACTAGAAAGCTAGATATATCTTGTTCGTATTGAAGCCTTGAAGGAAGAAAAATAATCTTGAGTCTGATTATATCTTCGTTCTTCACTTGTGTTCAGTCTGGGTCTTTGTCAGAGTGGGGTAGATTTCTGATGTAGGATAGACTTTGAAAGAGTTACATAGAAGTCTTGTATTCCTTAGAATAGAACTTAGAAAAGTTTTGTCAGCTTCAAAACCTAATGAAAGTTTTCTCCAACAATCTCCCCATTTTTTATGGTGACAAAACTTTCATGCAAATTTAAAACTTATGTCTTGCAAAATAACACTTTAGCAGCACATGATAATTTATAACAACAGATCCTTAAAGAACTAAATAACATTGATTCTGCACCCACAAAAAACATATTAGTCATGACAATTTAAAGTTCAAGAGTTCAAGAACTACAAAAGTTCAATCCACAATCACAAACCAAAAAGGTTAACTGCAAATCATAAGTCAACACAACCAAGTTCAAACAACTAGGAACTGTTAAATTTGCTCTCCTTTTCCCCCTTTTTGTCAACATCAAAAAGAAAGAGAAAATCAGGAATAAAAAGTGTGAGAAAGTATAAAAAGATAGAGTCATTCAGGGTTGTCTTGGAACGCGAACAAGTCGGAAATCCTCCAGCAACTACACTGCCTCCTCAAGCTTCTCTTGGCACTGATGATAAACATTCTCAACTTTGGCTATAGTCTACGAAGCCAATTGATTCGGCGTTTGTACTTGAGTATCAAGAGACTGTACCTTGGTGGTTAGAAAATCTGAGGTAGACCTTAAGGCAGTATTGTCGCGACCAGATTTTTCGGGGTGCACCACCTAAAATTAGGCTAATGGATTGCTAAGCCTAGACTTAGCTCGGGCTCTCCCAAGCCCATACCAACTTGCGATTTAAATCCAAATATCTAGCATGCAAAAAGGAGTCGCCACTAATCAATTTGTGGTAGGTCGATTAGACACCTAAGTAAAATAATGAGAGAATCATTTCACTCCTACGAACCAAAGATTTGTGAGTTCGGGGACTTGATTACGTTAGATTTCTCTAATGCCCTTTTGGTACCTTTTTTTTTTTTTTTTGAAAAAATGTTTGGCAAGCAGCTTGAATTAATTTCACTTTCCTAACATGTGAGGTGATCATACGAGTGCACAAACCACCAATTTAACACTCAAGAAAGCAAATAAAATAATGCAGGACTTACCTCAAAGCAACAAAAGCATCTGCGTTGTTAGATCAAGATTTACATTAACAATCTTAGATATGATTTCTAATTAACAAGCAATCACTCAATTTTTGCCTTCACTTTTTAATGAGAATATAGTCCACATGCAATGCAATGCTTGTAATCTAATATGAAATAATATGGCATGGCAAAATGTCTTAAACTATATGAATGAGTAAAGGTTTTTGTGAATTTTTTTAATGAACGTGCAATAATTAAATATGCAATCTAAATTAACCAAAATGACCTAATTCTAATGATGGGCAATTTCTAATTAAATGAACCTAATAACAATCACTAAATGACGTGCATTTCATGACCTAATTCTATGTGACATGCACATGATTTTTTTTCTCTTTTTTTAATTAACGAAAATTCATAATTAAAAATCATTAAAGAAAATAAAAGTCTAGCTAAAGTGAAAATTAAAGTAAAACGCCATCTAAACTAAATGCCTTCTAAACATGCATTTTTTAAAAAAAACTAACCTATCATGCAATCCATATAAAAATCTATCTAGATTTAAAATTAAACATGCAATTTTATCTAGTATGCAATGACGTGCAAAGAATGCCCTAATTCTAATTTTTTTTTTATATGAAATTCGAAATTAAAATTAAACATGCAATTCAGATAATAATAAAAAAAAACTAACATCCTAAATGAATGCACTTTTTCCTTTTATTTTTCATGACTCAAAATAAAATCTCTATCTTAAACATGCAAGATAATTTTTAAAAAAACAAACCTAATCTTTTTTTTTGGATTTCTTTTCCTTTTACAAAAATTAACTTAAACACTATGACATCAAATCAAATAAAATAAAATTGATATTTGAAAATTGGCGAACCATATCTCGCGCATGAGATCGGGTTGTCCAATTTTAAAATTAAATCGCGAATCGAATCTCGGGCATGAGATCGGATTGTCGATTTTTGTAAGGGATTGCGAGTCGGATTTCGGGCACGAAAATCGGACTGACAAACCCTAATTTGAGGGGCACTTTCATGTCGGAATATCAATCATCTATTCATGAGTAATTCTAAAAAAACATCAAATAAAATAAGATAAGCAAATAAAAGAAATAAAATAAAGTAAATAAAAAAACTACCTAAATCGATTTTGTTTTTTTTCCTTTTTTGTTTTGTTCCTTCCCAAGCACGGTCTATGCTTGTGGGTGCTCAACCAAGAGCAGCTGGTCGGAGGTCCGCGGGGCAGCTGGTCATCGATCCGGTGAGGATGGGCTGGCGACGTTGGCAACTCGGCGGCAAGGGGGCTTGACTGTTGAGGAGCAGCGTCGTGGGTCAGTCCGAGCGGAAGCGGGGGCTATTCGGGTACCGGCTTGCTGCAGAGGCGTCACGCCTGCGCCCGGAGCAACGTTGTGGGCTTAGGTGGCGGTAGGCCATCGGAATCGCGAGATCTGGAGTGTGAAATCAGCTATGAACCTCAGATCTGGCGGTAGGGCAGTCGGCGTCATTGGTTTTGGGTCACGGCGAAACAAGGGTGTCGAGCTGCAGGCGGGCAAACACGGGTGTTGGTGCTAACGACACGAGCTGGCGGTGCTGGCTGCAGGGGCGGCAGAGACCGGTGGGCGCTGGGTTTCATGCGGCGAGGCTGACAGCGGAGGCGGATCTCGGGCCTCTGCTGTTGCAAGGGAGCTCGGGTAGAGCAGCAAGAGACGCCAACGGGTGTGGCGAGCTGTTGCGGCGATCATCGAGGGGGATTGCGAGCGTGGAGGAGTAGCGGTGGCTGGTGGGCTCGGCGTCCGGATCTGGTGCGGGCGGCTCGGTTGGTCGATCGATTTGGGGGAGCGGCAAGAGGAAGAAGATGAACAGGGGTCTTCTCCCTTTTTTCTTTTATGCTTTTTCACTTTTGTGTTCTCTTTTTACCCAAAAAAGAAAAAAACCAAGCAACACCCTAAACAAAAAACCAAGAACCCCCTTACTCTCTCGCACACATGGCCTTTTATGGGGAAAATTTAGGATTTCAATTTCCTTTTTTTTTGAAATCAACATCCACAATATTTTTTCACAAATTTTCACCTATTGATAACGATTCAAGATTTCGATAAGATTATTCTTTAATTCCAAATCCTGGAAAGCCAAATCGCATTATTTCGTTATATCTACCCAAAAATTCATCATATCTCGGAAAAATTTCGAATTTCTAATTTCTCACAAGATAATTTCTAATCATTTAAAAATAGGCTTGGCCAACTAATTTGAATCCATCCGCCACCAATTTAATGAAAAGAAAAAATGCAAATAAAAAATAAAATGCAACCTAAATCTATATGCTATGAAATTAATAAAATTAACCCCCTAATTTTCTATGCAATAAATAAATAAACTAAATTGCCAAAATTTAGGTGTCAACAGCTTGCCCCTCTTTGAAGGTGAGCTCATAGAGGTTGCTTTCAAAGACAAATTGAAACCTAAATTTTGACCATGCTTTGATTTTTGATTTTTGACTTTTGATTTTTTTTTTTGCGGAAATTGAATCCCATTTTAAAATGCAATTTATATGATGCATGGAAATGCTAATGCAAATGCATGATGTGAAAGGAAAGAACGTACCTGCAATTACTTACTAGTCGGTGCGGTAAAGTATTTTGAGGTACTTGATAAATCCCTATTTACTCCACAAGTACCCAACTCTCACTCAGGTTCCTTGAAGAGCCTAACAGGTAATAAATTGAGACATTGAAATTGGGAAGAACACTCACATCCAAAGTGAAATGTTCAACGAAAAGAATTGAGACATGCAGATCTAAACTGAGATGTCAAGATTTTTAAACTCGAAATACCTAGATCCAGACTAAGATATAATGAGAAAGCTCGAAAAACATTCACATCCAAAGTGAAATGTTCAACAAAAAGAATCAAGACATCCGGGTCCAGACTGAGATGTCAAGATATTTGAAGCTCAAAATACCTAGATCCACACTAAGGTATAAGAAGAAATATTGAAGAACATTCACATCCAAAGTGAAAATGTTCAAATGAAAAGAATCGAGACATTCGGGTCCAGACTGAGATGTCAAGATTTTTAAACTCGAAATACCTAGATCCAGACTAAGATATAACGAGGAAGATTGGAGAACTGTTTTCCTAGGACCCGTACCATTCTACGGTCGCCAAGTATAGCAGTGTTTGGTTGTGTCTAGAACCCGTACCATTCTACGATCTCCTAAACGGGGATTTGCCTTCCAGGACTCGTACCATTCTACAGTTGCTTGAATAAGGAAATAAATGCTGTCTAGGACCCGTACCATTCTATAGTCACCTAAACGAGGATTCACTTTCCAGGACTCATACCATTCTACGGTCGCTTGAATAAGGAATATGTGTTGTCGAGGACACGTACCATTCTACGGTCGCCTTGACTGAAAATTGATTTCTCAGGACTCGTACCATTCTACGGTCGCCTGAATGGGGAAATAAATGCTTTTCCAGGACCCGTACCATTCTACGGTCGCTTGTTAGAGCAATAAATGTTGTTTAGGACCTGTACCACTCTATGGTCGCCTAAACGGAGGTTTTGCTTGGCTAGGACCCGAACCATTCTTCGGTCGCCCAGCATTGCAATTTGGAGAAAAATCTTTAGGGACAACTCAATCGAGTGTCAATGTATTCAAAAAGGGAATACCTGTGCCATGACAAATATTTAAGGTATGAATAGAGATACACTTACCTGGTGACATCTTTGCTCCTGGGGGATATGTCTCTTGTAAAACTTGGTCATAGAAGAGGTAATATGCATTTAGAGTCACAGACATGTGTCACGGGTCGATCAATTTCGGTCGATCCAACACCGTGCGGCCTTAGGATCGGTGATCCTAAGTAAGCCTTTTCGCTCACACACACGCACAACACAAAGAGTCGGAAGCACAAAGAGCGTGTATATTCACTTTGAGTGAGTTGAGCTCGAATGAGGGAGAGGGATCCCTCTTTATACAAGTTCGGGACTAATCTCGGCCGTGGATCGTCCCTCCGATCCAACGGCTGTGTTTGAATTCGTATCATCATTACAAGCTATTAGCAAGCCACTCGATGGCTACGTGCATGGGGAATCCGCCAAGGTGCAGGCACGAGTCAAAAGCAAGATCAGGGCAGCAGGGACGGATCAGGATCAGCATGGGCGTGTCAGGGCCGCCTGACACGGAGCAGGTGAAGAACTCCGGATTTGTGCAAGGGCTGGTCACGGATTGATCAGGGGCTGCTCGCTGGTCGTGCACGGCTCGTGCATGGGCAGATCAGATATGGATCATGGCTGATCGGCGGATCGGTCAGTCAACCTATCCGGGATTGATTAGGGGTCGATCAGTGGTCGACCATGGACTGATGCGAGACTTGGTCGGGGCAAGCGTCGGTCAGGGCGTTCCCAGCTACGCCTTGGTGTGTGACACGACCGAGCATGGACGGTCTTGGACATGCTCGTCCATTGGTCGTGTCATTCTCCCCCACCTAATCGGGCGACGCCCTCGTTGCATTTGTGGCATGGAAGGCTTCGATGTGCTTCTTGAATTGCCACAGGCCCTTGGAGGGTTCCCAACTTGCTTCACTTTCGAGAAGGCCTTTCCATCGGACGAGGTATTCCCTTCGTGGGGCACGATACTTCTTTCGTATGATCCGATCGGCCATGATGAATTCGACATCCCGATCATAGGAGGTCTTTACTCCAAGGGGTGCTCGCTGTGATGTACCCCGATCCGGATCCTCCTCATCCGTATGGAATGGTTTCAACATGCTCACGTGGAACACGGGGTGTAGCTTGAGCTTGGACGGTAAGTCCAGCTTGTACACCACCTTCTCGATCCGCTGCAGCACTCGGAAGGGGCCTTCGTAGCGATGGATCAGTCCTTTGTGTACGTCACGATATCGAAGGATGAGGTGTAGCTTGGCCAACACCAAGTCTTCGACTTGAAATTCCACGTGCCTTTGCTTCTTATCAGCCCACTTCTTCGTGCGCTTCGCAGCTCTAATCAAGCACGTCCATGCCAAGTCTGCATGTTCATCCCATTCCTTGGCCATCTTGTACGCGGACGGGCTGCTTCCTTGGTATCCCGAGGCGATCGCGCTCGGAGTGAGCGGTTGTTGCCCAGTCACAATCTTGAACGGGCTTTGGTTTGTGGATTCGCTCCGCTGCAAGTTGTAGGAGAACTGGGCAACATCGATCAATCTAGCCCAATTCGCTTGCGTGTTGCTCACATAGTGCCGAAGATAGATTTCCAGCAATGCATTCACCCGCTCCGTCTGTCCGTCGGTTTGGGGATGCATGCTGGTGGAGAAATTGAGATTTGTTCCCAGCAACTTGAAGAATTCGGTCCACAACCGCCCGGTGAATCGAGGATCGCGATCGCTCACGATCGTGCGTGGAACGCCCCAATATTTGACGACGTGCTTGAGGAATAGCTTGGCTGCTTCCTCGGCTGGGCAATCTTTAGTGGCCGGCACGAACGTCGCATACTTGGAGAATCGGTCCACTACGACCATGAGAGTCCGACACCCTTCGGACTTGGGCAAGTTCACGATGAAATCCATCGAGACACTTTCCCATGGACGTTTCGGTATGGGTAACGGCACAAGGAGTCCCGCGGGCGACCGTTGCTCGATTTTGTCTTGCTGACAAACGAGGCAGGTCCGCACATAGGCCTCAACGTCGTCCCGAATATGGGGCCAATAGTACTGATCCTCGACGAGTGCCATGGTGCGGTGGATTCCCGGATGTCCCGCCTATTTTGAGTCGTGGCACTCGTGTAGGATTTCCTTCCGAAGCTTCCCGTGGAGCGGCACATAGAGTCGCCTTCCTTTGGTGTAGAGGAGATCATTCTCGAGCCAAAATCGCCTTGTCTTGCACTCTTGAGCGTATCGAAGGAGTGCTTGGGCTGTTTGGTAGTGTTTCAGCCCCTCCTTGATATGATCCTTCCACGGACAATCAGGCCGACTCACCACATTGGCCAATTCAACTTCCTGCTTAAGGCGTCGGCCATGGAATTGGATTTTCCAGGCTTGTATTCTAACACATAATCAAATTTGGCCAGGAAGTCTTGCCACCGAGCTTGTTTCGGGCTGAGCTTCTTCTGAGTTTGGAAGTAGCTCGTGGCCACGTTATCGGTTCTCACCACGAACCGTGATCCCAAGAGATAATGCCTCCATGTACGAAGGCAATGCACCATTGCAGTCATTTCCTTCTCTTGGACCGTGTATCTTCGCTCGGTATCATTTAACTTTCGAGATTCGAAGGCAACCGGATGCCCTCCCTGCATCAAGACACCACCGATAGCAAAATCAGAAGCATCGGTCTCTACCTCATATGGTTTGGTGTAGTTGGGCAGCACAAGCACCGGTTCTTTGGTCATGGCTTGCTTCAACCGCTCGAACGTCTCTTGACACCGATCCATCCATTCCCACGGCCTTTCCTTCTTCAACATGTCCGTGAGTGGCACGGTAAGGTTCGAGTATCCCTGGATGAAGCGCCGATAATAGTTTGTGAGACCGAGAAAGGATCTCAGCTCCGTCACCTTGGTTGGGGGTTCCCAATTGATGATGGTTCGGATTTTGGCCGCGTCCATCCGCACTCGTCCGCCCCCGACGATGTGCCCAAGAAAAGGGACTTCCTCTTGTGTGAAGGCACATTTCTCCCGTTTCACATATAGATCGTTCTCCCGAAGGGTCCGAAAGACTCGCCCCAAATGTTCGATGTGTTCCTCGAGCGTTCGGCTATATATGACGATATCATCAAAATAAACTACGACGAACCGATCAAGGAACAGATGTAGTACCTTGTTCATGAGAGTGCAAAACGTAGCCGGCGCATTGGTCAAGCCAAAAGGCATGATGAGGAACTCGTATGATCCATAGCGGGTCACACATGCTGTCTTTGGCTCATCCCCTTCGGCAATCCGTACTTGATAGTATCCCGATTGAAGATCCAGCTTGGAGAACCATCGGGCTTCCCTGAGCTGATCGAACAAGTCGGCTATAAGAGGGATCGGATACTTGTTCTTGACGGTCAATTTGTTCAATGCCCGGTAGTCGATGCACATGCGGAGGGATCTGTCATGTTTCTTTTGGAACAAGACCGGGGCACCGAACGGGGCCTTGGATGGCCGAACATACCCAGCATCGAGTAGCTCTTTGAGTTGTTTCCTCAGTTCTTCCAACTCAGGCGGGGCCATGTGATAGGGAGCCATGGCCGGTGGTCGAGCATCGGGCACGAGCTCGATCCGATGGTCGACTTCTCTCCGAGGAGGGAGCTTCTTTGGCAACTCGGGTGGCATCACGTCTTGGAAGGTGTCGAGGACTCGGGTCACCTCTTCCGGTACCTCCTTGTCTTCCGGGCCTTCCTCCTTCAATGTTGCCAAGAAGGTCACCTCTCCCCTTCGTAATCCCTTGGTCAGTTGCATGGCCGATAGCATTTTCCTATCGTGTCCCGACTCGCGGTAGATCGGGACCATGCATTGGCACCGCTTATCGAAGATGCAAATACAATCCGCGAAGGGCATAACGCCCGCATTGATCCGATCAAGGAATCCCAAACCGAGTATGAAATCATAATCATCAAGGGGGATTACCTCAATATCCTCTCGGCTGCTCCATGGACCAAGGCGAAACTCTACACCCTTGGCCATGCCGCTGGTTGGGACTTCTCTAGAATTCACCGTTTTAAGCCAACCGGCATCACTTGTCTCGACCGGAAGATTCAGCTTCTTCGCGGCCTCTTTGGATATGAAGAGGTCGGACGCCCCGGTATCCACGAGTGCACTCATCGTGGTACCTCCGATCTTCACGTCCACGAACATCATACCTTTGGATTCCTTGGCCTTTTTGGCCTTGATCGATCCTAGGATCCGCAATGATCCCAACCGCGCTTCTTCTCGTGGCTTTTCTTCCTTCCCAAGGCTGCTAATTTTCCTTTTTTCGGGAAATCCCGAGCCATGTGGGGACCTTCATAAAAGAAGCACTTGTATGTGCGTGTTTTGTGATAGTTTCCACCATAGTTTCCGCTACGGCTGGATTCGGGTTGGTTCCTTATAGGAACCGAAGGTGGTCGCCCTCCATTTGGACGCTGGTATCGATTTTGATCTCCCCCACCAGTAGCCTTTTCTCTTGGTCGAAAATCGGGCTTGGTCGAGGATGCCGGTCGATACTCCACAAGAGACTCGGCCACGGTAGTGGCCGTTGTGAGATCCGATCCGTTGCACCGCTTCAACTCTTGCTTTACCCACGGTCTCAACCCGCTCATGAACTGGTGGAATGCCTCCACCTCAGTCATGGACGGAATTTGGAGCAGTAGCTCCGAGAATCGCTTTACATAGTCACGGACTCCGCCCTTTTGCTCTAGGCGCTTGAGTTCTCCGCGAGCTTCCTCTTCCGCATAAGCGGGATAGTAGGTACGTCGAAATTCCTCGACGAACCGAGCCCATGTCGTGATAGGATCGCCATTCCTACCATCCGACCGACGCCGCCACCACAATAGCACATCATCAGCTAAATACATGGCTACGGTGTTTACTCGAATTACTTCGTCAGTCGTCTCCATGGTCTGGAAATATCGTTCCATGTACCACAGGAAGTTGTCCACGTCCTTTGCCACCCGAGAGCCCTTGAACTCTTTTGGCTTGGGTGCATCGGTACGGGATTGCACAGTGATCACCCCGTTCACTTGTGCAGCTTCAAGCTCCGCGACCTTGCCTTTCAGCTCGGCCATTTCCGCACGCATGGCTGTCATCGCGGCCTCCCATGTCTCACTCCGCTGTCGCAACTCGTGCGTGAGGGTCCCCATCACCTCGACTCGGAGCTCTCCCATGCCGGCTTGGAGTTCTTGCACTTCGGCCAAGGACTCCTCCCTACCGGCTTCCGCTCCCTCAACGGTCTGGTGTAGATCGTCCACTATGGCCTGGACATCCATGACGGTCCCCTCTAGGATCGTCACCCGATTCTCTAGATCTCCCTTTGGTTCCCTCGAACACGAGACAGCACGGCTTTTCTTCGACCGGGGGGCCTTTACAGCGAGACGCCCACGATCATCATGATCATCACCCAGCATGACCGCAGCATCTGCTTGAGAATCAGCCATCGCAATAGGAACGGTTGCTCTGATACCACTTGTCACGGGTCGATCAATTTCGATCGATCCAACACCGTGCGGCCTTAGGATCGGTGATCCTAAGTAAGCCTTTTCGCTCACACACACGCACAACACAAAGAGTCGGAAGCACAAAGAGTGTGTATATTCACTTTGAGTGAGCTGAGCTCGAATGAGGGAGAGGGATCCCTCTTTATACAAGTTCGGGACTAATCTCGGCCGTGGATCGTCCCTCCGATCCAACGGTTGTGTTTGAATTCGTATCATCATTACAAGCTATTAGCAGGCCACTCGATGGCTACGTGCATGGGGAATCCGCCAAGGTGCAGGCACGAGTTAGAAGCAAGATCAGGGCAGCAGGGACGGATCAGGATCAGCATGGGCGTGTCAGGGCCGCCTGACATGGAATTAGTGAACAACTCCGGATTTGTGCAGGGGCTGGTCACGGATTGATCAGGGGCTGCTCGCTGGTCGTGCACGGCTCGTGCATGGGCAGATCAGATACGGATCATGGTTGATCGGCGGATCGGTCAGTCAACCGATCCGGGATTGATCAGGGGTCGATCAGTGGTCGACCATGGACTGATGCGGGACTTGGTTGGGGCAGGCATCGGTCAGGGCGTTCCCAGCTACGCCCTGGTGTGTGACACGACCGAGCATGGACGGTCTTGGACATGCTCGTCCGTTGGCCGTGTCACATGCATCAATTCAAGTGAGGTTCATGCGTGATGATTTCTACCAATCTTGCATCACCTAATTTCCATCGGAAAATATTTCAAAAGAATATTCTAATATGAACACATGAATACCATGGATATGTCAAATGAGAGATCTTTCGATTTGAAAGGACTTTTCACTCGTCCTCATTAAAATGGCTATTTCATCCTGTCCTTTGATGGAGGATTTTGACAATCACTCTATCTCACCATCATCATGTCAAACAAGGGTCTGAGCAATCTTGCAAGTGATATGACCTTACCAATCTGAGAGGTCTTTAACAGGGACCGTAATATAGGCTTGGTCAACGCTTAGCAAAGGAGACTCTTTGAGTCGAGGCTATTGAAAAATATGATATTCTGTCAACATCTCTAGGCTTACAAGTCAAGAAACATACGAAATGAAGCATAAATTGCCTTACTCGCACTTCTTCAAGCAATGCTTTCAAACATACGAACTTCTACATTAATTCAAGTGCCCTAATCTGAAGAGACTTTGCAAGGGACGTAACGTAGGCTTGGTTCATGGGCTGAGAAACGAAAGGATCATTAGGCTCAAAAAGTGTTAGGGGGTCAAAGTTGGTGATCATCTTGACATTTCCACCAATTTTCTCTTCCACCGTCGAAGATTTTCTTCACATCACAATTCCATTGATTGCAACATCTCAGCGTTTGAGTTTTTTTTTAGTACTGCCTTGTGGGGGATACAACTCAAGTGTTTGATTTTTCTTTTCTGGGCATTGGCCTTGCTTATTAGGCACACTGCTTTTTCATACCCCATTTTTTTTGCACTTACTTTCTTTGGACTCGCACAGCCTTCAACTTTTATCAGCATTGTAAACCATGCTACTTGAGTGGTTTGCTTTTCTTGCCTTGTCCTAATGTGGGGGATGATCACTAATTGGGTTTAATGTGAAATGAATTAATAGGCTCAAGTGGGCTATGCAATGGATAAAGTGTATAGGATAGAGAAAGAACCGCTCTTCGTCGTCCTAAGGCACTTAAATTAACACATAAGTTATAATGCGAAAGCAATACTCGAAGATTGATGCAAGTATGAATAAGAAAACTCCTATCATTCATTTCAAATTTGTCCCAATGTGGGATGATCCTTGACAGGGATAATTTAAAGAAGCTCTTCATGTGTGTGGGCTCAAAGGGCTAAACAATGGGTATACTTGTAGTGTTTCGGGTAGAAGAAGAAACTGCCTTTCATCACTTTGGTTAGCATACCCTTCGCGAGATCACCCTTTTCCTTGTAGACATGGAATTTTTTCCACACAACTCACTGGGGATTGGTGTATGAAACAGTGTATAGAATAAGGTTCGCCTTTCATCATTCCAAAGTATCCCATTTGACACATTGAATTTATCTCACACAATTCATCAATGAAAACATGCAATATTTGCAATAAATATGAACAATTCAACTTATTGAAACAATTTATTTATCTAAAAAATGTTTGCAATTCAAAACATGACACAGAAAATTCTATCATGGGTAATATTTCTTGACAACATCAAAATTCACTGGAGTAGAAAACTCACGACCATCCATTTCTGCCAGGATCAAAGCACCTCCAGGAAGCACCTTCTTCACTATATATGGACCACCGTAGTTTGGAGCAAGCTTGCCACCAAGATCCGAAAAATCGGCAACAGTTTCCTTAGAACAAGGTCATTTACCTCGAAATGTCTTGGTCTCACCTTTCGGTTGAAAGACCTAGCCACTCTCCGCTGATAAGTTTGGCCATGGCAAAGAGCCTTCAGTCTTCTTTCATCAATCAAATTTAACTGTTCAAGTCTTTGTTGCGTCCACTCTGCCTCAGACAACTTCATTTGGGATAAAACTCTTAGAGAAGGAATCTCCACTTCCACAGGCAGAACTGCTTCCATGCCATACACCAGAGCAAAAGGAGTTATCCCAATAGACGTACGGATTGATGTCTAGTACGCCATTAATGCGAAGGGTAACCTGTCATGCCAATCTCGATAATTCTCAGCTGTCTTAGCCAGAATCTTCTTAATATTCTTATTGGCTGCTTCAACAGCCCCGTTCATCTGAGGGCGGTAAGGAGATGAATTCAAATGCTTGATCTTGAACTCATTGAACAACTCATCGATAATTTTGTTGTTCAAATTTGTCCTGTTGTTAGTGATGATTGCTTCAGGGACGCCATAGCGAGCAATTATATCTCGTTTGATGAACTTCGCAACATTGCGAGCAGTGACACTTGCAAAAGACATAGCTTCAATCCATTTGGAGAAATAGTCTATCGCCACCAAAATGAATTGATGCCCATTGGAAGCCTTGGGATTGATTAGGCCAATCACATCAATACCTCACATCGAGAAAGGCCATAGCTCGGAAAACTGGTGCAGCTCAGTTGGAGGAACATTTATCCTATCACCATAGATCTGGCAACGATGACAACTTTGAACATGCTGAATACAATCACCCTCTAGTGTGAGCCAGTAGTAGCCTAATCTCATAATCTTCTTAGCCAACATGTGCCCATTCATATGAGGGCCACATACTCCTTCGTGCACTTCTTGCATGATTTGAGTGGCTTCGGTTGCATTTACACAATGCAACAAGACTAATCATAAGATGTCTTGTACAAACTTTTACCATCGATGAAGAATTTTGAGGCCATCTTCATGATATACTTTCTGTCAGCTGGAGTACTTCCTTCGAGGAATTCTTGTTTCTGAATGTAATTCATGATATCGTAATACCATGGCTTTCCATCTGATTCCTCAGTCATGATCATGCAATAAGCTGGCTTCGGTAGAACCTCTATTTTCAAAGGCTCCACTTCTAATCTGTTAGTGACTCGCAACATAGAAGCTAAAGTTGCGAGTGCATCTATGAATTGGTTGTGAGACCTCGATAAGTATTCAAATGAAACTTCATCGAATTCTTTGATTAGATCCTCTAGATACTCGTGATACGGGAGCAGCTTGGCATCTTTAGTCTTCCATTCACCTACAGTTTGTAGTATGATTAGCACAGAATCCCCGAATACTTTTAGCTTGGCCACACCCATCTCGATTGCGGCTTGAAGCCCAAAGATGCAAGCTTCATACTCAGCTACATTGTTAGTGCATGGGAAAATCAACTTCGCAGCTACTGGATGATGTTGTCCATCTAGGGATATCAAAACAGCCCCAGTGCCAGAACTAGACAAATTCACAGCTCCATCAAAGAACATTGTCCATGAGTCTTCATTTACACTCAAAACACGGTCATCTAAGAAACGATCATCTTCATTTGAGACTCCTAAATTCTCGGCCAATAGATCCGCAATCACTTGACCCTTAACCAACTTTTGTGGCATAAATTGAACATCAAATTTGGAAATTAAAATATGCATTTAGCCAATTTACCCACCAAAGCTGGTCGATCAAGTAAGTACTTGATGGGGTTGTTCTCAGTCACGAGGAATATCTGGTAATGCAATGTATACTGCCGCAATCTATGCAATACCCACACTAAGGCGGCACAAGTTTTTTCCACATCAGGATATTTCAATTCAGCTATCGTGAATTTTTTACTCAGATAATAAATGGCCTGTTCTTTTTTATTGACAGGACTTTCCTTAGCCAACATTGCACCTAATGATTCACTATGAATGGTGAGGTAGAGAATCAAAGGATGCCCCGGCGATGGCGGGATAAGCACCGGTGGATTCATCAAGTAATGCTTTATCCTATCGAATGCTTCTCGGCATTCATCATCCTAGTTGACTCGTGCATTCTTCTTTAGGAGCTTAAAGAATGGCTTGGCAGTTTCAGAAAGTTGGGAAATGAATTGAGCTATGTAATTTAATATTCCTAGAAGGCTCCAGACTTCTTTCACTATTGACGGAGGTTGCAACTCACATATAGCCTTAGCCTTGGATGGATCGATCTCAATCCCCTTACTGCTCACAATGAATCTGAGTAATGTACCGGATGTTGCTTCGAACACGCATTTAGCGGGGTTTAGACGAAGCTTGAATTCATGGAGTCGATCAAACAACTTCTTCAAGGTCTCGACGTGGCTTTTTCCAGGTCGAGTCTTTACAATCATATCATCAACATAGACTTCAATCTCTTGATGCATCATATCATGGAATAATGCTACCATGGCTTGCTGGTAGGTTGCTCTCGCGTTCTTGAGTCCAAACGGCATAACCTTATAATGAAAGGTTCCCCACGGGGTGATAAATGCAGTTTTCTCCTTGTCTTCCTCATTCATCCTTATCTGATCGTACCTAGAAAAACCATCCATAAATGAGAATAGTTCAAATCCGGTAGTACTATCGACAAGGACATCTATGTGAGGTAACGGGAAATCATCCTTCTGGCTGGCCTTGTTCAAATCCCGATAGTCGATACAAACCCGAACTCTACAGTCATTCTTCATCACCGGCACGATGTTAGCCACCCATTCGTGATATTGCGAGACTTCAATGAATCCCACTTTCAGAAGCTTCATCACTTCTTCCTCTATCTTCTTTGAGAGCTTGAGTTTAGTTCTCCGTAACCTCTGCTTCTTAGGTGGCATGTCCGGGTTAGTAGGTAAACAGTGCTCCACGATTGACGGGTCTAAACCAGGCATGTCAGCATAGGTCCATGCGAAGATGTCTTGATATTCATTCAGTAGCTGAATTTGGCGCTTAGCCTCATCTTTAAGGAGACTTGCCCCAACTTTCACCTCCTTGGCTTCTTCAGTGTCACCTAAATTAATAGTGACGGTATGCTCGGACGTAAGAGCCTTAGCTTTTTCATGTTGCTCCTAGCTACGTTGCACCTCAATGGAATCCTTGATCGAATCTTCGGGATCATCATTATCAGCACTTGCTGCATTGGAATGGACCATCTCCACACCTTTGCATGCTATATGATCATCCTTGAAACAGAATGTAGATAGATCAAAAAGACAAACGGGGTAAATCATATTTTATATTTTTGGAAGATTTTTTGAAAGATTTTTTTTTTTGAAAGATTTTTTTTGAAATTTTTATTTTAAAAACAATTGGAAAAACATTTTTTTTGACACAAGAAAGCAATGATGAAACTCAGGCCTCAGAATTCTCCTTGGATTTTTCATTTGTTATATTGGTTGGATATCATCACTGGGCTAGTTTGGTGTGCCTCATCATGCTCTCAAAATAAAGGTTATAATTTTATTGAAATTCATCAATCAATTACAATTTATTGAATGGAAAATGCAATTCAAGTCCTAAGAAGAAAGCGAAAAAGAAGAAACAAAAAACAATCCCTAGAAAGCAATAAAAATTCCCACGCAGGGGAATGTGTGAAAGTGATAAATAGGTTACTCTTGTGGGCCAGGGCCCATTTCTTCCAGAAGTTCTCCATCAATGGCTCATATGACGAGGTCATTGAATAGAATTGTGATTCCTTCGAAGGCGTGATCAGAATCCTCGGTCTTTGGAGGCGTCGGATCATCCATGCCATCCCATCCAGTTGGAATTATGGTGCGGAAGTCAATATAAGAGCTAGGAGGAGCCGAATACTTCACCATATAGTCGAATTTTCCACTTGGCTGCCCCAGAGCATCCATAACTTCCGCTTCATCTCTCATCATAATTGGAGGACCAGGGAACGTCCTGCGAATGTTTGGAGGTGGTAAATTTTGCCTCCCTCGCCCTTGTTCAGGTGGCAAGTTGTGCCTTCCCCATCCAAAACTTCCTCCACCTCTTCCATGGTACCCTAATCCAGCAGATCGGGACCTTTGAGGAGCTTCAATGGGGTTTCGAATACCCTGACCTCTTCTTCCAAGACCATGGCCAGGAATAAAGCCATTCCCAACCATCACCCTTCCAACTATAAGGGCAGCATTTGAAACTTCATGAGTGGGTGATGACGAATCTCGAGAAGCCTGTATAGTGGACACCAATTCAAATGAGTAGTAACTTGATTTGAATTCAACATCTGGCTCCACATAGGGGATGCCCGTCTCATGGTAAATTTGATGATCCTCCTCTCCATAGACAGTGACCAGCTTCCCTTTGATCACAAACTTCACAGATTGATGCAGACTTGAAGGTACCGCTCCAGCAGTGTGAATCCAGGGACGACCTAGCAGAAAATTAAATGCGGTAGGGATATCCATTACTTGAAAGGGGATATTGAAAACAACCGGTCCTATTTGCACATCGAGATGAATCCCTCCGAGCACCTCCTTCTTTGTGCCATCAAAAGCTCGCACAAAAGTCTTTGCAGCATGTATTTTGGACGGGTCTACCTTAAGGCGGTGAAGAGTGGCCAACGGACTTATATTTAGGGCAGACCCATTATCAATGAGCACTTGGGACACATGAGAAACCTTGTGCTTGACCAATATGTAGAGCGCTTTATTATGCCCCCTACCCTCAAGAGGGAATTCCTCATCAGAAAAAGCAATCATGTCCTTAAGAAGGACCGATCCCACAAAATTCTCCAACTTATCTGCCTCAACCGTTTCGGGTACATGAATTTCACTCAGTACCTTCATCAGCGACTTTTGATGCACAGAGGATGTTTGGAGGAGCTCGAGCAAAGAGATATGAGCGAGCATCTTTCGCAATTGCTCGACCACATTATACTCACTTGCTTTAATCACAGCCAGGAATTCCTTAACTTCTTCGTCAGTAATAGGCTTTGCGGGTTGAGCATCGGCTTGAGCATAAGTCCGACCAGACCTCGTAATGAGGTCAACATCTAGGTCATAGGACCAAGTCACTACTTTGTTGTCGTAATACTCATATGGTTGAGGTATCTCGATCAAAATCTCCTCATCAGATGCATCTTCTAGCGGGGGCATATCCGCGAGCGACGGATCTACTTCTTCCTTGCCATCTTCGAAAGCAGCCTGCTCCTCCTCCCAGTCAATAATGATGTGGAAAATGGTAGAAACTATGCAGTTATGGTCAGCATACATGATGGCACCGTTATCTACCATTTTGGCAACCCTTTCTCTCATCAGTGATAATGGAATGTCCTCATGACGTGGATAGTATCCAGCTCTCACTAGCCTATTATAAGCATACACCACATGCACCTTCGGGTTCTTGATTCGATCGTCAACATGTTCAAAGATAGCATTCACCCTATCCTCATGCTCGGGTAGAGGATTCTTCTTGACATTCGGTTGGGCAGTGTTGAAGGCAAACGCCTTGGTGTCCAGTAAGTTTTGGACCTTATGCTTCAAAGTCATGCATTCATCAGTCGAATGGCCTACTTCCACTATATGATACTCGCATTTCTTAGAGGGGTCGTAGTTAGAAAAATTTTCAGCATTGGGTCGCTTTGGCTCGTAAGATAGCAATTCCTTCTTTTGAAGGACCTTTAAGACCTGGGATAGAGAACTAGGAAGAGGAGTGAACTGCCTTTTAAAAAACTGTCGAGGCGCGGTTGGTCGGCCTCCGCCTTGTTGATTCTTAGGGACATGAACAATCGAAGGCTTGTCAGATTGTGTATATGCAGCGTTGACTTTTGTGCTAGGTTCTTTGTCTTTCTTCATGGTGAACCTTTTGCCTTGATGGGTCGGTTCAATGAACCATCCATCTCTTAGCCCAACTTCGATTTGTTCACCTATCGGGATAAGTTGGTTGAAGTTCTCAACGTACGTGCTAGCCATTTGGTTGTGAAACTCAAACGGGAGAGTCTTGATGAACAACTTCATCAGCTCTTTGTCAGTAGGCTCCAGAGTGACTTGAGCGGCCAGATTTCGCCACCTCACAGCATACTCCTGGAACGACTCCTTCTTCTTCTTCTCCATCCGCTCAAGATCCTCTTGGGAAGGTGCAATGTCCATGTTGAACTTACATTGCTTGAGGAATGCGTCAGTCACCTCATTCAAGGTGTCAAGGAGGTTTACATTCTTCATTATGTACCAGCTCAGTGCAGGCCCAGTCAAAATCGCATGGAATGATTGAATCATGAGGGGCTCATTTTTGACATATTGGGCCATGCGTACGTGGTACATCTGCAAATGAGCTTTTGGGCAGGAAGTACCATCGTATTTCTCGAACTCCGGCATTTTGAACTTTTTTGGCATCTTGACATTTTCATACACGGACAAGTCGAACGACAGTGAACTCTGTGACTCTTGCAATTGCTTCACTTTCTCCTCGAGTTTCGCAACGCACTCATCTTGCTCCGTCTTAGGGACGTTGTTAGGCTTAGCTTTTTCGGCTGTGATCAATGGTGGGTCATCTTCCAGCCCAGGCATGTCGTCATCAATCATTTGGGCATTGTTTGTCGGCTTTGAAACTACTATCTCGGGGAGAGTAGGTGCAGGAGTCGGATTCGCTTGGAGAGATTGGAATTGATCCGTCATAAACTGTATAGAAGCAAGCACTTGTTGGAGTTGAGTCTCCACAGCGGACATATGATCACGCATTTCAGTTTGGTCGGCCATTCTAGCTCTCAATCGCGTGATTATGGGCGAACGTGAGGGATCTGTTATCACCTAAATTGAGAAATGAACAAAAATAAGTAACCCATATGAAGTACGCCGGTCCATGACAAAGGTCTAACACTTTTATTCATTAATGAGATTTTTCTAACATTGACAATGTAAAAACTTTGAAGTGTCCTAAACAAATGAACTAGGAAAATAAATGACTCAACTTCCTAAACATTAATCTAGAAATAGCAAGATTGATTCAAGCACTTTATCTAGCTTGATCAATATACACTCGGGACGCCATTCGGTGCAATCGCTTGTTCTCCTCCTGAGCTTTTTTAGCAACTCTTTTGAGGCATTTATTCTCAGCATGATTGGTGATCTTCAGCGGCACCTCTAGTATCTTTGGAAGCAGCTCCTTTGGAATCTTATGTTGTTGAATGTACTTAGTCGAGGCATAGTACTTTCTTTCTTTACCCTTCAGCTCTTCCTCGGGCCATTTGAGTTTTCGTGGATGGCTTATGTCCCACATTGATTTGATAGTGAGAATAGAGTCTTCATGGTCTCGGTTTCCATCAACGAAGTTGACTTTGAGTGGATCTGCTTGTAACGTCGGAGGAAGCTCTTGCACGACCTGATTCTAACGAGTCACTCTAGTTGGATAGTACTCCAATGCTCTAGTGAATCCTAATAGAGGGATTGGGCCAACGCCTCCACATGTGAGTCTCGCCACACGGACTTGGAACCATTTAGCATGCCATAAGAAACCCTTGGAAGTTGGTTTTTTCATGAAAGCTAGCCACCTAGAATAATGGTAATCCGGTGCATGTTTTTGGTTGTTCTCAAATTTTATAATAGGGTGATTAGAATCACTAATATCATGTATAGTCATTAAACCACCAAATCCCTTTATATGAGAAAGAAACCAAATTTGCAAAAGCTCGGGAGAGGAACGGAAGGTCTTATCACCGCCTCCTTTAAATCGAGTGAGGGAGAGAAAGGTTTCAGCTAGAGTAGTGTTTATAAAATTTTTCCCTTCCAACACTTGCTTAAGTAAATGAGCCATCAAATGGTTAATAGCATTTTTGCAGTAAGGAAAGACTATGAACCCAAAGAAAGCTAAAAGGAAAATCCTACGCATTTGAAATGAAGTGCCATTTTCAAAACATTCTTTTAGAAAAGATAATGGGCAAGTATGGCGGTGAGCCTTCAAAACTTTTCTTATGTTGTCCTCTTTGATTCTTAAAAAATCAGATAAGGCCACAACGTGATCAATTCCAATAGGTGGACTAATCAATTCAGCTTTCAAAGATTTTTCCAGGGCAATGCTATATTCTTCCAAGGTGGGAGTGAGCTCATGCTTACCGCCAAAGATAAAGGTGGAAGTCTCAGGGCACCAACAGTGGGCGAGTGTTTGGATGATGCCGCCATGGATGTTGATACGCAGCAGTGGAAGTAGTCGAGCTATATGTGACTCTACAAATCGACAGGCATCTTGGTCTAACTTGCCCCACCAAGTGCTAAGCTCTTCCTTTGGAGAGAGAATAATTCGAATGTCCAGCATCCCCATTGTATATTGATCAAGACTCAAGACAATCCTAATGCCATGGACCGACAAAATAATGCAATAAAGTAAGTAAATTGCAAAGGCAAAAATTTAGATAACTTACTTTATCAATAAGGGGTAATCACATAGACATGCGCATGGGAAGTGGTTCGATTTCTAATCTATAAGGCTTATCAAGGTGAAGCCACAAGGGTGATCGGACTAGCCACGGGCTTGTGGACTATGTTGGATCCTCATGACTCCGGCTTGGTCAAAGAGCCGACCCGGGTTGCGGGCATGCGAACCGAGGTGGGTACTCTTGACACCATGAAAGAAACTTTGGGATTGAGATTGTCAACTCGTACCGCGAGCATGCGGTCGAAGTGGTATCCATCTCAATACCATCTTAAATGATCCTATGCGCCCAGGTCCGGCGGCAGGTTGTGTGTGCAAAAGTGTAGTGTAAATGCAAAGCATGCACAACAGTTTATAGCAAGCAACACTTCATATGTGCAAGTAAACCATTCATTCCTACACCTCCCTACAAAACAAGGGTTAGCAAACACTTTCCCTTATACCTCATAATCTGCATAAACATTTAACACCTTAAATGTTAGGGACATACTTGGAATTCTTGCTGCCAAATAGAAACTTTTTTCAAAAGAAAAGAAAAATTGGCCTAAGTCTACTAAGAGTTTCAACTCAAGCCCCCAGCGGAGTCGCCAAGCTGTTGCGGCCTAATTTTAGGTTGTGTACCCCGAAAAATCTGATTGCGACAAGTATGAAGTTTCTGGATCTCAACCTCCATTTCATATTACTATGCCTATATCTCCAAAAGGAGTTCCACTATCCTTGGATAGTTTGGGTCAGGTTCAGTTTGAGCACTAGTTTAAGCAAAGTGAGTCCGTGGAGTGTCTAAAAAAATAGGAACATCAACTTGAACACGTGCAATTTGTTCCTTATCCTGACTTGGTGTTTCTTCTTCAACATCATCTTAAGGGAAATGTGATGCAAAGACATCCTTAGCATCTACAGGAGATCGACTAATGCCGTCACTAGCAGTAGGTACTGGAGTTTTCTCATTCTCTCCCCCTATTTTGGTGCCTTCAGGTTGAGATGAGACTTCTCCTTCTTGTTCCTTTTCCTTTCCAGCGCTAGATCTCCTTTCTTGTTTAGTGTTCTTTCCTTCGGATGCGGCATTTTCCCTGTTGTCTTCAGTTTCGCCTGATAGAGGTATTGCATCAGAGTTTCCTTCAGAATCTTCATCTTCATTCTTCTTCTCTCCTGATTTTTCAGCATCACTTTCTTCTTCTTCTTCTTCACCTTCTTCTTCCACTTGTCCAGCCTATTCTTCTACTTGTTCTCCTTCTTCTTCTTCTGTCTCTTCAGAATTAGGATAACCTTGAAGATTTCGCAAGGCGAGCGCAGAAATTGTCAGATCATCCTTCTCTTCTTCATCCATTAGGAGGATAGACTTCTTTTTCTTTGAAGTCTTTTGGACAGCATTTTTTCCTTTTCGCTTTCTTGCAGTAGTAGATCCTTCCTTCATTCTGCTAGATGATTTCTTCTTTAAAAGATCAAGGGCCTTAGCCAGATCTTTAAGCCTCATTTTGGAAATCATCTTCATTCCTATCTCCATAGGAGGCAGAGTTCTTGAACGAAGTTGAGAGGGCAATTGGATCTGGAAGTGTCTGAACAGTCTTGTGATCAAGGCAGAGTAAGACAGTTGTCCTTTTTCTTTCATCATAGTCCTGTACATGTGCAAAATGATAGTGTGTGGCAGAGAAAAAGAAATTCCATTGCAAATTTCCCACATAATTTTTGCCTCAAATCTTGACACATCAGTTTTGGAGGCAGCCTTGGGTCTGATGCAATTGATGACAATCTTGTGCAGCAAGATGTTGGATGCTGGCAAATAAGAGTAAGTGATACTCCCACACGGTAGTCTATCCTTCACCAGAAATCGAGTGGCTTGGCTGATGGAAACATTAATAGGTTGAAAACCACTTCACTCAACACCTAAAATATCAGCCATAATATCCACATCCATAACAAATGCTCTTTCACAAACAGTGAACTGAATGTGAGTTTGATCTGGGAAGCATAGGTTGGAGTAAAAGTATGCTGTCAACTCAGGATAAGCTTCTATTGTTTCAGCACAAAATTTTTAAGTTGAAGATTGGCTAACCTTTCCCTCAAGTTAACCTTTATAGAGTCAAGGAAGTCAAAGTTGACTGTGCGAGGGTTTATCACCCCTTTGTTTAGCATTTGAGCATAAACCCTTTTATGCTATTTGGAACGAAAAAGCTTCGTTCTTTCTCCATGAATCTCAGCAGCCACACCCATCCGGGGTTGGAAATTCGTAAAAATTCTCTCATCATCATCATTGTTTTTAGGTTGACTTTCTGACCCAAAATGAGGATCAGAAGGAAAATTTACAAAAGCCTTTTCTCCTGTTCCTTTTGGTGCCACTCCTAATCTTTCCATAGTTTTCAAGAACAAAGTTTCGTTGCCATACCCATTGTCTTTTAGAAAATTAGTGATAAAGTTCATGGGACTGCCACCCTGTTTCAGAAAAGTGTAATGCTTGAAGAGTATCTTAGGCGTCATTACTCTAATAGGAACCACTTCTTGTTCAACTTCCTCATCTGCAGAATGACGAGGAGAACTATGCGGAGAATCTTCACTAGTAAGATTGAAGTGAGTTGGTCCTTCAGGCTTATTCCGAGGACCCTGACTTGCAATGTGAGAGGATTTCCGCTGGTGTGACATTGATGCAGACTTGGAGGATTTCGTTGACATATTCGAATGAAAGAAAGAAATAAACTTGCAGAGGATTTTTGAGAATAAAAAATCGAGAGAGAGTGAGGGATTCTGTATTAGGGTTTGGAAGAGATGTGCTCAAGGAAAATTTTCTGGGGTATTTAAAGAAAACGAAAAGAGGTAAATGAAACGTCACAAGGAATAATGCATTTTCAGAAGAATTTTAAAAAGGTAACTGCTAAAATTTGAAATCCCAAAATTAAGTAATAAAAAGTAATTTCTAAAAATAAAAAAGGCAAGCTGTGACATCCTGGAATTTCAATTCTGTTTTCAATTAAATAAATCGGGCCTTGCATCGACGCGCCTATAGTGCTATTCTCAGAGCTGGTCACTCCTGAGATAACTAGACTATTTGGGGAAGTCATTAAGGGATTTTAATGCAATAGACTTGGGAATTCGACCAGGAATCGACTACTCGATTGTGGTCATCTGCAGAGATCATTATGGCACAGTTAAAAGTCGATTAGAGATTGGAGATAGGTCGGTTTGACATAGATGTGTGGCTAAACGTGGGTGATTCCACCAAATTACAAAATTCTTGTCGACCGGTACTAGACTGATTTTTTTGTCGTTTTGGTACCCTGTGTCCGTATTTGAAACCTCGAGATTTTCATGACCAGCGAGAGTCGCTAATGTGTCGAAAAGGTTCATTGTGGCTCAAAGAAAATCGACCACGGGTCATTTGTACTAAAAATTTCTGAAAGCTACCAAGTAGGTTAGGTCACGCTAAAATCGTGTCTGATTGAAATTAACCGCGAATTTGAATCCGATTTCAGAAATTGAAAGTTCTGTCATGTCACGAGTCATTTTAGGAATGTCGACTCATCCTCCAAATATTTTTCTACAAACCGAGATTTTTGGTGAAAAGTCAATATAGGGCCGTTTTTGTCCAGAAAATTTAGGGGACCATTTTTTATTGCATTTTTGGGATGCAAGTTGGTTCTATTGATGAGGAAATATAACCAATTTGATCATGGACTCAATGGTGGAATTTATGGGAATCAAATTGGATTAATTCAAGGAGGAAATGGATGGAATTGATGTGTAAATGTGCAAATTCGTAGCCCCCCCTTGGACACCACTTTTGGACCACTTCCAAGGCTTCTAGAGGAAGCCAAGGGGCTGGAAAATGCTAAGGATAGAGCTGAGCCATGGTGGGACCTCTTCTAAAGGGACGAAAGGATAGAAAGAGAGAGAAGTGGCCCCCTCCAAGCAAGTTGTCCTCCTTCTCCTTCCTCATTGTCGACCCCCCTCCATTCTAGCAGTTTGAAGCTTCCAAAATTCCAGAAAACCGACCAGCAGCCTCCCCTTGCCCGTCGAGCAGCCCACCAAGTCGCCAGACTCCGGCCACGTCATCATCGCGCCACTCGCACCCCAACCATGCCTCCTGCTTGCCCGCATGTCTCTTGCCATCGTCCCTGTCCGTTCGCACGTCCAGAGGCCTCGTCCAGTCGCTTGGCCGCCGTGTGTTGTCGCCTGAAGCCGTCGGAAGCCCCGCCTACCTCCGCCTTGTCCCTACTACAGCCGTTGCTTCGTTCTTGCCCGTTTCCCGCCCAACCGGCCACCGTCCAGCCTTGTTCAACCCAAGACTAGAACCAAAACTCCTAGGTCTTCCTTGCACTATTTGGCCCGCTTTGGACCCTTTCTCGGCCTCGAAAGGTGCTCCCGTTTTAAAGTTTGTGGCTCGTCTCCGCGACCCCGTCAAAGTGAACCCGTCGAATTGTTAATCAAGTGAGTTTACTCACTAATCTCCACTTAGGGAGTTAATTATGCTTAAGGGTTGATTAGTTTAAGTTAAGCATGGATTAAGTGGTTAGTTAGAATAGATTAGCGATTTAATTAATCGTTATTGCATGTTAGGTGGTTAAAGTAGCATAATTAGAGCCTAGATAAGCTCTAGTATTTATCTAGTGAGGGTCGGGATTTTTCCGAGCTCGTTTCGGTATTTAATTAGGCTTTTTCAGCCTAAGTTGCATTTTTGGCATTTATTAATTAATTTTCTTAATTATTTAATTAATTATTATTTTCAGGAAATTAGACCGGGATAGCTGGTGACCGGAATTTCGTGCTGAGTGCAATGGTGTGGTTGGTTTATTTATTTAAGTGTTAATTTGTGCTGATTGAGTGAGATTTGTAATTTTGGGTATTTATCCAAAAATTGTGTGTTTTTTGTTTTTAATTAGAAAATACTAGGTGTCGGTTTACAACGCCAAAAACATGTTTATGGACCATTGGAATTAGTGGGATTTTGAAAAAGGGAAAATATTGTATTTTGATTAAGGTCGACCGTGTACCCACACACGATTATTTTTATCGGGTATGATAAAAATGGTGAAATTCTCAGTTGGTGAGAACAATATACTATATCAGCCTACGGGCCTTGATATGTTAGCTTAGCGTGAGCAGTATACTTTATCAGCTTAAAGTGAGCATCATGGGTATACTATATCAGCCTGCAGGCTTGGATATCTCAACTTAGAGTGAGTAGTATACCGGTATACTATATAGGCCTGAGGGCTTTGATATATCAGCTTAGCGCGAACAGTATACTTTATCAGCTTAGTGAGAGCTATATTACTTATCAGCTTAAAGCGAGCTATACTATCTATCTTCAACTTAGAGTGAGCAGTTCGGGATGTGATCGAACTTGATAGATAGTATTGAATGAGTTGACCCAGAGATGGTATTGATGACATGGAATCGACTGGGTCGATTGATCGATGATTCGATCCAATTTGATGACTTGAGTTGATTGGTTGAATATATAAATTGTATTGACTTGCAGGAAGGAACTGAGGCAAAGGTAAGCCCTCTGACCTGTGCTTGTGCTTAGGTAACCCTTAAGGCGTATCTTCTTCCTAGTCGGAGCTTAGGGGGTGAACTTGCTGAGATGTCATCTCACCCCGTTGTGGGATAACATTTACAGGTCCTTAGATGGCAGCTCCTCCTAAGCATTTTGGACAGCCGAAGAAGGTCACTGAGCATAAGTGTTTTATTCCGCTTCATGGAGACCCAAGGGGATGGGTATATGAACTCATGAAGTCCATGGTCTGGGTTGATGCGAGTCTACCCAAAAAAGTCCCCCATTAATACAGATCATGGTATTGTCAGGAGCGTAATTGACAGAGAGAGGGTCCCATACCAGAGTCTGAGGTCCCTATGTATGTATTGGAGATTGCTTTTGGGAAAGGCACGGCCGACCTTCCAGGTGGTTTAGTGATGGACTCGACCTTGTCAGACCCAGTCTCCGGTGTATTTTGAGGAGGACTCGAATGTTTGAGGACCTATAGCCTTTACCCCCCCTTTTTTTGTAGACACTGCATATAGATTGGCTAGTATTGTATATGACTTGATGTTATGTATATAAAGGTGTGTTGTGATTTTCGGTTTGAAAAATTGTGGCCTTACTTTTCTATCCCATCTTGTTGTTGTCTGGGGATTTATTTATTTGCTTCCACATGCACATTAAAATGAATAGGTTGGCAACGCGTCTTAGGATGTCGCAAATTTAATCGACCACAGAGGATGGGCATGCGCTCGGAGGATCAGGGCGTGACACAAGCGACGATTCAAATATAATCATACCTATTCAAATTTACATAATAAAAATGAAATACCTAGATTGAAGAAAATTTACGTATTGAAGTAGCTTCCTCAAGTTGAAGATCTGAGTCTGATCATCTTTAGCCTTTAATCGAGAGGAGAGACAATATTTAGCTTGCTGCGAATCGACTCAAATAAGCTCTTCTCTAGAGGTTTTGTGAAGATATTTGCCAATTGAATCTTTGAATCAATAAATTGAACCATAATATCGCCATTTTGGACATGACCCCTTATAAAATGACGACGAATCTCGATGTGCTTTGCTCTTGAATGAAGAATTGGGTTTCTAGTAAGGTTTATAGCACTAGTGTTGTCACATCTGATCTCTGTGCAAGATTCTTCTATTCCAAAGTCTCTTAGTTGTTGTCTTTTTTGGAAAAAAACTCCTTTGATGTTTTGAAGCTAACAAAACTTATCCAAAAGTCTATTATAAAGATTTCCAGACTTCTGTATCAAAGTTTGAAGATTGTGAGACTTTAATGTCAAAGTCTGTTCTACATTAGAAGTTTGCCCACACTGACGAATTCCAAACTGAACGCGATGAAGAACGAAGACAAAGTCAGACTCAAGATTATCTGCATTTCTTCAGAGCTTCAGTTTATTACAAGATATATATGGCTTACTGGTTGGGTTTAACACCTACGAGATTGGTTATCTTTATTGGAATCAATTTAGATACATCAAATCTTTTCAGAAGACAAGTAAATTTGGAAGGAATCTACTTATGGAAACCAAGATCCTAATTGTATGGGCGAACAGGATTGACGGGCTTTCATCACAATCTTCGAACAGCTCAAAGATCTCCTTGATTGATTCTATCCAATGGGTTGATTGGAAGAATTCCGTTGGAAAGTACTAACGGTCGAGAAGGCATGAAGGAGTATTTAAGGAGACATCTTTGGTCATTTGATAGAGTGCGTAAAAGAGAAAAAAATTCCAAAGTTTGAAACTTCCCAGTTTCTTGTTATTCCATATACTATGCTTAAGCTTGTACTCAAAAGAGAGAGAGACTTACAGTGTGACTTCGTGAGAGAGCAGTAGAGACTCTTCACTATGAAGTCGAGATCACAAGGTTGTAAATTCTCTTTTGATTCATAGTGGAATCTAGCCAGAAGGCTGTCAGTGAGGGAGAGTGGACGTGGCTTGATCTAAGCCGAACCACAATAAATTTTGTGTTCTTATTCTCTTCCCTAACTCCTTTACTTTGTTCGTAGTTCTATTTAATTGTTAAAGTCCAAACTCACTCAAAGTTTGTTGTTCTTCAGACTTAGTTTCAAAAACAATTTTTACTTTTCATGAAAATTTTTCTTCACACCTATTCACCCCCCTCCAAGTGTTCATACTAGCACTTTCAATTGGTATCATAGCTCGTGTGCATAATTATTGAAGTGTTTTACTTCTAAGCTAAAGATCCTCTATGGCTAGTATTTTGGCTCTAGGTTTGGTTGAAGGCCAGAGCAACACCAAACCTCCTTACTTCGATGGAAATGAGTACAATGTGTGGAAGAACAAGATGAAGGCATTTATCAGATCGAGAGATCCTCTGGAGTGGGATGTTGTTGAAAAAAGGATCACTCTTAAGGCAACATCAACCTCAGACAGAGGGAAAGAAGTTGTAGATGCTGACAAAACAACATAAGCTAAAATCACGAAGAGACAAGCTCTTGATGCTAAAGCTACCTACTCTTTATACTGTGCCTTATCTCCCACTGAGTATAACCGAATTTCTTCTTGTGAAATAGCAAAAAAAGTTTGGGATAGATTACATGTTACCTACGAAGGAACTGGCCGTGTGAAGGAAACCCAAATAAACATTATGCTTGGATAATATGAAGCCTTCAGAATGAAGCCTGGAGAATCTATTACTGATATGTTCAGTCGCTTTACAGAGATTGTGAATGGCCTAACTTATCAAGGACAACCAATTTCTGGACCAATGAAAGTCAATAAACTACCGGGTGGACTTTCAAAGGACTGGAATCATGTGAAGACCTCGATTAGAGAGACTCAAAGGATTATGCCTCTATTAGTAGATGAATTAATAGGCACACTTCAGTCGTACGAAGTGGAGTAGATCAATGATGAGGAAGATCCTAAAGGTAAGAAATTAATTGCTTTAAAGTCTAACATTGATTTTGATGATACAGATTCAGATGATGATATGGATGATGAGGAGCTGGCGCTTACGATCAAGAGATTCAGAAAGTTGAATAGAAAGGGAAGAAAATTCAACTGGAAGAAAGAAAGCACGCAAAATTTCCACAAGAAACCAACAGAAGAAAATGAAACTAGCAAGGATGTTATATGCTTCAATGCAATAAGAAGGGGGCATATCAGACCTAATTGTCCTTTGTTAAAGAAGAAGAAAGGAAAAACAAAGAAGTACAAAAAGGCACTCAAAGCATAAACTTGGAGTGACATAGAGTGTGAGGAAAGCGATGAAGAATATGCCAACATATGTCTGATGGCTCATTTCGACTCAGACTCAAAATCAGAAACAGATTCTGATTTAGATTCAGACGAAGAAATTGAGGTTAGTAATTTAAAAATTCTTGTCAAAGTCTCTAAGTACATAGATGAACTCTATCTTAGTCTTAAATCCTCTCTTAAAGGATTTCCGAATTAAAAAAGGGAAAATTCTAAGCTCAAACAATAGAAAGGTTCTTGGAAAGAAAAATTTGAAAATCTGAAAACAAGTTTTGATAATTTGAAAGAAAATTTTGATTCTGTTTCAAAGGAAAACATCATTTTGAAAAGAGATATTTCAAATATTACAAAAAGATTTTCAAAAGGATCTGAAAAAACTTGAGAAAATTCTTTCAGCTCAAATACCTTACTTTAACAAATCTAGTTTGGGTATGACTTCAGAAACTGTTCCATTAATTGATTTTCCTAAAGTAAAAGAAACACTTAAACAAATACTTGTAAATGCATTTTACAAAAATCACTTTCAAAGAGTTTTTAGAAAACCTGTTGGCCGTAGTGCACTCAAATGTTTGAAGTGTAACAGCTCAGAACATTTCGAGAAAGAATGTCCCAAAGTTTGGAGACCAATTAAGAAGGACTGGGCTAAGATTATTTTTAATACTAACTCTCATGGATCCAAGAAAATCTGGGTACCAAAGAAAGTTTGAGTTTTTCTTTTAATTACAGGTCACTATTAAAAGAAAGATCAAATGGTATTTGGATAGTGGTTGTTCGGGACATATGACAGGAGACTCAAGCTGCTTCATAAAGCTTGTTAGATTAAATGGTGGAAAAGTGTCTTTTGGAGGAAATAGCAAAGGAAAAATTGTAGGCTGTGGAATTGTGAAGATTGAAAGCCTGACTATCATAATGTTTCCTTGGTGGAAGGCTTGAACTACAATTTGCTAAGTATAAGTCAGCTTTGTGATACTAGTTTCAGAATAAACTTCTAAGAAGGCATTTGCTCTGGAACAAGTCAAGACTTTTCTCAATCTTTTACTGGTCGAAAGCATGACAACATATACTTTCTAGATGTAAACCCAGAAAGTTCTCAATGTCTTATTTCCATTCAAGATGAAGCAAGTTTGTGGCATCGAAAGCTTGGTCATGTTAATATGAAACATATTGCCAAGATTTCTTTTAAGAAGCTTGTTCAAGGACTTCATAATCTGGCTTACTAGAAGAATGAGTTATGCACATCTTGTGTCTTGGGAAAACAGATTAGAAGTTCATTTAAACTTGTGAATCAAGTTTCTACTAATCGAGCTTTGCAGCTTCTTCATATGGACCTTTTTGGATCAACCAGAACTCAGAGTATTGGTGGAAAGAACTATTACCTAGTAATCATGGATGATTACTCTCGCTTCACTTGGGTATACTTTCTGGCAAGTAAATCTGAAGCTTTCTCTTATTTCTCGAAGTTTGCGAAGAAGGTTCAGAATGAAAAATGATATGCTATTTCAAGCATACGAATTGACCATGGAGGTGAGTTTGAAAATCAAGACTTTGCGAAGTTATGTGATGAATCTGGTTTTTAGCATGTTTTCTCTTCTCCTCATACTCCGGAACAAAATGGGGTTGTGGAAATAAAGAACAGATCCTTATAGGAGATGGCCAGAACTTTTTAATAGAGAGCAAAATATCTTCTCGATTTTGGGCAGAAGTAGTCTCCACTACTTGCTATATTATCAATAGAGTTTTCTTGAGGTCTATTCTAGAGAAAACTCCTTATGAATTGTACAAAGGAAAGAAGCCGAATGTTTCCTACTTTCATTTCTTTGGCTGTAAATGCTTTATTTTGAAGAATGCAAATGATCGATCTTGAAAATTCGAGGAGAAATCAGACGAAGGAATCTTCCTGGGTTATTCGACTTCAAGCAAAGCTTACAGGGTTTTTAACAAGAAGACTCAATCTATGGAAGAATCTATGAACGTCAAGTTTCAAGATTATGTACAGAATCAACCAGATTAGACTCAACTTGAAGAGTTTGAACCCATTCCAGACTTTACAAAGTCTACTTCCCCCGAAGAGGTTCAGACTTCTGGAGAACAGCAATAAGCATATCAAGAAGATTCAAACGAAGCAGAGGGTCAACAGACTCTTAGACCAAATAGCAGCTGGAAGCACAAGTCAAGTCATCCTAAAGAACTCATCATTGGCAACATTGATGAAGAAATTCGCACCAGATCCAAAGGAAGAGAAGAGTCCAGCGCTTTAGCACTTGTTTCTGAGATAGAACCAAAAAGTGTAGACGAAGCCCTGTCTGATGAAAGCTGGATAGAAGTTATGCAGGAAGAACTCAGACAGTTCAGCATCAATGATGTATGGGAGTTGATTCCAAAACCTAAAGGTAAATCCGTGATTGGAACAAAGTGGGTTTTCAAGAACAAGATGGATGCGAGAGGAAAAGTGATTAGAAACAAAGCAAGACAAGTGGCGAAAGGATATACACAGGAAGAAGGAATAAACTATGATGAGACCTATGCATCAGTAGTGAGGTTAAAAGCAATTGGATTATTACTTGCTTTTGTTTGCTATAAAATTTCAGGTTATTTCAAATGGATGTCAAAAGTGCATTCCTCAATGGATTCATTCAAGAAGAAGTCTATGTGAAACAACCACAAGGATTTGAAGATTCAAGGAAACCAGACTCAGTCATAGACTGAAAAAGGCCTTGTATAGACTAAAGCAAGCACCTCGAGCATGGTATGAAATGTTGAATAAGTTTCTAACTCAAAATGGTTTTAAAAAGGGAAAGGTTGATACTACCTTGTTTATAAAGAAAGAAGGAAAATATTTTTTGCTGGTACAAATTTATGTAGATGATATAATCTTTGGATCCCCTAACAAAAATCTATGTAAGAAATTCTCTAGATCTATGCAAGATGAGTTCGAAATGAGCATGATGGGTGAATTAACTTTCTTTTGGGATTGCAAGTGAGACAATCGAAGAAAGATATTTTCATTCATCAAGAGAAATATGCAAGAAATCTCATCAAGAAGTTTGGGTTGGAGAATAGTAAGAAGACAAAGACACCAATGTCAAGCTCTTTGAAACTGGACAAGGATGAAGGAGGGAAGAAAGTAAATCAGAAGCTATACAGAAGCATGATTGGTTCTCTTCTTTACCTTACTGCTTCTAGACCCGACATTTTATTTAGTGTTTGTATCTGTGCTAGATTTCAGTTTGATCCTAGAGAATCTCATTTAAGTGCTGCAAAATGCATCATTAAATATGTTGCGACTTCTCCAAAGCTAGGTCTGTGGTATCCAAAAGAAGGAGACTTCACTCTACTTGGATATTTAGACGTTGATTTAGCCGGTTGCAAAGTTGATAGGAAGAACACATCTGGCACTTGTCAATTGCTGAGAAATATGCTGGTATCTTGGTTCTCAAGGAAGCAAAGTATTGTGGCATTATCAACAGCAAAATCATAGTATGTTGCTCTAGGGAGTTGTTGCTCTCAAATCTTATGGATAAGACAACAACTAAGAGACTTTAGGATTGAAGAATCGTGCACCGAGATCAAATGTGACAACACCAGTGCTATTAATCTCACCAAGAACCCAATTCTTCATTCTAGGGCGAAGCATATAGAGATTCGACACAATTTCATAAGAGATCATGTACAAAATGGGGAGATTTTGATTCAGTTCATTACTTCGAAGAATCAACTAGTAGACATCTTTACGAAGCCTCTGGAGAAAAGTTTATTTGAGTCTATTCGCACCAAATTGAATATTATATCTCCTACAGTTTAAAGTCTGAAGATAGTCAGACTTGGACTTTCTCGAAGCTACATCAGGAAGAGAATGTCTCAAATCCAGGTATTTTAATTTTTTGGAATGAAAAGGTACGATTATTTGAATCGTTGCTTGCCTTATTTATTTTTAGAAATTATTATTTTAGTGATAATTTTTGGATTTTGAATTTTTGGAAGTTACTTTTTTTGAAAATTGTTCTGAAAAGGCATTTTATTGTGATGCTTCAAATACCCTTTTCATTATCTTTATAAACTGTCGAGTTTTTCTTTCAAGCACATCACTTCAAAACCCTAGAATCTAGACTCTCTTCTCCCTTGACTTTCTCTCAAGATATCTCTGCAAGTTACCATCTTTTCTACACTTGAACCTGTCTATGAAATCCTCCTAGCTTGCAAACATATCTTACCAAAGAAAATCCTCTCGGATTGCAGAAAAAGGCCTCGAAATGTGCCTGAAGGGCATACACATTTTGATTTGACTGAAGAAGAAGACTCTCCACAGATGTCTCCACAGCGCAATCCTTAGAACTCTCCGCGCCAACCATTGGAAGAGGAAGTCGAACAAGATGCAGTTCCTCCCTGGACTTTAACCCCCCAGGTTCTTTATAAACATTATGGTTATCTGAAAATGGGTGGTACTCCAATGACTTTTATTACTGATTTTCTATGAGGACATGGGCATATAAACAAAACAGTATTTTTAAGAACAATGGAATGCTTAGGAATAGCACTGAAAGGAGCGGTAGATGAAGCTTTTCTTAACTTTCCTGCTGATCCTAGGTTTAACTCTTATAATTAGCTTGAAAGTAAAGACGATGATGAACAGATGTTTTCGAACTTTCAACAAAGCAAGTCACTTCTTTGTTAGAATCATCTTCCTCTGTTGATTTGTTTTGAAACCTTTGAAAGCTTTGTTTCTTCCAATTGAATTTCCTTCCTTTTCTGTTCAACTTTCTGAATCTCTTTATCATGAGCGCCAATTCTTCATCATCTAGATCTTCTTCAAAGTTTGTAGCATCAGAATAGTCATTAGACTTTAAGGCAATAGATTTCTTACCTTTTGAATCATCCTCTTCGTTGGTTTGTTCCACTTCATAAGATTGAAGAGTCCCAACTAGTTCGTCTACAGAGAGTGGAGCAATCCTCTGCGTCTCTCTTATTGAGGTTTTTATGTAATTCCAGTCTTTAGAGAGTCCTCGTAGGAGTTTGTTGACCTTCATATGTCTTGAGATTGGATGTCCCCGATATTCAAGACCATTCACAATTTCAGTAAAAGCGACTAAACATGTCGGTTATTGATTCTCCCGATCTCATCTTAAAGACTTCATATTATCCCAAAAGTATATTGATCCTCGTTTCTTTCACACGATCGGTTCCTTCATAGGTAATGTGAAGCCTATCCCGGACTTTTTTGCTGTATCACAAGAAGATATTCTATTATACTCGTAGGGGATAAAGCACAATATAAGGAGTAAATAGCTTTGGCGTCAAGAGTCTGTCTCTTGGTGATTTCTTCTTGAGTCGAAGAGTGGGATCGGCGGCTTCTTTTCCTCTCTCGATTCGATGCGCACGGAATGATTCCTTTATCAACCACTTCCCATTCCAAAGGATCTTTCGATCTTAGGAATGCATTCATCTTATTTTTCCATATCTTTGTAGTCTTTTCCATCAAAGTATGGAGGTGCAGTATTGCTTTGACCTTCAACCAACCTTGTAGGCAACATACTAGCCATAGATCTTTTACTCAGAAGTAAAGACACTTCTTATGAACGAGTACACAAAGCTCCGATACCAATTGTTAGGACTAGAAATAGCACCTAGAGGGGGGTGAATAGGTGATTAAAGCAATTTTAACAATTTAATCCGAATGAGAGATTAATGGATTTAAACCAACAATCGCAGCAAATGAAAGTAATAAAAGATAAAAGGTTTAGGGATAGAGAATCAAGACTCCAGATTTATAGTGGTTCGGCTTAGACCAAGCCTACGTCCACTCTCCCGCACGGACAGCCCTTACTGGATTTCACTAAGAATCAAAAAGAGTGATTACAATTTCACGCTCTTGAGTCCACAGTGTAGACACTTTACTACACTTCCTCAAGGTCTCACCACAATATGATCTCTCTTTTGATTACATATAACGCTCGAAGAATATGATCGCAAAATAGAAAAGGAGATTCAGACTTTGGAATTTTTCTATTCGACACCCTTCAACAACCTGGAGCATCTCTCTTATATACTTCTTCATGCCTTCTATACCGTTGGCACCTTCCAAAGAAGTTCTTCCAATTAACCCATTGGACAGAATCAATTAGAGAGATCTCGAGCTCTTTAAGGTAAGTGTTAATAGCCCATCAATCCTGCTTGCCCATACAATCAGGATCTTGGTTTCCATAAGTAGATCCTTCCAAATATAAGTTGCGAAATCTTTAGAGAATCTATACACATTCGAATACGAAAGTAAGATCTTCTAGTGCTGAATCCAGTAGAAAGATATTCTCTAGCCGTTAGAATAAAAACCATATAAGATCAGAATAGAAGATGGTCCGGAGACTGTTCATGAGAGTAGACTTTGAAACATGAGTCTTGCTAGCTTCAGACTTTGATCTTCGGACTTTGCCGGATGAGAGTCTGTAAGTCTTCGACTAGACGAGGAAAATGTTTTGTCAACTTCAAAATACTTGAAGAGAATTTATCCAACACTGAGAAACCACTGGACAGAGAAGGAGGAAATAGAGAAGAAATAGAGCAAGAAGAAGAAGAAGAAACAAAGAAGGAAGGAGCAGAAAGAGAAGATGAAAGAGCAGGAGGAGGAGATGAAGAAGGTCATTTTGAAAAAAAAAAGGCTGAGGATGACTCTCATGAGGAGACAATTGCAATCTTATTTGAAGACTCAGAAGCAACTAGGATTGGACCTATAGGAGTACACACAGAAACAGAAACAGAAATAAAACATCATCACTCTTGTTTTAAAAATGAGAAGACTCAAGAAGAAGGAATCCCCTCTCCACCTGTAGGCACAGAAACAGGGCAAGCTCGTGAGAGAACAAAGACTTCTTCTCCACATTTTGCGAGTGATGGTATAAGTCAATCTCCTGCCAATCCAGAAGATGTCTATGTTTCTCAATTTCCTGAAGCTAACATTGAAGAATCTACTCTGAGTCATGGGACAAGACAAGTTGATGTTCCCTGAACTCTCAACTCTCCATGAATTCAATTTGCTGAAGCTAGTGCGCAGACTGAACTGAATGCTGACTATCCAAGGATGATAGAACTTCTTTTAGAGGTAAAGGCTCAACAATATGCTATGGAGATTGAGATCCAAAAGATCCACATTGCCTTGCAATCAACTTCTGATTTTCACACTGCAAAAGTATATTCTTTAGATACTCATGTATAGACTTTGAATTAGCAAGTTTCTCAGACTGTGGTCAAGAATGATGAGACTGTTCAGATGCTCAAGACTGTTCAAACTAAAGTCCATAATGTTCATTGCCAATGCCAGAAGGTTGAAGAGGCAGTGCAGTCTATGGGGAATTTCCAACTAGTTTGAGTTCCCAAACAGCCATATTTTCATTCATCTTTTATTTATTTTGACTTTCTCCACTTTTTGCTATTGACAAAAAGGGGGAGAATACGTGCAGACTTGACTTGAACTTTTGCAGATTTGATTTTGACTTTGTTTTGAACACTTATTCTGCGGAGATCTTTGTAGTAATGATCTTTATGGATGTGGATGTTTTAAATCTTGTCTTTATCTAATTTTTGCAAGAACATGTTTTCTGTGATTACAAAATTGATGCTATCCAGATCCTTAACTATTTATTTTTATAAGATATAATGTACTGCTAAAGAGTTGTTTTGCAGGATATAAATCTTTAAATCTGTAGGGAAGTTTTGTCACCATAAAAAAAGGGGGAGACTGTTGGAGAAAACTCCTTTGATGTTTTGAAGCTGACAAAACTTATCCAAAAGTATATTCTGAAGATTTCCAGACTTTTGTGTCAAAGTCTGAAGACTGCCAGACTTTAATGTCAAAGTTTGTTCTACATCAAAAGTCTACCCACACTGACGAATTCCAAACTGAATGCGATGAAGAATGAAGACGAAGTCAGACTCAAGATTATCTTTATTTCTTTAGAGCTTCAGTTAATTACAAGATATATATGGCTTACTGGTTGGGTTTGACATCTACGAGATTGGTTATCTTTATTGGAATCAATTTAGATACATCAAACAACTCGAAGATCTCCTTGATTGATTCTGTCCAACGGGTTGATTGGAAGAATTCCTTTGGAAAGTGCTAACAGTCGAGAAGGCATGAATGAGTATTTAAGGAGACATCTCCAGTCATTTGATAGAATGCGTAAAAGAGAAATTCCAAAGTATGAAGCTTCCCAGTTTCTTGTTATTCCATATACTATGCTTAAGCTTGTACTCAAAAGAGAAAGAGACTTACAGTGTGACTTCGTGAGAGAGCAGTAAAGACTCTTCACTGTGAAGTCGAGATCACAAGATTGTAAATTCTCTTTTGATTCATAATGGAATCCAACCAGAAGGCTGTCAGCGTGGGAGAGTGGACGTAGGCTTGATCTAAGCCAAACTACTATAAATTTTGTGTTCTTATTCTCTTTCCTAAACTCCTTTACTTTGTTCATAGTTCTATTTAACTGTTAAAGTCCAAACTCGCTTAAAGTCTGTTGTTCTTCAGACTCAGTTTCAAAAACAATTTTTACTTTTCACGAAAATTTTTCTTCACACCTATTCACCCCCCTCTAGGTGTTCATACTAGCACTTTCAGTCTTATTCATAGAATTTGAGAACAACAACTCCCAAGAGCAACATATTCTGCTTCTGTTGTAGATAATGCCATCGTACTTCGCTTCCTTGAGAACTAGGATACCAGCGTTTGTCCCAACAGTTGACAAGTGCCAGATGTGCTCTTTCTGTCGACTCTACAACTGGCTAAATTAGCGTCAGAATAACCAAGTAGAGTAAAGTCTCATTGTTTTGGATACCATAGACCCAGTTTTGGAAAGGTTGCAACATATTTTATGATGCTTTTAACAGCACTCAAATGAGATTCTTTTGGATCAAACTGAAATCTAGCACATATGCATATGCTGAATAAAATGTCAAGTCTAGAAGTTGTGAGATAGAGAAGAGAACCAATCATGCTTCTATATAGTTTCTGATCTACTTTGTTTCCTCCTTCATTCTTGTCCAGTTTTGAAGAGCTTGACATAGGAGTTTCTGTCTTCTTACAATTTTCTATTCCAAATTTCTTGATAAGATCTTTGGCATACTTCTCTTGGTGAATGAATATACCTTTATTTGATTGTCTAACTTCAATCCTAGAAAGAAGGTCAATTCACCCATCATGCTCATTTCAAATTCATCCTGCATAGATCTTGAAAATTTCTTGTATAGATTTTTATTATGATAACAAAAAATTATATCATCTACATAAATCTGTATAAACAAAAAATCTTTTCATTCTCTTTTTATAAACAGAGTAGTATCAACTTTTCCTTTTCAAAGCCATTTTGAGTTAAAAACTTACTCAACCTTTCATACCAAGCTCATGGTGCTTGCTTTTGACTATACAATGCCTTTTTTTAATCTGTAGATAGAGTATGATTTTCTTGGATCTTCAAATCTCGGTGGTTGTTCTATATAGACTTCTTCTTGAATGAATCTATTAAGGAAAACACTTTTGACATCCATCTGGAATAACCTGAAATTTTGAAAATAGGCAAAAGCAAGTAATAATCTAATTGCTTCTAACCTTGCTACTAGTGCATAGGTCTCGTTATAGTCTATCCATTCTTCCTGTGTGTATCTTTTTGCCACAAGCCTTGCTTTGTTTTTAATTACTTTACCTTTCTCATCCATCTTGTTTATGAAGACCCATTTTGTTCTAATTACAGATTTCCCTTTGGTTTTAGAATAAGTTCCCACACATCATTGATGCTGAATTGTTTGAGTTCTTCTTGCATAGCTTCTTTCCAACTTTCATCAGACAATGCTTCTTCTACTCCTTTTGGTTATATCTCAAAAACAAGTGCTAGAGCATTGGAGTCTTCTCTTCCTTTTGATCTGGTATGAATTCCTTCATCAATTTTGCCAATGATGAGTTCTTTGGGATGACTTGACTTGTGCTTCTAGTTGCTATTTGGCTTGAGAGTCTATTGATCCTCTATTCCGTTTGAATATTCTTGTTCTACTTGTTGCTATACTCCAGAAGTTTGAACCTCTTCGAGGGATATAGACCTTATTAAGTTTGGAACTGGTTAAGATTCTTTATGTTGAATTTGATCTGGTTGATTTTGCACATAATCCTGAAACTTGACGTTCATAGATTCTTCTTGTTAAAGACCCTGCAAGCTTTGCTTGATGTCGAATAGCCAAGAAAAGTCCCTTCATTTGATTTTTCCTCGAATTTTCTAGATCGATTATTTGCATTCTTCAAAATAAAGCATTTACAACAAAAAACATGAAAGTATGAGACATTTGGCTTCTTTCCTTTATATACCTCATAGGGAGTCTTCTCTAGGATAGGCCTTAAGAATACATTGTTGATAATGTAACAGGCAGTAGAAACTGCTTTTGCCCAAAATCGAGAGGATATTTTGCTTTCTATTAATAGAGTTCTAGCCATCTCCTATAAAGATCTGTTTTTCCTTTCCACAACCCCATTTTGTTTTGGAGTGTATGGAGAAGAAAAAACATGCTAAAAACCAGATTCATCACAGAAGTTTGCAAAATCCTAATTTTCAAACTCACCTCCATGGTCTATTCTTATGCTTTAAATAACATAACCTTTCTTATTATGGACTTTCTTGGCAAATTTTGAAAAATATGAAAAAATCTCAAACTTGCTTGCCAGAAAGAATACCCAAGTGAAACATGAATAATCATCCATGATTACTAAACAATATTTCTTTCCGCCAAAGACTCTGAGTTCTTGTTGGTCCAAAAAGATCCATATGGAAAAGCTGCAAGGCTCGATTGGTGGAGACTTGATTTAATGGTTTAAAAGAGCTTCTGACTTGTTTTTCTTAGACACAGGGAGTGCATAATTCAGTCTTCTAATAACCCATATTAGGAAGCCCTTGAACCAGCTTCTTAGAAGAAACTTTGGCAATCTACTTCATATTTACATGACCAAGCTTCCGATGCCAGAGACTTGCTTCATCTTGAATAGAAATAAGGCACTATGAATTTTCTGAATTTACGTCCAGAAGATATATGTTGCCATGCCTTCGCCCGATAAAGGATCGAGAGAAATCTTGACTTATTCCAGAACAAATGCCTTCTTGAAAGTTTATTCCGAACCCTGTATCACAAAGCTAACTTATGCTTAGAAGATTGTAGTTTAATCCTTTCACTAGGGAAACATTATTGATAGTTAGACTTCCAATCTTCATGGTTCCATATCCTATAATCTTCCCTTTGCTGTTTCCTCCAAAAGAAACTTTTATTCCATTTAGTCTATCAAGCTTTATGAAGCAGCTTGAGTCTCCTATCATATGCCTCGAACAACCACTATCCAAATACCATTTTACTTTTATTTTAATAGTGACCTGCAGTTAAAAGAAAAACTCAAACTTTCCTTGGTACCCAGATTTTCTTGGGTCTAGGAGAGTTAGTGTTAAAAATAGTTTTTGCCCAATCTTTCTTAATTGGTCTCCAAACTTTGGGACATTCATTCTCAAAATGTTCTGAGTTATTACATGTAGAGCATTTGAGAGCATTCCGGTCAACATGTTTTACAAACACTTTTTGAAAATAATTTTTGTGAAAGGCCTTTGCAGGTTTTTGTTTAAGTCTCTCTTTTACTTTAGGAAAATAAATTAAAGGAACATTTTTAGAATTCATACCCAAACCGGATTTGTTGAAATATGGTATTTGAGCTATAACAAATTTCTCTAATTTTTCTGATTCTTTTGAAAACCTTTTTGAAATATCTGAAATCTCTCTTTTTAAAACAACATTCTCTTTTGAAAGAGAATAAGAATTTTCTTTCAAATTATCGAAGCTTCTTTTTAGACTTTCAAACTTTTCTTTCCAAGAAACTTCATGTTGCCTGAGTTTAGAATTCTCATTTTTCAGTTCAAAGATCCTTTTAAGAGAGGATTTAAGATTGAGGCAAAGTTCATATATATATATATATATATATAGACTTTAACAGGAATTTCTGAGTGACTAACCTCGATTTCTTTGTCAAAGTCTAAATTAGTGTCTGTCTCTGATTCTAAGTCTGACTCTAAGTGAGCCATTAGACATATGTTAGCGAATTCCTCTTTGCTTTCTTCACATTCGGTGTCACTCCAGGTTTCTGCTTTAAGAGCTTTCTTGTACTTCTCAAATTTTCCTTTATTCTTTTTCAACAAAGGATAGTTTGGTATGATATGCTCCTTTTTCTTACACTCGAAGCATATAACATTGTTAGTTTCAATGTCCTCCGTTGGTCTCTTCTGAGAATTCTACATGCTTTGCTTCTTCCAATTCAATCTTCTTCCCTTTCTATTCAGTTTTCTGAATTTCTTTATCATAAGGGCCATCTCTTCATCGTCCATATCATCATCTAAATCTGTATCATCATAATCAACATTAGATTTTAAAGTAATTGATTTCTTACCTTTAGGATCTTCCTTATCATTGATCTGCTCCATTTCATATGATTGAAGCATGCCTATCAGTTCGTCAACTGATAGAGGCATGATCCTCTGAGTTTCTTTAATTGAAGTTTTCACATGATTCCAGTCCTTTGAAAGTCCACGCAGTAGTTTATTGATTTTCATTAGTCTAGAAATTGGTTGACCTTGATAAGTCAGGCCATTCACAATTTTTGTAAAGTGACTAAACATATCAGAGATAGATTCTCCAGGCTTCATTTTGAAGGCTTCATATTGTCCAAGCAAAATGTTTATTTTTGTTTCTTTGACATAGTCGGTCCCCTCATAGGTAACATGTAATCTGTCCCAAACTTCTTTTATTGTTTCATAAGAAGAAATTTAGTTATATTTGGTGGAAGACAAAGCACAATATAAAGAATAAATTGCTTTCGCATCAAGAGCCCATCTTTTGATAATTTCAGCTTGTGTGGATTCATCAGCATCTTTCTCAATCACTTCTTTCCCTTTATTTGAAGTTGATGTTGCCTTGGGATTGATTCCTTTTTCATCAACATCCCACTCCAGAGGATCTCTAGATATGAGAAATGCCTTCATTTTGTTCTTCCACATGTTGTATTCTTTTCCATCAAAATAAGGAGGTCAGGTGTTGCTTTGTCCTTCAACCAATCTTGGAGCCAGAACACAAAGCTCTAATACTAATTGAAAGCGCTAGTATAAACACCTAGAGGGGGGGTGAATAGGTGTGAAAACAGTTTTTATGAAATCCAGTAAAAATGCTTTACTTTTAAACATAGTCTAATGAACAGTAGACTTTGAAGAGCACTTCAGAGTCTTAAAAGATATTTCAAAACACAACAAATAAAGTAAAGGATTTCAGGGAAGAGAAAATGAACACGAGATTTATAGCGGTTCAGCTTAGATTAAGCCTACGTCCACTCTCCCACGTTGACAGCCTTTTGGCTGGATTCCACTATGAAACGAAAGAGAATTATAGTCTTATGATCTTGATTTCTCAGTGAAGAGTTTCCACTACTCTCACAAAGTCACACTTTTGAGTTTCTCTCTCTTTTGAATACAAGTTTAATCATTATATGATGAAGAACAAGTGACTCAGAAGTTTCAGACTTTGGAATTCTTCTTTCATGCTCTCTATCGAATGACTTGAAAAACCTCCTTAAATACTCCTCAATGCCTTTTCAATTGTTGGCACTTTCCAGAGGAATTCTTCCAATCAACCCATTGGACATAATCAATTAAGGAGATCTCGAGCCGTTTGAAGATTGAGATGAAAGCCCGATGATCTTGGTCGCCCATACAATCAGAATCTTGGTTTCCATAAGTAGATTCTTTCTAAATATAACTTGCCTTCCAAAAACGATTTTTCCGTTCCGTGATTGATTCCAATGAAGATAACCAAAATGGTAAGTAAGATTTCCAACCAGAAAGCCAGATATATCCTGTTCGTATTGAAGCCTTGAAGGAAGAAAAATAATCTTGAGTCTAATTATATCTTCGTTCTTCACTTGCGTTCAGTCTGGGTCTTCGTTAGAGTGGGGCAGACTTCTGATGTAGGATAAACTTTGAAAGAGTTACATAGAAGTCTCGTATTCCTCAGAATAGAACTTAGAAAAGTTTTGTTAGCTTTAAAACCTAATGGGAGTTTTCTCTAACAGCCTTAACAATAACCTTGCACTCTTGGCTCAGCCCACACCCGTGCCGTCCTAGCTATTCGAGCCTCCTCGATTTGCTTTGAATTGTCAGAGAATAGGGCGTGAACTCGGGACTTTCCGACCATCGTCCAACCCGCGACAACATTTTGCACTCAAAGCAAATAGATTGTCCCCCATTCAATGCTACGTAGGTCGATTGTTGCTCAGCGGGGTTGAATTCCTCGGATTTCCACGGTTTCCGTTAGTTTCATATGAATATTCTTGATAATTGACGATTTCAGATAACATATATAGCTAACATTATTGAGTTTTATGGTTTATTGAGTTTGTGAATGTGTTATTGAGGTGTTGGTTATTGAGACTTATGTGTATTTGAGGTTGAATAACACATGTCGTGGATGAAATCTGGGGACAAATCTATTTTGAGGTTCGGGTCACTATAGACCCACAAATTTGTCAATTTTATACCGGTTTATGTAGTACGAATTTCATGAGGCTTTCTTCATGAAAGTTTCACATTGTACTTTGTTTTATAACATACTTTAATTTAGGGTATTTTGGACTTCATATGATGATTTTATATTTGAAAAACATACGAGTCCCAAATCTGTTTTTCAAACATGACCCTTATCCGGTTTCGATTTTCCATAGAATTTTTGACAAGAAATTTGGACAAGTGTTCTTCATGAAAATTGTCTATTTTAATTTTGCAATCAGCCCCTATTTTTAACCCAACTTACACAAATTATTGAGGGTCGTGTAAGCTGAACTAGGTTTTGGGCTCTTCACAAAAAATGTTCCTCGGGTCTCATCCACATTGTGTTAAAGTTTTGTAATTTTTAGAACTAATTTACTTGGTGAATGCTGGTGATTTATAAAGGAGTGCAAATTGCCCTCTTAGGGTCAATTTTGGCATTTTGAATAAATTCTTTTTGGTAACTTGTCTTTTTAAATTGGTAGTGCCTACTAACTATTTTGTACCATTTTTATGATTTACAATTGGATAAAGTGCCACCCTGTGCATTGTTCCTTGTGACAACTATGCCCTAGGTATTAGTAGGGATGCTTGGAGGAATAATTGGGTTCCTCCGGATGCTTGGGGGTATAACATAGTTGTCTCAGATGTCCTCGCGATGCTGGATGGGTATGAGATGCCCGGGAGTGATAGGGTTCCCCAGAAGATGGTGGTAGTTGAATTCATAGCAAATATGATTATTGACCTTTTTAGATTCCACTTTGAGATTTACTAGTGTACCGGTTTCAAAGGAAATATTTTCCTACCTCTTCTTTGATTTTGAAAGAGGTTCTCAGGCAAATTGATTTTAAATTGATTTCATATATTTCATATTTGGAGTTCTCTCGTATGTGTAGTAATTGATTTATGCAGTATAGATTGGTTGACAATTTGCTTGTTGAGTTTTATGCTCACTCGTGATTGACTATTCTCATTCAAATTAGTAGCTATGTTGAACCCACTTGCTTCCCCCACGATTAGATATGGTGGCCTAGTGGACTTTACATGGCACCAGACCAAGTTCAAAGATCTTGACTTCCCCAACTCCGTTTTCGCCAAGGTCATCTCGATCTTGATGATAGAGATAGGAGCACCTACCAACCCTGTGCTCAAGGGTTTCATTGCCATCTACGCTCGAGTCGGTGGGCGTTTGGTAGGACCATTTCCACTTCTGGGGGGCGATAGGCTTAGGGATAGTGACTATTAGAGAAGACTCCTTATTGTTTTGAAGCTGACAAAACCTTTCAAAATTGTCTAGTCTAAAGGGTTGTAGACTCAGGTGTTATAGTCTGAAGAACTAAAGACTCTTTTGTCAAAGTCTGAAGACTGTTAAACTTTAAACTCAAAGTCTGACTTCATTGACAGATTCCAAACCGACGAGAGAAGACTTATCGGATGCAAGTTTATCTTCAAGGATTCGATTTGTACGATTTATGGAAGATCTTACAATTGGAGATAGCACATCGTGATAAATTATTCTTATTGGAATCAATTCGGATAATCAGATCTTTTGAAAGGCGAAGTATATTTGGAAGGTTCTACTTATGGAAACCAAGATCCTGATTGTATGGGCGAGCAGGATTGATGGACTATCATCACATTCCTTAAATGACTCGAGATCTCCTTGATTGATTCTGTCCAACGGGTAGATTGGAGGAACTCCTTTGGAAAGTGCCAACGGTTGTAGAGGCATGGAGGAGTATATAAGGAAGACTCTCAAGTTGTTCGAGTGTGTGCGTGAAAGAAAATTTTCAAAGTCTGAAGCTCTTAGTTCTTTGCTATTTCAATCATTGAGCTTATCTTGTACTCAAAAGAGAGAACAAACATTTGTGAGACTTTGAAAGAGTGTAGTAGAGTTTCTACACTATGAAGTTGAGGACGTGAGACTGTAAATTCTCTTTTTATTCATAGTGAAATCCAGCCAGTGGGCTGTCAATGCGGGAGAGTGCACGTAAGCTTGGTCTAAGCCGAACCACTATAAACCTTGTGTTTCGATTCTCTTTCTTTGAACTCCTTACCATAATTCGTAACTTTATATAACTGCTTGTAGTCATTTACATCTTCAGTTTATTATCTTTTAAAGACGATTTGATTTATTAAGTCTTGCAAAAATTTCTTTTAACACCTATTCACCCCTCTCTAGGTGTTCGGACTAGCCCTAACAATTGGTATAAGAGCTTGTGTGCTCATTTTATTTAGGTGTTTTTACTTCTGAGTTAAAGATCTATGACTAGTATTTTGGCACATGGTTTGGTTGAAGGCCAGAGCAACACCATACCTCCTTACTTTGATGGAAAGGAATACAATGTGTGGAAAAACAAGATGAAGGCATTCCTGAGATCGAAAGATCCCTTGGAATGGGATGTGGTAGAAAAAGGAATCGTTCCCAAAGCTACATCAACCTTAGAAAGAGGAAAGGAAGTTATAGATGCTGGCAAGATGACACAAGCAGACATAACTAAGAGACAAGCTCTCGATGCTAAAGCTATCTACTCCTTATATTGTGCTTTATCTCCTACTAAGTATAACATAATTTCATCTTGTGAAATAGTAAAAGAAATCTGGGACAAGTTGCATGTTACTTATGAAGGAACTAATTGAGTTAAAGAAACAAAAATCAACATACTACTCGGACAGTATGAAGCCAGGAGAATCCATCACTGACATGTTTAGTTGTTTCACAGAGATTGTAAATGGTCTAGCATATCATGGATAGCCAATCTCAGGGCCGATGAAAGTCAATAAATTGCTGCATGGACTCTCCAAAGATTGGAATCACATTAAGATTTCGATAAGAGAAACAGATAGGATCATGCCTTTGTCAGTAGATGAATTAGTTGGCACACTTCAATCATATGAAGTGGAGCAAATCAATGAAGAAGAAGATCCCAAAGGTAAGAAGTCGATTGCCTTAAAATCTAACGATGATTTTGATGATATAGATTCAGAAGACGACTTGGACAATGAAGAACTTGCACTCATGAGGGTTCGGGAAGTTGAACAGGAAATGAAGAAGATTTAACTGGAAGAAGCAAAGCACTTAGAGATTTCAGAAGAAATCAAATGAAGACAATGAGACAGACAAAGAAGTGATTTGCTTTGAATGCAAGAAAAAATGGCATATTAGACCCAATTGTCCTCTATTGAAGAAAAAGAAGGGAAATACAAATAAATTCAAAAAGGCTCTCAAAGTAGAGACATGTAGCGATACTGAATACGAAGAAAGTGAAGATGAATATGCTAACATATGTCTAATGGAAAAATCAGAATCAGACTCAGACTCTGAAACAGATCCAGACTTAGACTCAAATGAGGAAATCGAGGTTAGTAATTTTAAAATTCTTGTTAAAGTCTCAAAGTATATATATGAACTCTATCTCAGTCTCAAAACATCTCTTAAAAGGATTTCCGAGCTAAAAAGGGAGAATTCTAAACTGAAGCAACATGAAGTTTCTTGGAAAGAAAAGTTTGAAAATCTAAACAAAAGTTTTGATGATTTAAAGGAAAATGCAGATTCTCTTTCGAAGGAGAATATTTTCTTGAAAGAAGACATTTCAAATATATCAAAGAGGTTTTCAAAAGGATTTGAGAAGTTAGAAAAGATTCTTTATGTGCAAAGATCCTATTTTAACAAATCTGGTTTGGGTATGATACCAGAAACTATTCTTTTAATTGATTTCCCAAAAGTAAAGGAAAGAATTAAACAAAGACCTACAAAAACACTTTACAAAAATCATTTTCAAAGAGTTTTTGTAAAACATATTGGCCAAAGTGCTCTCAAATGTTCAAAGTGTAACAGCTCAGAACATTTCGAGAAAGAATGTCTTAAAGTTTGAAGACCTATTAAGAAGGATTGGGTAGAGACTATGTTTAAAACTAACTCTTCTGGACCCAAGAAAATCTGAGTATCAAAGAAAGTTTGAGTTCTCTTTGTAATTGCAGGTCACTATCAAGAAAAAGATCAAGTGGTATTTGGATAGTGGCTGTTCGAGACACATGACTGAAGATTCAAGTTGTTTCATTAAGCTTGTGCAAATAAATGGTGGAAAAGTTTTCTTTGGTGGAAACAACAAATGAAGAATTGTTGGATGTGGAACTGTGAAAATTGGAAGTCTCACAATCAACAATGTCTCCTTGGTGGAAGGTTTGAATCACTATCTACTCAGCATTAGTCAACTATGCGACACTGGATTCAAAATCAATTTCCAAAAGGGAATTTGTTCAAGAACTAGTAAAGATTTTTCTCAATCTTTTATTGGATGAAGACATGGGAATATTTATCTTCTGGACATAAAACCAGAAAGTTCTCAGTGTCTAATTTCCATTCAAGATGAAGCAAATCTTTGGCATCGAAAGCTTGGCCATGTCAATATGAAATAGATTGCCAAGATCTCTTCTAAGAAACTCGTTCTTGGACTTCCTAGTCTGACTTATCAAAAGTCTGATTTATGTACACCATGTATTTTGGGAAAACAGGTTAGAAGCTCTTTTAAGCCTATAAATCAAGTTTCTACTAATCGTGTTTTGCAACTTTTGCATATGGATCTCTTTGGACCAACCATAACTCCAAGCATTGGTGGAAAGAGATACTGTCTAGTAATCGTGGATGATGATTCTTGATTCACTTGGGTTTACTTCCTGGCAAGTAAGTCTGAAACATTTTCTCACTTTTTAAAGTTTTTCAAGAAAGTTCAAAATGAGAAAGGTTATGTTATTTCAAGCATACGGACAAACCATGGAGGTGAGTTTCAAAATCAAGACTTTGCTAAATTTTGTGATGAATCTGGTTTCCAGTATGTTTTCTCTTCTCCATATACTCTAGAACAAAATGGAGTTGTGGAAAGAAAGAATAGATCTTTGCAGGAGATGGCAAGAACCCTTTTAATTAAAAGCAATATTTCTTCTCGTTTTTGGGTTGAAATAGTTTCTATAGCTTGTTATATTATTAACAGAGTATTTTTAAGGCCAATTCTAGAGAAAATTCCTTATGAAGTATTTAAAGGGAAAAAACCAAATGTTTATTATTTTCATGTGTTTGGTTGTAAGTGTTTTGTTTTAAAAATGCAAATGATCGAATTGGTAAGTTTGAGGAAAAATCAGACGAAGGAATTTTCCTTGGCTACTCAACTTCAAGCAAAACCTACAGAGTATTCAACAAGAAGACTCAATCTATGGAAGAATCTATGAACGTCAAATTCCAAGACTCTATGCAAAATCAACTGAATCAGACTCAACTTGAAGAATCTAAACCTACTCTAGACCTTACAAAGTCTACCTCCCCTGAAGTGGTTTAGACTTCTGAAGATCAACAACGAACAAAAATTGTAGATTCAGCTGGAGTAGAAGATCAGGAGACTATCAGACCAACCAGTAACTGGAAGCATAAGTCTAGTCATCCCAAAGAACTCATCATCAGCAACGTCGATGAAGGGATTCGCACCAGATCCAAAAGGCAAGAAGAGTCTAGCGCTTTAGCACTTATTTCTAAGATAGAACCCAAAATGATGTGGGCATCGAGCCATATTGAGGAGGAGGTGCTAGGGACCCATTGTCTATTCCTACTAGTTTGATTACTCGAGCGCGGGCCAAGCAATTTAGGCAAGCTGTTGGCATCATGGTTCGTGATCTTTGGCGTGGAGATGACCTTGGATCAAATCATGAAGAATCTTGGAAATCTTGGCGTAATCTTTGGTGTGGAGATGACCTTGGATCGAATCTTGAAGAATCATGGAAATCTTGTCGCAATTTAATTATCTGGTCTTCAAATATTTGAGTAAGTCAAATATATATATATATATATTCTTGGTTAGGTATATTCTAGAATATTACGTATTAGATTTCTAGGGTTGGTTTTAGGGTTTGTGTGGCGGCTAAAAGGCCTATATTAAGGATTGGCCGACTTTCTTTGGGGGACAGATATATTTTTGAGGAAAAGTTGAGAGGTTCTCTTCTACTGTTCTTTTGAGAACTTGACCTTATTAAAATTCTCTTGTGGCGGTCGATTCAACTTATCGAGCGGGATAGCGAATTCTTTCTCTCGTGACATCTATAACGTTGGTTGATTGACACGCGTTCGTCAACAGGTCACGTTCATACCGAGGTTGCCAATCACAGGTTTGATTGGAGGTTGAGGTTCGCAATTCGCACCATCCAGGCCTTCGTAGAATGATCTTTCCGCAACGATTCACATCATTTGGTATCAGAGCTTCCTTCTACAAGGTCTATTTATCTTTAATTTTCTATTTATATTCAGCAATTTGAGATTTATTGAGCTAGGGTTTCGGTTCCAGCCAATTTAGGGATCTGATTGGTTTTGTGCTTCCATACATAGTTGTTTGCTATTAGTTTTAATTTTTTTTCCTAGCATCTTAAATTGTATCTGAGTTCATAAAAAAAAAGAGAGAGAAAGTTCTTCAAAAAAAAAAAAAGAAGAGAAAGAAAACACACAAAAAAAAAGTGTGCAAGAGAAAAAAAAAAACAGATTTGGCAAAAAAAAAAATAGCCGAACAAAAAAAAAAAAAAAAAAGGCGACTCATTTGTTAGTGGACCGAATTGAAACAAAATCAGTAGTGATTTGCGTTTCAATTGGAATTTTGAAATTTGTACTTGTTGGTTTGAAATTGTTACTTGCTGAAACAAAATCAGCAGTCATCTAATCTTGTTTGATTAGTTTGATTGATTGTCGTGAGGGGGCTGAGAGACGGGTTTTGAGTCCAATAAAGAGCTTATGAAAAGAGAATACAAGAGGGAAAAGGTAAGAGTGTGTAAGCATTATTGAGGGTGGAAAAAGCCTAGACTTGAATTAAACACGAGGGGAGTGACAAACACCTTGAGAGAAACACGTGAGGGAGCGATTGGTGAGGATTTTTGTGACTAACGTTTACTTGCAGGTCTAAAATATGTCGCGTGAAGAAAGCGTGAATCAAAGGGAGGTTGACTCCATACGAAGGGATGAAGCACTCGTGGAAAGCATCCAGCAATTGAGGGCCGTAGTGGAGGAGCTTAGTGGCCGAATGATGGGGAATGGTATGAGGGTTGATGGTGACCAAGAGCTACCCTGGGGAAGGCCGCAACATCAGCGAGACGCCTCTAGAACACGACCGAGAAGGCGGTGGCATTATGATAATGATAAGGCCGACATGGAGGATGATCGAGATGCTCGATTTGGAAGGTGGAATGGAGCCCGAGGGTTTAGACCCCGAGAAGATAATGAACTTGGCAATATCAAGATGAAGATTCATTCTTTCCAAGGGAAGAATGATCTCGATGCGTATCTAGAGTGGGAGAAACGCATGGAGATGGTATTTGATTGCCAACGATACTCCGAGCTCAAAAAGGTAAAAATTGCAGCTGTTGAATTTACTGATTATGCTATAATTTGGCGGGATCAACTTGTGACTAGTAGGAGGCGCAATGGTGAAAGACCGATAGAAACGTGGGATGAGATGAAGGCGATGATGAGGAGGCGTTTTGTACTAAGTCACTACCAACGAGATTTGTTTCAAAAGTTACAAAATCTCACACAAGACAATAAGAGCGTGGAAGAGTATCACAAGGAGATGGAGATTGCCATGATCTGTGCTAATGTGGTGGAGGATCGTGAGGCCATAATGTCAAGATTTTTGAGTGGTTTGAGCCGAGACATAGCAAGGGTGGCGGAGCTGCAACATTATGTTGAATTGGAGGAATTGGTGGACAAAGCCATCAAAGTTGAGCGGCAATTAAAGTTGGACCGAAATTACAAGAGTGGAGGAGGTTCAAATCAGAATTGGAGATCCAATTGGAAAAGAGATGAGAAGCCAAATTGGAGAGGAAACAACACCAAAACCGAAACCTCAAAGGAGAAGGAGAGGGACGGTAAAGTTGGAATGAATCCGGCTTTAGGTAAAACCGAAAACCCTAACACTAGAACTCGTGAGATTAAATGTTTTAAGTGTTTGGGTAGGGGTCATATGACAAATCAATGCCCTAATAGGAGGGTGATGATCATGACTGGACATGGTGTTATTGAGTCCGAAAGTGAAAGGGAAGAAGAGGATGATGAGATGCCACCGTTGGAGGATTGTAGTGATGGAGAAATAGCTATCAAAGGAGACTTATTGGTGGTTAGGCATTCTCTTAGTGTGCAAGTAAAGGAGGAGGAGCATCATCAACAAAGAGATAACTTGGTTCATACAAGATGTGTGGTGAATGGTAAGATTTGTAGTTTGATAATTGATGGAGGTAGTTGTGCAAATGTGGCAAGTTGTATTATGGTGGATAAGTTGGGTTTGAAGACGACAAAGCACCCTAAGCCTTATAGACTTCAATGGTTAAATGATAGTGGAGAGGTGAAAGTGTGGCACCCCTCGACGGCCCCCGAACCGTTAGTGTTGCCACAGTCTGCTTACCTTTCACTTGGCCTGATAATATAATGCTCTGATACCAAGGAATTTCACGTTAATTCATAAATCCTGGGGGTTTACATCTTTTAGATTGGTCCCTACGCAATTTACATAGCGGAAGCACATCCATCAACTCCCCTTTCACAAATTAAAATGATGCACACCTACTAAACATTTTATAAGTTAAAGCAAAGCACTTTTATTTACTTAAACTAGATGGACATCATTCATTGGTACATCAAAATGCCATAGTCTTCTATACTTGGCTATACTTCAAAAGATGACCGACATCTTTTCCAATAGTCGTATACTTAAAGTCCATCGATTAGTGTTGGCATCTAAAAGTTCCTTTCTTTGCTATCCGCCTCCTCGCGGTCATATCCAACCACTCAGTCCATTTACTGGTGGTGGTGATAGCAGAGGCATCTTATCTAGTTTGAAATGTTAGTCCCCAAAAGGGGTGAGTACAACCACTCAGCAGTAAAGATCCATCAAACTACATAATGCAACAAGCAAGACAACCAAGGTATCACAAGCAAAGCACATATCATTCATGCACTCAAGCATACATCACCATGTAGTCATGCATATATCTCCATGAGATCCATTCAATGCCTTGGTGATCACACTTCCAAAAATCATGCAATACCAATTCAAGTTCAAAGACAATTTATACACAAGGCCATGTACACACATGCACATGATTCAATTTCCATATTGATTTTTCAAAAGGATCTCATTGTTCTTTCAGGGACCAGTGTTTGCATCCCTCATATTGCTTGCACCCAACTTGGCATCGTGAGGAACCTTCGGCACACACCTCCGGGCATCTCGAAACTCCCGAAGACATCCGGCACATACCTCCGGGCATTTGGCACACACACTACGGGCATCCCGACACTCCCGGGGCATCGTCGGCTCACACCTCCGACGGTATTATCATCATCAAAATGCATATTCACATATATATCTCATTTTCAAATTAACATTTGATGCAATAATGTCAGAGGTTTAAACCAGCCTTTTTGATGTTATGTGATATGCCAAATGTCACCATATATGCAGTACAAATAACAACCCAAGATATCATATCTCATAGAGCAATTCATTTGTTTTTGAAAATAGAACAATTTTCGGATAAAACAGAATGCACTTCTTTAATAACAATTCTGGAAAAATTAGTAAACGGTCTTAATAAATTCTGAAAATTTGACATGTTATAGACGAGACCTAGAGGAAAATATTTCATGAAGAACACCACATCAAAAGAACTTCATACAAATTGGTACGGTCTATGCATCACAGCCTTTAAAATTTCAGAACATCACCCTTGCACAGTTTCATACACAAATTCGGTATAAAGCCTAAATCAGCTCCGAAAATTCTGAAATTTTGATATGTTATAGAAAACACCTAGAGGTAAATATTTCATGAAGAAATCAAAATCAAATACATTCTAGATTAAGAGCTACAGTCGATTTAATTCTCCCTGTTATCGGTACAGTTTTCCAGATTAACCCCTTTCAAGGAAAATTCATTTCATCGACCTAAACATGTCCGTTTCTTCTCAATTTTCAGTATGTTATTCCTCCGAATGTCATATACAACTTTCATCAAGGACACCAGATCAAATTTCAATCATATGATTTTATAAAATTCACAGAATCACACTAGGTCAACATAACGTTTTCCAGATCCAATTTCTTCAAAGAAAAATGGTTTCACCGACCTATACTTGTTCATTTTATCTCAATTTTTGATATGTTAAACGTCAAGAAGTCCTCTACAACTTTTATCAAGAAGTCTAAGTGAGATTCCAACTGAAATGTTGCTTTACAGTTCACGAAATTGCCAAGGGTCAGCACAACAATTTCCAGATCTAGTTTCTTCAAAGAAAAATCATTTCACTAACCAATACTTGTCCGTTTTATCTCAAATTTTAGTATGTTACTCCTCAAGATGTCCTCTATAACTTTCATCAAGAGCATGAAGTGAGATTTCGACTAGATACCCACCTAAAATTCACGGAACAGCAAGGGGTCAGACTGTTTTTACATGCAACAGCTTGATGGTTCTAGGAAAACCAACATTACTCACTCGAAATTTGCATCTAACACCACAACCCAAGCATTTCTAACACCCATCTCACTTCACATACAACCCTAGCAAGCAAAATGTAGGCTAACGGACTCTACTTGCCTCTAATTCCTTAGCTTGACAGCAAGCAAAACTGAAAGCTTGGGCTTGGCTCAACGGCGATGAAGACCGGCGGCGACGCCGGCGGCAGCTCGAGCACGGGCACAAGCGGTCTCTTCTTCCTCACACCGTGCACTCACTCTCTGCTCGCATCTCTCTCTCTCGCTCAAAATTCTATTGGGTTCACTCTCTTTCTTCACCATCAAAACCGAGCTAATAATTCCCTCAAAATTAATTAGACTAATGATGATATTTGCATGTAGGGGTTTCGGTGGATGCATCAGAGATGGATAGGTGGGTGGGAACGTGGCTTGCATGCTGTCCCAGACGCTCTCTTCGCTGGCCACCGAAGAGGGAGAGAGAAACGTGGATCCTTGGCGTGGCTTCTTCGACCGAAGAGAAGCCGTTCTTCTGCGTTGATTGCATGAGTCAACAGAGGAATCCCGCTGGCAGCATGCGCACAAGGCAGCTAGAGGAACATGGCCTTCGACCGAATACCCCCTTCCACGTTACTTCTTCCATGCATGAGCGTAGCCGCTGCATGCTTCAAGTTTTCCTCCTGTATTTTATGATTGACACGTCTTGGTCAATCTGTCAAACTTTGGGACTTCGGCTTGCTGAGTAGGGTAGAAAACGTGGCTGCCATTCAGTTCCTCTCAGTCAACAACTCTTCGTTTGTTGACCATTGTGGGACGTGACTTCCTCATTTGCCGTTCGAGGGTGATGGAGCAATGTGGCTACGGTTTCATGAGTCAACTCCTTCCAATTTGTTGACTCTTGCTAGACGTATGCATGGAGAATGCATGGGCTCTTCACAAAAGAGAATAAATGTACGTGAAATTGTAGGGTGAAATCTTCAGCATTTTTCTTCGAAATCCTCACGTACACATGGGGTCAGAAGTAACTAGCATGAATAATTCACTTGACTTGGTACGAATGTGAATGAATGTGAGTCGAAGATGGCTTGCATGGAAAATGTTGTGGACGTACGCATGGCCGTTGCGTGCTACAGGCCTTTGGCTCGGTTCATTGCGAGGCCACTCGGGGTTAATATCGAACGTGCATGGCCGTGCATGGGAGTTTCTCTCCGAAAGTTGATGTTTTGGAACGACGGGTGGTGATGAAACAATGGCCTAATGTTATACCGACGATGTCGATGACAAAATAATGTTCGCAAGTGGTGCCAATGACACAGTCTGTCGATACTCTCGTCGACTCGTGATGAGTCCTTACTTATTCGAGGTCTGACGAAAACCCGGATGCCACAGAAAGTGTCGAAGCAAGTTCGAATCTCATTTGAGATAGGGAGATACAAGGACGAGGTAGAGTGTGATGTTGTACCTATGCAAGCGGGTCATATCTTACTTGGAAGACCATGGCAATATGATCGAAAGGTACATCATGATGGGTTTACTAATCGTTATTCATTAGTGATGAATCAAAAGACTTATACCTTGGTACCAATGACACCTAGTGAGGTGTATCAAGATCAATTAAAGTTACAACGAGAAGTCGAGAGAGAGAGAAAAAGGTGAGAAATCCGAGGGCTTGCATGGTGTGTCTGAGACGCAAGGAAAAGGAGAGGCCGAGAGGAGAATTGTGGTAAAAACCGAGGGAAAGGAAGAGAGGAAAGAAAATAGGCAAAAGAATTTTTATGCAAAATCAAGTGATGTGAGCAGAGCTTTAGTTCTAGACCGACTGATGCTTGTACTTTTGTATAAGGAGGTTTTGTTTTCTACTAACGATCTTGACCCAAGTTTGCCTAGTCCTATTGTGTCTTTATCGCAGGAATTTGAGATGTCTTTCCCGATGAACTTCCTGCAAGGGTTACCATAAATTCGAGGCATTGAACATCAAATTGACTTGATTCCTGGTGCGCCATTACCTAACCGACCCGCATATCGAAGCAATCCCAAGGAGACAAAAGAACTTTAATGGCAAGTTAGTGAACTATTGGAGCGAGGTATGTGAGAGAGAGTCTTAGCCCATGTGCTGTCCCTATTTTGTTGGTGCCAAAGAAGGATGAAACTTGATGAATGTGTGTCGATTGCTGAGCAATTAATAACATTATGGTAAAGTATTGACATCCTATTCCTAGGTTAGATGACGTGTTGGATGAGTTGCATGGTTCTTGCATTTTCACTAAGATCGATTTGAAAAGTGGCTATCATCAAATTAGGATGAAAGAAGGTGATGAATGGAAAACTGCATTTAAGACCAAGTATGGATTGTATGAGTGGTTAGTCATGCCATTTGGATTAACTAATGCACCGAGCACATTTATGCGACTTATGAATCATGTTTTATGTGCTTTTATTGGTGGATTTGTGGTTGTCTATTTCGATGACATCTTGATATATAGTTGAAGCCCTAATGACCATATTGAGCATGTGCGAGCTATCTTGCAGGTTTTAAGGGCCAAGCAATTATTCGCTAATCTAAAGAAGTGCTCTTTTGTTACTAACAAATTAGTATTTCTAGGATTTGTTGTTAGTGCTGATGGTATACAGGTTCATGAAGAGAAGGTCAAAGCAATTCATGAATGGCCAACGCCTAAGACCGTAGGAGAGGTGCGTAGCTTTCATGGATTGGCGAGTTTTTATCGGCGATTTGTGAGAAATTTCAGCACCATTGCCACACCTTTGACCGAGGTTATCAAAAAGCACGTGGGTTTCGCATGGGGAGAAGAGCAAGAGAAAGCATTTAATTTGCTAAATGATAAGTTGACTAATGCTCCTTTGTTATCTTTGCTGAATTTCAGTGCTACTTTTGAAATAGAATGCGATGCTTCTGGTATAGGAATTAGAGCTGTGTTGATGCAAGGAGGGCATCCCATAGCTTATTTTAGCGAGAAATTGAGTGGAGCAACATTGAATTATCCTACCTATGATAAGGAGATGTATGCTTTAGTGCGAGCTTTGGAGACTTGGCAACACTATCTATGGCCGAAGGAGTTTGTAATCCACGCTGACCACGAGACCATGAAGTACTTGAAAGGGCAGCATAAGTTGAATAAAAGACATGCCAAATGGATGGAGTTCATCGAGACTTTTCCATATGTGATCAAGTACAAGAAAGGTAAGGAGAATGTGGTAGCCGATGCACTTTCTCGAAGGTATGCGATTCTAACTATTTTAGAAGCAAAGTGTTTAGGTTTTGAGCATATCAAGGGCTTATATACTGATGATGATGACTTTGGGAGAGTATTTGAAGCATGTGAACATACTGCATTTGATCAATTCTATAGACGTGAAGGTTATCTTTTTTGTGAAAACAAATTATGTTTGCCTAAGTATTCTTTGCGTGAATTGTTGGTGCGAGAAGCGCATAGTGGCGGTTTAATGGGGCATTTTGGCATTAATAAGACTTATGAAGTGCTGCATGAACAATTTTATTGGCCACATATGAAGAGAGATGTCACACGTGTTTGTGAGAGATGCATTGCTTGTAAGCAATCGAAGTCTACAACTAAACCGCATGGCTTGTATACACCATTACCTATTCCAACGCACCTTTGGACTGATATTTCTATGGATTTTGTGTTAGGATTGCCTAGGTCTAAGTATGGTAGAGATTCTATTTATGTGGTTGTTGATTGGTTTTCAAAGATGGCTCATTATAGACCTTGTCATAAAATTGATGATGCATCTTATGTTGTTGATTTGTTCTTTAGGGAGGTTGTATGCTTGCATGGCATGCCTAGATCGATTGTTTCAGATCGAGATTCTAAATTTCTTAGCTATTTTTGGAAAATATTGTGGAAAAAACTAGGAACACGGTTGTAATTTTCTATTACTTGTCATCCAAAGACCGATGGTCAAACCGAGGTAGTTAATAGAACTTTAGGGGTATTGTTGCATGCTATTATTAAAAAGAACAAAAAATCTTGGGAAGATTGTCTACCACATGTTGAGTTTGCATATAATAGGAGCATGCATTCTGCCATTAAATTTACACCATTCGAGGTTGTCTATGGTTTTAATCCATTAACTTCGTTAGATTTAACCCCTTTACCTATTGATGAGTGTGTGGATTTAGATGGAGCAAAGAAAGCTGAATTTGTCAAGGCATTGCATGAGAAGACGCACGCAAATATTGAGCGCAAGATTGAGCAATATGTAAGGCAAGCCAACAAAGGGCGCAAGGAAGTGGTGTTTGAACCCAGTGATTGGGTTTAGGTTCATATTTGCAAGGAGCGATTTTCTGAGCAGCGACATTCTAAGTTATTACCGTGAAGGGATGGACCATTCATGGTGTTGGAAAGAGTTAACAATAATGCCTATAAGTTTGATCTTCCAGGTAAGTACGACGTTAGTGCTACATTTAATGTTTCTGACTTGACTCTTTTTTATGCAAGTGATGATTTGAGGAAAAATCCTTTGCACGGGGGAGGGAATGATGTGGACATCGAACCATATCGAGGAGGAGGTGCTAGGGACCCATTGTCTATTCCTACTGGTTCGATTACTTGAGTGCGGGCCAAGTGATTTAGGCAAGCTATTGGCGTCATGGTTCGTGATCTTTGGTATGGAGATGACCTTGGATCAAATCTTGAAAATCTTGGTGTAATCTTTGGCATGGAGATGACCTTGGATCAAATCTTGAAGAATCTCGGAAATCTTGGCGTAATCTTTGGCATGGAGATGACCTTGGATCGAATCTTGAAGAATCATGGAAATCTTGGCGCAATTTAATTATCTGGTCATCAAATATTTGACTAAGTCAAATATATATATATATATATATACATATATATATCTTCTTGTTTAGGTATATTCTAGAATATTACGCATTAGATTTCTAGGGTTGGTTTTAGGGTTTGTGTGGCGGCTAAAAGGCCTATATTAAGGACTTGCCGACTTTCTTTGGGGGACAGATATATTTTATTTTTGAGGAAAAGTTGAGAGGTTCTCTTCTACTGTTCTTTTGAGGACTTGACCTTATCAAGATTCTCTTGTAGCGGTCGATTCGACTTATCAAGCGGGATAGCGAATTCTTTCGCTCATGGCATCTATAACGTTGGTTGGTTGACACGCGTTCGTCAACGGGTCACGTTCATACCGAGGTTGCCAATCACAGGTTTGATTGGAGGTCGAGGTTCGCAATTCGCACCATCCGGGCCCTTCGTAGAACGATCTTTCTACAACGATTCACATCACAAAAGCATTGAAGAAGCCTTAGCTGATGAAAGCTGGATTGAAGCTATGCAAGAAGAGCTTAGACAATTCAACATCAACAATGTTTGGGAGCTAATTCCTAAACCAAAAGGTAAATCTATTATTGGAACTAAATGGGTTTTCATGAACAAAATGAATGAGAAAGGAAAAGTGGTTAGAAACAAAGCAAGATTCATGGCCAAAGGATATACACAAGAAGAAGGGGTAGACTATGACGAGACATATGCACCGGTAACGAGGTTAGAAGCAATTAGATTATTACTTGCTTTTGCTTGCTATAAAAATTTCAAGTTATTCCAAATGGACGTTAAAAGTGCATTCCTAAATGGATTTATCCAAGAAGAAGTCTATGTGGAGCAACCACCTGGATTTGAAGATCCAAGAAGACCAGACTCAGTTTTCAGACTGAAAAAGGTCCTATATGGATTAAAGCAAGCACCTCGAGCTTAGTATGACAGGTTAAGTAAATTTTTTAACTCAAAATGGTTTTGTTAAAGGAAAGGTGGATACTACATTGTTTATTAAAAAGGTAAGGTAAAGATTTTCTACTTGTTTAAATTTATGTTGATGACATTATCTTTGGATTATCTAATGAAAATTTGTGTAAGAAATTTTCTAAGTATATGCGGATGAATTTGAGATGAGCATGATTGGTGGATTATCTTTCTTTCTCGAATTACAAGTGAAACAATCGAAAGAATGAATTTTCATTCACTAAGAAAAATATGCAAAAACCTTATCAAGAAGTTCGAATTGGAGAATTGTAGAAAGACGAATATACTAATGTTAAGCTCTTCAAAGCTGGACAAAGATGAAAGAGGAAAGAAAGTTGACCAGAAGCTCTATAAGAGTATTATTGGTTCACTTCTTTATCTTACTACTTCTAGACCTGACATTAGGGGTGTGCATGGTCAAGGTGGGTGGTTCCCGGCCTAGAACTGGGAACCGCCCACTAAAGACCCTTTCCAAAAATTTGGAACTGGGAACCACCCGTTAGTTGCATGGATCCCCCCGAGAACCGAACCGCCAGTCCGGTCTGGTTCCCAGGTGGATCCATAGAACCGGTCTCACCAATAATAATATCGTTTTCCAAATCCCGCCGTGAATACTTTTCATATCGAGTAATATTTGTCTTTAAATCGAATCGACTTAATTAAGGGTACCATTTTTCTTTATTTTATTGGAAAACACTACCAAAGAAGAGAAATAGGTTTTTTTTTTCTTTCCTGGTTTTGAATCATTTCAATTGAAATCTAAAATATTCTGTAAGTTCAAGGTTCTGGACTATTATCATATGTAGATCATCTTTTCCTTTATCCCCTAACAATGCTCAATCTCTTACAACTTTCGCTTTATTAAATTCTTTTTGTAGAAACAATTCCACTGAAACTTCACATTTTCTTGAACACAGTGTCCTATGTGAGTCCCAAAAGTATCATTTGAAGGAATCATTTATTGAGTTGCTGAAAAGCAACTTACACACTATACTAAATTCTTATAAAAACATGGAAACCATGAGAGGAGATAGAGCCTTAAAATTTAGGTTTGCTAATTAGTAATTTAGGAATTTATTTTAATATTAAAAATTAATATATTATTATAATATATTTGATTCGGTCCGGGTGGGCGGATCCACCCATGGAACCGAGAATCGAACCGATACCCACCGGTTCCCTCAAGAACCACCGGTTCCGGGCAGTTCTAGTCCGGTTTCGGGTGGTTCGAGCGGGTCCTGGTTCTTTTACACACCCCTACCTAACATTTTGTTTAGTGTTTGTATTTGTGCTAGATTTCAATCAGATCCTAAATAATCTCATCTAAGCGCCGCAAAACGCATCATCAAATACGTTGCAACTACTTCAAAGTTAGGTCTGTGGTATCCAAAAGAGGGAGACTTTACTCTCCTTGGATATTTAGATGTAGATTGAGCAGGTTGCAGAGTCGATAGAAAGAGTACTTCTAGTACTTGTTAATTGCTTGGCAACATGACAGTATCTTGGTTCTCTAGATAAAAGAGTACTGTAGCTCTTTCAACAGCAGAAGCTGAGTATGTAGCTCTTGGGAGCTGTTGTTCTCAAATCTTATGGATAAAGCAACAACTGAGAGACTTTGGAATCAAAAACTCATGCACCGAGATCAAATGTGACAACACCAATGCAATCAATCTCACAAAGAATCCAATTCTTCATTCAAGAGCAAAGTACATAGAAATTCGACATCATTTCATTAGAGATCATGTTCAGAATGGAGAAGTTATGATACAGTTCATTGACTCGAATAATCAGTTGGCAGACAAATTTACAAAGCCACTGGAGAAAAGTCTATTTGAGTTTATTCGTACCAAACTAAACATTATTTGTTTTATTAGTTAAAGTCTGAAGATGATCAGACTCAGAACAACCACAAGTGGCGACTGTAAGTTAATTTTGTGTTAGTAATTTAATTTATGGGTGAAAATTTGAAATTGTACGTTTACTTTTTGAATTGTTACTTATTTATTTTATTTTTAGCAATTATCTTTTTAATTTTAAATTTATGGCAATTATTCATTTTCAAAAAGACAATTTTTACTTTTTCCTTAATGATGATCCGTATACCTTGTTTCGTCAGCTTTTTATATTGTAGATTTTCTTCTTCTTCGTTTTCACACAAACCCTAGAATACAAATCTCCATTTTTCTCTCACTTTCTCTCTGGTTTATTCCAAAAAGATTTCATCTTTCTTCATGATCGAGTTTGAAGAAATCCCTCAAAGAAAGTGACAATGTCTTCCCAAAGAAAGTCTTCTAGAATCGCAAGCAGGGGACCACAGCATATGTGTGAAGGTCCTACGCACTTTGATCTGACTAAGGAAGAAGACTCTCCACAGTAGCAGCAGCAAAGTCAACAACAACCTTCTCAACCACATCACTCTTCTCAGCCTAGGACTCAAGTTCCTCCGCAGCAACAACCAGAGGAAGAAATCATTGAAGATGTTGAACCGATGAGAGCACAAAAACCCCAATTTTTGTTTAGACTCTACTCGAACTTAAAAATGGGTGGTTATGCAATGACTTTGATCGATGAGTTCCTACAATCAAATGGCTACAAGAACGAAACTCTCTTCTTGAATACCATGGAAAGGTTAGGCATTGTGCCTAAAGGTCTTGCAGCATTGACTTTTGCCAACTTTCCAAGTGATCCGCTTGTTGGTGGCTTTAATCAGCCTGAGGGGAAAGACGACAATGAAAGGATGTTCTTACATTTTCAGCTTAGGATGGGTGTAGCTGCGAATATTTGTGGTGAAAGGACGGAATTTTTTCGTTCTAAGGACCACAAGAGAACTTATTCTAAACTGCTGAAGTGAGGGGCGATGAACCCTAGGAGTGTCGATTTTGATTTCTTGATTCATTGAAAGTGAAACTGAGGGAGAAGTTTGCACTCCTTCAACTTGAATGTTTTTGCTCTGAGATGATTCTTGCTCACCCAGAACTTACAGCTTACTTCTATTCAAATCTATCCTTTTTAGATGCGACTAGATTTTCCTTTAGTGTTAGAGACAAGGATTTTGTGGTTGATGCGAACACTCTAGCTGATGTGATTAGGGTGGAAAGAGGGAGTTTCCAACCAATTAGGGTGTTTATTGCTACTCTGGAGCTTGTTCGAGATAGGATTGCTGAAGGCAGGATTTCTTACTCCAGAATGAATGCATCTAATATCTTGCTTCACAAGATTGTGATTAATTGTCTTAGACCCAAATCCACATCAAAAACTGATGTCTCAAACTCTGAAGCGAAGTTGATGTATGCAATCAACATCGGATTCAAGTTCTCTCTGTCTCATACCATTCTTATGCACATGTATAGGACAATGGTGAAGGACAAGGGACAACTCCCTTATTCTACTCTTGTTACTCGATTATTCAGACATTTCAACATTCAACCTCCCAAGATTCTGTGTGCTCGAACCATTGCTCCAATGGTAGTGGGACTGAAGATGGTTTCCAAGATGCGTCTAAAGGAGCTAAACAAAGTTTTGGAGAGCATTAAGGTGAAATCCCCTATCAAGGCAAGACAAGACTTTGCAGCAGGAAAAAGGAAAGGCAAAGAGCCCATGACTGAACCGGTTAAGAAGAGGAGAGCACTCATCTTGCAGGATGAAGAAGATGAGGATGACATCACTCTCTCTGCTTTTGCCTTAAAGAATTTACAAAGTTTTATTAGCTTTCCAGAGACAGAGGATTGAGAGAACAGAGAAAGAGAAGAGACAGAGCAGAGAGATGAAGAAAGAGAAGCGATGAGAACAGAGGAAGAGGAAGGAAGAACATAGAAAGAAGAGAGAGGAAAAGAACAAGAAGAAGAAGATGGTCATGATGATTCTCATGCAGAAGAAGAAGGACAACATCACATTGATGCTGAAGAAGAGTACTTTTCTCCATCTAAATGCACAGAAACAGGGGGAGTTGCTAATAAAAGAGGTACTTCTCCACTTACTTTTACTAGTGATGATGTTAGTTGTTCTCTTGCCGATTCAAAGGATGTGTATGCCTCTCAATTTCCTGAAGATGGTAATGAGGCTTGATCTCCAAGTCTGGAAATTCTTGCTGAGGTTCCATCATCTGTTAACACTCCTCAAACTACACGTGCTGAAGCGAGTACCCAAACTGACAATACAGCAGACTTTAAGAGTCTGGTCGAGCTTATTATGAAGATCAAAGCTCTGCTTTATGGATTGGAGTGTGAAGTTCAGAACATGCAGTCAGCTCATCAAGCCACTTCAGTTTCTTTGCACGATCATGTCCAAGCCTTTAAGCTTCAAGTTCAAGCTACTGCAAAGGGTGAAGATTTTCAGCAATTGAAGGAGGACTTGAGGAAGCTGGAGGAGACAGTCAAATCTATGGGGGATTTCCAGATCGTTCGTATCCTTAAACAACCATGATTTCTACCCAACTCTTTTTACAATCACTCTTTACTTTTTGCTGTGACAAAAATGGGGAGAAAGTTTGGGTGCAGTGCAGATTTGATTTGATCTTTTGATGACTTTTTTGCTTGATCTGAATTTGGTTTGTTTTTTATGCTTTTGGACCGATTGGTGATTTCATTTAGGTTGAATTTTGACTTGTAGCAACTATGTCTGTGATTTTAATTATGGATGGATAGTTATTTATTATGCAGGACTAATGTCTTTTCTGTGTTTGCATAATCAATACTATCCAGATCCTAATTAATTTATCTTTATAAGACATCATGATTTGTTTAAGTGTTACAGGTTAAAAATTTTGCAAATCTACAGGAAAGTTTTGTCACCATAAAAAATTGGGAGATTGTTAGAGAAGACTCCTTATTGTTTTGAAGCTAACAAAACCTTTCAAAATAGTCTAGTCTGAAGGGTTGCAGACTCAAGTGTTATAGTCTGAAGAACTCAAGACTCTTTTGTCAAAGTCTGACGTCACTGACAGATTCCAGACCGACGGGAGAAGACTTATTTGGATGCGACTTTATCTTCAAGGATTCGGTTCGTATGGTTTATGGAAGATCTTACGATTGGAGATAGCACATTGTGATCAATTATTCTTATTGGAATCAATTCGGATAATTAGATCTTTTGAAAGGCGAAGTATATTTGGAAGGTTCTACTTATGGAAACCAAGATCCTGATTGTATGGGCGAGCAGGATTGATGGGCTATCATCACATTCCTTAAATGACTCGAGATCTCTTTGATTGATTATGTCCAATGGGTAGATTGGAGGAACTCCTTTGGAAAGTGCCAACGATTGTAGAGGCATGGAGGAGTATATAAGGAAGACTCTCAAGTTGTTCGAGTGTGTGCGTGAAATTTTTTTTCAAAGTCTAAAGCTCTTAGTTCTTTGCTATTTCAATCGTTGAGCTTATCTTGTACTCAAAATAGAGAACAAACATTTGTGAGACTTTGAAAGAGTGTAATAGAGTTTTTACACTGAAGTCGAGGACGTGAGATTGCAAAATCTCTTTTGATTCATAGTGAAATCCAGCCATTGGGCTGTTAGTGCGGGAGAGTGGACGTAGGCTTGGTCTAAGCCGAACCACTATAAACCTTCTGTTTCGATTCTCTTTCCCTAAACTCCTTACCTTAATTTGTAACTTTATTTAACTGCTTATAGTCATTTACATCTTCAGTTTATTATCTTCTAAAGATGATTTGATTTATTAAGTCTTGCGAAAATTTCTTTTAACACCTATTCACCCCCTCTAGGTGTTCATACTAGCCCTAATAGCGACAACATCATGGAGTGAGCAGGGGGCATGAGGATGGAGTAATATTTTTGAGGGCATATGAGTAATTTTTGGATATCTGAGGGAATCGTGTTACACAACCTAAGCATCCGGAGGAACTCAGTTACCCCTTTAGGTATCTTCTACCTATTTTGGCATTATGAAGACATCTGGAGACCTCTGTTACCCCAATAGGTATCTGGAGGAACCTAATTACCCATTTAGGCATCCCTACTATAACCCAACGCATCGTTATTGTGGGGATTGACGACATTCATCAAACTCATACCATGGTGCACAGGAAACAACCTAAGTCCAAGATCAACCGGGATGTCACGCCCCAATCCTCGGGGACGCACCCATCCTTCTACTTGGTCAATTTTAAAATGCGATATCCCAGGACTATGTATCGCCGACCCTTTCATTATTATTGCACATGCGGAAGCAGTTATAAATCCCTAGACAATAAAATAATGGGATAGAAAAGCAGGCCATATTTTTCATATTGAAATTCACAACCACACTTTTATACACACACACCTCATAGTATCTTACAATACTATTAACATAAGTCTGATCTAACACCTATCCACAAGTACACAAGTAACACAAAACGGGATGGGATCTCTGTCCTCATCCGGGTCGTACTCAAGATCATCATCTCGATCCTCCTCAGACTCTTCTTCACTAAGTTCGTTTTCTTCAAGCTCTTCATCCTCTGTCGACACGTCATCAGGGTCATCCAACAGGTAATCCTCCTCCGGTCCCTCTATGGACCTGAAATGGTTATTCAATAGCTAATGAGACCACGTCTCAGTGATTCTACCCCCTAAGACCCGATTAGTAAACCAATACGCTACTCGATTGCCTAAGCACAACATGAGTCAGAGGACTTACCTTGGCCTCAGTTCCAACCTGCAATTCAAGGTTATACACAGATGCTTTATATAATACATCAAACATTCAATCAATTCACGACACTAGTTCAAGCGTTAATCAATCAACTTAGTCGATTACATGTCAATCGGACCATCTCTAGGTCATCCCCACTCTTACCATGATTCCCAAATGGTATACTTATCCACCAAATCACATGTGTTTCTCGGGCATCGTTTTCGCCAATGACATACCGATCACCGACATCGTGCGTTCTTTAAGGCGTCGTTTTCACCAGTGATATCCTCAATCACCGAACCACATGTCCTTTCTAAGGCACCGTTTTCGCCAAGGTGACATCAGTAATAGACAACATCGTGGGTTCTTTAAGGCGTCGTTTTCACTAGTGATATTCCTTAATCACCAAACCACGTTTGTCTATAAGTCATTCACATGCATTATTTAAGGCGCCGTTTTTGCCAGTGATACTTCCAATCACCGAACCACGTGTGTCCAATAACATTGTACTTGATTGGTCTCAGCCAATAATATTCTCAGTTAACTCTCAGCATTCTCTCTACTATATAGCCCATCAACGTATAATTGTCACTATATACTCATGCTCGACCTACTACCAATCAATTACTCAATTTCAGACAATTTGGGAAAAATCCTAAAATTCCACAATTAATTCAATTCCATACAACATAGAGCTCAAATAAATAAAGGGACTACACCATGATAATTAGCACAAAATTCCGACCACCGGTCATCCCGGTTGAATTTCCGGAAAATAATTAATTAATTAAATTAATTTTGAAAATTAATAAATAAATACTAAAAATCTAATTTATGCCCGTATTGCCCGATTGGAACCCGAGACGAGTCGGGAAAAATCCTGAGATGCATTCAATAAATATTAGAGGCTCTCTACTTGCTAATGACTAAGTCTAACCACCTAACATGCCTCATTAAGTCACTAATTTAATTGTTCTAAACTAATATAACCACCTAATTGCACTTAATTAAATATAACCAACCCTTAAGCATAATTAGCAAACTAAGAAAGCATTAGTGAGCAAAACTCACTTGGTTAAAAGCGGAGACCAGATCATCGCGACGGCGACGCAAGGGTGGCGGAAACCTAAATTTTTGGCGGCGTCGGCGGACACTCGAGCCGGGCCTACAAGCCTCGCAAGCCCACAGTGAAAGCTGGGCTTGGGCCTCGCGGGCTTGGGCTTGCTAAAACACAATTGATACTGGGCTTGCAACTTGGGCTGAGATGGGCTTGAAACAAAACTAAACTGGGTCGGGCTTCAAGTGGTTGAACTGTTGGATTTTTGGGCCGGCTTATTGGGCTGAAAGCTAGGCTTGAAGATGTGCGGAAAGGGGCTGCTTCACACAAGTTGGGCCACGACATTTCGTGTGGGCTGAAGATGCTGGGCGAATCGAAGACTCGCGCGGCAGCTTGGGCTGAAGACGTTAGACTTCATAGCCTGCCTCGTGTACGGCTGAAATCCGTTGGGGCCGAGGACACGCGAAGCAGAAACGGAAGAAGCAGCTGCTGGATTGAGGCTTCGTTAGACAGAGGAAAGGTGGCTTCGCTAGCAATAAGGGAACGAGATGCAGCTTGGCTCAATGGTCTTCAACACCGGTTTGTTGACCGAACAAGGGGCAGATGCAGCCAAGTGGCAGCAAGGCAAGGCTACTCGGTCAACCAAAAGCTTCTTTTGTTGTTGTTGTTGTTGACTAAAGGAGCCGAGCTTGGATGCGTGGAGAAGCTGAGTGGGTCGGTGGGCGTGCTGGCGTGGGGTCTTCGGTGGTGTTGTAGTTGATGGCTGGCCGTGCGATAGAGAGGGAAGTAGGGAAATGGATTTGGGGGGTGCTGCTGGCCGTGAGGAACCAAGGAAAGTGAAGCAGCAACCGGAAGAGGAAATGAAAAATAAAATAGGGACTGACGAAATGAGGTTGGTTAAGGCGTGCACAACAATTTTAGAAGAAAAGGGGCCAAAAAAGTCAAGGCTCTATCCCTTTCATTCAATGCTTGGTCCCCTTAAAACTTGCATAAATATCTAAATGTTGCCTAAATACTTTCTAGGTTAATTGAGTCCAAAAATAACATAAATAGATGCCAAAATGCAGCCCTATGCCCAATCCGAATTTCACTCAATTTTTTGTCTTCAATTTTTTTTTTAACAATTTCCCAAAATTGAAGTCCAATTTTGATGAAGAAAAGTCCCGACCAATTTTCTATAAATCCCCGACACTCACAGGCTCAGTTTAGAAGTCCTAATTTCCATCGATTTAGCCCATCTGAATTTTCGCTAATTTTCCGCAATGTCGAACCGATTTTTCGTAAAAATCTTGAAATCTCTGAAAAATCTTCTAAGATTAAGTCAACACTCCTAGAATTTATTGAAACATGACAGAAACTCCAATTTCTGAAATCGGACTTGAATTGGTGGTTAATTTCAATTCAACATGTTTTTACTAGTCTACCGGATAACTTTCAAACAATTTTTAGTGCAAATGACCCATGGTCGATTTTCTTTAAGCCACTATGAATCCACTCGACTCATTGGCGACTCTCGGTTGTCATGAAAATCTCGAGGATTCAAATACGGACACATGGTACCAAAACAATAAGAAAATCGGTCTAGTGCCAGTCGACGAGAATTTTCTAATTTAGTGGGGTCGCCCACGATTAGCCACACATCTCTGTCGAACTAGTCTATCTCTGATTTCAAATCGATTTTTAACTATGCCGTAATGGCCTCAAAAGATGGACACGGTCGAGAAGCCGATTCCTGGTTGAATTCTCAAGTCTATTGCATATAATTTCCTTAATGGCTTCCCCAGATAGTCTAGTTATCTCGAGAGTGATTGGCTCTAAGAATAACCCTATAGACGCGTCAATAAAATGCCCGATTCATTTAGTAAAATACAGGGTTGAAAATCTAGGATGTCACAATCAACCAACCTTTATCCACTTATAAATCATAAAAATGGGGTAAAACTAGTTAGTCGACAATACTAGTCCAAAAAGGCAAGTTACAAAAGGAATTTATCCAAATTTCCAAAATCGTCCCATAAAGGCAGTTTGCACACCTTTGGAAATCACTAGCATTCGCTAAGTAAATCAGTTCTAAAAATTACAAAACTTTTACAAGATGTAGACGAGACCTAAAGGGACATTTTGAGTTATATTTCTCATTAAGAACTCAAAATCTAGTTTGGCATGTACGATTCTCAACAATTTGAATAAGCTGGGCCAAAACAAGGGTATATTGCAAGTACAGAACAGACATGTTGGGAGCCATAATGGCTTCGTCAAAGTACAGTGGCTTGTTAGGAGCTTGAGCATCATTGGTAAAGAAGCTGCCAAGGTTGGCCATAGTAGAGGATCTTTATACTAAGAAGAAATACACTTCAAATAGTAAGCAATAGAGCTCTAATACCAAGTGTTGGTGGCTTACAATCCACTCTAGAGGGGGGGTAAATAGGTTGCTTTCGAACTTTGATGATGTTTTGCGAAAATTAGTTAATCGCTAAATAAAGATTAGCTTAACCTAATGTTTGTGAAAACGTTAACTAGCCATATGCTAATGTATGTAAACGGAATGTAAAAGTGGAACATAGAGAGTTATAGTGATTCGGCTTTATCCACAAGCTTACGTCTACTCTTCAGATTAATAGCTTTAAGACGGGCTGGATTCCGCTAACAATATGCTTAGAAAGTTACAAATAGCTAGCACTGATCCTTTACATGATATATACCACTATCTGGACTCAGCTGCTGCTCTTACACTTGTACACTTAATCCTTTGCACGATTGTTAAATAGCATGAATATCAAAACAGTCTGACAGAGAGCTTATATCTAAGAACAACAGGAGGTAAGCTTCTTGATTTTTGTGTGTTGCGCTCTCCTTCGATTTTCTGTGGTCTTCTCTTTTATATTCTTCCTCAATATATTCATTGAAGATGAATTAGAGGAGCAGATAGCTATTGGAGAGTTTTCGTCGAGTTGTTGTCCAGGGAAGGTACTGTGCATATAGTTTCTTTCCTTGAACCTCTACAGACTAACCAAAAATGACAACTGCTGCTATCTTTTCACTGTAGTCTCTAACCGACATGTCAAATGACCTAGCTGCTTTGCCACATGCTTTATTTGGATTCTGCTACTATGCAAATCTAGGTCTTTCAATGGCTACTTAGCTGACCTAATGAATTGTAAGTGCTAGTATGAACACTTAGAGGGGGTGAATAGGTGTGAAGACAATTTTTCGCAAAGAACAGTAAAAATATTTTACTTATAAAACTAAGTCTGAAAAACAATAGACTTTAAGCTAGTTCAGACTTTAGTAGTTAAATAGAATTACGAACAAAATAAAGAAGTTCAGGGAAGAGAATATGAACACAAAATTTATAATGGTTCGGCTTAGATCAAGCCTACGTCCACTCTCCCACGCTGACAGCCTTCTGGCTGGATTCCACTATGAATCAAAAGAGAATTTACAATCTTGCGATCTTGACTTCATAGTGAAGAGTCTATACTGCTCTCTCACAAAGTCACACTATAAGTCTCTCTCTTTTGAGTACAATTTAGAGCACAATATATGGAATAACAATATACGGGGAAGCTTTAGACTTTGGAATTTCTCTTTCATGCACTCTTTCAAACAACTGGAGAGTCCTCCTTAAATACTCCTTAATGCCTTCTCGACTGTTGGCACTTTCCAAAGGAATTCTTCCAATCAACCTATTGGATAGAATCAATCAAGGAGATCTCGAGCCATTTGAAGATTATGATGAAAGCCTGTCAATCCTATTCATCCATACAATCAGGATCTTGGTTTCCATAAGTAGATTTTTTCCAAAATTACTTGCCTTCCAAAAGATTTGATGTATCTAAATTGATTCCAATAAAGATATTCAATCTCGTAGATGTGATTTCCAACCAGAAGACCATATATATAATCCATATGCACCAATCCTTTGAAGAAAGAAATATAATCCCTTATCTAGAAAATTATTCATCCTTCACTTTTGTTCAGTCTGGAATTTGTCAGAGTGAGCAGACTTTAACATAAAGTCTGGGGGTCTTTAGACTTTGACACAAAATCTGGGAGTCTTCAGACTTTGAATAAGTTTTGTCATCTTCAAAACATCAAAGGAGTTTTCTTCAACAATCTCCCCCTTTATGATGGTGACAAAACTTCCCTGCAGATTTAAAGATTTATAACCTGTAAAACAACTCTTAGCAGTACATGATATCTTATAAAAATAGTTAGTTAAGAATTTGGATAGCATCGATTTTGCAATCACTGAAAACATGTTAATATTGAAAAAATTAAACACATATCAAGATTTAGACATCCACATCCATAAACATCACTATTGCAAGGATTACATTGCTATAGAATAAGCGTTAAAAAAAAAAAACTTAAATCAAAACTGCAAAAAAGTTAAAAGAAAATAAGTTCAAATCTGCAAATTCTCCCCCTTTTTGTCAATAGCAAAAAGTAGAGAAGGTCAAAATAGAGAAGAGATAAAATGAGGCAAGGTTGTCTTGGAATTCGAACTAGCTAGAAATCCCCCATTGACTGCATTGCCTCTTCAACCTTCTGGCACTGGAGATGAACATTCTTTACTTGTGTTTGAACAGTCTTGAGAATTTGAAGAGTCTGATCATTCTTGGCCATAGTTTGAGATACTTGCTTATTCAAAGTCTATACTTGAGTATCTAAGGACTGTACCTTTTTAGTGTGAAAGTCGGAAGAGGATCTCAACGCACTGTGCAGTTTCTCTATCTCAATCTCCATAGCATATTGTTGAGCCTTTACCTCCAAAAGAATCAGCATTTGGTTCTGTTTGAGCATTAGCTTCAGCGAATTGAGTTCGTGGAGAATTGAGAGACGAGGGAACATCAACTTGTCTAGTCCCATGACTCGAAGTAGATTCTTCAATGTCGGCTTCAGCAAATTGAGAAGCATAGACATCTTCTGGGTGTGCGGAGATCGATTGATATCATCACTTGCAAAAATAGGAGAAGAAGTCCCTATTTTCTCAACAACTCCCCTTGTTTTGGTGCCTATAGGAGAAGAAGTGATTTCTTCTTCTTGAGTCTTCTCTTTTTTAGGATAAGAGTGATGTTCTTCTTCTATACGTACTCCTATTTGACCACTCCGAGTTGTTTCTGAATCTTTAGATAAAGATATGGCAATTGTCGCCTCATAAGATTCATCCTCATGACCTCTGCCTTCTTCTTCTCTTGCTTCTTCTTCTCTTGTTGCTTCTTCTTCTTCTTTTGGCTCTGTTTCTTCTTTGTCTCTTCCTTCTCTTTCAATGGGTTTCTCAAAACCAACAAAACCTCTAAGATTCTTCAAGGCAAGGGCAGAAATTGTAAGATCATCATCATCCTCTTCATCCTGCAGGATGAGAGATCTTCTCTTCTTTGTAAGTTCTTTCACAACTTCTTTGCCCTTCCTCTTCCTTCCAGCATCATCCTCCCTGGCTTTGCTTGAGGACACCTTCTTCAAGCGCTTAATAGCCTTGTTCAGATCTTGCAACCTCATCTTTGAAATCATTTTTAGTCCTATAACCATAGGAGCAACAGTTCAAGAGCAAAGAGAGATGGGAAACTCGATTTGAAAATGTTTGAACAGCTTTGTAACCAACATTGAATAGGGAAATTGTCCTTTATCCTTCATAATTGTCCCGTGCATGTGCATCAAGATAGTATGAGGGAGTAAAAAACTCATCCCATTACAGATAGCAAACATGAGCCGTGCTTCGAACCTGGAAACATCTGTTTTTGATGCAGCCTTTTGATCTGATGCAATTAATAACAATTTTGTGCTACATAACATTTGAGGCTAACAGTCTAGAGTAAGTGATGCCTCCTTCTAGCATTCTATCTTTGACAAGAAACCTCATTGCTTGACCAAACGAAACATTTATTAGTTGAAAATCACTCCTTTCCACCCCAATAATGTCTGCCAGTGTGTCAACATCCACCACATAGTCTTTATCACACACAATAAATTTGATTTGATTTGATTCGAGTCAAGAAAAGACAGGTTCGAATAGAAAAATATAGTCAACTTTGGATAAGCAATAGTCGTCTTAGAACAAAAGTTTTCGAGCTAAAGGAAGGCTAACTTCTCCCTCAAGTTAACATTGATCGAGTCCAGGAAGTCAAAATCAACAGTTTGATGGTTCATCACTCCTCTCTTCAGCAACTGTGAGTAAACCTTTTTGTGTTCCTTAGAACGAAACAATCTCATTCTCTCCCCAGGAACATCAGCAAAAACACCCATTCTTCGTTGAAAATTTGAATAAAATCTCTCATCATCATCCTTGTTCTTAGGATGATTAAAACCAAACCTAGGGTCTACAGGAAAATAAAGAAAGGCATTATATGCCAATCCTTTCGGCACTATGCCCAACTATTCCATCCTTCTTAGGAACAAAGTCTCGTTCTTATAACATTTTTCTGTTAAAAACATATCAATAATGGTCATGGGAGTACCACCCTACTTTAAATGAGTGTAAAGCTTATATTGAACCTGGGGTCTCGAGGCTCTGAGAGGTTCTACGTCTTCTACAACTTCCTCTTCCAGAGGTTGGTGCGGAACATTCTGAGTAAAATGCTGCGAAGAGTGCTGTGGAGAGTTGCACGGAGAGTCTTCCTTAGTAAGATCGAAATGAGTCTGCCCTTTTGGCATGCTTCTTGGTCCTTGATTAGCAATCCGAGAGGATTTCCTTTGGAAAGACATATTTGTAGGCTTGGAGGATTTCTCAATAGGTTTGAGTGAAAAAGATGGAAACTTGCAGAACAATCTTGAGAGTAGAAACGAGAGAGAAGAAATAAGAGAGTAGAAACGAGAGAGAGAGTCTGTATTTTAGGGTTTGTAAAAAAGTGCTCGAAAGAAATACAAGAGGGTATATAAATATATAAAGAAAATGAAAAGTCACAAATAAAAGAGATAGTTGAACCATCACAAGGAAAAAAGAAAACTGCATTTTTGAAATAAACTGACAATAAAAACTGCCAAAAATTCAAAATTCGAAAAAGATAACTTCTAAAAATAAAATAGCCAAGCAATGATTCGAATACAAACGTACCTATTTGGAATATTCTCATTGAAAATAAAAATACCTAGATCAAAGAGATATTCTCTTACTGAAGTAGCGTTGGAAATTCTGAGTCTAGCTGACTTCAGACTTTACTCCAGAATAGAAATAATATTCAGTTTGGTGTGAATAGACTCAAATATATTTTTCTCCAAAGGCTTCATGAAGATGTCTGCTAGCTGATTCTTTGAATCAATGAACTAAATCATAATTTCCCCATCCTATACATGATCTCTTATGAAGTGATGTCGAATCTCTATATGCTTTGCCCTTGAATGAAGAATTGGGTTCTTGGTGAGATTAATAGCACTGGTGTTGTCACATTTGATCTCGGTACACGATTCTTCAATCCCAAAGTCTCTCAGTTGTTGTCTTATCCATAGGATTTGAGAGCAACAACTCTCAAGAGCAACATACTCTACTTTTGCAATTGAAAGAGCCACAGTAATTTGCTTCATTGAGAACCAAGATACCAACATATTTTACAGCAGTTGACAAGTGCTAGAAATGCTCTTTCTATCGACTTTACAACCTGCTAAATCAGCGTCTCGAATATCCAAGAAGAGTAAAGTCTCATTCTTTTGGATACTGCAGACCTAGCTTTGGATAGGTCGCAACATATTTAATAATGCACTTTACAATACTTAGATGAGATTCTCTAGGATCGACTGAAATCTAGCACACATGCATACACCGAATAGAATATCGCTTCTAGAAGCAAGATAAGGTAGAGAAGTGAACCGATCATGCTTCTCCGTATAGCTTATGATCAACTTTCTTTCCTTCTTCATCTTTGTCCAATTTCGAAGAACTTGACATTGGAGTCTCTATTTTCTTGCAATTCTCCAAACCAAATTTCTTGATGAGATCTTTGGCATATTTTTCTTGGTGAATGAATATACCTTTCTTCAATTGTCTAACTTGCTATCCTAGAAAGAAAGTTAACTCACCCATCATGCTCATATCAAATTCATCCTGCATAGATCTTGAAAATTTCTTGCAAAGACTTTTGTTAGGAGAACAAAAAATAATATCATCTACATAAATTCATCCTTCAAAACCATTTTGAGTTAGAAACTTACTCAACCTCTCATACTAGGCTCGAGGTGCTTACTTCAGTCCATACAAGGCCTTTTTCAGTATGTAGACTGAGTCTGGCTTTCTTAGATCTTCAAATCCTGGTGGTTGTTCCACGTAGACTTCTTCTTGTATGAACCCATTCAGGAATGCACTTTGGACATCCATCTGGAATAACTTGAAATTTTTATAGCAAGCAAAAACAAGTAATAATCTAATTGCTTCTAACCTCGCTACTAGTGCATAGGTCTCATCATAGTCTATTCATTCTTCCTGTGTATATCCTTTTGCCATGAGTCTTGCTTTGTTTCTGACCACTTTACCATTCTCATTCATCTTGTTCTTGAAAACCCATTTCGTTCCAATAATGGATTTGCCTTTGAATTTTGGAATCAGCTCCCATACATCGTTGATGTTGAATTGTCTGAGTTCTTCCTGCATAGCTTCTATCCAACTTTCATCAGACAAGGCTTCGTCTACACCTTTTTGTTTTATCTCTGAAACAAGTGCTAGAGCACTGGACTCTTCTCTTCCTTTGCATCTAATGTGAACTCTTTCATCAATGTTGCCAATGATGAGTTGTTTGGGATGACTTGACTTGTGCTTCCAGTTGCTGCTTGGTTTGAAAGTTGGTTGATCCTCTGCATTGGTTGAATCTTCTCGTTCTGCTTGTTGCTGTTCTCAAGAAGTTTGAACCTCTTCAGGGGAAATAGACTTTGTAAAGTCTGGAGCAGGTTCAAACTCTTCAAGTTGAGTCTGGTCTAGTAGATTCTCCACATAATCTTGACACTTGACGTCCATAGATTCTTCCAAGGATTGAGTCTTTTTATTAAAGACTCTGTAAGCTTTGCTTGAAGTTGAATAGCCAAGGAAGATTCCTTCATCTGACTTTACTTCGAACTTTCCGTATTGATCATTTGCGTATTCAGAATAAAACATTTATAGCCAAAGACATGAAAGTAAGAAACATGTGGCTTCTTTGCTTTATACACTTCATAAGGAGTTTTCTCTAGAATAGGCCTCAAGAATACTCTATTGATAATATAGCAAGCTGTACAAACTACTTCTATCAAAATCGAGAAGATATTTTACTCTATATTAAGAAAGTTATGGCCATCTCTTGTAAGGATATGTTCTTCCTTTCCATAACTCCATCTTGTTCGAGTGTAT